>JAEHOC010000040.1:335000-975000 GCA_016834605.1 Chlamydomonas incerta
GCGCGCGCGTTTGAAGCCGCTGTATGCGGGGTGGGCTCGCAGGTGCGGCGGGAGGACAAGGTGCTGCTGCAGCTCAAGCAGGAGGTCGAGCTGATACAGCAGCAGGGCGCGTCAGGCCCCTCCGGCGCGGCGCCGCCCCAGAAGGCGGAGCAGCTGCAGGAGCTGCCGGCCCCGCCGCCGGCGCCGCTGCCGCCGCCGGGCGCACCGCCACCGCTGCCAGCTACGGGCGAGGTGGTGAGGGGCGGCGTCGGCGCTGCGGCCGCGGCGGCCGCCGTGGGATCCCCAAGCACCGCGGCTGCCAATGGCTCCAGCGCCGATGCCGATGCCGCGGCGCCGCATCATCAGACAGCCACTGTCTCGACCACCGACTGCTCGGAATCGACCAATTCCGCTGCCGGCGGCGGCCCAGCAGCAGCTGCCGCTTCACCCACGGCGGCTTCGGCAGCAGCAGCAGCAGCAGCAGCTGCAGCAGCTGGGGAGGCGGACGGAGGCAAGCCCGACGCGGCGGGCAAGGCGCCGCCGCACCAGTCCGTCCAAATGTCGATCGTGGACTTGTCCCACGACTTCATCACCCGCGCCTTCCACGCGAGCGTCATGCACCGCTACATGTGAGTCGTTGCGCCGAGCGGCCGGCGGATGGTGTTGTGATCAAGCTAGGGAGGGGTTTAGCAGCATGGGCTCTGCGCCTGCCCGGGAAGGGGATGATGCCAATGGGGGCTGTGTAGTGCGGATGGATGGCAAGCGTCGCCAGCAGACGTACATACGTGCACCCAGCGGTACACACCACCTACCTAGTACCGATTACTCATTCACCTGCTGCTGTCTTGTCTGACACGAGAGACACGAGGCACACCTCGTAGTTGCTAGATAGCAATCAAGCCAATTATTATCCCGCTGCGCCCGTCCCTGCGTCCCTGACTTCGGTTTCCCGCTGGTTTCTGACCACACAAACCTTTGCTCTCTCTCTTTCTCACACAAACACGCAGGCTGATGGCGTGGATGTTCGTGGGTGGGGCGTGCTTCATCAGCGCCGTCGTGCTGGGCGTGCTGGGCATTGCGGTGCGTGCCACGCACCTACCCCCTTGCGCCTTAACCCTGACTGCATGTCAAGCGGCCTGCTGTGCTGCTTGTAATTGTGTGCACAGACAGACCCCGCACACGTTCTGGCCCGGCTTTGGCCCGGCTGTGCGGTCAATTGCAGCCTGGCGCTCCACACTCCGGACGGAGACATGCGCATCGCCGTGTCATGCGCACGCACACGCACACACTTCGCACGAGTCTGCACACCCGTTCGGTGTGGCCGTATGTTCTGTCATTCACCTGACCGTGCGGGCCGCCGGGTGCATGCAGGACGTGGCCACCGCGCTGGACCGTCTGGTGCCGCTGCCGCTGTGGAAGGTGCGCGATCCGGACGGGCTGTACGAGGGGTTGACCACAATCCGCCCGCCCACACGACTGAAAACACACACACACACACACACACACACACACGCACACACACACACACACACACACACACACACACACACACACACACACACACACACACACAGACGCAAGTTCTCTTGTTGTCGTTTCTCCTTGTGCTCTCTAACACAGACGCTGAGCAGCGCCATCTCCGTCGTCTACGCCATTTTCGGCATCGTCAACCTCGCCATCATCATCACGTCCGTCTGGATCCGGCCCCGAGTGTCCCAGGTGAGGGCGTGGCGCACGCGCCCTGCTGACACGTGCCGCCGAGCGCGGGAATAACAGGGGAATACTGGCCGCACAGCTGACGAGTCTGGCACTGGCGACCTCGCGTCGCTAACGATAGATGTGCGAGCGGCGGCATAGGTGCGCCGTGTATGGTGAACCACCATGGCCGCCGCCGCCGCCGCCGAGCGGTCTGAGGCTGACTGGGACCAATCCACCCTGCGCCCATAAATGCCCCGCCAGGCCTGCTACGCCTGGTGCAGCGCCCACTGGCCCTGCGCCTGCTGCAAGAGCGTGAACCGCATGGAGGCGACCCGCCGGTCCTGGACCGCACACGCCGTGCTGGCGGGGCTGCTGGTGCGCGCAAGGGGTTGGGGGGGGGGGGGTTGCAAAGATGGTACAAAGAAGTGTAGCCAGGCGGAGGGACAACGCGGGCACAACGCGGCGGCGGGTGGCCTACGAGGGATGGCCACTCATACGTGCGCCCTTGCGGGGCGTGTGCATACGTACCGCACCCATACCCATACCCAACCTTATGAATCCCTATCCCCAATCCTCCAATCAGGCCATCGAGCTCAACGTGACCATGCTCATCTTCGCGCTGGGGCTGATGATGTGGGTGGCGCGCCTGGGCATCGAGGAGTCCTGCTACTACATCCTCACCGGGTGCGTGCCATGCATGCCAATTAACACGCCTTTGCAGGATCAAATACGGCAGCATGACGAAGATCACATCGGTCTGAAGGTTTACCGCGGGGTACCTTGGGCGCCTTGCGCTGACTGCCGCCGCCGTGCCCTACGGACTCCGGTTCTACTCTCTCGCTGTTTTAACGGGGCGCCTGCGACTGACCTTGACCTGTATGCGTATATATGCGTGTGGAACAGGCTGTTCACCCATGCCTACTTCCTGAGCGACGTCTGCCTGGACCTGTCTTCGATCGGCATCTACACGCCGGTAGGTGCGCTGGCTGCTGGAGGGTGGCAGGCGCGGGCGGCGACTGGCGAGGCCCGGGCGGCTTGCTGGGAGGCGGAATGGGCGGGGGCGGCGGCTTGGAGCGCGTGGCGTGGGGTGGATCGCAGGGGAGGGCAGCGGCAGAGGGAGTGGACGGACGCATGCGCGCGCGGCCGCTGCAGACTGTGCCCGACGGGAGTGCGCTCTTTCTCATCATGCTCGCCATACCCATCTCATGCCCATCATTGCTAAATCATCTCCTTAATCATGCTCATGCCCATGTCACGCCCGCCTCACGGCCCAGGTGTGCGGCGCCGACCTGTCGATGCTGTGCGCGGTGTGGTCCGACCTCAATGTGGACTACCTAGTCTACGCCGGCCTGCTGTTCGTGATCGCGGAGACCATGTTCCTGGGTGAGCAGTGAAGTGCTGGGTGGGTGGGTTGGGTGGGTTGGGTGGGTGGGAGGGTTGGTGGGGTGTTGTGATATATGCAGCCAGAGATGGATAGGGAAGGCAGGCGCGCGAAAGGGGTTTGGGGTTTGGGTTTGGTGGCGCCGTCACGCGGGAGGGAAGGGGCGCTATGTGTCGGGGGGACTGCGACGCGCTCCGGCGCGCTGAGTGCATGTGTGCATGCCAGCATTTGAAGAAGCTCTCAATCAACACGCCCCACAACAACCGGCTGATGTGTGTCCATACACTTACACAACTGCCGCGCCTGCAGTGCTGGCCACCACCAACTACGTGGGCATGCGCACCGGCGCCGCCATCACCGCCGCCATGGACCTGGCCAGCCAGGCGTCCCGGGAGGCGGAGGCGGCGGAGGCGGCGGAGGCGCGCCGGCGGCGGCGCAAGCACCCGCAGGCGGTGGTGTCGGCCGCCACAGCAATCGCGACGGGCGGCGTGCGGCGGGCGTCTGGCTGGTCGGGGCTGTTAAAAAGGAAGGTACCGATGGTGGCGCCGGCGGCGGCGCAGCAGCCAGACGGCGGGGCGGCGGCGCCCGCGGCGGCTGCGCGCCAGATGCAGTCCTCGCCGGCGCTGGGCGCTTTGGGTGGCGGCGCCGGTGCCGATGCCGACGCGGCGGCAGGAGGGGCCGGCGACGCGGGTGGGCCGGTGGCGCAGGTTGCCAGCCGGGAGTGATGTGCGAGGTTTGGTTTGGTTTGGTTTGGTTTGGGTTGGGTTAGGGTGGTTTGGGGGCAGGGAATAATGCGCCCAGATCGGATGGCCCTGGTCGAGGTAGGTATGAGGCACATGAGGCGAAAGGGGTCGGTCGGAGGAGTCATTGGACCGCCGGCGCACTGCACCGGCGCTTTGCACGCACCACAAACATTGTCATATCGGTCGCATCACATCATTCGTGCGATTCGTGCACAGTCCTGAATTGGTATCTGCCACCGGTATAGCTGCAAGTAGTTGCGGCGTCCTTTTTGATAACCTGCCTGGCGGGTACTGAGGTGAAGCCGCCAATGGTTGGCTACTATGTTACGTGACGGCTTCATACCGAATGCATGCCCGCGTCCAAAGCAACTTGCTTGGATTCACACCTACACGGATACCGCCCCATGCCCCATCCCTGAGTCGCGGGACAATGAATCGTAAGCCGGGGGTGGGGGCTACTGGGTGGGGCGGGTGATCCCTGTATGTGGGTACTCTGGGTATGGGGTGGAGGAGGGTGGATGCTTTGATGCGGCGTGTCGGGGCTTCGACATGGTCCAACGCCTCGTGCGGCCAGGTGCGGCGGCCTCAAGCGTTTTCGCTGACATGGGCTTTGCTATCTTAGTTCGTTTTTACTCTGAGCAGATGCTGGCGACGAAGCGGCGGGGCAGCCCGGGCGTGAGCAGCATGTGCCTTTAATTGTGCTGTCAGTGT
Organism: Chlamydomonas incerta; assembly: GCA_016834605.1. Lineage (NCBI taxonomy): Eukaryota > Viridiplantae > Chlorophyta > Chlorophyceae > Chlamydomonadales > Chlamydomonadaceae > Chlamydomonas > Chlamydomonas incerta. The sequence continues at coordinate 339,513 of JAEHOC010000040.1, forward strand.
GAGTGTCTGGGGTGCGAGCTGCTTTACCACTCAAGACGTCTGGCCTGGAGATGTGGACGCTTCGTGATCGCGGCGAGGCAAAAATACCGTAACCTGAATGCCGTAGGCCTGGTTTTGGAGTGCCGTTCTGGTGTCGGGTGTCAGCGCTCTCACCAGTCCCGTGAGGCTGGTATCGACCTGCGGCGAGCCGCAATGGATGGAATGGGAGCTTACGAGAGCGGACTGCGCTAGGAGGGCACCTTGGCTTCATTCAGGTTGTGTAGTCGCGTGCGCTCCTCATTGGCGCCAGCAGCCAGCTAGCTGCACAGCCGCGCCATACAGCTCCTGGCTGTCGGACCCAGCCACCTGGTACAGCCAGGTGCGTACGGCTGTGGCGGCGGCGGTTGGGGCCGGCGGTTGGGACCGGCGGTTGGGGGCGGCGGTTTGGAGCTGCGGTTGGGGGCTGCGGTTTGGAGCTGCGGTTCGGGGCTGCGGGTGGCGGCGCTGGCAGTAGAGTGCATTTTCGCCTGCCGCGTAGCGGTGCAGCGTCTGCGGTGTCCGTATGGTGGGGGCGGGCGGGCGGGTGGGTGGTAGCTCATTCCAGTTTTCCAGGACGCAAAGCACCCGACCGAGTGAACCCAAACCAACCAGGCGTGTGGGTGCGCTTCCTGTGGGCACGCATTTGTCATTATTCCAGGGGACCCTGCGAAGCGTGCGTAGCGCGACGGTGCAGCCAGCACGGGCAGTCAGCACGGGCAGTCAGCTTTGACCCACCGCCCGCTGGCCAGGCACGGTATCAGCATGAATCGCCGATGGGTCGCCGATGCACCCACGCCAACACTCCGAGACACACCGGCACATGCTACGCGCCCCCACGCCCGCATGCGGATGCCTCCTAATCGTGCTGCTGCTGCTGCTGCTGCTGCTGCTGCTGCTGCTGCTGCTGCTGCTGCTGCTGCTGCAGGCGAACAAGTATGAGACCGTGACGTGGCAAACCGTGAACAAGTTCGTTGTGCCCCCAGACACGGTGAGCTTGTGCCCCAATGAGACAGGCTGGCGTGTTTCCTTGGGACTGATTGTGTTTGGGGCGCGGCATAAATGGCTCCCTCCCCACTACGATCGTGTAATCATAACTGACAGGGGTGGGGCGTGGGGTGGCTGGGGGTCGGGAAATGATGGGAAGGGAAGGCAAGCGAAAAGAGGAGGCGGGAGGTTGTGAACACACGGAGGGGAGGGAGGGAAGCCAGGGTGGATGCCGGCGGCGCTGAAGGGTTTGATGTGAGAAGCAATGACCGCCACGTTTGTCAAAAGTCGTTCAGTACCGTAACAAGCAAATTCCGCTGCGGCCTGTCTGTTCTCCCAACCGTGCCACCGCAGGGCTACAGCGAGCAGGAGTACATCGAGTGAGTGCGCCCAAAACGGTGGCGCGGGCGCGGGCGCGGGCGCGGGCGCGGGCGCGGGCGCGGGCGCGGGCGCGGGCGCGGGCGCGGGCGCGGTTGCGGTTGCGGGCGGGGTTGCGGGCGCGGGCGCGAGCACTGCAACTCTTGTCGGTTCGTGTCGTGGGGGTGGCGGGTGAGCACGAGGCCACGGGAGTAGGGCCACCCCTCGGGGAGTGTATGCGCTGGAGCCATTGGCCGCCCTTGCCCTTGGTCGCTCCTGAAGTTCGTGTGGTGTGTGCATGTGCGTGCACTCAATTGCCCCGTATCACCCCACGCAGGGGCCAGCCACTGGTGGCGTCGCGGCTGTTCACACCCAAATACAACGCCACGTCGGACACGGTGTGTTTGGGGTGGGGTGGGGTGGGTAGTTTTTTTCCGATTCCCAAATCAACGGTGTGTTTGGGGTGGGGTGGGGTGGCCCACCAGTCGAACCAAACCCAACCGCCAATCGCCAACCGCCAACCGCCGAATGCCCGTGCAGACGAACTTCACGGTGGTGAGCAGCGAGGAGCTGCAGCGGCGGGCGGTGGTGGATCCAGTGGTGGACGGGCGGCTCACGGGCAAGGTGTATTACACGCGTGAGTGTGGGGGGTGGCGATGGGACGGGGGTGGTGGGGTGGGGTGGATGGCAGCAGGCATTTGGTGGTTGGTTGGTTGCCAGGTGGCTGGTTGGCTGGGCCGGGTGAGTCGGGGAAGTTGTGCACGTCTGCGGTTGAGTCGGTGAGTCGGGGAACCGCCGGTTAGTGCGATTTTTGACACGCAAACTTGGCACGCACACCTGGCACGCACGTTTGGCACGCGCGTTTGTGGTTGGTGATGGAATGGGGGAATTGTGCGGGGTCCAGGGGATGTGTGGGAGGCGGGGTAGTTTCTTCCACTTCCCAAAACCAGGGCGGGGGGAAGCGGGGATGCAAGGCTGGGGCGAAGAGGCGAGGGAGGCAGTACCGCTACGCAGGCAATCTTAGCTAAGGGAGCGCCCCCACACGCTCCCATCGCATACACTTCGGTACGCCGTTGCAGCTGTTGGCGAGGTCCTGGGGTTGTGGGGCCCAAACCGCCCCCACCCTCCGCACCCTTCTCACACAGCTCACTCTTCTCACCCTTCTCACCCTCCCCGCCTCACCTCACCCGCCCGGGCAGTGTTCCGGCCCTTCGACACCAAGGAGGGCACCCTGTACCCGCACTCCTACGTGTACAGCTACATGTGAGGAAACACACCACCGGTTGGGTTGGTCTAGCTTGGGGCGGTGTTTACAACCCCGCCGTCGCTCCGCATGCGCTACACTCGCACGTGATGTTTTGGCGGCCCTCCTCTTGGAAATTTGCGGCGTGTCCCCGGCATGTATGGATTCCTATTCGGCAGCAGCAGCAGCTGCTGCTGCTGCTGCTGCTGCAGCTGCTGCTGCTGCCACCCTCCACCCAACCCCACACTAATCCCAACCTCATCACCATCGGACGTGCCCCCTTCCCAAACACACCCAGGCTGTTCTACCCCTGGAACGGCTGCAGCAACCAGCTGCTGGCCACCCAGGTGGGTGGGGGCACACGGCGCACGTGCACACACATGCACACACACGTGTGCACACACGTTTGCACGGCATGGCTGTCTTTGCGGTGCCCTGGCTGATGGCACGTGACTGCCGTGGCGTGTGTGTGGTGCGCCGCGTGTGGGGAAGGTCGGCAGGAGGGGGTTGGCGCCGCCGGCGCCCGGGGCGCGTGGGGGTGCGCCTGGTGGGCGGCGGGTCCAGCCGTAAGCGCGAATCCGCATGCACAGGGTGCAAGCAGACAGGGAGTGCACCTGACCGACTGCGGTTGCGTCTCTCACATACACGTACGGGTGAACACATTTTTCCTTTTGTGCTCTCTAATACACATCTTTCCGGTGCTGCCATGCTGCCTGCTGCTGCCTGCAGGTGGACGGCAAGGACCAGGGCATCGAGTACTACATGTGCGCGGACGGCAGCCACGAGGGTGAGGGCGGCTGAGGGCGGCTGAGGGGCGTGGGGCGTGGGGCGGGGACCCCACTGGAAACATGACCCCACGAGGACTGGCTCCCACGCTCTGTGCTGCATCGACTCGCCTGACTAGTCATGCCTGGAACGATTCCTGCCTTTCTCGCACACACACCCGCTCGCACAACCGTGCTAACACACACCCTGACACCTTCACACACACACGCCCACGCAGGCGACCTGGAGCACATCAAGGTATGGGTGTGTGAGGCGGACATGCTCAACGATGACCCATCCACCGCCATCCGCCGCACTCAGTACAGGTACGTAGGTGCGGCCCCGGTTTGGTTGGATTTAGCTTGGAATGGTATTCACAACCCCGCCGCGTACGTGTTCGCGCGTTCGGACGTTCGTGTGCACAGCTTAAACCGGGCATTCCTTTCTGTGCTATATACCGTATCTTCTTTCCTTGCACCGCTCATCATTGCTTATATTTCTGCCTTGCCTCTACCGTATGTGCGTGTGGATCCCCATGCACGCAGTCAGCACGGCTGGCTGCCCGACTTCGACTGCACCGCCGGGCAGTGCAACTGGGAGGTGCGCGCGTGCGCGTGTGTGTGCGTGTGTGTATGTGTGTGTGTCTGCGGGAGGCTCTGGGGTAGCTGGGGGGTTGGGCGTGGGCGTGGGCGCGGGCGCGGGCGCGGGCGTGGGTAGGTGCGCGCATTCGACACATTCGCACGCGCCCCTTCACAATCTCAGCGCGAGCAAACCGAGTGAAATACCTCTGTGTGACTGTGTTGACCCTGCTGCTCTCCCACAATCCCGCGCTTTCCACACCCCAGAAAGACGAGCAGGGCACGCGGCGGCTGGTGGCGTATGCCGGGCTGTTCTCCCACTCCAACTACAACAACGCCACGAACCTGTACGTGTACGAGAAGGTACGACAGTTGCACGACGTGCGACGGCAGTTGGCGGGAGGGATGTCTGGGGGAGGGGTGGGGGCTGGCCTGGGCGGCCTGGCTGGGAGCTTTGGAAGGCCGTGTGTGTGATGCTGCTCTGTCGCTGTTCTCAGTACCGTAGTGCCTGTGTGTTCAAGAGCACAATGTCTGCGTTGGAGGAAAGCAAACGGAACAATCCCTGTATGCGTGTGCCTGCATGTGTGTGCAGATCAAGTGGACGTCCATCATGAACATGGACGGGCTGTACATCGGCGACCGCTACGCCAAGGGCCCCGTGTTCTACCCCAACCAGGTGATGCGCATCAAGGCGGCAGCAGCAGCGGCAGTAGCAGCAGCCATGGATGGGCCCAGCGGGAACCTGCTGGCACGTCACGCCTGAAGCTGCGTTCCCCTAACAATCCCCTTAATCCCCCTAATCCCCCAACACGCGCGCAGAACAACACGCTGTGGCTGCCGTACATGAGCGAGATGCAGCCGGGCCAGCTGAAGCGCGAGTTCGCATGGGCGGCGTTTCCAGGTGCGTGGGGCTGGTTAGTAGTGGGGTTGGTGGGTTGGCTGGCTGGCGTGTGGTGGTAGTTGTTGGGTGGGCGGCTGGGTTGGGTTCAGTGCCAGGCGCGCAGGCTGAGGCGCGGGGTTGGGATTGGGTGGGCGGCGGGGCGAGTGGGGGTGCGTGCGCGCACACTGCCGCAGTCCTACACCCGTGCACCGCAGCGCGCTAATAAGCAGGTGGGGATGTGTTGCCGGGTGTGTGCCGGGTGTATAAGCACCCACCCACCACCCATCCACCCAACCACCGTGCCGAAACGACCCAACCGCCGTGCATGGCCGCGCCCAACCACCCAAATAACCGCTCTCTCTCTCTCTTTCTCGCAACTCGCACGTACGCACGTGCGCGTACGGGCCTGCCGCACAGGCACGTGGGGTGGCACGCTGTACAGCACCAACGGCCGCACGGTCACCTGCCTGTTCAACAACCTGACGGTGGAGGGCCCCTGCAACGCCACCAACCCCGCCTACTACATCCTCAGCCTCGTCATCCGCCCCATCGGCGAGAGCATGGACAACATCACCTGGGGGTGAGACATTGTTTAGAGAGACAAGACGAGCCTCAGCTACCGTATCTATCCGTAAATGGATAATTTGATAAACCCAGGGCGCTGGATTGGACAAACGTGCTAGCGCCTATTAGGTCGGGTAGGATGCTGAACCGCTCAGGCCATCAAATTACGGTGCTCAGCCACAAACGTCTTGCCGACGTGTCTGTCATCCATGCATCACCGCAGCAACCAGGACGGCGGCAACACCGTTACGGGGCCGCTGTGGCACCGCGCCTTCGCCTTCAACTGGTGGGTGGCGAGGGTACTAGTGCCGTAGGGTTGAGGGTGGGCGAGGGTGGTGCCGTAGGGGTGGGGGTGGGCGTGGGTAGTGCCTTGGGGATGGGGGTGGGCTCGTGTGGCAGGCGGCGGCGGCGGCGGCAGGCTTGCGAATGGGCGGCAGGTGGCGTGTCGAACTCCGCGGCATACGCGCTACTGCCCGCCGGGCGCGGGCAACACTTGAAGCCACGAACGCGCGCGCTTGTCCTTGTCCTCGCGTCCCACACCCGCTCGCTGTCACCACACCCACACACACACACGGTCCACACGCGGTCCACACACACCCACGGTCGCGCTGCCCGGCAGGGAGCTGGAGCGCGCGGCGCCGCTGTACAGCGAGAGCGTCATGGGCGGCTTTCTGGACCAGTTCGACGGGCTGTGCCCCTTCGAGGCCAACATCACCACGCCGGACGAGGTGCGTGTGCGTGTGTGGCGGTTGGTTGGTTGGGCGGCTTGGTTGGTGGAATACGCGGTTGATTGGTTGGTTGCAAGGGTTCCCGCTCGCTGCTGGCTCCGGCTGACTGGGTGCCTACCCAGCAGCTGGATGCCCCTGGAGCGAGCGTTACTGTTGCTAGCTAGCTGCCGGCTCGCTGTCTCTCTCGCTGTGTTAGAGAGCACAAGGGAAAACGACAACAAGCTCTCTCGTTGTGTGTGTGCACATGACCTTTGTGTACCGTGTGCGTGTTTCTGACTGTGTGTGCGCAACACACACACCCCGCCCACCCACACACCCACACACCTTGTCTCTTGTTGTCGTTTCTCCTTTTGCTCTCTAACACACACAGCTTGTGCTCTCTAACGCTCCCAGGGTGCGGGCGTGTTCCCGCACACCAACCTGAAGCAGTTCCTGGGCGCGGTGGTGGGCCTGGTGCTGGCCGCCAGCGTGGTGGCGTTCGCCATGGTGCTGCCCATACTGCTGGTGCGTGGGGAGGAGGGGTTGGGGTTTGGGGGGTTGCAAAGGGGGGTGGGGTGTTTCGTGTGCGTGTGCGTGTGTTTTGTGCGCGTGCTTTTGTGTGCTGGTTAGTTGCTGGTTAGCTGTCTGAGCGCGAGGGCCGGATCGCATCATGTGAGGGTCGTGCGCACGGCATGGCCAGGTGTGAGGGTCGTGCATGTGACAAGGGATGGCGGGGAGGGTTTCGACGTGATGGTGTGCCAGGGTTGGGCACGTGCGGGCGGGCGGGGTGGTGACACGCGCGCGCGCTTGAAGCCGCTGTTTGCGGGGTGGGCTCGCAGGTGCGGCGGGAGGAGAAGGTGCTACTGGAGCTGAAGCAGGAGGTGGAGCGGATACAGCTGCAGGGCGGGTCCGGCCCGTCCGGCGCGCTGCCGCCCCACAAGGAGGAGCAGCTGCAGGAGCTGCCGGCCCCTCCGCCGGCACCGCTGCCGCCGCCGGGCGCACCGCCGCCGCTGCCAGCTGCGGAGGAGGCGGCGACGGGCGGCGTCAGCGGTGCGGCCGCGGTCGCCGTGGCATCCCCACAGCAGCAGCCGAAAGCCACGGTCTCGACCACCGACTGCTCCGAATCGACCGATTCCGGTGCCGGCGGCGGCCCAGCAGCAGCAGCAGCAGCTTCACCCACGGCGGCTTCGGCAGAAGCAGCAGCAGCTGCTGCAGCTGGGGAGGCGGACGGAGGCAAGCACGACGCGGCGGGCAAGGCGCCACAGCACCAGTCCATCCAAATGTCTCTGGTGGACATGTCCCACGACTTCATCAATCGCGCCTTCCATGCAAGCGTCATGCACCGCTACATGTGGGTCGTGACGCACGCGTGACAACTGACGAGCGGCCGGTGGATGGTGTTGTGATCAAGCTAGGGAGGGGTTCAGCAGCATGGGCTCTGCGCCTGCCCGGGAAGGGGATGGTGCCAATGGGGGCTGTGTAGTGCCGATGGCAAGCGCCGCCAGCAGACGTACAGTATGTGCACCCCGCGGTACACACCACCTACCCGGCACCGATTGCTCATTCACCTGCTGTCTTCTGTGACACGAGGCCCACCTCGTCGGTGCAAGAATAGCAAGCAAGCCAACTATCATCCCCTGCTGCACCCGTCCCTGCTGACGCAAACTTCGTTTTCCCGCTTGTTTCCGAACACACAAACCTTTGCGCTCTCTTTCTCACACAAACACGCAGGCTGATGGCGTGGGTGTTCGTGGGTGTGGCGTGCTTCATCAGCGCCGTCGTGCTGGGCGTGCTGGGCATTGCGGTGCGTGCCACGTACCTACCCCCTTACGCCTTAGCTCTGCCTGCCTGTTGAGCGCGGCCTGCTGCGCTGCTTGCAATCGTGTGCACAGACAGACCCCGCGAACCGCCGCACACGCCGTGGCCCGGCTGTGCGGTCAATTGCAGCCTGAAGCTCCACACTCCGGACGGACGGACGGACACATGCGCACATGCCGTACCACCGGTGCACGCCGTGTCATGCGCGCGCACGAACGCACACGCTTCGCTCGCGCGAGACTGCACGCCCGTGTTGGTGTGCCGTACATGCATTCTGTCATTCACCTGACCGTGCGGACCGTGTGCGTGCAGGACGTGGCTACCGCGCTGGACCGTCTGGTGCCGCTGCCGCTGTGGAAGGTGCGCGATCCGGATCAGGGCCCCCATTTCATTGCTCCTCGGATGCGATTATGGCTGTTCTAGATTACCGTGTGCATGCGTCCACTGCTGTGATGACTGACCACGCCCTCGCTGTACGAGGGGGTAATCACGACCCCCTCGCCCACACGATTGAAAACACACACGCTTGCTAGTCGAACAAACAATGCATAGCGACAGTGCCGGCTCACAGAAGTCGATGAGGGTATGCCAACAGGGCAGAAACGGCGGGTTACTCCGCAACTTCGCGCATATGCTTGGGAGACACGCACTACCAGACTATGCGAACACTACCGTGCTGGAGCCTGGCTCTAGCGCTGGTTAGTTGTTCAGGACACTCGATCACGAGGTTCTATCAAGCAACTGTAAACCGTAGTTACACACACACACACACACACACACACACACTGGAGCACCTCGGGCCTCTCGGCCTGGACCGGCCTAGTGGCCAAGACGCGTTTGTGGCTGCCCGTAGGCATAGTCTGCCCTGGCGTCGAGTGCTGGTTAGGTTGAGGTCTTGGTCGTGTTAGGCTGCGAGGGTCGCAGGACTCAGCCCCGCAGCCTATGGGTGTCTTGTTGAGCGTGCGTGTGCGTGCGTGTGCGTGTGTGCGCGTGTGCGTGCGGTGGTGGGTGTTAGCTGGTGTGCTCTGGTGTGCCTTGCCGTTGCCTAGAGGTGGTTAGCCCGCTGGGCCCTGCGGCGTTTTGGTCAGGAGTAACCCAGCTGAGGTTACTGGTGTGGCCCGGGGTTGGTGCGTTCTCTCCGGTGGACTCCAGAGCAGGATGCGCTCTGGGCAGGAGAGGCGCGTGGTAGCAGCAACGAGAGCCTGGAGTGCCCGTTGTTTGCTGGTTGTCCCGAGTACTCGATCACGAGACTCGATCAGTCAACCGTGGAAACCGTAGTTACACACACACACACACACACACACACACACACACACACACACACACACACACACACACACACACACACACACACACACACACACACACACACACACACACACACACACACACACACACACACACACACACACACACACACACACACACACACACACACACACACACACACACACACACACACACACACACGCAATGTCTCTTGTTGTCGTTTCTCCTTGTGCTCTCTAAACAGACGCTGAGCAGCGCCATCTCCGTCGTCTACGCCATTTTTGGCATCGTCAACCTCGCCATCATTATCACGTCCGTCTGGATCCGGCCGCAAGTGTCCCAGGTGAGGGAGCGGCGCACGCGCCCTGCTGTGCTGGCACGTGCCGCCGAGCGCGGGATGGAATAATAATGGGGGAGACACTTTCCGCGCAGCTGACGAGTCTGGCACTGACGACCTCGCGTCGCTAGCGATGGATGTGCGAGCGGCGGCATAGGCACGCTGTGTATGGTGAACCACCATGGCCGCCGCGACCGCCACCGCCGCCGCCGCCGCCGCGGAGCGGTCTGGAGCTGACTGGGACCAATCCACCCTGCGCCCATAAATGCCCCGCCAGGCCTGTTACGCCTGGTGCAGCACCCACAGCCCCTGCGCCTGCTGCAAGAGTGTCAACCGCATGGAGGCAACCCGCCAGTCCTGGACCGCACACGCCGTGCTGGCGGGGCTGCTGGTGCGCGCAAGGGGTTGGGGGGGGGGGGGGGGGGTAGTTCATTCCAGAACCCAAAGCAACCGACCGAGTGAACCCTAACCAACCAGTCCCGCCCAGAGCAAGGAGGAGGTGTGGCCTTAACCTGTGTGTCTCGGGCGCCCTTGAGCCTTGAATCTTCAGTCTTGTCGTCGGTGTCGTCGGTGTGCCATCGATGGCACCCAGGCTCGCGCGCGTGTGAACCCACCCAGAAACTAAAGGTAGTCGCAGCGGGGGGTGGGGGGGTGTTGCAAATATGGCTTACAGGAGTGCAGCCAGGCGGAGGGACAACGCGGGCACAACGCGGCGGCGGGTGGCCTGTGCGGGATGGCTGCTCATGCGCGTGCGCAACTTCCGGCGCTGCTTCTGGCGTGTGTGCATACGTACCGCGCCCATACCCATACCCAACCTTCTAAATCCCTAACCCTGAATCCCTATCCCCGCCGCGCCCAATCAGGCCATCGAGCTCAACGTGACCATGCTCATCTTCTCGCTGGGGCTGATGATGTGGGTCGCGCGACTGGGCATCGAGGAGTCCTGCTACTACATCCTCACCGGGTGCGTGCCGCCTGCGTGCCATCGGCATGCCAAACAAACACACCTTTTACAGAAGCAGCAGAAGCACGTGGCATGAACGAAGATCAGATTGTTTTGATACGGTACTTTACCTGGGGTGCCTTGCGCTGACTGCCGCCATCTGACCCTATCGACTCCGGTTCTACTCTCTCGCTGTTTTACCGGGGCGCCTGCGGCTGGCCCTGCCCTATATGCGTATGTATATGGAACAGGCTGTTCACCCAGGCCTACTTCCTCAGCGACGTCTGCCTGGACCTGTCCTCGATCGGCATCTACACACCGGTGGGTGCGCCGGCTGCTGGACGGTGGCAGGCGCGGGTGGCGACTGGCGACTGGCGGCTGGGCGGGAGGCGGAAGATTGGCGGGGCGGCGGCTTGGAGCGCATGGCGTGGGGTGGATCGCAGGGGAGGGCAGCGGTAGCGGGGGGGGGGGGACCGGACGCATGCGCGCGCGGCCGCTGCACGCTGTCCCCGACGGGAGTGCGCTCTTTCTTTCTCATCATGCTCGCCATACCCATCTCATGCCCATCATTGCTAAATCATCTCCTCAATCATGCTCATGTCACGCCCGCCTGACGGCCCCAGGTGTGCGGCGCCGACCTGTCGATGCTGTGCGCGGTGTGGTCCGACCTCAACGTGGACTACCTGGTCTACGCCGGCCTGCTGTTCGTGATCGCGGAGACCATGTTCCTGGGTGAGCAGTGAAGTGCAGATTGGTTGCTTACGTGGGTGGGTGGGTTCAGGTTGGTTGGTCGGTTGGTTGGGCATCGCAGGGTGTTGTGGTGGCATACATCCAGAGACAGAAAGGGAAGGCAGGCGTGCGAAAGGGAGTTTGGGGTTTGGGTTTGGTGGCGCCGCCACGCGGGAGGGAAGGGGCGCTCAGTGTCGGGTGGGGTGGGGTGGCGAGGGTGGGGTAGTTCATTCCAGAACCCAAAGCAACCGACCGAGTGAACCCTAACCAACCAGTCCCGCCCGGAGCATGGAGGAGGTGTGGCCTTAACCTGTGGGTCTCGGGCGCCCTTGAGTCTTGTGTCTTGGGGGGGCTGCGACGCGCTCCGGTGCGCTGAGTGCTCATGTGTGCCCAGCATTTGATGAAGCTCGCACCCAACACGCCCCACAACAACCGGCTGCCGTGTGTCCATAATTATTCACAACCGCGCCGTGTGTCCATACGTTCGTTCACACAACCGCCGCGCCTGCAGTGCTGCCCACCACCAACTACGTGGGCATGCGCACCGGCGCCGCCATCACCGCCGCCATGGATCTGGCCAGCCAGGCGTCCCGGGAAGCGGAGGCGGCGGAGGCACGGCGGCGGCGGCGCAAGCACCCCCAGGCGGTTGTGTCGGCCGCCACAGCAATCGCGACGGGCGGCGTGCGGCGGGCGTCCGGCTGGTCGGGGATGTTCCGAAGGAAGGTACTGCTGGTGGCGCCGGCGGCGTTGCAGCAACCAGACAGCGGGGCCGCGGCGCCCGCGGCGGCGGCGCGCCAGGTGCAGTCCTCGCCAGCGTTGGGCGGTTTGGGTGGCGGCGCCGGTGACGGTGCCGACGCGGCGGCGGCAGGAAGGGCCGGCGATGCTGGTGGGCCGGCGGCGCAGGTGGCACCGCCGGCTGGGCAGGCGGCCAGCCGGGAGTGATGTGCGAGGTTTGGTTTGGGTTGGTTTGGTTTGGTTCGGTTTGGTTTGGTTTGGGTCAAGGTGGTTTGGTGGCAAGGAATAATGCGCCTAGATCGGATGGACCCGGTTGAGGTATGAGGCACATGTGGCGACAGGAGTCGGTCGGAGGAGTCATTGGACCCGGCGCACTGCACGCACGCACAAGCATTGCCGTATTGCTGGTCACGCGGCATATCGCATCGCATTGCATCATCCATGCGAATCGTGCACAGTTCTGAATTGGTATCTGCCACCGGTATAGCTGCAAGTAGTTGCGGTATCCTTTTTGATATCCTGCCTGGCGGGTTCTGAGGTGAAGCCGCCAATGGTTGGCTACTATGTTACGTGACGGCTTCATACCGAATGCATGCCCCCGTCCAAAGCAACTTGCTTGGATTCACACCTACACGGATACCGCCCCATGCCCCATCCCTGAGTCGCGGGACAATGAATCGTAAGCCGGGGGTGGGGGGTACTGGGTGGGGCGGGTGGGAACACTAAGGTGTGGGTACTGTGGAGTGGAGGAGGGTGGATGCTTTGGTGCGCTGTGTCGGGTTTTCGGCATGGTCCAAGGCCTCGTGCGGCCAGGTGCGGCGGCCTCATGCGGTTTTGCCCACTTGGTCGAGGGGCTTAGTGCGCTTTTACTGTGAGCAGATGCTGGCGAAGAAGCGGCAGGGCAGCCCGGGCGTGAGCAGCATGTGCCTTTAAGTGTGCCGTCAGCATGCGTGTCTGGAATAGCGAGTTGGCAAACACACGTTCCCGGCCCCCGCCGACTGCACACAGCCATTATTTAAGCCATTTGTTACACGAAGCTAGTGTACACAAAGAAGGGGAGGCCTCAGCGACGCGGATCCGTCGCCCGACTCGAGTCAGGGAACAAGTTACTGCAGCAAATTCATATTCAGCGCACTCGATCGCATAGAATGGAGTCCGCGGCTGCACGAAAGACAAATATGAGGCCGATTTAGTCGCATAGTCTGGCGCTGGCCTGAATTATTTATCAGGTACATAAGCTCTGATCTACGTATCAAAAGCCTCGTAGGCGTGTGAACTGCGAGCGCGATCGTTACAGCCGCGCTGGCAGCCCTGTCAAGTTAGAACTATACGTCTTAGACTTGGCATCTGTTTATCAAGCCAGCCTAGAGTGAAACTGGGTTTCGCCGCAAGCCGACTGTGTCGAACTCCGAGTCGTGCCAGCCCCGCCGAACCTCCCCCCCCCCTCCTCCCCTTTTCCCCGCACGCCCCGCTGTGCCCCTGACACTCGCGACCTTCGATTTGCAATGCTGCAGCTCGATGTTGCGGTTCAATATCAGCAGACAGTTCAGGCACAGAAAGCATAGCGGCGGTGCCGCCCTGTCCTACGCCTGTACCGCATGCTGGGTGCTTGCAACCTGTGTGTCCTGTCTCTTCTCCTGCCGTGGATCCTTCCTCGTATCTTGACATTGGCTCATAAAAGGGGCACGCCCCATGGATCGCATGCCGGTCCGCTAGTGGCAGCTCTGTGTGTATATGATGCAGCACTGGATGATCGTGCGTAGTGCAGCATGGAAACCGCGTGTCTTAGGCGCACTCGAGCAGCAGTTGAGCGCGCATTCCGGCGTGAACGTGCAAGCCTGGTTTCGTTTCTCTCCTTCGGCCCACATTACAGTCCGCGGGCAAGCAGTGAGCGACTGCGCTAGCCGTTCCAAAGGAGTGTGGCGCGTGAGAAGCTGGCGAGGTCGCCCAAGGTCGCTATATTTTTTAGGCGCTGGAACGTCGCGCACTCAGGAACACGTGTGTTCGTGTCAAAAAAGTCCCGAAGACCCTGTGCGCGCCCAGAGCCGGGGTCCACCCACCCACCCGTCCTGACCCCCCGCGCAACTTGTCGGCCCACCACTATCGCGGCACATAAATACAGCGTATATATATGTATCTAGAGCAGCAGATTTGCTGCGCGCAGGTTGATGGGCACATGCCTCTGCGCGCCTATTGCAGTGGTCCACCCACCCACCCGTCCTGACCCCGCCCTGCGCAGCTGCTCGTCCCTACGAGTGCAGCCCTCACACTAGGGAAGGTGTCACTGGCACGCTTAACAACCGCCACCTACACCACAACCTGCGGGCCCGCCGGACCAAAGGGACGGCTGCCCCGCTCCCCATCATTCTGCCGAGGGGGGGGGACTTAGATCGTGGACCTCACAATGAGCATTGATCGTTGTGGCGTTCGCGTGCGTGGCAGAACACGCGAACGCGTGTAGCAAGCGAATTCATGTGCTCTTAATGTCTTTTGACAAATAGTCAACCGCCCCAACCTCAAGCAGATGTGTAATACAAACTTCTGTATTACTGTAGTATATCTGAGATTTCATCTGGATAAACTGGGCGGAACAAGAGCCGAGCGAAGGTGCCCAGTTGTTTCATGAGTGTGATAAAGTTGTTTAAAATGCGGTCAAGGTTTTCTAGATGCACAGGGGTGGTGACCGTGCTCGCAACAATATCGCAATTGATTCCAACCGCCGGTCATACACCGTGGTCACACACCGCTGGTCTTCACAGAGACTGAAGTGCTCGGACATGGGGCGTGGAGTGACAATGAAGTACAGCCCCGGAGACAACGTTTCCTATATATTGCTTCGTCTGAACTCCTTGCCTTCATACGCATCTACTTAGCTCCTGCGACACGAAACACCTCAACGCTCCCACCCGCCCACCCGCGCTGCTGAGGGTGAGGGAGACATGACTGCCTACCGCCAGACGTCCACCACACCGAAACCTAAACCCGGGGCCGCACATCACGCGACTCCAAGTGGCGGCTGTGGTCCAAGTAGCGACCCAACACGGCCACAGTGCGCAGCTGACCCTTCTCCAGCAGGGAGGCCTCCGGCAGTCCAGTCGCCTGCGCGTTCTGCAGAGCCCCACGCCGGAAGCTGTGCACTGTCTCCCCGCCGTACAGGCCGGCGGCATGCAGATGCAGCCGCAGCCGCGCGCCCATGCTGGAGCTGCTCAGCGGTGCATCCTTGAAGCCGCGTTGGTCCGGGGTGAGCGGCCGGAACAGCAGGTCCTGCACGCGGCTGCCTGGCGGTGCGTCCGGGGCCGAGCATAGCGCCAGGTACAGCGCCAGGACGCGCGGCACGCTGAGGCGCGGCTCCCACAGGTCAGGCGCCAGGTACACCGGGGGGGCGCGCGCCAGCTTGTAGGTCTTGGTGCCGCGCTCGCGAAAGCACAGCACGGGGCCCAGGTACGAACCCCACGTCCACGGAGGTGACAGGGGGAAGCCCTGGTACGGCAGCGCCGGGTTGTTGGGGTCCACGAAGTCGCCCAGCCCCAGCTTGCCAACGTCGTGCCCGCGCACGGCCGTCTGCCACAGCAGCAGCACGCACAGCAGGTCGCGCAGCAGCACCAGGCAACCTAGGCTGCCGAAGGCGGCGGTGTCCGCTTGACTCCACAGGTAGAAGGCAAGGGCGCGGTACTTGGCCTCCGTCATCGGCACCGCCGACACTTCGGAGTAGCCGGCCTGGACCTGCTCGCGCTGATACGCCGTACGTAGGTCCTCGATAACGGCGGATTCGCACGGGTTGCCAGACTTTGTCGCGGGGTCGTAGGGCCCACGGCGTCCGACGCGGCTTAGGCAGCCGCTCAGAGCGGACAGGTGTGACTTCAGGGCGCTGGGGCCAGCCGCGGGGTCGGGCGAAGACCGTGAGTGGTGCGACGGCAGCCAGCCCTTCATGACATCAGCTGCCAGCTCCTCGTCGGTACAGGTCGCTGGCGTGACTCCGGGCCGGTAACGGTTGAGCCAACCCCACAGCTCGCCCATGGCCTTGTCCTGGCGCGTGATGGTCGCAGGCGCCAGGGCCGACTGCCGGAGCTCGTGGGCGGCGTCCAGCCCCTCCTTGTAGCCAGAAATCTGGTCACTCTGGCTGAGGGGGGGCCCGGATGCAGACGTGTAGGGCACGGCCTGCGCCAGGCGGAGCTGCCCCAGGTAGCCCTGCAAGCGAAGGAAGGGCACTGAGATAAGCGCACGCACGGCAGGGGAGCGGTCACCGGGCAATATGACCACAGCAGACTCACCAGAGGTACGTCGGTGACCGGCTGCGGAAGGCCCAGCTGGCCGATGGAGTTCGAGGGGCCGACGCTGGGAATGGAGCCGGGGCCAGAGCGTGGGGAACCCGGGCCCACGAACACCTGCAACCGGAGCGAGGCTTAGTACCGAACGGGCACGCCACACCGCCGACCGGCCACGAGACACGCCTTACCCCGTTCACGTTGACGCCCGCGGACGAGCCGCTGGACTCGCGAAAAGAGCTGCTGGCCGGAGACGTATAGCCCATAGGAAGGGCTGAGCCGCTATCCACGGGAAAGCCCAGGGGGCTGAGGACCGCAAGGTCTGGAGACATCTGCGAGCGACGGGACTTGGCTTCAGCGAGGCAAGGCCAGCCGGGGCAAAACCCGAGCTTACCGGTTTTGCTGGGGCGCCCAGACGGCTCCGCAACAAAGAAATGAGCGAGCACGCACCCGCAGAAGCCTGAGGTCAACAGAAAGCGAGCGGATGGCAAGTGGATGCCTGGCGGTTTGCTCGCCATTCAGCGAGTGCGACCTCGCGATTATTGAGGATCCAGAAGCTACTATCAAACTCATGATTAATACAACAACTCGAGCCGGAAGCGAGGCCGCAAAGACTCAGTTTGCCAGTTTCGCGAAGTTCCCTACCCCTAGCGATTGGTCTTTGTATATTGCTTACCGCTGAAAGATTGCTCGTTGATCCGTGCAAGAGGCTCAAAAGCTTCGGATGCCCACCCGCCCCACCCTGGTCAGAAGGGAAAGGAAGGCAGCATTTGTCTTCACGGGGCGTATTGGCGAAGCACACGCCACTCTACTTTAGCCCAAGTACGGAGAGACGAGCATTTGCATTCCAGCACTCGGAGAATCGTCAACCGTTGCCGACACACTGGTGCCGTCCCGGGTGCCTGCGCGAGGTATGTAGCTACCGTGCCAACTCTACACCACACACGCATCTCGCATGCACTGGCATCTTTGGTTTCAAACTAGCCTCACCTGCATGCGCACAAACTGTGTGGTGGTGGCGCGTCGGGCTTCTGGATGCCGCCTGCCGCACACGCCCTGGCCGCTGACTTTCCAGCAGGTGCGTACGTGCGAGTGCACGAAGATGAAAAGTAGGGTTGCACCTGGTCCCCTCCAACATTCTCCTTCTCCCTTCGTTTCTCACAGCTGATACATTCCCCGTGATTACTAGCATGTATGCGTGCTTGCGTGACTCCGTCCACAGCCCATGAGTACCTAGAGTACCAGAAGGATTCATGCGATGCCCATCTATATGCAGGCGCGGTGGCGCTGACAACGGGCGCGGCTCGTATCGCCGATAACCTTACCAACATATACACGGGGAAAACCAACATTGACGGAGCTGGAGGCCGCAGTCGTGGGTGCCACGACATATGACGCTTGCGCGTTGTCGAGTAAGTTTAGTGCTCGATCGGTCCCAGGCATTGTCGAAAATCTACAAGGATTGCTTGAACCCCTGATTGATTGGTTCCCCCCCCCCCATGATTTGAGAATTGGAAAAAGCTACCCCCCCCCCCCACCCCCCACCCCACACACACACACACCACCACCACCTCCGTTGCTTCTCCAACACAGTCGCAGCAAAAGCTAAGACGAAGGGCAAGATTTCCTTTCAGTATGTGTTCGCCTCGGAGGTAAGGGGGTTACGTGACAGACACGATGAGGCACAGCCGAGTCGTAAATCAACCGTACGGTAGTAGTTTTGACCCTGCGCTCGATGGCTAGCTAGGTAAGGTTCAAACGTACGGTATCCCGGCTAGCAATTGAAGTGCTACCTGCCTATTACCGCATTCCGTGAGCATTCTGGTAACAACCATGCTGTCTAGCAGTCAGCATTATTTGCTTGGCTGCTTGGCAACGCGCAACATTCTATCTAACGGCTTGCAGGAATACCCAGAATACGTGAACAAGTTCAACGATGGCTTCCTGTTGCTCTACTCGGACGCAAGTGAGTGACCAGGGAGGGGTACAAGCAGGTCTATCTTGGGCCTTGGGTGAGCAGCCGCTGCTGCTGCTGCTGCTGCTGCTCGTCACGTACACATGTGCAGCTGGACTTGAGTGCGTTATTTATTCACGAAGGGTGCTTTGGTTACCCCACTTGGGACACACCCGCTGCTGCTACTCTACTAACTGCTACTGAACTTGCACCCACCCGGCTGCATACAGCCACACCCAAAACCAATGTAGCTATCGTTCCTGGCACCAGCCCCGCCCAGGTGCGTTGTCTCTATCTATCTATGGGCAGTCCGGCCGGCAGCACAATGCATTATTCATCACACGCACGCACGCACGCACGCTTACAAGGAGCTGGCATGCTCACTGGTGCTCACATTGGTTGTGATGCTACTACCGGTATAAACGGACGCCTTTGTATGCCTTTGCCTTCGCTATGAGTGCCACCAATTCTCCCTCGTACGTTCGTGTCGTCTCAGGCAGTCACAATCAACAACGTCAACAGCGCCAAGAATTCAGCCTACTACAGGTGCGCAATTTGGCAAGGTCGCACATCCCTGTGTAGTACGTGTTTTGGCAATTTGGCAAAGTCGCACATCCCTGTGTAGTACGTGTTTTCCTGTACATGGTCATCAAACCCTTACTCATTACAAGCACCGAACTAGTCGGTTGTTGAGAAATAGCCTGAGGCACGACTTTCATCCACCCATCGATCATGCTAGCTAATGACACACGTATACGATGGACACACTGTGCATGCAGAACATTCTCCTCCGACACGGAATACGACGGCCTGACCACGGTTCTCACCACCAAGCCCGTCATCGTTGCAAAAGATCAGGAGTTCACACTCAAGCTGGTAGTTGCTGGTGAGACAGATACCGCATTATTCGCCATCTATCTTGGCATGAGTGGGTGTGGTGACACGACCATGAGTGGGTTTGACGACACGATCGTATGCATTTCGTGGGGCGGGGAGAGGATGGGCATACACATGTTTGTGATGAGCAGCCTGGCGCGACGTTGGTTATTACACCACCACATGCGTACTCACCTTCGTGCTTGAAAGCGTCCACTACTGGTTTTTCACCAATGCAGATGCCACAGACGGCTTGTTCGATTCAGCGGTCTTCATCAAGGCCAACAGTGTGTGTGAGTTTCCGTCCCGAACCCACATACTTGAATGCACGTTGCGCACGGCATCACAATCAAGGCACGTGTAGCACGTGCATCACTTTACAAAATGTCATGTTAACATACGCACGCACGGTAGTTATCAAAGTACGGCATGCTATATTGTGCACTGCTGAGCATACACGCTGATCCCTGCGTGGCGCAAATATTTTCACGTGCGCTCGCTCGCAGCCCTGTTCAACATTTGCAGCAAGTCCTGCTCCACTGGCACTGTCACGGCCGACAGCTGCCAGGTCGACAGCGTGTGCCAGTGGAACGACCTGATTGAGCAGGCGAGTAGCGCGGCGTGTTGTGCGTTGTTGTGTGGTTGCGAGGTGGTGAGCGTGTGCTTGGGGGCGTGCAACTAGTGCGGGCTTGCAGCTTGTGCGTATACTATCACATTGATTGAGGGCCGTGGGGGCCATAACGCGCATAAGTTCGGTCCTGTGCTGCATGCTGCTGCATGCCGTGCTCCTGCTGCTACTGGCTCGCTCGAGGCAAATCATGTCTTCTCGACCCGCCGCACATCCAGCACATCTAGCACAGCCATGCACGGGACCGGCAACAGCGCGAGCAAGACCGTCACTATCACTGTCACGGACACCAAGGCGCCAGCCATCACTGTGCCCTCGCCGGCGCCCGTGTACGCCTCGGCTAGCGGCACCGCGGCCGTGTCCTGGCCCGCCGTCACTGCCACTGACATTGTCGTTGGTGGCGTGACGCCCACCTGTAACTACGCCTCGGGCACGAGTTCAGCTTCGGCACCACCACCGTCACCTGCACTGCATCGGACGGCATGCAGCCGACCCCCAACGAGGCCACCAAGACGTTCGATGTGACTGTCCTGGGTAAGACATGAGAATGAAGCACATCCCATACAACGCAACCCGTCATTCGTGGCCACTGCGTGGAATGGGTGCATGCATGTATTGCATATAATCTGGCTGGCTGGTAGCGCAACATGCGCCGGCCATGGCATTGCGAGGTGATGCGCGTGGGTGGTGCTAGTAAGCACTACTACATAGGTGGGAATGAAATCATTCCTCCAGCCACCAACCCAGCCCCACATACGGCATGTAAACGCTACGTCTGCCCATTCAACCTGTCTCTCGCAACAGACAACACTCCGCCGACCGTCACCACCAGCACCAGCGCCATCACTGCCGAGGGCAACACGCTGGGCGGCGCCGACGGCATCTCCTTCACCTGCACCGCCACCGACAACGTTGACGCCAACCCCATCGTCGCCATCACCTACGCGCCCACACAGCCCTCTGCGTCAGGCGTCTACGCGGTCGGCACCACCGTCGCCACCTGCACGGCAACCGACGGGACCGGCAACAGCGCGAGCAAGACCGTCACTATCACTGTCACGGACACCAAGGCGCCAGCCATCACTGTGCCCTCGCCGGCGCCCGTGTACGCCTCGGCTAGCGGCACCGCGGCCGTGTCCTGGCCCGCCGTCACTGCCACTGACATTGTCGTTGGTGGCGTGACGCCCACCTGTAACTACGCCTCTGGGCACGAGTTCAGCGTCGGCACCACCACCGTTACCTGCACTGCATCGGACGGCATGCAGCCGACCCCCAACGAGGCCACCAAGACGTTCACAGTCATTGTCAATGGTGAGCGCGCACGTGTGTGCTGCTGCTGTTAGATATCAAGAGCGTTGGCTGCATTTGGTGGTCTTGGGCCTGGGACTACAATGGGCTTGGCGCATGCACCGAGTGTACGATTGCCCAGTTTGACAGTGCGCAATATATAAAGTATGTCAACGTACGCATTCTGACCATGGAAGCGGCCTAATTTCTCACGACCTCCTCCTTGTACAGCTGCGTGCACGCCCTTCGATGGCTTCCTGCCTCCCATTGCTGCCAAGGACGAGAACCTGCTCGCGACCAGCACCGCTACCATCCCCGTCAAGTGGTCCCTGATGAGCAACCCAGCCTGGGGTGAGTCACAACTCCCAGCAGGGCGCATATTGCCGGGCACAGATAGAGACTGTTCTCCTCCCTGACCACGAACTCGCTGAGTGGCACTCCTACCTGCTGTGGAACTCAACCGCTCGAACACCTGCCATCGTAATCTTCCACGGCGCCACCTGCACGCAGGCCAAATAGCGACCGGCTACCCCAAGCTCGTGCCCATCACGTGCAGCACCGATCCCACGCCCAAGAGGTCCGACGCCGGCGAGTTCCTGGCCGACGCCCTGGCCACCCTGAAGCTGACGCCCACCCAGGCGGTGATGACGTTCCAGGGCAAAGGCCACGTGGAGAGCGGCAAGTGCTACCGCTTCGACATCCTGCTGGCCAGCTGCGGATACATGGATGCGCAGATACGCTCCTTCCGCATCCGTGTCAAGTAGGCCCGCCAAAGCATGAATCCATGATGTGTGGTAATCGGTGGGCAGAGCAGGCCTTTCTGCTCAACCTCGGCTAGCGGCACCGCGGCCGTGTCCTGGCCCGCCGTCACTGCCACTGACATTGTCGTTGGTGGCGTGACGCCCACCTGTAACTACGCCTCGGGCACGAGTTCAGCTTCGGCACCACCACCGTCACCTGCACTGCATCGGACGGCATGCAGCCGACCCCCAACGAGGCCACCAAGACGTTCGATGTGACTGTCCTGGGTAAGACATGAGAATGAAGCACATCCCATACAACGCAACCCGTCATTCGTGGCCACTGCGTGGAATGGGTGCATGCATGTATTGCATATAATCTGGCTGGCTGGTAGCGCAACATGCGCCGGCCATGGCATTGCGAGGTGATGCGCGTGGGTGGTGCTAGTAAGCACTACTACATAGGTGGGAATGAAATCATTCCTCCAGCCACCAACCCAGCCCCACATACGGCATGTAAACGCTACGTCTGCCCATTCAACCTGTCTCTCGCAACAGACAACACTCCGCCGACCGTCACCACCAGCACCAGCGCCATCACTGCCGAGGGCAACACGCTGGGCGGCGCCGACGGCATCTCCTTCACCTGCACCGCCACCGACAACGTTGACGCCAACCCCATCGTCGCCATCACCTACGCGCCCACACAGCCCTCTGCGTCAGGCGTCTACGCGGTCGGCACCACCGTCGCCACCTGCACGGCAACCGACGGGACCGGCAACAGCGCGAGCAAGACCGTCACTATCACTGTCACGGACACCAAGGCGCCAGCCATCACTGTGCCCTCGCCGGCGCCCGTGTACGCCTCGGCTAGCGGCACCGCGGCCGTGTCCTGGCCCGCCGTCACTGCCACTGACATTGTCGTTGGTGGCGTGACGCCCACCTGTAACTACGCCTCTGGGCACGAGTTCAGCGTCGGCACCACCACCGTTACCTGCACTGCATCGGACGGCATGCAGCCGACCCCCAACGAGGCCACCAAGACGTTCACAGTCATTGTCAATGGTGAGCGCGCACGTGTGTGCTGCTGCTGTTAGATATCAAGAGCGTTGGCTGCATTTGGTGGTCTTGGGCCTGGGACTACAATGGGCTTGGCGCATGCACCGAGTGTACGATTGCCCAGTTTGACAGTGCGCAATATATAAAGTATGTCAACGTACGCATTCTGACCATGGAAGCGGCCTAATTTCTCACGACCTCCTCCTTGTACAGCTGCGTGCACGCCCTTCGATGGCTTCCTGCCTCCCATTGCTGCCAAGGACGAGAACCTGCTCGCGACCAGCACCGCTACCATCCCCGTCAAGTGGTCCCTGATGAGCAACCCAGCCTGGGGTGAGTCACAACTCCCAGCAGGGCGCATATTGCCGGGCACAGATAGAGACTGTTCTCCTCCCTGACCACGAACTCGCTGAGTGGCACTCCTACCTGCTGTGGAACTCAACCGCTCGAACACCTGCCATCGTAATCTTCCACGGCGCCACCTGCACGCAGGCCAAATAGCGACCGGCTACCCCAAGCTCGTGCCCATCACGTGCAGCACCGATCCCACGCCCAAGAGGTCCGACGCCGGCGAGTTCCTGGCCGACGCCCTGGCCACCCTGAAGCTGACGCCCACCCAGGCGGTGATGACGTTCCAGGGCAAAGGCCACGTGGAGAGCGGCAAGTGCTACCGCTTCGACATCCTGCTGGCCAGCTGCGGATACATGGATGCGCAGATACGCTCCTTCCGCATCCGTGTCAAGTAGGCCCGCCAAAGCATGAATCCATGATGTGTGGTAATCGGTGGGCAGAGCAGGCCTTTCTGCTCAACATCGATCCTCAGTCAGTTTTCCAAAATCGGATTGTTGTGAGGGGGGACGCACGGGGGGGGGCGGCACTTCTGGTGAAGTGGCAGCGTGATTCCGCGCTGCTCCCTGTACATGCATATTGTCATCCGCCGATGCAGCATGCGTCATACATATGCTTGACATTCAGTGAATGCGAATCTAGCGAATCCAGGGCTTAGTCCCTTGCCCCGGCTCATCGGCGCAGGAGATTTATTTTGCGACGTGTGCATATGATGACGGGCACTCTGGGAAAGGAACTTTACCGGAAATGCAAGACTTACCGGAAATGAACTAGACTTTACCGGAAAAGAGGTAGACTTTACCGGAAAAGAGGTAGACTTTACCGGAAAAGCTCTTCCGGTAACTTCCGGCCCCCCCACAGCTGGACTTCTCCGCCGCCCCGCTGCACTGGCCCCTCCCCTGCCCCACAACAGCGTCCCTCCCCCCAAAGGTGACTGTATTTTGCCCAAGGTAACAGTACTATACCCATCTCTCTTGCGTTGGTTACACGGATGGTGCTGGTCACGGGGCGTGCAGGTGAATTCCAACAGCAGCACCGTATCGTAAGCGGTTAGTCATATGCACCCTTGTAACAGCCTGCGTGCAGGCATGTTTGGGGGAACACATCTCGGGGGCGCCGGTGGGGAAGCTCCAGTACATTCCACCGGCGGGCCGTGGGTCGGGGATCGCGCTCGTGTCGATGGCCACTGTCGGGAACAACAGCGTGACTACACTCGTGCCAGGTGGAGCAATACTGTCAGCTACTTGGAGGAACGGCAGCACCTTGTCTGTAAGGCGAAGCACAGCATTTCTACGTGATTCCAGGGGATAAGCCCACACATGGAGCGCCACAGGTGGGGGAGGCATCATTCCATATTGAACGGGTACACCTGATAAACAAATTTAGTATGAAACAGGAGCTTGCTCGCTATTGGGGATCGGAGAGATCCAGCGGTCATTGGTTGCCCATTTCTTGCCCACGCGTGCGCTTACTCGCGTCCAGTATAGCATGCATATACAGGCACTAAAATGTATCCTTAGATCACTTACCTGAGACTACATGGCTACAACAGTCCCGCCCAGAGTCGGTGTAGAAGGCCCCACTGCAAATTCCAGGCTATACCCGAAGTCTATCACGCTGTTCATAAACATCAACAAGACAGGTCAAGGCGGTCAGGTCCTAGCCAGCAAAGTCGGCGCAGTCAACCTAGAGGACCACCTCACGCGAGAGGACCTCGCGGTGGCCATACTCAAAGCCTCGCGCGGCGACGAGAAGCATTCGCATTCATACTACAAGTGCTCCAGCCGCGCAGGTAAAGGGGAAGCCGGCAACGCAAAGGCATCGCAAATTGTTGTGCCGTGGTTAATCTGGACCGTGGTTAATCTCCGTCGCATTCTCTTTCACAGGCAGAGACATTCGCTGCCAGGAATCCGAGCTCGCCGGCATCGCAATCCGCCTGCAGGCCTACTTCCGTCCGCCCAGCCATCACGACGATGATGCATGCAGCGCTGCTTCGATTAACTTCATCCAGGACAGCGCGTTCTTCCCAGGACACATTCATGTGGACCGCGGGCACATGGAGTGGTGGGTAGACTACTGCTACACTGAGGTGACGGAGCCGGTGACGAAGGCGCTGACTGACACGGGTGCTGCGCCAACAGCAGCGTCCAACTTGGACAGGTGCGTGCGTGGTACGAAACAGCTGCCTCAACCTGTTGCTACAACAACACATAACAATGCGTCGTCGCTTGGATACAGGGGGGAACCGGCGGCTGGCACTGGCGGCAACAACGCAAATCCGGCGCCTTCGTCAACAACACAGCACACCGGCACCTCGGCTCGCCGCGCCAATAAGGCAACCGCACTGCTGTCCTCAACAATGGAGGCAGTGCAGTCGCTGAAGCTGGAGCCAGACGGCATCCCACCAGCCATCAAGCTCCTGTCAGATCACTGCCGGGGCGGCTGGAACAGCCTGGTCCGCGCCTGTAAGTGTTAGCATGCACGACATGCTTTGTTGCAAGCTACTTAACGTCCGGCCCACATGAACACTCCACAGACTCCTTCATGTGGCCCGTGAACGACACTGGAGCACCGTTGCAGCTGTCCGAGCTGAACGCCGCGCGGAATCACGTGTACACGGACCTGCTCACGGGTACGTACCCCAACTCTGCGTTACAGAGTAATGCACGTTACACATGCATTTGCAATGCAGGCGTGGTGTACTATGGCGTGCTGACGACACCATACGGCGAGACACTGCCATACACCGACAACAAGCAGGAGCTAAACTTGGCGGTGTACGAGTGCATGCGCAGCGCACTAAAGCGTGACCCCAGCCTCACCTTCAACCCGGGGTGCTTCAGCGGGAACACCAAGTCGGTGTTCTGCATCCCCGGAACGTCACCACATCCCACGCCCGACCTGGACACGGCTGCAGCGGCTCCTGCCAGCAGCAGCCGGGGCGACGGAGGCAGCACGTCATCGGCCGCGGGATCGCTGTGGAAAGACATGCGGGCGTAAGTCCTAAATGCAGTACCACTGCCTTTACTGCCTGACATTAGCATCACACACCCACAGGATGTGCGCTAACATGAAGCACGACTACTTCAACTGCATCAAGAACTGTGGAGATGACGTGTCCAAGCAGGCTGCGCTATTCGCGAAGAGGCGTAGGCTTCCAATCGACTTCTCCTCTCGGCTGACTGGCATCGGGGAGGCAGTGTACGACGCCGCCATGCTGAACCAGCAGTACCAGGCGTACTTCAAGTTCCACAAGGACAGAGTGGGCGGTGGAGAGAACAGCGGCGGTAGTGGGCGCGGGCCAGGGAGCAGCAGCAGGGGAGCAGGCGGAGCCTCGCAGATGGGCACCACGCAACCAATCAAAGGCTTCCCAACTTCGCAGCTGGAGTACATCATCGAGGCTCGGCTGGTGATGGCGCCGGACAAGGCGAAGGAGCCCACAGCCTTTGTATGCGACCAGCTGGCGTCCAGCTCCTACGGCGCCAGGTCACAGTCGGCAGGCAGCATCCGCGCCAAGATCTATGCGCAGCACAACAACAGCCGCCTAAGCATCCCTAACCTCTACGGGAAGGGCACCGCTGTACCACCACTCAGCCTGCTGCTGCAGCTGGGCACGATGGCTTCTTTCAGCGAGGCTGGGGCAATGCTGTCCAGCTACATCGACCACGGTGGTGAGTGATCTTTTCCTCGCAGGGTTGAGCACGCTGTTTACATTGTATCCCTGCAGGCACACCGGTCGCATCACGACCCACTGCGCTGTCGGCTAGTGTGTTTGGCTTCACGCTCCCACGCGAGCGACAGGAGTCACCGCAGGAGGAGGCACAACAGCCAGCGCAGGTGCAAGAGGAGCCGGTGAATCAGCTGCCAGAAGAGCAGGCGGTGCAGCAGCAGGGGCAGACAGGGCAGCACTTGGAGCAGCAGCAGGCGGGCCAGCAGCAGGAGCAGGCGGGCCAGCAGGCGGTGCACCTGCAGCAGGAGCAGGCGGGCCAGCAGGCGGGGCGGCAGCTGGGGAAGCCATCAGCGGCCAGGCCGGCGGCCAGTGTGTCAGACGAGAGCCCCGCCAACGTAAGTAGCCTAGCGCAGTCTGTCTTAATGCACACAGTCTTACTCTTTGCCTGTGCAGGGTGGCCCTCCTCGCGAGGCCTCGACGGTTGCCACTACCGCAGTGGCTGCAAAAGCAGACCTTCTGGTAAGCGGGCATTCTGTGATATAGCCATCCGATAACGCTCCCTTTCTGATACACCGGTATGCATCTGAACAGGCGCTGGAGGACATCTACCTGGGCGACGCTACAGCGCGATGGCTTCAGGACGGCGACACCAAGGCAAACCCAAGGGCTGGGCGGCGCAGGAAAATAGATGAGGTGGTGGACGACGACCTGCAAGTGCGCAAGAAGGCCAAGAAGCAGGTGGAAAAATCAAGAGAAGGCGGGGGGAGTGGCAAGGAGGCGGGGGGGCTGGCGGCGGGAGGGAGGGGCAAGGGGCCGGCGGGAGGGAGCCGCACGGGGCATCCGGCGAAATACCGTGCTGCTACCACTGCTGTGCGGAGGCCCGGTGTGAAGGTCAATGCCGCGGCAGTGCGAAAGCCCGGTGCTAGGGGCAAGGCCGCGGTAGTGGAAGAGGACGACGAGGAGGGGGTGGCAGAGGATGAGGAGGAGACCGAGGAGGAGGAGGCAAGTGACAGCCTGAGCGGGTCGAGCAGCGACGAGGCAGCCAAGTCGCCATCCGACAGCGATGACGGTGGTGCTGCTGCTCCCAAGGCGCTGCCGGTTGTGCCGCTGGGAGGACGTGGTCGTGGTCGTGGACGCGGGCGCACGTGACCAAGTTGACCTGCGGTCGTGCTGCTTGTCGATGAGTCGCCACACACACACGAGCAGTGAATAGGTGCTGACGTTATATAGGTGCTGACGTTATAGTGTGGACTAACAAGACACGCTGACGGCGGGTGCGCGCGGCACCCAGTATTGCAATCCCCGGACTGTTTTCACTTTACCGGAAATGTACTAGACTTTACCGGAAATGAACTAGACTTTACCGGAAATGAACTAGACTTTACCGGAACAGAGTTACCGGAAATGAACTAGACTTTACCGGAACAGAGTTACCGGAACAGAGTTACCGGAACAGAAACCAGTTTTCCGGAACTGGTTTTACCGGAAACTTTCCGGTAAAGACACCCCTATTTTTCCGGGTATTCTAGGGGGTACTTTTCCCAGAGTGGGGGGGACGGCCGGGTTCTGGCCTAGACTTTAGCCTAGGGGACGGCCGGGTGCAGTGGCCTAGACTTTAGCCTAAACATGCGCGAAGTGATGCTGAAATCTGAGCCTGTCAAGTTAGCTGCATTACTCAGCTCCATCTGGGAGCATAGAAGTAGGGAAGTCCCCCTTGCAAGGGGAGAACAATAAATAGGACAATCATGCACTGGCGTTATAAGGGTCACCCCGGCCCGGGCCTCCGGTTTACACGCAGCAGGAAGGCACGCAAGAACGTGCGCACCACTCTGTAACCACACACAAGGGTTCTGATGAGACGGCTGGACAAAGCCGGCCGGCCACGTGTGTGTATGTGTTTTGACACGAAGAACTAGCGCGATGCGACACATATAAACACAAGTAGTTCGGGTGACCGATGAGGTGTTTCGGACTAGTAGGCAGTCCAGCTGGTGATGGTCGATCTACGACCGGTTTCTGCCAGAGTTGCTTGGTCACAGCACGAGATGCTGTTCCCCCATGTAACAATACCAAAAAAACATATGATTTGGGGCGCTGCCCTATGTTGAGCTTTCCGCGGGGCTGCCTGATATATATACGTCATACTATACGGTATGCTTGACGTATATTCAAAGAATGCGAACCTAGGGCCTGGGTGCTGGAGCCTGCCTACCTGGTGCGTGCGGCGCAGTGAAGGCGGCCTGTTGTGTGACTCCGTGTGTGCGTCTCGCCGCTACTTTCTGCCGCCCGGGGGTAGGCATGCTGTGTGTGTGGATGTGCTGAGTTACGGTTGGCTGTGTGCTGTGTGTCTGTGATCTGGCTGTCTTGTGTGCGGAGCAGGGAAGGTCGTGTCGTGTCGAAGGGCTTACGTACGGGCATCGGCAGTACAGGCCATCGCCAAGCCCGGGCGGCCGGGCTTCTTTCGGCGCTGGTGAGCCGGGCTCGGCAGTTGAGTTGCTGCTAGCGTTAAGCTAACAGACTGACTATCAGACTATGACAACTCTAACTCACTTCGCATGAGCATGATACCTCCATCCTCTTAATGTCAACCGGGATGACTAGCCCCGCTTGAAGGTCTGCCGTAAGCCTGGCAAGAACAGCAGCAGCGCGGCTTTGATTGATGACCTCAGCCGTCATTGGCCGTCCCCGCTAGTGCCGGTGTCGGCCAACACCAGTGCGAAACGGGACCTGAGGACAAGGTGGCCACAAGGGGACCTAATAGACTACCGGGACGCTACTGGTACATGCAATTCAACAAGCGCCATACATGGAGGCTGTGCGCTGCGGCTGCCCCGCCTGCTTTTGCAAGACGCACAAGGCGGCACGGTACTAAGTCCCGCGTGTTCCAGTCTCATTACAAAATCGGGACGCTAGTGCAGGGTGGCAAGTAAGCGTGGCAAGCATGGAGAAAGCGCGCCCGCCACGCGGCGGTGCGGCATCTGGTCGTGGTCACCGCCCCCGGGTACGTAAATTATTACACTGATGAATCTCAGCTTGGTTAGTATACATATTCGCCGGCAAAAGCTACTCAAAGCCACGACGAATAATAAACAGCAATAATAGGTATGTGCTGCGTGATAACTGCCCGCGTGGAAACTAGCGCAAGATCTCCCTGTCTGTCTTTCATGACGAGTTGGGGTTATCTAGCATGCCCCCCGCGCCAAACTTGCGACCCCCCATTCGTCTTGCGGTCGCGCAGGCCATATGTTGCTACATACCGACACACAACAGGACAGGCGCGTCTCCGAGTACGTTGCCATGTATGCCAACATGCGCACCCCATGTCAGCCCCCACACCCTGTATGCTCATCCCAGCTTGGCCGCGCTCCGCCACAACGCCCCGTTCGTGCTGATGGCACAACCCGCACACCTTGGGCGGTGCGTCGCTCTTTAATGGGAACGCCACCGCCGCTCTGCCCGCGCCGCTCATCCTGTTTATTCACTGCGTGTCATCACCAAAGCCGATGTCCCAGAAACCCTGCGGCAATGCGGGGGTCAATTTAACTGCGTTTCATGCAGCCGGTGTGGTTGAAGGAACAGGCCAAGGGAAGGCAGGTGGCAGCGTGGTGTGTTCGTTGCATGGTCCCCGGTAGCAGACGAGTAATGAGGCTTGCCTCTCACCTCGTCGGCTCCCTTAATCCACGCCCTGACTTACGGAAAGGCGTATACATTTATTTATTCATTTTGCATGGTCCCCGCGACGGGCGGTCGCAGGCATGGTTGCAGGCACGCAGCAGGGAAAGGACGCCCGTGCCATTGCAGCCACGTCGCTGGCTCGCGTGACCACACGCCCCAACCAGGATCATTCGAGCCACTCACCTCGGGCGTAGCCGGGGGGACGTACTTGAACCGGTGCCGCCCGCCGGCCTGCCGCAGGTCGGCGATCGTGGCCCCGGTGGCTGCTGCTCCACCTCCCCCGCGAGCCGCGGCGGCTGCGCTACCATACCCATCGCCGCCGCCGTCGCCGTTGCCAGCGGTCGCGGCCGCGCCGCCGCCATCCGCGGCGACAGCTGCCGAAGTTGGCGCGGGGCCGGAGTGGCCGCACGTGCGCTCCACAGTGGTTCCCCAGGAGGCCAGGGCCTCATAAAATGCCCTACGGTCACAGGATCGAACGAAATCAACGTACGTTGTTCAGAAAGCCTGTGCACCCATGCAACCGCCAGCGTTGCACAAGTGCACAACCCCTGCCCAAACGCTGCCCAGCTAGAGGCGGCTACCGGCAATCACACACATCCGGTACCTGCAGCCGCCACTCACCTGCAGCCGGCGCACTCGATGGCTGTCAGCGCCTCCCGCTCCCGGCCCCGCACCACCGACGAGTACTTGTAGCCCGGCTCGCCAGCTGCAGGGCCACCGGCAGCAGCGCCACCGGCAGCAGCAGCCGCGCCGCCCCCGCCAGCAGCTCTGGCGCCGGGCAGCGCGGCGGCTGCGTCGGTGCCGCCGCGCTGCCGCTGCCAGCCAGCCGCCGTCCGGCTGCAGGGCTGCAGCGCGGGAGCCGCGGGCGCTGCAGCAGATGCAGGCTGCTGGTAGCTGTTGTCGTCTGCCAGAGGCGCAACGGCTGCCGAGGGCGCGCCCGGGACTGGCACGTACTGCCGAGGTGACGGCGCCGCGGCGCCCGCCGGCGAGCGGCGATAGGGCTGCCCCGGCCCTGGCCCTGGCCCAGGCCTTGCCGCGCCGGGTTGATGTTGCTGCTGCTGTGGCTGCCCTGGCGGCTGAGGCGGCGCGGCTGCTGGGCTGGCGGCCGCGGGGCCGCGGGGTGGCCGCTCGAGCGCGCCCCGGGCCGCATGCTGATGCGATTGTTGTTGCTGGTGTTGCTGGTGTTGCTGCTGCTGTGGCTGCGGCGGCGGGTGCTGCTCCTGCGCCGCTACCCTCGGAGACGGCTGCCGGGCGCCCCAGGCTGCAGCCGTGTCGCTGCCGTCGGGCCAACCGGACGCGTTGGGCGCTTTCCGCTTCGGGGGCCGCACGCCAGTGCCACTCGCACCGCCGCCGCCATTTGCATCGTGCAGCAGGGCGCCAACGGCCTCTGCAATCGGCGGCGCAGAGCCGCTGCGCGGCATGCCGCCGCCGCCGCCGCCGGGCAGTACCGCGTCCATGGTGAAGCAGTCGCCGGCTTCCAGCGCATCGGCGGGAGAGTCGGCGCCCGGGCCGTCGTAGCCGCTGGCCTCCGCTGCCGGCGCCGCGCCACCATCCTGCATCGTTCGGTACCGGTGCGCGGGGTTGCTCAAGATTTTAAAGTGTACAGGGCCATCGTCCTGTCAACCGCGCTCGCACGCGCGCCCTGCCCCTGCCCCTGCCCCTGCCCCTGCAGCCCGACTCCTCCCACGCAGCCGCACCCGCTCAATCCCACCCCACCTACCGAGTTCCAGGAGCTCTGGCGCTGCAGCGGCACGCGGCGGTACAGCGGCCGGCCCTGCGCCGCGTCGCCGCCTGGCTGCTGTGCGCCGCCCCGCGTGCCCTGCCCCGGCGACGGCTGGCGCGAGAAGGGCAGCTGCTGCTGCACGTACCGCCGCTGTTGCTGCTGCGCCGCCACCGCCGCCGCCGCCGCCGCGGCTGGGCCTTGGACTGTGCCCGGTCTGCCGCCAGCCCCGTTCTGCGGCTGGCCGCCAGCCGCGCGCTTGGCAGCCACTGCGCCGCTGCCATCGGTCAGGAAGGGGTCCGCGGAGCGCGCGCGCTTGTTGAACCACTTGCCGCCCGCCGTCTCTTCGTCTGCACGCTGCTCCTCCTCTTCCACGTCCATAGGCTCCCACCGTGGCCGTGGACTGGGCGCTCTGGCGCCCGCAAACAGCGACCCGCCCGGCCTCGCCGCGTCGCCACTGCCGGCCTCGCCGTGGCCGCGGTCGCCCGCAGCGTCCCGTGGCCCAGTGCGGGCACGGGGATGCGCCGCGGGCTGTGGGTGCTGCTGCGCATTGTGCGCCTGCGGGTGCTGCGGCCGCCTGTGATGTGGGTGCTGCTGCGGCTGCTGTTGCTGCGGGTGCTGTTGTTGCTGCTGCGGGTATTGGTGCGGGTCTGGGTAGCGCTGTTGCTGCTGTGGTCTGCCCGCCGGGCCGCCCTGACTGCCCGGCTCCTGCGTGAGGTCCGCCTCCTGCGTCAGATCCGAGTCCTGTGGCGCCTCCGCCTCCGCCTCCGCCTGCTGCCCCTGATCTCCTTCCCCCGCAGCATGCGCTGCAGCCCCGCCGTCACAGCCCGCCTCCTCGCCTGCCGTCGGCAACGGCGCGTGCCGATGGTGGCCCTCCTCTACAACCCACGGCCCCTCCGCCCCGCGACGCGATGCCCCGTCGCCGCAGGCGGCGCCGCCACCGCGCAGCGGCGGGAACGGAAGGCCACCCCGCGCCCTTGACGCATGCGGGGCCGGGGCCTCCGCCGCCGGCCCTGCTGTGGCCTGGCCCTGATCCCACCCTGCTGGCCCCGCCGGACCCACAGAGCCCTCCAGCTGCTCGTATGGGTCCGGCTTGACGGCGACCCGCGGCTGCGGCCGGGCTCCCATCCGCTCCTGCTTGACTGCGATGGCCCCTGCTGCGCCGCCGCGGCGCCCTCCGCCAGCCATCCCCGTGACTCCTGCTCCTGCCTGCCCGTCGCCGCCGCCGTCCTCTGGTCCCACCGACACCATCGCGCGGCCATCCACGCGTTCGCCGCCACCGCCGCCACCGCCGCCGCCGCTACCGCCGCCGCTGCCATCGCACTCATAGTGGTAATGATGATGGACCATGCGGGTGTCCCCGCCCGCCTCGTGGCCGCCCGGCCCTGCCGCGCCAGCCGGCCCGCCCGCGATATCGGTAGCCTCCTCCACAGGCCAGATCCTCTGCTGCGGGGCCTGGTTCGCGGGCAACCCCGCCGCCGCTGCTGCGCCCTGCTCCCGCTGGCCCTGCCCATGCGGGCTCGGCTGCTGGAGTGCATGCCGCCGTCGCTGCCGGTGCGGCTCGGCCAGCAGGGCGGCCTCCGCCAGCGGCTGCTGCTGCTGCTGCTGCTCCTGCCTGTCGTGCTGGGGCTGCTGCTGCTGCTGCCTGTCGAGCTGCGTGCCGCGCTGCTTCTCCTGCAGCACGGCGCCGGGCCCCTGGGTGGCCGCCAGCAGGCCGTAGTAGGCGCTCTGCCAGTGCCGCGCCGCCTGGCGGGCGGAGCGCAGCGCGTCCTTGCACTCCGCGTACCTGGGCGCAGCGGCGCAAACCAGCTTGGTGTGGTGCGGTGCGATGTGTGGTGTGTGAGCTAGCACGCACGGCAATCGACTTGCATAGGTGCCGGGGATGGCACCAAGCGGATGCACCCCTTTGAGAGCGCACGTAAACACATGCATCGCCGTAAACATATGAAGCCGCACAACGGTGTCACAACAAGACGTGCAAGATGATATGCACCCACTTGGCGATGTACCGGTCCCGCTCCGAGCAGGTGTCCGCCAGGTCCAGCTGCGCCGCCGCCAGCGCCTCCGCCTCCTGCAGCTGCGCCGCCGCCGCCGCTGCCGCCAGCCCGTCCACGAGCTGCAGGGGCGAGGTCGAGACGCTAACGCACGCCGGCGCCAGCGCCGCCTGCCGCGCCGCGAGGGCCGCCGCGTCCGCCGCGGCCGCCACGCGGGCCTGCTGCAGCTGTGCCTGCAGGTCGCGCAGCTGCTGCTCGAGCGCCTGCGCATCGCCCAACCGTGTGGTTTAGACACAAAGGTGACGGTGGGTGGGTGTCTAAGAAGGAAGGGCGGACTCGTAAATTCGAAGCCCCCGTCCGGTGGTAATGGTGCCGCGAATAACCAGTGCAGCAACTAGTCCCCGTAAGGTCGCCTTTATTGCACGGTTCCACCCCTTGGGCTGGTATTCATTGCACCTCCACACACACACACACACGCCCCACGCCGGCCCCTCCGCCCCACCTTGTTGGCGCCGCGCAGCTCCAGGGCGCTCTTGCGGTACGACAGCGCCTTCTGCATGTCCGCCTGCAGGCTGGACACCTGCGGCGGCGGAGCAAATGAGCAAATCAACAGGTCAGGGCGCATGCGGCCGGGAGCGGCATGAAGAGGCGCAAGATGCCATGGTATATATCATGGTGCGGCAGCCCGGGTGTCAAAGCCGCACGTTGCAAAAGTGACAACATGCAAACGAGCATGTGATCGTGTTGCTTATTCCGCGCCGGGTTGCTTCTTCACACACACAGCCGGCGCGCCGTCCAACATGTGCATATCTTACGCCAGCCCACCTCAGCCCAAGACGCGTGCAGCTGCGCCGCGAACTCTTGATTGAGCTCCTGCTCCCGCTGCCGCCATGACGCCTCCGCCTCCGCCCGAGCTGCCTCCACCGCCTCTCGCGCAGCCTTGGCATCTGCGAGCGCTGCCTCAGCTGCTGCTAATGCCCGCATAGCCTCCTGGCCCGCCTGAACCATTGCAGCCTCCGCTGCCGGTCGTGCGTCGACCGGAGCAGCCGGGGCCCCAGCTGCCGAAGGTGCGGTGGTGGCGGCGGCGGCGGCCGCAACGGTGTGGTTGGCCGGCTCCGGTGTGAACCAGGGCCCTTGCTGCTGCGTGGGGTCGCCCTCCGCCGCGCGTGCAGCCGCCAGGGCCTGAGCAGAGGGCGATTGCGCAAAGCGGAAAACTGGCAATCAGTGCAAGTCCACCTGGAGGGAGCATGCAATCGACACGGGCGCGCACTACTGAAGCGCCTGCCACTTTGCCGTGCGCTCGCTCAAACTGCCCTTCATCATGCCGTTGCACTCGACGGCAACCTACCTGCATGAGCGGGCCACCGCCGCAAACGGCAGCTGGTGCGGCGCCGGGCTGCCCAGAGCCGTTCGCGTCGCCCGCCATCGCAATTTGCCGCTGCGCTGACTGCGACTCCCGACCGGGCTGGGTTGTTGCTGCTGTCGCTGGCGGCCCTCCGGCGCCATGTGGGTCGCCGCCTACCGCCCGCTGCTCGTCACCCGCACCCACTGCCACGTGCGCGGCCCCGCAGCCCCGGCTGACGTCGGCGGCGGCAGCCGCTTCCGCCGAACTGCCACCGGCGCCCTCGCCTTGCAGCTCGTCCTCCTCAGGCAGCAGCTGTGGCCATCCCGTGCCCATGAACAATGTCTCCGGTATCCGGTCCACGTGCGCAATGGGCTGGCTGGGCGGCAGTGACGCATCAGAGTCCGCGGCGCCGGGGGAGTCCGGCTCCGCCGCTGCGCCCGCGGCAGCAGCGGCCCCGGCGGCGGCAGCGCCAGGGCCTCCCTCGGCTTTGGCGCCTGCCTCGCGCTCACCCTGCTGCCGTTGCCGGGCGGGCGACCGTAGCTGCTGCGAGGCGCTCTTGGCGGTCGTCAGCGGGGTCACGGGGGTCGGCTTCCGCCGCTGCTGCTCCAGTAGCTGCTTCTGCAGCAGCTGCGCATGCTGCCGCTCCGCGACCGCTGCCTGGCGCTGCTGCTCCAGCTGCTCTCTAGCACCGGCCGCCTCGCGCTGTGCGGACTCCATCCCCGCGCGCGCGGCATTGGCGGCCGCCCGCAGCTCCAGCGCCTGCGACTCGAGCTGCTCAATGCGGACACGCCTGCACACGGCACACAGGACGCGGGTAAGTCGACGTGGGATTGGCATGTGGGTTGGGCCGCCCGCGCTAACGAATGCAGACGCGCACACAATCCTCGCTGCCTTGCTGGGCCGAATGTAATCAGAAGGTGCTGCGGGGAGTCGCTGGTGAGAGGGCGCAAGAGGCTCGGGGGCCCTCAGCTGACACCAAGTCCTGGGCCACTCACCCCTCGGCAGCCAGCGCCTGAGCGTCCTGTGCCGAAGCCATAGCCTGCTGATAGCTTTGCTCCAGGATGCGCTGCCGTGAGTACAGGGCCTCGCGCTCCTGCACCCATGAGGCCATGAGCTGCGAGCTGCACGCGCCCGGACATACACCGCAGGGGTAAGTGTTGCAGAGCCTCGTTTCAGGATTGCTTGTTACATATGTGACAACCAACCTCGGTGCAAGCGCGCTCATGAACCGCGCGAGGGAATCGGCAGCAGCTTGGGCTGCGCTCTGGGTGTCCGCCGCGATGGAATGAAGCTCCGCCAGCTCCATAGTGCCGGTCGAGGTCGGACGATGAGCAAATTGCCCTTTGCTGCGTCAGAGGGCGAGACAGCTGCGCCAGTTTGGCGGTGCGCTCGCGCCTACATGTCTTGATACAGTTTCTGCTATTCTATTGTTTCAAAAAGGTGATAAATATGAATCAATTAAACAAATGGCTTGTTTGCCCCCCGAGCAGGCCGAGAACAAACTCTGCGTGCGCCCTCGTCAAATAAATATAATGGATATGATCACGATTGTAAATTTGGTCGATGGATGGCGAAAGCGAGCCGACGAGAAGCAGCCGAGGAACGCAGCACGGCGCAGCACAGGGTCTCATGCAGGGTCGCGCCGGTTCTGCGGTCTGGTTTGCGGGGCAGAACGATCACCGACTCGTAAACATGTATCTATTCCTCAGGATGTCAAGGTTGAACAGCTTCGGTGGGGACCCCACGTCGGACGCCAGCGTGCATGCCTGGCCAAGTGCCTGGCCACGCATGTGGCGCAAGCTCAAGGATGGTGCCGTTGAAGTGAACATCTTCTGTGAATGCCTCACTATGGCGACCGATGCAGAGACAAACGAACCGTCGTGTTCGTGTGAGAGTGGGGCGGTGGTACGACCGTACGAGGCACGCACTGCCTTTACACACTGTCACTCTTCGAGTGCGCTCGAGGGTTCCACATTACAGGGTTTCACATAAGACGTGTCAAACGCGCGGCTTACACCAGCGGACCAATCACAATGGCATACCGGCAGTCCTACAGCCATCACTTCCGCTGCCTGCCCAAGGTGCACACCTCATGCCGCCGCGTGCGTGCTCTCTCTGCACCCTCCTAGGCTGCAGCTGGCCAGCCCTCGTGGCGCACCTACTGGCTACTGCGCATCATCGCTTCCACCACCGCCGCATGTACGACTCCAACAACGGCTCCTTATGCTTGAAGTAGCTCTGGTACGCCGCAGCCTCCAGCCGAGCACGTTGCCACGCGGCCTCCGCCTCCGACAGCGGCAGCCACGCAGCCAGACCCGCAGCGCCGCGCTCCCGATCCACCTCCGCAATCACCCCATACCTCCGGCCGCCGACCGTGATGACGCGCGGCTGTAACGTGTCGGGGGCGAAGATCGCGGCAAGCAGCCGGGCAATTTCCGGTCGTTCTGTTTGCAAGACGGCATCATAAGAGCCGGCGAGCCGCAGCGCGGCGCGCGGTGCGGTCCCGTGGGACCAGCAGCGTTTGATGCTGCCGTCGCCGCTGCCACCGCCGCAGGCATCTGCGCTACTGCCATGGCTACTGCCGCTGCCACCACAGCTGCTACTGCCGCCCACCCCCGCAAGCCCGGTCAGGAAAGACTCCAGCGCTTCAAGCTGCAACCCGCACACGGAGGCGGGGGAGTCGTACAGCGTCCAGACGGGCGCGTGCGTGGTGGAGAAGCACACGCAGACGTCCAGCACGTCCAGGTGCTGAGGAGGAGCAGGAGGAGGATGGGGCGAGGGGACGAGCGATGTGGGTCGGAATGGTTTGGAGGCGCACGGACCAGGTGGGGAACCAATGGTGGACAAGCCCACGCCACAGACACAATGGGGCGAGAGCCTGTGACAGCCGCTACACCCGGGCACGCGAAAGCCGAGGACTTCCCGCGCACCCGCATACACCGCCCGCCCACCACACGGACACCCTAGCTGGCTTGCCAACTGTGCCGGCACGCCGCCCCAAACCAGGACGCCATGAGCGCACCCGCGCGCCCCGCCGCTCACCGTGAAGCTCTCTCGCAGCACGGTCCCGAGCTGGTGCGGCAGCCGCGCCGCCGGCTGGCTGTGCCGCTCCCTGGTCGCGGGCACGGTGCGGCCGTACTCATCCAGGGGCACCGCCTCCAGCCGGAGGGCCTGCATGGGGTGCGTGGGGTGCATGGGGTGCGTGGGTGGCATGGGGTGGCATGGGTGCACGGGTGCATGGGTGCACGGAAGGTGCGGACAGCATGGGGTGCACGGAAGGGGCGGGCAGCATGGGTGCATGGGTGCACGGAAGGGGGCGGGCAGCCAGCCCCGCGGCATGGCCCCGGCATGCGGGGAGGATCGGTGCGGCGGACATGGGGGTTCGGTCACGGCATGCTGCCACAACCAGCACGAGCCAACGGCGCAGCGTCTGACCCACAGCGGTCGGCATCTCGGCCGGGCCGCGTTTCTAAAGCTGGAGCATCACGGCTACATCATCACGGCTACAGCACACAGCTGCAGCAGCACGGGCATGGTTGCGGCTCGCACCTTGAGTCTGGGCAGGCGGGATGCCAGCGCGGCCAGGTCGGCGGGCGAGGCCAGCGCGCCGCCCAGCGTGAGGCTGGTCAGCGCGGCGGAGCGGCCGGCGGGCCAGGAGCTGGTGCTGAGGCAGAAGCGCATCTGGCGCGGGAAGTAGAGGTTTACCTGTGGGGGGAAGAGAGCAGGCGCGCCCATGTCGGCACAGTGCGCGGCACTCGGCACAATGCACAATGGTCGTGTGCAGGTAAGGTGGGCCAGAGGGGGTGGTCCGTGCCAAACCCGAATGTACGACAGGGTGTGAAAGAGGGGACTTGGACAAGGGGCCCGCCCTGCCCAGCATGTACCGGCACGCACCTTGTCGCGCGGCTCGGGGCTGCGGACGTGCTGGCACACGTGGTCCTGGGCCGGCACCAGCTCCAGCCGCTGCAGCTTGGTCAGCTCCAGCATCCAGGTGTCGAAGCCTGTGGGGTGCGGTGCGCAGCGGCGTAGCATGGCTGAGCTCCCGTCTTTGCATTGTGGGAAACACGGACTGGGGGCGGACCAGGACGCCGACCCGGGCATGCGAATGCGGCGCGAGGGGCCGACATTACGGCAACCCCGTTCCCGCCGCCTTCCCTGCCTACCTACCCTCCTGCCCGCCTGCGCTGCCTCCCCTGTCTGCCTGCCCTGCCCGCCCGCCCGCATATGCGCATGGGAGCCCAGTCAGCCCACCCACCCTGCAGGAAGAGGCACTCCCTCAGGCTCAGGCTGACCAGGTTGGGCAGCCGCCTGCACAGCGGGTGCATCTCGCCCGAGCCCAGGCTGGGGAACACCGTGAGCGGCGGCCGCGCCCAGCGCGCCTTCCGCCGCAGGCGGCCGTTGTGCGCACACGGCCGCGCCGGCAGCGCGTGGCCCGACCTGTGCGCAACCTGTGCGGGGGTGGACCGGAGCGCGCGTGAAGAATGGGCGAGGATGGACGGGCGGGGATGAGCGGTGCGAAGACCGTGAGCGCGTTCCCGCTAAGCGAGCTTGCGCATGGTTGTGCGCCCCTGTCCCCACGCAGGCGGGTTCGACCACATGCACACACATCACACACACGCACACCACGCGCACCTGCAGCACGGACAGGTGTTGCAGCTGCCTGTGCGCCGCCAGCCCGGACATCAGCAGCGCAAGCGAGGTCCGGGTCATGAGGTTGCCGGACAGCTCCACGCGCGCGCGCGCGGCGCAGCTGCTGGCCACGGCCCCCGCAGCCGCCAGCAGCCGCGCCCAGGCCTGGGTCGAGTGCCGGCGCGCGTCGGCGCAGGAGCCGTCATCCAGGCGGAACTCCAGCAGCGTGATGCCTGTGCGGCGAGAGATGGTGATGTGGACGCGGAAGGTGGTGGAAATGGAACACTACCGTATCCGCCGCACAGTCACTGCTCGGTGGGGTTGTTACCAGCGCGCGGGGGCGCGCGGGGCCGTGTCCTATGCCCGTTGCGTCCAGGCGGTGGAGGCCGGGCCGCGCCCGTGTTGTCAAGTGGAGGAAAGTGTGGGAAGCGTGCACGGCTGCACAGCACAGTTCAGGACTTGCCTTCATGCAGCGCTGTCCGCCAGAGCTTGCACGTGCCGCCCGCCACAAGGCGCTCCTCCAGCGACATGTGCTGCCCAATGAGGGATAGCACGTTCGCGGGCAAGGCCGGGCACGCCGCGGCCTGGGAGCAGGTGCCGGCGTCGTCCGCCAGGCCAACCCGCTCGAGTCGGGCGGTCACCTCTGAGACAGTGTGAGCGTCGTGCAACATATCGGCACCGCGTAACTCCATGAAGTTGCCTCGTTGTGACTATTGCTGCCGGC
The DNA here is from genome assembly GCA_016834605.1 of Chlamydomonas incerta. Classification (NCBI taxonomy): domain Eukaryota; kingdom Viridiplantae; phylum Chlorophyta; class Chlorophyceae; order Chlamydomonadales; family Chlamydomonadaceae; genus Chlamydomonas; species Chlamydomonas incerta. The sequence continues at coordinate 380,354 of JAEHOC010000040.1, forward strand.
AGGCGCGGCAGGCCTAAGCACCGACGAGGAGGCCAACAAGGAAGGCGCGCGGGAAGGCGAGGGGCCGGGGCTTTTCGAGCAACAGTCCCCGGGGTTTCAGTGTGTGTATGAAGTGTTCAAGTACAAGTTTGCCTGCTTGGCAAGATTGATGAATTCATAGCACGTAGAGTGCGTCGGTCGCGCCGGAGGACTCGGCGCCAGGGCCCACTCAAGCTAGTTCATGCCAGTAAGCTTGGTCCAGACGCATTTCACATGCCACTGATGCGTTATGTTGTATAACGCCAATCGACGCCGGAAGTCTTTCATGTCTTGCACCGACCCCCATGCACCCTTCCGCGGGCGAGCAGCTCCCTGACATCAGTGTGGCATTTCGATCACGATATTATCCAAACAAATATAGCTCAACGACGCTTCTGCAGCGTCCTTGCCAGTTTTCATAGAACACCTTGGCAGCCTGTCAAAATATGCTATTCATGGCCATTCAACGATAAGCCACATCACATTGCTTCCATTTGAACACTGATATAGCGCGCAGGAGCTCAGCGGGCGAGGATGGCCGCAGCCGGGCTGGACACCCTGCGCCTGGAGGATTCGGATGACGATTTTAAGTATGAGGAGGTTGATGTGATGAGGTGAGAAAGGGACAGCCTCTGGTTCAGCTTCCAGAAACAGGCGCATGTTCGATGTCGCGAGGCTCAGACAGCTATTTTTGCTCGCGCGCAGCGACGGTGAGGATGATGCGAGCGAGGACTTGGACGCGGCGCTGCGGAAACTCCAGCAGTTCACCAGCAAGGTGGGTCGCGGCTCATACACACCGTCAGCTGGGGCCCGCGCGCGCCGGGCAGCCTGCGCTCCTGCTCCACGCCCGGGCTCGGGGCTCTCGCCCGGTGCAACGGGGCCATGACTGAACCTGGAGCCCTTCTACCCTCACAGCAAGAAGCGACGACAGGGCCAGCGCGGACACCCGAGGTAAAACCGGGGCAAGTGGTGAAGAAGCCAGAGGTCATCGATGACTTTCTGCGCAACTTCTTCATCAAAATGGGGCTGTCGCGGACGTGCGAGTGCTTCGAGGCGGAGTGGTATGAGCTCAAAGCCACGGGGAGGCTGGACAACAGCACCACCGTGCCGGACGTGTACCTGCGCAATGCGGTGAGTGAGGAGTGCTGCAGCGCCTCATTTGGGGAGGGGGGGCGGGGCGGGAACGTGCCGGCCGGGGAGGGAGGGTCCAGCGTGGGCGTCGGGACAGTGGCGGGCTTGGGGACAGCGCTGATGGGACGCAGCTGTGACGCAAGGCGTAGGATCAAGCCGTGTCCCTTTCGGGGGGCGGCAGGTCTGGGATTCGCGCCAGGCCATGTGCGCCGGGGGGGGCATTGCCGGGCGCCCAGCGCAGCCGTGATCCCGATACGGCGCCGCGGGCGCGGCCGCCCCCAACACACGGCCACCTAGCCACGGCCACCACTGGCACGGACACACGGACACACACGCACCCGCACAGGAGCTGGAGGACGAGGTGGCGGGGCTGCGGCGCGAGCTGGCGGAAGCCAAGTCCATTGCGGGCCGCGCCTCCGCCACGTGGGACAAGTTCCGCAAGGAGCGCGACTTCCACCGCATGCACCACAAGCGCGTGGCGCAGGTGTGTGGGGGGAGCAGTGGGAGGGGGGGCGGGGAGGGAAGTGCACCACCAGCGCGTGGCGCAGATGGGCGGGCAGCCGGACAGCGGGGTGGAGAGGCTGCAGGACAGCGGGCAGCGGGATACAGTGGGCAGTGGGCGGGGAGGGGAGGCAGGAGGGGAGGGGAGGCGCGGGCAGTGGGTGGGGAGGGGGAGGCGCCGGCGGGACCGTGTGATATAGCCGGCGGGACACGGCGGGGAGGGCAGGCCGCGCGGGGAGGGGAGGCGCCGGCGGGGCTGGGGCCGGGTTAAGGGGGTGCGAACGCAGCGGAAGCCGGCGGCGGCGTGAGGGGACTGCTTGGGCGCAGGCGCGGGGCCGGGGCGGGATGGGGATGGGTCGCCATCTAATGCGAATGGGAGCGGATGGAGGGGGGGTTGCAATGATGGTACATGGAAGTGTAGTTACGTAGACAGCAGGCGTTGGGGGGGCGGAAGCTAGCGGCCCTGTATGGCGCGCGGAGTCGAGCGGGGGAGTGCTCGCGGTGAGAGCACGAGCGTGGCCAGCACGTTGCGTGACTCGAAGCCTATGAGGCGGGGCGGCGCATGGCGGGTCGTGACGGAGTTGGTGCGCGGGTGGGCGTCGCGCGTGGGCCGAGTGGTTCTGGCGGTGCGCTGGGCTGGGGCTGGCACTGGGACTGGGGGCTCCGGCCGGCCGCGGCGTGACCCGGGGAGGTGGGCTCAGGTGTGGTTACTGGCGGGTGGGCTGCGCGCCTGCCGCCGCCACACGCGCCTACCACCTCTTCCGCGCGGGGCTAGCGGACACACCTGCCACCTCCCACCTCGCTCGCTTGCCACCGCCACATTACACGCCCCTGCCACCTCTGCCGCCGCGCAGGAGAAGAACAAGCTGCTGACGGACCTGCGGCGGCTCAAGGAGCACTACGCCAAGTACGTGGCTGCTTGGGGGCGGTCTCCTACTACCGTATTTGCATAGTCATTCATGGCTTTGTGTGTGTCTGGCCGTGTCGCGGCTGCTTGCCTGTTTTGAGCATGCAACCAAGCCCGGGGACGGGGTTTGGGCTGAGGCCTACGCACGCACACGGATACGTTCATATCCACATACCCACACGCGCGGAGCAGTATTGGTATTCGTATTCCGTTCCATCGCGCTCACATTCTATGTGGTACACCCTTTGTGTCTTCCAACACACACGCAAATGCACGCGCAATGACGACAATAACAGGTACGAGCCCACCATCCTGGAGCTGAAGAAGAAGTACGAGACGCTGATGAAGGAGAAGATGATGATGAGCCTGGAGCGGGACAAGCTGGCGGCGCGGGTGGGTGGCGGGGGTGGGGTGGGGTGGGGTGGTGCTAGGGTGCGGGGTGGGGTGGAGCAGGTCGCCGCGTCACTCGTCGTGCGACGGGGACGACGATTCTGTTTTCGTGTACGGCGTGTACACACATGCGGCACGGTAACCACACGGTGCCTGTTTGTACGCGCGCGCCCGCAGGTGGACGCACTGGAGCAGGCGGCCGCCTCGCCGCTGCCCGGCGCGGAGCGCTCCCTGGGCGGCCAGTCCGCCGCCGCCGCCGCCGGCGCCTCGGCGCGCGCGCTGGGCGCCACCGCCAACGGCGCGCTCACGGGCGACGTGCCGCCCGCCGCCGGCGCGGCCGGCGCGGCCGCGGGCACGGGCCGATCCGGCGCGGTGTCGGCGGGGCCGCGCAGCGGGTGGGCCTCGCTGAACGCGCCGCCGCGGCGGAACCCGTACGCCGACCTGGAGTTCCCGGCGGCGCCGGTCAAGATGCTGTCGCTCAACAAGACGTTCAAGGTGGTGCTGCTTGTTCTAATTTTTTGGGGGGGGTTGTGGGGGGATTGCCCAAGCCAATCCAAACCAAACCAATGTGGGGCAGGGAGGTGGAGGGGGGCTGTGCCTGCGCGTCTTATGCGTCGGGCTGATATTCACGACTACCCCGCCCCTGCACCTGCACCGCCGCCCCCACCCACCCGCAGGGCCACCTGCTGTCTGTGGCCAACGTGGCGCTGCACCCCACCAAGCCCATCCTGGTCACCGCCTCCGACGACAAGACCTGGAAGATGTGGCACATGCCAGGTGCGCGCGTGCTGGGTGTGCCAGTGCGAGCGCCAGTGTGAACAGCGACTCCGCCCACTGCAGGACGCCAAATGGCCCTGCGCGCACACCCTAAACGGCCCTGCACGCATACGCCAAAGCACCCCGTCCCTCGCCTCCCCCCTTGGGTACTCGGCCCGCTGATATCCATACGCACTGACGCACACGCAGGCGGCGACCTGATCATGTGCGGCGAGGGTCACAAGGACTGGGTGGCTGGCGTGGACTTCCACCCCGCCGGCACCTGCCTGGCCAGCGGCGGCGGCGACAGCAGCGTCAAGATCTGGGACTTTGAGAAGCAGCGCTGCGTCACCACCTTCACCGACCACAAGCAGGTGCGTGTGTGGGGGGAGGAGGGAGGAGGGGGGCGGCGGGGGGGGGGGGGGGTGGAGGGGGGGGGGGGGGCGGCGCGGGGCTGGGGGCTGCAGGATGGGGGCTGGAAGGGGCCGGGGCCGGGTAGCCGTCCATGAGAGCGGCGTGTCGCACTGTGCGCTCTACCCGCTCACACACACACGTCCCCCACGCACGCACACTCCTGCCCGCAGGCCATCTGGAGCGTGCGCTTCCACCACCTGGGCGAGGTGGTGGCGTCGGGCTCGCTGGACCACACGGTGAGCCGCGGCGGCCGCGGGTGGGGCTGGGGGCGGTGTAGGATAGACGTCTGAAGGGGTCCAGTAACTGGGGGCTGAGGAGGACATAACCACTCGCACTGGGTACCCGCAATCCGCCATCCCCCCGCCCCCCACACGCGGACCTTGCTCGCAAACCCCCATGCAAACCCCACTCACAAACCCCACTGGCTTGGGTTGGTAAACCCCACTCGTGCGCAAACCCCCGTGCCCAACCCCCTCCCCCAGGTGCGGCTGTGGGACCTGCCCGCCTCCAAGTGCCGCATGGCGCTGCGCGGCCACGTAGACAGCGTCAACGACGTGGCCTGGCAGCCCTTCACCAGCAGCCTGGCCACAGCCTCCTCCGACAAGACCGTGTCCATCTGGGACGCGCGCGCGGGGCTGTGCACGCAGGTGTGTGGGGCGGGGCGGGGGGCAGCGGGGGTGGGGATGGGGATGGGGATGGGGATGGGGATGGGGATGGGGACGGGGACGGGGATGGGGATGGGGATGGGGATGGGGATGGGGATGGGGATGGGGATGGGGATGGGGACGGGGACGGGGACGGGGACGGGGATGGGGGGTGCGGGGTGAGTGCTAGGGAGGCGGGAAATTGTAGGCGCGGGTACGGGCACGGGTCCCGCCACGCCTTCGCGCTCTCGGCGGCTGGGCGCGAGCCAAGGCATTTTCCTCCTCATCGTCCCCTCTCCCATACCTCCCCTCCCACCCGCCCGCACCGCCCCGCACTGCCCCTACCCACGCACCGCCACTGCACCGCGCCGCACTGCGCAGACCTACTACGGCCACCAGAACAGCTGCAACGGCGTGGCGTTCAACATCCTGGGCACGCAGCTGGCCAGCACGGACGCGGACGGCGTGGTGAAGCTGTGGGACACGCGCATGACGGCAGAGATCGCCACCATCAACACGGGTGAGGGGTCTGCTGCGGGTGGGGATAGGGGTGAGGGTGAGGGCTTGCTTTGCATGCGGCTGGCACTTGCCGGGGCTGGCACTTGCCGGGGATGCCAATTGCCGGGCTGTTACTTCGATCTGTCGCGCGCGCCGGGCTCCTCACCTCCTCACGTTCATCGGCCCGTCAGGGCCGCATTCACCCCTTCCTCACGCTTCCGCTCCTCACCCCCTCCTCACTAACCCAACCCCACCTCTCCTCACCCACCTACACAACCCCTCACCCCGCCCGCACAGGCAAGCACCCCGCCAACAAGTCCTGCTTCGACCGCTCCGGCCAGGTGCTGGCGGTGGCGTGCGACGACGGCAAGGTCAAGGCCTACAGCACCACAGACGGCGTGCTGCAGGTGGGGGGCGCGGCGTGGGGGCTGGGGAGGGGGCTGGGGCCGGGGGTTAACTCTGAACCAATCCCGTAAGGAAACGAAACATCAGCGCTGCAAGGGGGCTGGGAAGGGGCAGGGGCTCGCGGGGGATGGGAAGAGGCGTGGGAAGGGGGCTGGGCGGGGGGCGACCTGAGTGTGTGAAACTGTGCGGGAGCAGGGGCAGGTGCAGCCGTGCCCCTAAGTCAGTCCTTTCATTGAGCCCCCAGTCCCTCGTCTCAGGCACCCCGCCTCCCCAGCCCGGCACCAACTCCACAATTAAATCATGCATGGAACCCCTCCCCAACCCCAACCCTCCCCACCCTACCGCCCCCACCAGGTCGAGCTGGCGGGCCACGAGGACGCGGTGCAGGCGGTGCTGTTCGACCCGGCGGGCCAGTACATGGTCAGCTGCGGCTCCGACAACACCTTCCGCCTGTGGTCGTGAGCGTGAGCGTGCGCGTGGGCGTGGAGATGGGCGTGACCCGGTGGTGGTGATGGCGCTGTGGGTGATGGTGGTGCGGGCGATGTTTGTGGTGGTGATGGTGGCTGTGGTGGAGGCGGTCGCGGTGGCCGCGGCTGGGCGGTGTCGTGCAAGTGAAACTGCAGCGCCCAGTTGGCATACAAGGCGGGGGGTTGGGAGTGTTCTTTGTCCAGGTGGGGAGGTCGGCCCGTCGGGCATGGACGTGTGCAGCTGCGGGCCTCGCAATCGCTGGGGCTGCAGCCGGAAGTCCTGCTTGGGTGCGGCGGGTACGGCGGTTATGCAGGCCGTGGCAGAGCCGTGTGCGACATGATGCACGTGGCGTTGCATTGCGTCCTGAGGTCGCAGCACGGCACACCACGGCACGGAGTGTGGGGGCGTGTTGACTCCCTCGATCCGTGCGGGCGTATGAAAGCAGTGGTGGGCTGGTGGTTGCGGCGGGCAGCTGGTGGTCCGCACGCAGCGAGGGGGCAGCAGCTAGCGCGGTGAGTACAGGGGGCGCGCAACAGCAGCGATTGCAGTCATTGCAGACATGGAGGGGGCCCCCAATGGGCCTTGCATCGGTGGAATTGGACATTACGGGTGTTCTGTGTTCTGGGCGGTGTGTGCCGTGAGGGGCGCAACGCACTGCGTGTAACAGTAGACTTCATTCGCTGGGTCATTGCTGGTCATGCGCGGGATTATATGCCTGGGCGGCCGCGGTCCATGTACTTGCGTCTCAATTTGTGTGGTGGCATTATTGAGCATCAGTTAAAGCTCTCGCTTTCTCAGTAGTCAGTACAGTACACAGCGTGTCATCGTCAACACCACCACCGCCGTACACAGCGTGCCGGCGAACGAAGCTGTCACCGGTACTCCGCGCGTGGCACCAAAAACAACCTTCGCCCCAGCGGGCACACAATATGACAATATGCGTGCGTAACCTCACACCTCTGTATTCCATCTGCTCTCTCACTACTCTTCGGATTGCAAGGGAAGTGCAGAGGCGGCGCCGACATCGTGGCAGCAGCGTGGCAGCGGCGTGGCAACACGTCTGCGCGTGCTACTATGCTTCTCCACCACGCACGCGCCCGTCTGGACGCTGTACGACTCCCCCTGCCTGTCCCTTGTCTAGTTTCGCTTGGGTTTAGATTGGGCTGGTGTTCACAACCCCCGCCTCCGTGTGCGGGCTGCAGCTGGAAGCGCTGGGCGCCTTCCTGGCCGGGCTTGCGGGCGTGGGCGGCAGTAGCAGCAGTGGTGGCAGCTGCAGTAGCCATGGCAGTGGCGCAGGTGCCTGCGGCGGTGGGGGCGGCGGCGGCAGCACCAAGAGCTGCTGATCCCACGGGGCCGCACCGCGCGCCGCGCTGCGGCTCGCCGGCTCGTTACAGCCGCGCGTCATCACGGTCGGCGGCCGGAGGTATGGGGTGGTTGCGGAGGTGGATCGGGAGCGTGGCGCTGCGGGTCTGGCTGCGTGGCTGCCGCTGTCGGAGGCGGAGGCCGCGTGGCAACGTGCTCGGCTGGAGGCCGCGGCGTACCAGAGCTACTTCAAGCATAAGGAGCCGTTGTCAGAGTCGTACATGCGGCGGTGGTGGAAGCGATGATGCGCAGTAGCGAGAAGGTGCGCCACGAGTACGCGCGCGACGGCATGAGGTGTGCACCTTGGGCAGGCAGCGGAGGTGATGGCTGTAGGACTGCCGGTACGCCGTTGGGATTGGTCCGCTGGTGTAAGCCGCGCGTTTGACACGTCTTATGTACGGGCTGTAATGTGGAACCCTGGAGCCAGTCGAAGCGTGACAGTGTGTAAAGGCAGTGCGTGCCTCGTACGGTCGTACCACCGCCCCGTTCACACTCGAACACGAAGGTTCATTTGTCTCTGCATCTGTCGCCATAATGAGGCATTCACAACAGATGTTCACTTCAACGGCACCATCCTTGAGCTTGCGCCACATGCGTGGCGGGCCAGGCTGCACGCCGGGCGTCCGACACCAACACGGTCCCGCTGTTCAACCTTGATATCCTGAGGTATTGGTACATGTATACGATTCGGTGATCGTTCTGCCCCGCGAAACAGACCGCAGAACCGGCGCGACCCTGCCATGAGACCCTGTGCTGCGCCGTGCTGCGTTCCTCGGCTGCTTCCCGTCGGCTCGCTCTCGCTGTCCACTAAGCAAAATTACACTCGTGATCATATCCGCTGTATTTACTTGACGAGGGCGCACGCAGAGTTTGTTCTCGGCCTGCAGGGGGCGAACAAGCCATTTGTTTAGCTGGTTCATATTTACCACCTTATTGAAACGATAGAACAACAGAAAGTTGCATCAAGACATGTAGGCGCGAGCGCACCGCCAAACTGGCGCAGCTGTCTCGCCCTCTGACGCAGCAAAGGGCAATTTGCCAAGTTTCCGAACACTACATGGAGCTGGCGGAGCCTCATTCCATCGCGGCGGACATCCAGAGCGCAGCTGAAGCTGCTGCCAATTCCCTCGCGCGGTTCATGAGCGCGCTTGCAAAGAGGTTGGTTGTCACATATGTAAGAATCAATGTGGAAACGAGGCTCTACATCGCTTACTGCTTACCCTTGCGTTACGTGTCCGGGCGCGTGCAGCTCGCAGCTCATGGCCTCATGGGTGCAGGAGCGCGAGGCCCTATACTCACGGCAGCGCCTCCTGGAGCAAAGCTATCAGCCGTCTATGGCCTCGGCACAGGACGCTCAGGCGCTGGCTGCCGAGGGGTGAGTTGCCCAGGACTTGGAGGGCCCCCGAGCCTCCTGCCCCCACACACCAGCGACTTACGCCAGCGACTCCCCGCGGCACCTACAGCATCGACCAGGCCCAGCAAGGGGCCAGCAAAGGCCTATGCGCATCTGCGTCCGTTAGCGCGGACGACCCAACCCACATGCCAATCCCACGTCGGCTTACCCGCGTCCTGCGTGCCGTGTGCAGGCGTGTCCGCATTGAGCAGCTCAAGTCGCAGGCGCTGGAGCTGCAGGCGGCAGCCGACGCCGCGCGCGCGGGGCTGGAATCCGCGCAGCGCGAGGCGGCCGGCGCTACGGAGCAGCTGGAGCAGCAGCGCCAGGCAGCGGTCGCGGAGCGGCAGCATGCGCAAGCAGCTGCTGGAGCAGCAGCGGCGGAAGCTGACCCCCGTGACCCCGATGGCGACCGCCAAGAGCGCCTCGCGGCAGCTAGGGTCGCCCGCCCGGCAGCGGCAGCAGCTGCCGCCGGGTGAGCACGAGGCGGTGGCGGCGTGGACGGCGGCGGCGGCGGCGGCGGCGAACGCGTGGATGGCCGCGCGATGGTGTCGGTGGGACCAGCGGACGGCGGCGGCGACGGGCAGGCAGGAGCAGGGGTCATGGGGACGGCTGGCGGAGGGCGCCGCGGCAGCACAGCAGGGGCCATCGCGGTTAAGCAGGAGCCGGTGTGTGCCCGGCGGCTGTCGCGGGTGGCGGTCAAGCAGGACCCATTCGAGCAGCTGGAGGGCTATGTGGGTCCGGCAGGGCCCGCTGGGTGGGATCAGGGGCAGGCTGCAGCAGGGCCGGCGGCGGAGGCCCCAGCCTCGGTGCCGCGGTGCCGCGGTGGCGGCGCCGCCTGCGGCGACGGGGCGTCGTGGTGCGTGGCGGAGGGGACGTGGGTCGTGGAGGATGGCAGCCACCGGCACGCGCCGTTGCCGGCAGGCGAGGAGGCGGGCGATGACGGCGGGTCTGCGGCGCATGCTGCGGGCGGAGACCAGGGGCGGCAGGCGGAGGCGGAGGCGCCACAGGACTCGGATCTGACGCAGGAGGAAGACCTCACGCAGGAGCCGGGCAGCCAGGGCGGCCTGGCGGGCAGCCCGCCGCCGCCGCCGCCACAGCAGCAGCAGCAGCGCTACCCAGACCCGCACCAATATCCGCTGCAGCAGCAGCCGCAGCCGCACCCACATCACGGGGGCCCGCAGCACCCGCAGGCGCACGATGCACCGCAGCACCCACAGTCCGTGCCCACAGCCCGCGGCTTAACCCCAGGTCCGCAGTGGGGCGCGGGGCGCGGCGGGCGCAGCTGCGGGCGACCGCGGCCACGGCGCTGCCGGCAGCGGCGGCGCGGCAAGGCCAGGTCGGTCGCTGTTTGCAGGCGTCATGGCACGCAGCCCACGGCCTCGGTGGGAGGTCGTGGACCTGGGGGAACTACTGTGGAGCGCACGTGCGGCCGCTCCGGCCCGGCGCTGACTTCGGCAGCTGTCGCCGCGGGTGACGGCGTGGCGGCCGCGACCGCTGGCGCGCGCCGAGCTGTGGTGGTGGCCCCAGAGAGCGACGCACCGCCCTAGGTATGTGGGTTGTGCCATCAGCACGAATGGGGCGTTGTAGCGGAGCGCTGCAAAACTGGGATGGGCATGCAGCAGGATGTGATGGGGTGCGCATGTTGACATACATGGCCACGAGCCTGTCCTGTTGTGTGTCCGTAGCAACGTATGGCCCGCGCGACCGCAAGACGAATGGGAGGTCGCAAGTCTGGCCGGGGGGGGGGGGGGGGGCGGGCATGCCAGGTACGGTAACCCCAACACGTTGTGTGAGACAGGCAGGGAGATCTTGCGCTAGTTTCCACGCTGGCAGTTATGGCAGTTATTATATGCATTATGAAGCTCATACCTGTTATTCCTGCTTTATGTTTCTGTGCGCGCGCGCTCACTTGATCTTCGTCGCGGCTTTGACTAGCTAGCTTTTGCCGGCGAATTTGTATAATAACCAAGCTGACATTCATCAGTGACTTACGACCCAGGCGCGGTGACCACGACCAATTGCCGCACCGCGTGGCGGGCGCGCTTTCGCCGCTTGCCACGCTTACTTGCGACCACCCTGCACTAGCGTCCCATTTTTTGTACTGAGACAGTAACACGCGGGATTAACTATAGGATACTTAGCAGCATGTGCGCTCGGCGCTCGCCGGGCGGCTCAGAACCGCAAAGGCCTTGTCGCTCTGGATACCTACTTGCGCTGGTACTTATGCCACATGTCCTTAGTATGCGCGCACTCGCACAAGAAGGATTCCTGCTTGCGACGGGCCTTTCCTTTCCGCGGACGAACGAAGACCTGGTGGCAACAAGCGCTTTCACGCAGAGGTAAATTACTCGTGCATAATGCGCCTAGAAACCCCGCCCGCGCGAGGATCTGCGTGCGAGAGCGGCCCTTCGCCTGCGCGAGTTGCTGGCTTGCCGATACCGATTACCCGACATTTCTACATTCTTACACAAGCTGCAAATATGTTTGATTGGTGTGGAGCGGGAAAAACAAACAATTTCGGCCCACCGTGATGGTGTCAGACGGGGCCAAAGAACCAAGAGGCAGCGAGGGCATAGCGCATAATGGCGCTCAGTAGATGGCAACGTGACTCCATCGTCGCTCGCCGCCACACACTGACACGGTCACACTGACAATTTACATCCGGGCATCGACGCACGACAGGGCACGATTTCGAGCAATAGCTGGCTGTCCTTAACCAGGCCCTAACAAGCGCACGCATGCGCCGCCCCAGTGCGATCATCCGCATGTGCGATTGTTCCGATTCTGCAACTCCCCGCATGCCCCATATGTAGGTACGGATCTGTGAAGCCGCCCCAGGTTCTGGACTGGCGGAAGAATGGCGTGATGAGCCCGCCGGGCAACCAGAACCCGGTACGTTGTAATGGGACGAGGGGGGCATCACCATGGCAGAGATGGGCATTTGTAGGGGGGGTGCGGGCATCATGGATGCTCGACAACAATGACCTGCATCATGCACCTGCGTGCGTTCGGGCCCCGTTAGTTGGCGGTTGGTGGTTTTGCGGTCCGATGGTGGGTGATTGGCGGCGAGGCCGCGTGGTCGGCTCAGTAACGCCCACCGGAAGCCGGCCCGCTTCGTGCGTGCCGTGTCCTGTGGTCGGTACGCGTGCATGCTTCCATATTGATTGAGGCGGCTGTGTGCTTCAGTACGGGAGCTTGCGCGTGGCGCGGCTGGGCCCCCAACACTACTGCACACATGGCTAGCTATCGTCCCGCTGAAGTCCAGGACGGAGCGAGCAAACCCCCATCGCGGCATGAAAATTGCACGTGCCCCTGCCAAGCAAGCCGTACGTGCCGTTTGAGGTCCACCCCATCCACGCTTCGCCCCGCACCCCAACGATGGCAGTGCGGCGCCTGCTGGTCGTACGCGGTCGCCCACGGAGTGGAGGCGGCGGTCAACATCGGCCGCGTGTCCGCGGGCGGGAGCGCTGTCTCCCTGGCCGAGATGCAGCCCGTGGTGTGCAGCGCCGAGGTGCGTGCGTGATGGAGGTGAGGCCGAACCACGCGATTGCAGGGGGGGTGCGTCCATCTACCTAGACGGGGCAACCCAGCCACGTGCTCGCCCCTCCGCGCCAAGCAACACACGCACCCGGAAGCTGCAGTGCTTGAACGCGGGCCCGCCAGCATCGGGCCGTGAACCAGCGGGCCGGCGCGCCGTCCGCGCCACCCGACCGCGTTGACGCGTGGCCCGTACCAAGTTGCTGTCGCTACTACAAGTTCGTGGGCACTTCCCTCCCTCCTCCACTCAGGTGTCCGGTAACGCCAGCCAGCCGCGCTGCAAGGACGGCTGGGTGGGCAAGGCGTACCGCTACGCAGCCGAGTACGGCTTCGTGCCGCAGCAGCTGTGGAGCAAGTGGACCGGTGAGTGGCAGTAGCAGCAGCAACAGCTGCAATAGCACTAGCAACAGGAGCGGCTGGCCAAGCTGGCCCACGCAGCGGTGCTGCCCCATCATTGGCCGGTCTGCGACCCCGCGCCGCCGCCGCCCTCTATCTGTCCTGGGGCCCTCATTCTTGACCCGTAGCTACGTGGGGTTGCCACTTTGCCTGCGCGCAGCCGGCGCGTACGTGGAGGCCCAGACCTGCCCGGCCCAGGTGCTGTCCAACAGCACCGCCTTCACGGACGTTGCCGACACCATCACCGGCTGGGAGACGGCGCCGTCCACGCCCCTGGCGCTGAAGAAGGTGCGCGCGGCGGCCGCCGGTGGGTGGGGAGGGCGCATGCAGTAGGCAGCAGCGTCACGGTGATTCGGGTGGGCGGGCGGGCGACGGCGGACAGAACAGCGTGCGACGTGCGTGCTGCCGTGCGCATTCGTGCGGAGCAGCACGCATAGGGGGCTGCGGGAGGTAGACGGAACGACCGCCGCCGCCGCCATGCATGTTGCCGCCAAGCTAGCGCGCGCACTGCCGTACGCACACGGTGACGGCGCCCGCCTACCTGCTTCGCGCGTCCCGTCTTGCCCCCCGCGTCGCTCCTCCATCCACCAGGTGGTTGCGAACCAGCCGGCGGTGGTGCTGGTGCACGCCTCGCCCGACTGGCAGACCTACGCGGGTGGCCTCTTCAACGGCAGCTGCAGCGCGGATATCGCGGACGCCAACCACGCGGTCCTGGTGGTGGGCTGGACGCAGGACGCCTGGATCGTCAAGAACAGCTGGTGCGTGGAGGCAGGGCGTGTTGCGCACGTGTTGCTAGCTTGAGGGCTGCGGCGCGCGCAGCTGCTGTGGAGGGTGCTGCTGTGGCGGTTACTGCGGGCGGTTACTGCGGGCGGTTACTGCGGGCGGGGGCGGGCGGCCGGGCATGCTCGGCTGTTGCCAGCCATGGACCTACCTACCTGTTTGCGTCGGCAGAACGCTATACGTACGTTTGTGAGCGCGCGGTGCGTGCTGCTGCTGACCGTCAATCTGCAGGGGCGCGGACTGGGGAGAGGGCGGCTACATGCTGCTGCCGCAGCAGAACAGGTCCATCTGCGGTATCCTCAACTCCATCACCTACCCCGTCTTCGAACCGGGTGCGCGCGCGCTTTCATGGCATGTAGACAGCCACCTTCTTCAACACGGCCTTTGTTACACGCGGCCCGGCTGGTGGTATGCTTGCGCTGCTGCCTGTCTAGATTGTACACAATGACCCATGTACGTATGCGGCCCCGTATGGTTTTGAAATTGACCGTGCACAGTGCGGCCGGACCGCCAGGGTGAGGTGCTGCGGCAGGGCTTCTGCGCCGGCATCGGGCGGGTGGAGCTGGGCTCGGCCGCCGCCAGCCTGCGCTCCCTGTCCATCCTCCTGAACGTGACGCTGGACGGCCTGATGCGCGTGAACGGGTGAGTGGGTGGCGAGTAAGGGTGTGGTGTCACGGGTGGGTGGCAAGTAAGGGTGTGATGGCACGGGTGGGTGACAAGTAAGGGTGTGATGGCACGGGCTGGTGGCAAGGAAGGGTGCGATGTCCACGTGGATGGTACGGCGGGCACGAAGAGCGGAGGGTGGGTGGGTGTTTATGATCTTTTGTATGTGGGTTGACCTACCTGTCTGTTGAACGGGGCGGTGGGCGTGCGTGTTCATGTGGAGCGGCATGCGGGGTGATGGAGCGTCGGCTGCTTGGAACGGATGCTGCCAGTGCTGTTGGTCTTTTGGTTTTGACGGACACCTGCCTTGCGCCCCTGCCGCCCTGCCCTTCGCCTGGCGGTCTCGTTCCAACTGCCTGCCTGCAGTCACATCCAGGCAAGTCCTTTACGGGGGGATTGCTGCGTTGGGTTGCCCCGTTGCCTACTGTCGTGTTCGATTGCGCAGTGCTGGCCTGCTGATCGCATCTGCACACATGACTTGCCTTACTTACTGTGGGCCGCGCCGCTCGCGCCGCCAACTTCGTAATGACGGGCTGTGTATACCTACCGGCGGGTGGCGTTTAACTTTTGCTGCCGCTGCATGCTGCTGCCTTCGCCGCAGGGCGGCCCCGACGCGGCCATTGAGCCGCTCACCAAGTACTTCATTCCGCCCTGCAGCCGCGACGTGCCGCCGCCGCCCGTGCCCAAGACCTCCTGCGGCACCACCTACAGCATCTTCGCCGCCGCCGAGCCCGCCAGCAGTTCTAGTGGCGCCGGCAGCCGCCGGCGCCGGGCTCTGGCAGCGCAGCTTGGCGGTGCCGACGGTTGGGATGGCGGCGGCTATGAGTACGCCATCCAGGACGGGTTCCAGCTGCACCCGCACGGCGTGGAGGCGCAGCGGCGGCACCTGGAGGAGCAGCAGCTGCAGGCGGAGGAGGCGCTGGCGCGGGTGCTGACGCGGCTGCAGGACCGGGCGGCGGCGCGCCGCCGCTCGCGGTCCCTCCTGAGTGAGTTGCGCCGCCGTTCTTGTGAACCCGCGAAGGTGGACCGCAGCAGCGCGCCTCGCGTGGGGCTCGGGGCTTGGGGCCGCCAGCATTATTGATGCTGCAAAGCAGGTTTGAGCTGTGCCGTCGCTTGTACGTACTCACACCGTATGCTTTCACATGCGGCCCCCCACAGGCACGAGCGACTTTGCTCCTCCTCCGGATTCCAGCGACTACGCCCCGCCTCCCCCCGCCATCTGTGAGTACAATGCGATGTAGCGTGTACGCGTGGGCGTGGGCGTGGGCGTGGGCGTGTACGCGTGGGCGTGGGCGTGTACGCGTGGGCGTGGGCGTGGGCGTGTACGCGTGGGCGTGGGCGTGGGCGTGGGCGTGTACGCGTGGGCGTGGGCGTGGGCGTGGGCGTGGGCGTGGGCGTGGGCGTGGGCGTGGGCGTGGGCGTGGGCGTGGGCGTGGGCGTGGGCGTGGGCGTGGGCGTGGGCGTGGGCGTGGGCGTGGGCGTGGGCGTGGGCGTGGGCGTGGGCGTGGGCGTGGGCGTGGGCGTGGGCGTGGGCGTGGGCGTGGGCGTGGGCGTGGGCGTGGGCGTGGGTCCAACCTTTCACGTTCCACCCACTAACAACAATTGAGTACATCCATAACACATTTACCAGCTACCGTTCGCACCCTGCCTGCGCCTCCTTGCCCGCTGGCAGCGTGCCCCTGGGCCAACGGCAGGGCCTCCTTTGGCGGGAGCTACTCTGGCAGCTGCTCCGGCTGCTTCGTGTCGCCCTCTACCTGCGTCATGTCTTGCAACTGCCGCAACGCGGCCGGCAGCAGCGTGCCGACCATTCTCCATCTGGACACGTGCGCATCGGGCCTCGCCGACAACGTGAACGGAAAGCTGGTTTGCAGGGACGTGGTCACGCCGACGACGCTCGCACCCTCACCTCGGCCGCCATCGCCGTTCCCACCGCGGTCCCCCCCGCCGCCGCCGCCGCCATCACCTGCGCCCGCGGCAGCGATACCCGCGCCGTCGCCTCGGCCGCCGTCGCCGTCTCCGCCAGGGCCGTCGACAACCGCGTCCCCATCGCCGGCGCTGTCCCCGTCCCCGGCTCCCAACAAGAATCCCCCAATGGATTGCGGCATGCCCTCCAGCTGGTGTAGGAACTCCAGCTTCACGCTTGTCAAAGCGGACTGCGACGGCGACGGGGGAGACGACTGGTGAGCATGTGCTGGCTCGGTCGGCCGCACGTTGCATTGTCGGCAATTCTGTTGCCACCGTGCATGTTTGGTGGCTAGGGCGGGGGTGGAACCGCGCCAGCGGCTTGCTTGCTTGATTGGTCCAGTGGATGGCGGGTTCAATGCATAAAGCCTAAACGTGTGACCATCCCTCGAAACCGCGCAGGGCCTGCGCAACCCTCGACGGCAGCCAGAGGGGCGTCCTCCTGTCCAGCAAGGGCTGCAGCAGTAACGTGGTCAACACCGGCTGGCCCGACGCGCCCGTGTCAGCCTGCCCAAACGTTTTCGGTGAGTGTTTGCGCTTGGGCAACGGTTAGCTAGCTAGCTTGAGAGCTAGCTTGGGAGCCAGCAGGCAGGTGTGCACGCACGTGCAGCGCGCCGCCCGGGAAACAGGCGTTCGATGCCCGGGCGGATTGGGGGTACCCGCCCGCCGCATCCCATATACGTGAGCCTGCCGTAGTAACATTGTGCTCTGACTCGTCCTCGCTGCACATATCTCGCTAGCTAGCGGCCGGTGGGTGCGTGCCTTACCCTGTTGTGGCTGATAATGCTCTCTATCATTTGCCTGTTGGTGCGTGCAGGGGGAACCCCTCCGCCGCCACCCCCTCCCTTGCCGCCCGCGCCCAGGCCGCCGCCCGCACCCCCGCCGGCGCCGCAGCCGCCGCCCCTACCCCCGCCGGCGCCGTGTGAGTACTCTACAAAACACCTGCGCACATGCACATGCACACGCACTCATGCCTGCCTGCCTGCCTGCCTGCCTGCCTGCCTGCCTGCCTGCCTGCCTGCCTGCCTGCCTGCCTGCCTGCCTGCCTGCCTGCCTGCCTGCCTGCCTGCCTGCCTGCCTGCCTGCCTGCCTGCCTGCCTGCCTGCCTGCCTGCCTGCCTGCCTGCCTGCCTGCCTGCATACGTGCATGTGTCGGTCAAACCCTACGATCACAATTCACAACCCTATACACAAGCACCGCTAGGCAGGACTGGAGTTCCTTGCCATCCGCTTGCTCTCACTGCTGGCACTTGCTTGCGCTGACAGCAGCGTGCGTATGTGCATGTGCTCACAACTAATAACGCAGCGCCGCCATCGGGGACCGAGGGCCTGGCGCAGCGTTTCCCCACCGACTACGCAGCCCTGGTCGCCAACATCAGCGCCCACAGGTGCGCTGGCTGGCTGGCTGGCAGGCGTCGCAGCCAACTGGTTGGCTGCTAGCATTAGAAGACATGAGAGAGAGAACACGCAGCAGTGGCTGCTAGTGGGCGTGGAGTGTGTGTGTGGGTTGTGAACGCCAGCCCACGCCTAACCTTCCTGGAACTATCGGGAGGGGCTTCCCTGCTTGTTGCGACTTTGTGCCGTACGTAACCGTTGGGTGCGTGCGTGTGTGCACGCGCACGTGCACGCAGGTACCCGCGCGCCGGCGGCGGCGCCGACGCCAGCGCGCAGCCCACGCAGCTGCTGCTGCTGGGCAGCTCCTTCCCCGTGCTGCTCAGCCCCGACGGCAGGCCGCTGGTGGGCGCGGCGGCGTACGGCGCGGGCCGCGTGGTGGTGGTGGGCGACGCCTCCCTCGTGTCCGACATCCGGAGGGGCTTTGAGTGGGCCTGGACGCGGGCGCCCAGCTTCCGCGTGATCAACAACGCGCTGGGCTGGCTGGCGGGCCTGGGCCGGCCCCTGGCTCGCGGCGACGCGCTGAATGAGGTGGCGGTCTGGGCGGGCGGGCTGGGCGCGGACCAGGCCGAGGGGCTGCGGAGCTATCTGCGAGAGAACGGCTGGAACCCGTCCGCCACCTCGCCCTCCTTCACGAGCGCCACGCGGCGCTACGACGCCGCCGCGCGGCCGGACGCGCGCGGGCCGCTCAGCTTCGAGCGGCTGTCCGGCTACCGCGTTCTGATCCTGACCACCAGCGAGCTGCTGTCGGCGAGCTTTACGGCCGACCTGCAGCGCTACGTGCGCGAGGGCGGGGCGCTGCTGGTGCTGCGCACCTCCGCCGTCAAGCCCTTCCCCTCCACGCGGCCCAACGTGACCTTCGCCAACGTCTACTCCTGCAACCGCCTGCTAGGGCCGATGGGTGAGCGCGCAAGCCGTGGCAAGCCGTGGCGGGGCAGGCGCCGCCGGGGAGCTTTGGGGTGCTTCTTTGCTTGCTTGTGTGTCCGCCGGGGCCGGCTGGGGACCATCTCTCCATTCCACACACCCGCGGTGTGCCCGTCGTACTGTGTTCCCAACACACCTTGCCGGCTTGCCGCGGCCCCCGAATACGGCCCACCCGCACACACACCCTGCGTGCCACGCATACGCTGACCACCCGGCTCCTGCGCCGTGCTGTGCTCTTCAGGCCTGCTGGTGACGGGCTCGGCCGTGGAGCCTGTGCCGAGCTGGCGGCCCGACGTGGCGGTGCCGGCGGCCGCGTCGCCCGACATGCTGCTGTCCAACGCCGAGTACGCCGCGGAGCTGCTGAAGAGGCACTGGGCCGGCCAGGCCCGAGGCGCGAGCCGGCTGTCGGTCGAGGCCTACGAAAAAGGTAAGGTGCGCGCGCAGCGCCGGCGCCGGCACTCCCCGCACTGCATTACCGAACTATGATGCTACCGTATCTCATGTGGCATTTATGTTTCACCTCCGCGTCCGCACTCCACGTTGCGGTTCCACGGCCATTGTGCAGCGTTCCATTCATACTGATTGTTTACGCGTGTGCGTGCGCTCTCTGGCTTCCCCTCTGCTCTGTTCCTCAACAGCGGTCGCTTCCATGGAGTTCGCCAAGAAGCTCCTCACGCCATCCGCCTCCCTGTTCCCCAGCTTCTTCAACCTGCTGGCCTCGGTGCGCGGCCCGCCGCCGCCGCCCGCGCTAACCGCTGCCCGCGGCTCTTCGACTTCCAGCAGCGACGGCTCCTCGACGCGCCTGGGCCCGCTCTTCACGTACTGGCTGACCTCCCCGGCCCTTGAGATAATCGAGGAGAGGCTGGAGGATTGGAGTGCGGGCTGCCCGGAAGGCAGTGTGGTCACGGGCTTTGAGGGCATGGCCTGGTCCACACGTGACGCGCGGCCGTGGGGTGCGACACGCGGCGGCATGTTCACCACGGTGCGTGCGCGTGCGCGGCGGGGGGGGGGGGGGCGGCGCGGCGGCGTGGCGGGTGGCGGGTGTGGCGCTGCTGGATGGCTGGGCTGACTGGGGCGTGTTGATATTGCTGCTTTCCTGCTGCCACTGGTCTGCACCCTGCACCCGAGTGCTGCGTGAGATGTGCATGTGCAATTAGTGCTACGCCCCGCGCGACCGGCCGTAAACACATGCCAAATTATTGGCCGCCCGCAGGAGTTGCGGCTGCAGTGCGGCGACGGCTCCCTGGTGGACACCGGCTACGCCACCGCGCCGGACAAGTACGCGACGGCCACGCTGCCAATGATGCGCGCGGGCACCATGGGCGTGGCAGGTGCGCGCGTGTGTGTGGGGTGGGGTGGGGGGGTGAGTACCAGCCCAAGCTAAATGGGGCGGTGGGCGTGCATCTGGGCGGGCGGGCGGGCGGGCGGGCGGGCGGTTGTACGGCAAACATACGGAGGTCACACCTATGGCCTCACATGCGCGTGCACGCTTACTTGGCCGGCGCAACTGCTGCCTGCATTTACTTCCGCAGACATCAACATTGGGAACCAACCCATGTTTGGTGTGTCCTGGGCCGAGCCGCCCTGCGCCGGCGGCTATGATGCGGTGCGGGCGCGGGCGCACAGCGGCGACGAGTCCAACTACGTGGCTCCCATACAGCTGTTCTTCAGGTGGGTGCGTGGGTGCTCGTGCGTGGGTGCAGCGGGTGTGGATGGGTGGACGGTGGTGGGGGCGCATGCAGCAGGCAGCGGGGCGGGGTGCGGGCAGGTGGGGTGCGGGATTTGGGCAGGTGGGGTTTGGGCAGGTGAGGTGCGGGCAGGTGGGGTGCGGGGCGGACGGACAAGGACTAACCAGCTCATCACCGCACGCACGCATCAATCCTGCATGCATGCATGTGTATGATGAGAGCGGCGCGCGAGGCCTGCATGCACATGGACGGGCGCACACACAAGCAGTTCATGTGCGCATATATGCAGGGGCGTTTGTAACCGACAGGCGCGAGCAAGCCCGCCGCCGCTAACGCCCACGCGCCCCGCCTTATTGCTAGCTTGCTTGCACGCACCCGCCGCCGCTCACTCACTCACTCGCTGGACATGTGTGAAATGCGCAGGTGCCGCGATACCCAGGCCTGGACCACCTACACGGCCGGCATCGGGCTGGTGGCTGTGAAGCTGGATGGGCAGCAGGCGCAGGCGACGTTCCGCGGCCAGACAGCAGACGCCGGGCGCAATCCCTCCTGGTACATCAACGGCCGCGCGCCGCTGGTGTACCGCTCCGCCGAGGCCCTGGCGCAGCTGCAGGCTCTGGCGCAGCTGGAGGACACGGCCGCGGTGTACTGCCCGCCCGGCCAGGTGCGCGCACGCAGGGGTTACGTATTCGTGCATCACACTTGTTCCCCATCCAGCTGCCTTTCTCCGTTTTCGACGCGCGTCTCCCCCGCCCCATCGCCTTGAGATGGTGCTAATCATTGCCCCCCCCTTCCCTCCCCTCCTCAACCCTCCCATGCACGGCCCCATGCCATCGCCCGCCCGCCCAGGCCATCGCCGGCCTCAGCGGCCTGCGCTGGGTGCCGCCCGTGTCGGACTTCAGCGACGCCGTGTCGGCCGACCCCTACCTGCACCCCGACCTCCGCGTCATCTCCTGGCAGCCCTCCTACAGCGCCATCCGCAACACCGACATTCGCATGAACCCAGGTGCGTGTGCGTGCGTCCGTGTGCATGGGCGTGAGCGTGGGCATGCATCCGTCCGCCGTGCGGCGCCTGCTGTCGCTACCGACGACCCCGGGTGCAGTTGGTTCCGCAGTTGGTTTGGCCTAGCTTGAGCTGGTTTGAGTTCACCTGTCACCGCCCCCGCCCCCGCCCCCCGGCCCGACTACATACCCGCCGGCCCATCCGCCCCCGCCCCCTCAGGCTACACGGTCATGCTCAGCGCGCACGACGTCATCTGCCGGCCCGCGCCCCCCACGGCGAGGGACGCCAGCAGCACGACAGCTGACCCCGCCGTGTCACCAACACAGCTTGAGCGTAAGCTGCCTGCCTGCCTGCCTGCCTGATGCCTGCCTGCCTGCCTGCCTGCCTGCCTGCCTGCCTGCCTGCCTGCCTGCCTGCCTGCCTGCCTGCCTACCCGTCTGCCTAGTCCTCGTGCCTCATACCAACCCAGTCCATGCGTTTTGCCACATGCGCCCTTGAACCTGCGCGCACCGGACGTCAGCGCCTGCACCTGCACCTGCACCCAATGCGCGCAGGCGCCATCGCGGCCGCGCCGTACAGCTCCGTCTACATGCTCACTGTCGCCGCGCCCCCGTCAGCTTCGCCCGACACCAACCAGCCGCCGCAGCAGGAGAACGCCACGCTACTCACTTGCGGCGAGGGGGCGCTCATCACGGCGGTCATGGCAGCGTCTGACTCCGCGGTGGGTTCGTTGCCACGTCGGGTTGTTAGAGTTCCAGGCGGCGGGTCTGTTGCCTGCGCCCCACAACATGGGGGGGGGCGTGTGTCGCCTGTCGCATTGTCGCGCTGCACATGGTGAAATGCCTGCCTACCCAACCAACCCCAACCCAAATGCAGCTCGAGCTCAACTATGTGGCGGTGCGTTGCAACGACGGCAAGTCGGTCAGCGTTGGCGCCTTCAACCCCAAGAGCCAGGACAGCTCATTCGTGGACAACCCCTGCCAGCTGGGATACGACGCGGTCAGGCCCATCGGCGGCCGGGTGCAGGGAGGCTCCGGGTGAGTGTGTGGATGGTCGGTTGTTTGGCATTCGATGGATGCTTGCAGCAGCGATTAGTGTCGCTTGCAAGCAACGCCGCCGGCCGCTTTCTGCACACCTGAATGGTTGGTTTCCAGCCAGCACGCAGCAGCCATGAGCCATGCATGCTATGTGTGACGCCTGCTGGCGCGCCCGTGTGTACCATGCCGCCACCCCATCCGATCCGCCGCCGCCGCAGGTCGGGCCTGGGTGGCTTTGCGGTGCGCTGCGCAAGCCCCATTCCCGAGGACAGCAGCCGTGCGAGCTCGCCGTGGACGCGCTTTGGCGGGCCGGTGCTTTCGCGTGTGGGGCCGTGGGCAGACCGCTTCGCCCTCACCGAGGCTGCCACGAACGCGCCGGTGGTGGAGTGCCCCGAGCGCCAGCGCGTGTCGGCGCTGCGCGTGGTGACTGTCAAGGTGACTGGGCATGGGAGGATGTGTTCACGGCTGCATTCAGTGCGTGTGATTGCTGCGAAGAGTGTCACGTGCAAGGGGGGTAGGATGGGGATGGTTATGTGGTTAGAACTGGCAGCAGGGGGGCGGGTGCAGCTGCTGGGCAGGTCCGGCGGCGGCTACTTTGCGTGGCGGGTACGTGCACGTACAGGGATGGGCACGGCCGTCACGGTGTGCACATCGTGCGACGGCCCAGGTGTGTGGCTTGAACGGCGGCACGTCCTCACTCGGTCAACGTGCAGGGTGTCGTCTCAGCCATCGACTTCTACTGCGCGCCGCTGCCGCCGCCGCCCAAGGACTACTCCTTCCTCGACATTGCGGCCAGGTGCGTGCAGTGGGGCTTCCGCAGGCGCACATGGACATGCATGCAGGCATGGACAGTTGGACGAGACACACGCTCACGCATGCCGCCCAGCTGCGCACCGCCACCCGCTCACTACGAGCCGTTGCAAGCACGCCATCAATGCACAGCAGATGCACATTACCGTATTGTGGCAAGCGCCGTGTGCGTTGCGATGCCAGCCGCCGCCGGTCCCCCACATACATGCCCCGCCCCGCCCCCTACCTGCAATAACGAAGTGCCGGCCATACCTGCCCGCCCCTCCGCCGCCGCCGCAGGTACGGCATCACGCTGAGTGACCTGTTCAACGCCAACCCGCAGCTGGACCGCGCCCGGCCCGTGCTGGCCTACAACGGCTCCGTCATCGCCATCCCGCAGCTGTGCGGCGTGCCGCCCATCCAGCCGCCCGTGTCCACCATCGCCGCCGGGGTGAGCGAGGGAGCCATGGGATTGCGTGCTGCTTGATTGGACTGCATGCCGCTGCGGCTGCCGTTAGTTGAGACACACATCACACTTGCTATCTAATTGTGTATACGTGTGTTCGCATGTTCGCGTGTTTGTGGACGCTGCTCATTCGTGCCCAGCAACTCCCGATCCTGCTATGTGTGCTGCTGCCACCTGTTGCCGCACCTGCAGTGCTCTCGGTGGTGGCCCTTCCCCAACATCACGGTCACGGGCGCCGAGACGTGCGGCAGCGTGTCGATGTCCCTCCGGCTCGCGCTGCCGTACCTGAACCAGGTCAACGACAATAAATGTGAGTCTGCTGGCGTCAGTCCTTTTGATTGCGAGCACCTATCATTCACTGCAGCTAGATCTAGAAACGTTGCTTCTAACGGTGACAACTAAACACGCACTACTGCACAATCACAAATCCTCGCAACCCCGCTAAGCCATCCCTGCTGTCGCGTGCGTGCAGGCCCCAACGCGGCCACCGCCGTCGCCAAAGGCACTCGCCTATGCGTCGCGCCGCCCGCCGCCGTGACGTCCGTGGGCCGCCGCCGCCGTGGCCTGCTCCAGTCGTCCAGCAGCGACTGCGCGCAGCCGTACTCGGTGGCGGTGGGCGACTTCTGTGACTTCATCGCTTCATCCGCGGGCGTGGACGTAGCCGACCTGCTGGACTGGAACACGGGTGCGTGTGTGCGCACCTGCCACGTGTGTGTATGTGTGTCTGAGGTGTGGGTCCGACCTACGCCATGCAGGAGCCTCAAGGCGACCTGCGTGCTGAGCGGCCCTGAAAACGCGGTGCTGTTAGCGCTGGGTGCCTGGCTACCTAGCGACCCCCATCCACCTGCATTTCCCGCCCCCATGCATGCTGTCCACCCTGCTGCAGCTTCTCTTACCACCCTTGCTTGCACACATCTGCCCCCGCCCCGCCCATTCCCCACCCATGTTTGCTTGCGCGCAGACCTGGACTGCGCAAACCTGCAGGTGGGCGCAGTGATCTGCGTACTTAAGGGCCTGCCGCGCAACGAGCTGCTGGCGCACGCCCTCGCGCCCCCCTCGCCGCCTTCGCCGCCCTCGCCGCCCCCGCAACCGCCCTCGCCGCCGCCGCGCCCGCCGGCGCTCCCCGCGGGCCGTTGGGCAACGCAACAGACCGCCGCTGCGGGCGCAGTAGCGAGTCCTGCTCCCAAAGTAGCCTCCCCGCCGCCATCACCCAGGCCGCCGAGCCCCAGGACGCGGCCCCCGCGGCCCCCAGTGCTCACCAGTCCGTCACCGCCCAGGCGTGCTCCCTCCCCCTTGCCCCCGCCCGCACTCCCACGTCCGCCCGCGCCGCCGACTCCCCCTTCACCGCCGTCTCCTCCGCGCCTGCCCTCCTTCCCTCCCCGCGCGCCCCGGCGCACCTACGACGCCTCCACCACCTGCAACGCCACACTGTGCGGCCCGGCGCCTAACCGTTGCGTGCCCAGTAACTCATTTCCGGTGGGTTGATTGCTCATAGTGCGGCACTGGACCGCCCAAACTCGCATGGTGCAATCCATTCTACGTAACCTACTCGGTCGCGATGATAATTGGATGCTGCAACTAATCGGCCTGCACCTCATCAACCGCTTCAATCGCAGGCGGGCTACACCTGCAACTGCAGCTCGGGCTACGTGGCCTCAGACGACGGCGCCACCTGCCTGCCGCTCCTGAACGTGGCGCTACGCAAGGCCGTCTTCGCGTCCTCCACCCTGCCCGCGGATCCGGAAATCCGCTTCCAGCCGCGCTGGGCGGTCGACGGCAACCTGTCCGCAACGCTCCCCAACACGGCTGGCTACTTCTCATCCGCGCGCGGCGACGCCGTCCCCTTCCTCACCATCGACCTGGGCGCGCCGTACGCGCTGTCCCACTTGGTCATCAACACGCGGCCGGGCTATGCCCGGCGCCTGACAGGCGCGGTGGTGCGGGTGGGCTTTGCTGCGGTCAGGGGCGAGCCGGACCGTGCCGCCCTCGCTACGAACCCCGCCTGCTGGCAGCAGGCCGGCGGCGCGGCGGCGGCGGACCGCATCGAGGTGCGCTGCGATGCTTCGGGCCAGTGGGTGACTATCGTGAACACGGGCGGGGCGCTGCTGCAGCTGGCAGAGGTGGAGGTCTACGCCATTCGGCAGCTGGCGTCCTGCCCGGACGGCACCGTACCGGCGGTGCAGGGCGGCGGCTGCTCGGCCCTGGCGCCGCCACCGCCTCCGCAGCCGCCCTCGCCGCGCCGTCCGCCGCCCGCGCCGCGCCCGCCCGCCGCCTCACTTCCCGCGCCCCGCCTCGGTGAGTACGGTTGGTACGGTACGGACGGAAGCAGCTGCGGGCAGGCTGCGTGTGCCGTGCCGTACCGTGATCACACCTTGATTGCATCCAGATGCGTGCTGAATAATGATGAGCTGTGAATTCTTCAGCTGCTGTCGTGAGGTTCTGTGATCTCTGATACGGTATTCTGACCTATCCCTGCCTCCATCCACCATTCGCCTACATGCTTGAAGGCAACGGCACCTGCGCATCGGCCCCATGCGGCCCCGCGCCGAACACGTGTCAGAACATGCCCGGAGGTGTGTGTGCGTGTGCCGTGCGCGTCGCTCATCGCACCCTTGTGCGCATCCATTGCTAAAAAACATGCGTGTTTACACGTGCGCTGTATGCCATACGCGTGCCTTCATCCGGCTTTTCCCATGACCCCCTAAACTTTATGACAGGCCTCTACAACTGCACGTGTGGCGAGGGGTACGGACGGTCTGGATCCAGCCCGCTCACGTGCTCCTCCCTCACAGCCAACCTGGCGGCCGGGCGCTGTGAGTAGGGGTTGCAGGAGCGGTACATGTATGTACGCGCTGGCATGCACGCATGCCTACGACACGTGTGCTGTGCATGCCGCCGGACGCCGCTGACACGCGGTCACCATCCATTTGTGTGTCTCTCCCTCAAACCCGCGCCAGCTGGTGAACCGCTCGATCTTGAAACATACCCGTGCGCGCTCATGAAGCACCCCGCCGCTCGCGCCCTCCTCCCTCCCTCGCTTGTACTGCAGGGCTGGATTGGTACACCTCGTCGTACCCAGCCGCCGAGTCCGGCCCCCGGATCGACCTGTACAACTGTCTGGAGCCCGGTGACACAGCCTTCGCCGTGCGTGGGGGCGGGGTGGGCGGGGGTTGTGATTAGCATCCCAAGCAAGGAGGGGATGCATGGGGTTGCCTCTGGGCGCGGGCGCGGGCGCGGGCGCGGGCGCGGGCGCGGGCGCCCAATCGTACTGGTCCAAACCGGGATGGATCGGACCACATTCAAGCTGCGTTCATATGTACGCGTGTCCGCGATCTAGATGTCAGCGGCTATCTGCCAAGGTTGCACACCCGTACGGGCTCCCCGCATCCCCGCAAGCACCCCCCTGCACCCCCCCCCCGCTCACCAGCCTGCCTCTCTCCACTCATCCACCCAAACCCACTCTATCTTCCTGCGCTCCCTTCCACGCACGTGCGCGCAGTTGCAGTACGAGGACCTGACGGACGGCAAGGCCGACCCCGCCGCCCGCACCCAGCTTTACATCCCCCGGGAGGAGGACCACGCCGCGCCCTGGGTCTCCATGGACCTAGGTCAGTTGCTGGCTCGTGCGACCTTTCTTACAGCACTACTCGGCGCACGCACATGGCGCTCTGTGGACTCAAATCTATTACATGCGCGCCGCTGCCCCGCTCGCTATGCCGACGTGCTCACTTGCGGTGTTACTTGTCTACGACAAGCCAACTAATTGTGTCTACTGTGTCATCACGCATCCCTAACCTTACCTGTTTACGACAAGCCACTGTGTCATCATGCATCCCCAACCTGCTGTCCACAGGCAAGCCCTACCTGGTGCGGCGTATCGTGCTGGCCACCGGCGGTGCCGACCTGCGCTGCCTGACCCTCTTCGTCAAGACGTACGACAACATCAACAAGACCTTCGGCGGCTTCGCGCTGATGCAGAACACCGTGTTCCGCGTGGGAGCACTGCCGGTGCTGTGGAACGACCGGGGCAACTACCAGCAGCTCGACGCGCGCGGCCTCACAGGCAACGCGGTGCGTACCGCCGCGCCGGGAGCGGCGCGCGCGAGGGCGGGACCGGAGGATGGGGCGGGGGGCGGTGCCGGGGGTGGAAGGGGTGAGGGCACGGCGAAAGAGCGGCGGCTGGGACTGGGAAGGCGCACGCGAGTACACACTCAAGCGGTTAGTGGGCGTCAGTGGCGGTTGATGGCATGCGTGCCTCGCTCCGCACAATTACCATTCGTACGGTACGGTTGTCGGGACACCCATCACGAACGATGCCTACCTGACGCTTGCGACCTGCTTGCTTAGGCGTGCGCCCCAAGGTGCCTTTTATTACTGTAACAATAATGATGCTGCCTTCGCACACGCGCAGGTCTGCTACGTCCAGACGGAGGCGGTGGCGGCGGGCTCGCGTCTGGTGGCCACGTGCGACCCGCCGCTGGTGGGGCAGTACGTGTCGGTGCAGCAGAACACCATCGTGGGCAACGAGCTCATCGCGCTGACGGTGTGGGCGGGTGTGCGTGCGTGCGCGCGTAGGATGTGCGAATGGTCAGGGGTGGGTTGGTGAACACCATGCAGCAAGTGCGTGTGCATGTGCATAGGTCGGCACGCGCGCGGCGCTGCTGCACAAATGTATCATTATTCTCTTACGACCTTGCGTGCGCTTGCTTGCTTCCTTGCCTGCTTGCAGGAGTTTGAGGTGTACGGTACGCCGGCGGTGCAGTGCCCCGCCGGGTACACGCCCAGCGCCGACGGCGCCTCGTGCGAGGACACCAACGAGTGCCAGGCGCTGGCGGAGCCGTGCGGCCGCTTCCCAAACAAGTGCATCAACCTGCAGGGTGAGTGCGTTGCTCGGTGATAAATCAGCAGTGCTAACGCCCCGCACCCAAACTTTGCCCAGCCGCACCTATCACGAATGCACACACAATCCATACGCATGCGCTCGCTGCTGACGGTTGGCTCAATCAAATGAAACTGCTGCAGGGTCGTACGCGTGCAGCTGCGGCGGGGGCGCAGTGCTGTACCAGAACACGACGGGGCCCACGTGTGTGCCACGCGGCATTGTGCCGTGGACCAACGCCGACCCCGTCTTTGAATCGGGCCCCGGCGGCGCCATCAGCGGCTACAAGGACAGCGTCGTCTTCGCGTCCAGCGCCTTCACGCTGCCGTTTGAGAAGCCCTTTGTGAACGACGGCCGCGGGCGAGACTGGGCGTTCGGGCCCTACCTTGCATTTAACGGCATCGCCTCGGGTGCCGGCTGGCGGGGCGGCAACTCCGGACCCAAGTGAGTAGAGCAGCAAATGCTGCAGCGCTCTATCTGCCAACAGATCGCAGATGCCGTCGCGCGCCAGACACCCTACCTTCCACGCCTTCCACGCCTCGTCTTTTTCCAAACGCCCCTCGCGCCGCCCACCCCATCCACCCCCCAACCCGCCCGCCCCTCCTGCAGCTACAACTCCAAGTTCGCGTGGTCCGACTGGACCTACAAGAACGGGCCCTTCATGGACAGCTGGCGCTCGGCCGACGGCGACGCCAAGCCCTGGCTCAGCATCTTCCTGACGCAGACGTTTGTGGTCACGTCGGTGACGCTCTACAACGTGCCCGCCAACCTCTCCGATTATCTGGTGAACGTCGAGGTGCGGGTGGGCGGCGTGGGCGTGGGCAGCGTCAACGCCACGGGCCTCATCCCGGAGAACGAGCTGTGCGGCGCCGTTGCCGTTGCCGCGGACGCCGGCGAGGCGGTGACGGTGACCTGCAGGCGGCCGCTGGCGGGACGCTGGGTGTCGGTCCAGAAGGTGGCGCCCGCGGTGCGCACGGCCGAGAGCTCGCCCGCCTTCAACGCCTCGCTGGCCAGCACGCTGGTGCTGGCAGAGGTGGAGGTGCGCGGCTACCTGGCGCCCAAGTGTCCGCTGGGTCAGGTGCACGACCCCGCCGCGTCAGCGGCGCTCAACGGCGCCTGCGTGCCCGCCAAGCCGCGGCCGGTGCGGTTCCTGGATGTGCGCGCCTTCGAGCGCGCCGGCGGCGGACACGCATTCCTGCGCACCAATGACAACGTGTTTACGGGCTACGTGCAGGACATCACGTGGCGCAACAGGTGCGTGCGTGTGGTGCGTGCAGTGCGTGCGGTGCGTGGCTGGCTGGGTGGTGCGTGGCTGGGTGGGCGCCGGGTGGGCGCGCGTGTGGGTGGTGGGTGGATCAGAGGGATCCGGCGAATTGCCAGGTGGCGGTAGGCAGGCAGCGGGCCGCACGCTGTAGTGGGAGGTAGAGGTACCGGTAGGGTCGCGTGCCGTGCAGCAGCGCCCCCGCCGCGCCCCCGCCGCGCCCCCGCCGCACCCACCATACCTACCTGCGCGCACACACATGCACACGCAGGTACGACTACGGCGGCTCCATCGTGCCGTACTACCCGGTGGCCGTCTGCGGCGACGGCTGGAACAGCGTGGCCGCCGCCGCGTTCTGCCGCGCGCTGGGCAAGGCGGGCGGCACCGCCAGCAGCCTAGACAAGCCCAACAGCTGGAGCGGCGAGGGCGAGTTGGGGTACGGCATCAATAACGTGACGTGCGCGACCGCCGCCACGGCGTTCGGGGACTGCACCATGGTCCCGGTTGACGCACGGGACTGCGCGACGTTCGCGGGCGTGACCTGCACATAAACGTTAAGTGTGAATTTGTGTGGCACATGTTTGAGCAGTGTTTTGGTGTACGCATACGTACGTGCCCGCCCGGCAGCGGGCGGGGTCATGGGGGTGTTTTTTGTCAAGATGGGGTAGGAGGTCGGCCCGTGGATGAGTGCAGCGAAGGGCACCGCATACGCTGAGGGTGCAGCAGCCGGAAGTCTTGCGAGGGTACGACGGTACGGCGGTTATGTTGTGTCGATGCTTGCGTGGCAGCGCCGTGTGCGACATGAGGCATGCGGCGTTGCATTGCGTCACAGGTGTTGAGGTCGCAGCACGGCTAGCACGGCACACTACGGCACGGAGTGTGGCAGGGCGTGTTGGCTCCCTTGACATCCGTGTGGGCGTATGAAAGCAGTGGTGGGCTGGTGGCTGCGGCGGGCAGCTGGTGGTCCGCACGCAGTGAGGGGGCAGCAGCTAGCGCGGTGAGTTCAGGGGACGCGCAAAAGCAGCGATTGCAGTCATTGCAGACATGGAGGCGGGCCCCAGTGGGCCTTGCATCGGTGGACTTGGACATTACGGGTTATGTGTTCTGGGTGGTGTCCTGCTGTGAGGGGCGCAACGCACTGCGTGTAACAGTAGACTTCGCTGAGTCATTGCTGGTCATGCGAGTGGATAGATGCCTGGGCGGCCGCGGCCCATGTAATGTTGTGTTAATGAGCACCAGGGAATGCTCACAGTACGAACGAAGCAAGGAGGATCACCGAAGTGCTTTTTCAAACGCGTGAACGTACGGGCCGCCAGAAGGATTGGATCATTGGATTAAGTTGGGGCATTTCGCGGCGGCGGGGCGCGGCGCGTCAACAGAGTTCAAAGGCAAAACAGGCACACGCAGGCGTAGCCTGACGACGCCCTATCAGACGCAAGCACCGCAGCAAAAAGGCCCACGAAGCCACCGAAACCCACATCACAGGCACTCGCCGCCCACACCCCAGACCAGGTTCAAGGTGAGTGGGGCGGGGAGTCCACATCAGCAGGCAGGACCAGGAGCAGGCAGTCCCCGGCATCCCGGGCAAGCAACGGGTGCAGAGAGGGCAGTGAGTGGTATTACAGGTGGTCCCTTCTCGGGTTCTCGGGTCACTCCCCTGACCATCACACCTGGCAAAGTTTGCTAGCCGTACGCATGTCACTGAGCGCAGAGATGTCCTTCATAGGCAGGTTCGATGTCAATTCAGTAGTAGGACTAGCAGGCGCATCACCTAATTAGAGCGGTGGCGCCCAATAATGCTGTTCAACAGGCAGAAAAGTAGGCACATACAGTGGAACCCGTTGAAACCAGAGCCCCACCTAGCCTGAATTGCGATCGGCCCCTCAATCCTGCCCACGGTCGCATGCAACCCCACCGCATCTCAAACGCACAAACGTGGCTATAACACTACTCGCATTTCCGTGTTTGGTCAATCAAGTCAGATAGTCGTAAGCGCAGCATCACAGACTGGTAGTGTTTGGTCTCAGACAGTTCAGGAATCACATGTCGTCAAGGTCACACACATCCGGAATGGCCACTTCCATCCGGTCACCACATACACGCAGGAAGGGGTGTGTGTCGGACACTTTCAGCCAGGCCTTATCCCGCCGGCGCCGTGGCAATCCAAGCGAAGCGAAGTCAGCTAGCAAGCCTCTGATGCTAGCTAGTGCTACCGCCTTGGCCCGGGCCAGAGCCCCCTCAGTGAACGGCTTCCGTGCGCGCATGTACCGCCGTGCACTCTCCATCGCGTTAAGTGCGGCCAGGGCCACCACCTCCCATACGCATTGCTGTATCTGCGTTGGGTCCGGGCTCTCCAGCAGCCAGACGTGATGCCGCC
Source organism: Chlamydomonas incerta (assembly GCA_016834605.1). NCBI lineage: Eukaryota > Viridiplantae > Chlorophyta > Chlorophyceae > Chlamydomonadales > Chlamydomonadaceae > Chlamydomonas > Chlamydomonas incerta. Next base: position 412,394 of record JAEHOC010000040.1, read on the forward strand.
GGACAGGGCAGCCCGCGTCGGTGCGGCCAGCATTGATGGTGTCCTGTAGCAGCTCCACCACACTCTGCGCGACGGGGCACTCCCAAAAGTGATGCAGTCGAGGCGAGGGCGGCATCACCGCCGGTGACGGGGGAGAGGCGTATGCGCCACATACGCACGGCTCCGGCGAGCTGCCATGGATGTGCGTATTTCCCAGCATGCCCACACCGTCAACCGCCAACCGCCACAGCACCTCCTTGTGCTTCAGTTCCCATCGTACTTGCCACACCGAGGCCATGTGTCGCCGGAACTGGACCAGGCGCTGGCGCCCAGGGGCGGGAGGCAGGGTGGCGCCCAGGGCTTCAGCCACATAAGCATGGTGAAGACGCGTGCGGTCCTCATTGACGCCAGTTAGCTGCATTGCTGTGCCGTCGCGGACAGCCAAGGCGGTCAGGGGAACGGGGCGTTGGTGCCCCTGGATGAACCATCCCATGCGGCTGACAATCATCTCCACGACCTGGTCCTCGGTGGGCAATGCTGCGGCAGGGGTGGCTGCGTGGGTAGGCGGGTGAACGGGGGCAGGGGCTGGCTGGGCGGCAGCGGGACCTAGGGGGTCGGTCGCTGGGGCGGGGGGACGCGCTGACGGCGTTGGTGCGAGACACGGCGGCGCTGGGGGCGCAGGGGGCGCAGGAAGGTGCAGGCGCGCAGCAGCAGCCCAGGAGGGGTTGATGTCCAATAGCAGGGCATTAATGGCAGCGATGGCCTGCACGCGATCCGCAAAAGCGCCCGCCACGGCGCTAGATGGCTGTAGCTGTTCCCGCACCAGCTGCGCCCATTCGGTTGCCAGCAAGGTGAAGATGTGGATGCCCGGAGTCGATGCCAGGCGGTGACGCCACGATGTTTCATACGCAGCAAAGGCGTCGTAGACACGCACGGCGTCACCCAGCGTGCGCAGGCGGCGGCATTCCGTGAGCTGTAGGTGATAGGCTTCGAGGCCGGGGCGGCGGCCCGAGGGTGGCGCGTTGGGTAGCAGCGGGTTTCCCCATAGTGGCGTGTTGACGCACCACGCGCCGGGCGTGAGAGAGGAGGTACCAATGTCGACTGCTGGGGGCAGGTGGGAGAGGGCTGTGACGATGCGGTGGACGTCGGGAGGCAAGGACGGGGTGCCAAGCCAGGGCCCGTCCGCACGAGCCGTCAGCAGCGCCATGGGGCGAAAGCAGGGATGGTAGGACCGAAGCAGGTACCCAAAAACCCGCTGCCACGGGGCTTGCGCTGCAGGTGCCACGCCACTTCCATCCCGGCCAGCGTATGCAGCCGCGCGCTTTGCCCAGCGGGCGTAGATGTGCTGCTGTAATGGAAGGCTGCCAAATCCACATGAAACCGGATGACCAGGCAGGAGGCGGGCTGGGACGCCTGTAAGCCTTCGGTCATGTTGCGAGGGTCCCTGACTGCGGTCGACGAGCTTGGCCACCGCCGCCTCCCAGGCTGCGAGCGTGTCAGGCGGCAATAATCCAGAGTGCTCCATATGATATGTCGCCATATGGGTCCCGTATGCAGCCGCAGTTGAGGCTCGCCCAAACATGGACAGATGCATGTGGCTGATTTTGTCCAGGCGACGCACGGCCTCATCAGTCCGCTGCTTCCAGTCCAGGTCAGGCCGGCAGGGCGGGTTGGTGAAGGGGACCCCCAGGGCAGTGGCGGACGTGACAACGCGGATTCCGGCAATGGCAGAGGCTGGGGCGGGCGGGGGGGCGGTAGCGGGCGGGGGGGCGGCAGCGGATACGGTGGCGAGGACGGGGGCCGGGACGGGAATGACGGCGGGGGCGGCGGCGGGTGCAAGGGTGGAGGCGGCAGCAAAGGCGAGGGTGTGGACGCGGGCGGGGATGGGGCCGGCAGCGGGGCCTGGAGTGGGGACCGCTGCTGCGGGGTTGGCTGTGATGGTGGTTGCGGTGACGGTGGCGACGGCGGGCCCTGGAGAGGGGGCGGGGACGGAGGCAGCGGCATTTGCGGTGGTGACGGCGGCGGGGGAGGCGGCGCGGATGGCGGGGGCGGGGACGTGGGCGGTGGCGGGGCGGGCGGCGGGGGCTGGTGTGCGGATGGCGGCAGAGACAGCATGGGTAGCCGCGGTGGAGGGGGCTGTGGCGGGGGCGGGGGCGACGGAGGGGGAGGCGGTGGCGGTGGGGGCATGGACGATGGCGGCTGTGGCGGGGGCTGGCGTTCGGACGGCGGGATTGCCGGCAGGGGCGGCTGCAACGGAGTCGGAGGAGGTGGCGGGGGTCTCGGCGGCAACGAGGGCGGGTGCGGGTCCAGCGGCGGGAGGCGGGGCGGGGGCGGGGACGGTGGCGGTTGCGGGTGCGGCGGCGGTGGCGGGGGTTCGCGTTCGGACGGCGGAATTGGCGGCAAGGGCGACTGCAACGGAGGGGGAAGTGGCGGGGGTCGCGGCGGCAACGAGGGCGGGTGCGGGTCCAGCGGCGGGAGCGGGAGCGGGTGCGGGGACGGTGGCGGGTGCGGGTGCGGCGGCGGGGGCGGGGACTGACGTTCGGACGGCGGGAATGGTGGCAGGGGCGGCTACGACGGAGGGGGAGGCGGCGGGGGTCGCGGCGGCAGCAAGGGCGGGTGCGGGTCCAGCGGCGGGAACGGGCGTGGGGGCGGGGGCAGCGGCGGGGGCGGAGGCAGGGGCGGAGGCTGGCGTGCGGACGGCGGCACAGACGGCAGGGGTAGCCACGGCGGAGGGGGCGGTGGCGGTGGTGGCGACGGCGGGGGAGGCGGTGGCGGGGATGGCGGCAGATGCGGGCGCGGGGGCGGGGATGGCCGCGGTGACGGGGGCGGCGGCGGCGGCGGGGGCCTGAATGGCGGCGGGGACGGCGGCGGGCGCGGTAGAGGGTGCGAGGGCGGGGATGGTGGCGGCGACGGGGGCAACGGCGACGGCGGGGGCATGACCAGCGGCTGGAGTAGGGGCGGACGCTGGAGACCCAACGGCAGTGTGGCCCACCAGTAGCAGCTCCACCTTGTCCAGATTCAGCTTTTGCCCGGTGGCGCGCGCAAAGCGGTCCATGTGCCCCAGGAAGGCGGGCACATCCTCAGCTGAGGCCAGTGCTGCTTCGGTGTCGTCGGCAAAGGCAGCCTCGACAGCGGTAGAATGCGGGTCTGCGGGGTCGAGAGGGATGCCGACGCCACACTCCTTCAGCCAGCAAAATAGAGCGTGCGCAATGAAGAGGTAGAGTAGGGGCGCGAGGGGGCAGCCTTGACGGACACCTGCACATATCTTGGCTGGGCGGGAGAGGAAACCGTTGACCCATGCCATCGACGTCGTGTCGGTGAGCAGTAGCCGGACCCAGGAGATGAAGCCGGCGCCGGCGCCCATTGTGGCCATGACCTCATAGAGGAAGCTGCGATCGATGGTGTCGTACGCCTTGGCGAAGTCCAAGAAGGCGAGAATGGCGGACCGCCGCTGCTGTGACAGGAGCAGGGGGAGGGAGCGGAGGAAGAGGGCATTGCTGACGATGTCGCGCCCGGGCAGGAACGCTGATTGCTCAAGTGGGATGGTGGCGGCGAGGGCTGGGCTGATGCGGTTGGCCAACGCCTTGGCGAGGAGATGGTAGTCAGAGCATAAGAGGGTGATGGGCCTGTAGCTGCCGGCGTTGATGCGGTCACCACGGCCCTTGTAGATCACAGTGATGATGCCCTTGGTGAAGTCCAGCGGTGCGTGCTGGGTGGTGCCGATGGAGGTGAAGAGCCGCGCAAGGAGGGGAGCGAACGCGCCTGGGGCGGCCTTGTAGACGTCAGTGGGGATGCCGTCCCAGCCCGGGGACTTGCCGGGCTTACTTGCTGCAATGACCGCCAGTACCAGAGAGGGCAGTGAGTGGTATTACAGGTGGTCCCTTCTCGGGTTCTCGGGTCACTCCCCTGACCATCACACCTGGCAAAGTTTGCTAGCCGTACGCATGTCACTGAGCGCAGAGATGTCCTTCATAGGCAGGTTCGATGTCAATTCAGTAGTAGGACTAGCAGGCGCATCACCTAATTAGAGCGGTGGCGCCCAATGCTGTTCAACAGGCAGAAAAGTAGGCACATACAGTGGAACCCGTTGAAACCAGAGCCCCACCTAGCCTGAATTGCGATCGGCCCCTCAAGGGCACCGTGTCCCAGCCTTTCGGGCGAATACCCAAAGGACTGCAGCTGCAACAGGGTCCCTGCCATCCGTGGAAACCTATTGCCTCCGCTGCTACACTGGTATCGAGTATCCAGGATGGTTAAGTGAGTGAGTGAGTATTACAGGTGGTCCCTTCTCGGGTTCTCGGGTCACTCCCCTGACCATCACACCTGGCAAAGTTTGCTAGCCGTACGTGAGTGAGTGAGTATTACAGGTGGTCCCTTCTCGGGTTCTCGGGTCACTCCCCTGACCATCACACCTGAGTGAGTGGTATTACAGGTGGTCCCTTCTCGGGTTCTCGGGTCACTCCCCTGACCATCACACCTGAGTGAGTGGTATTACAGGTGGTCCCTTCTCGGGTTCTCGGGTCACTCCCCTGACCATCACACCTGAGTGAGTGGTATTACAGGTGGTCCCTTCTCGGGTTCTCGGGTCACTCCCCTGACCATCACACCTGGCAAAGTTTGCTAGCCGTACGCATGTCACTGAGCGCAGAGATGTGTTTCATAGGCAGGTTCGATGTCAATTCAGTAGCAGGCAATTAAGTTGCCTATTCCCACGGCGTTGACCCGTTGTCTTGCCAAGCGACTCGAGTTCGAATCTGGGCAGCTCCGGATGGCATAGGTTCGGTCGCACGAAATACCGCTATGGTTGAACGGTGTGCACCGGCCGGTCCCGACCTCGAGAACCCCTGGTGACAATCCTTCGCGATTTCGCCCCAAGACCCCTTGTCCAAGACCCCGACCCAAGGCTACCCGTGTCCAAGGCTCCCACTTGCTACGCTTGCCTGACGGGGACGTTCAGGCTTCGTACGGGGGGATAGTGCAACAGGGTCCCTGCCATCCGCGGAAACCTATTGCCTCCGCTGCTACAGCAGCCGACCCCCAGAAGTCAGAGATATCCGAGAAATCCGACACACTAATGCGCATCACGTCGCCGACATCAAATCCCGACCCACCCGCAATCCAGCCATGACCACCTGGTGCCAGCCCAGGTCCAGGGCGGGCAGCGCAGCCAGGCACACCACACACCACACCAGCACGCCAGCCCAGCAGGCGGCTGCACTAACAAAAGGTCAGCACGCGTGAAACACTCGTCCGCCGACGATGTGGTGTGCACCTTGGACAGGCAGTGCTGCCGTGCTGGAGGTGGCTGCAGGACTGCCGGTGCGCCATTGGGTTGGTCTGCTGGTGTAAGCCGCGCGTTTGACACGTCTTCTGTGGAACCCTGTAATGTGGCACCCTGGAGCGCACTCGAAGAGTGACCGTGTGTAAATGCACTTCGTGCCTCGTACCACCGCCCCGGTCACACACGAACACGACGGTTCATTTGTATCTGCATCGCCATAGCGAGGCATTCACAGAAGAAGTTCACTTCAACGGCACGATCCTTGAGCGTGCGCCACATGCGTGGCCAGGCATGCACGCCGGGCGTCCGACGTGGGGTCCCCCACCTGCAGCTGTTCAACCTTGATATCCGGAGGAATAGGTACATGTTTCCGAGTCGGTTATCGTTCTGTCCCGCAAACCAGAACGCAGAACCGGCAGCGGCCCTACCCTGCATGAGACCCTGTGCTGCGCCGTGCTGCGTTCCTCGGCTGCTTCCCGTCGACTCGCTTTAGCTATCTACTAACAACAAATTCCACTCGTGATCATATCCACTATATCTATTTGACGCGGGCGTTCTGCAGAGTTTGCAAACTGCACGGGGGCAAACAAGCCATTTTTTAACTGGTTCATATTTATCACCTTTTTGAAACGATAGAATAACATAAAGGTGCATCAAGACATGTAGGCGCGAGCGCACCGCCAAACTGGCGCAGCTGTCTCGCCCTCTGACCCAGCAAAGGGCAATTTGCCAAGTTTTGAACACTATATGGAGCTGGCGGAGCTTCAAACCATCGCGGCGGACACCCAGAGCGCAGCTCAAGTTGCTGCCAATTCCCTCGCGCGGTTCATGAGCGCGCTTGCACAGAGGTTGGTTGTCACGTATGTAACAAGCAATCTTGAAACGAGGCTCTACATCGCTTACTACTTACCCTTGCGTTACGTGTCCGGGCGCGTGCAGCTCGCAGCTCATGGCCTCATGGGTGGGAGCGCCAGCCCCTGTACTCAGGCAGCGCCTCCTGGAGCAGAGCTATCAGCCGGCTATGGCCTCGGCACAGGACGCTCAGGCGGTGGCTGCCGAGGGGTGAGTTGCCCAGGACTTGGTGTCGGCTTGTGCCCCCACACACCCCGCGGCACCTACAATATCGACCGGGCCCAGCAAGGGGCCGGCAAGGCCTAAGCGCAATTGCGTTCGTTAGCGCGGACGGCCCAACCTACACGCCACCGCACATCGGCTTACCCGCGTCGTGCGTGCCGTGTGCAGGCGTGTCCGCATTGAGCAGCTCGAGTCGCAGGCACTGGAGCTGCAGGCGGGAGCCGACGCCGCGCGCGCGGGGCTGGAGTCCGCACAGCGCGAGGTGGCCGGAGCTAGAGAGCAACTGGAGCAGCAGCGCCAGGCAGCGGTCGCGGAGCGGCAGCATGCGCAGCTGCTGCAGAAGCAGCTGCTGGAGCAGCAGCGGCGGAAGCTGACCCCCGTGACCCGATGACGACCGCCAAGAGCGCCTCACGGCAGCTAGGGTTGCCCACACGGCAGCGGCAACCGCTGCCCCCGGGTGAGCACGAGGCGTTCGCGGCGTGGACGGCCGCGGCGGCGGTGGCGGCGGTGGCGGCGGTGGCGGCGAGCGCGTGGATGGCCGCGCGATGGTGTCGGTGGGACCGGAGGACGGCGGCGGCGACGGGCAGGCAGGAGCAGGGGTCACGGATGGCTGGCGGAGGGCGCCGCGGCGGCGCAGTAGGGGCCACATGACTCGGATCTGACGCAGGAGGCGGACCTCACGCAGGAGCTGGGTAGCCAGGGCGGCTCGGCAGGCAGCCCGCCGCCGCCGCCCCAACAACAGCGCTACCCAGACCGGCACGCACCAATACCCGCAGAAGCAGCGACCGCAGCAGCACCCACATCACGGGCGGCCGCAGCAGCCGCAGGCGCACAATGCGCAGCAGCATCCCCAGCCCGCGGCGCATCCCCGTGCCCGCACTGGGCCACGGGAGGCGGCGGGCGCAGCTGAGGGCGACCGCGTGCGGCCACGGCGCTGCCGGCAGCGGCGGCGCGGCAAGGCCAGGCGGGTCGCTGTTTGCGGGCGTCATGCCCCCAGTGGTGTGAGGTGGTGGACCTGGAGCACCACTATGGAGCGTACATGCGGCCACTCCGGCCCGGCGCCGACTTCGGCAGCTGTCACAGCGGGTGATGGCGCAGCGGCCGCGACCGCTGGCGCGCGCCGAGCGGTGGTGGGGGCCCCAGAGAGCGACGCACCGCCCAAGGTATGTGGGTTGTGCCATCAGCACGAATGGGGCGCTTTACTGTAGCGCTGCAAAATTGGGATGGGCATGCAGGGTGTGGAGGGCTGACATGGGGTGCGCATGTTGGGCTACATGTATGGCCACGTACTCGGAGACGCGCCTGTCCTGTTGTGTGTCCGTAGCAACGTATGGCCCGCGCGACCGCAAGACGAATGGGAGGTCGCAAGTTTGGCGCGGGGAGCGGCATGCCAGATACCCCCAACTCGTCGTGTGAGACAGGCAGGGAGATCTTGCGCTAGTTTCCACGCGGGCAGTTATTATATGCATCATGAAGCTCATACGTGTTATTCCTGCTTGTTTTTCCGCGTGCTTTTCTGTGCGCGCGCGCTCACTTGATCTTCGCCGTCGCGGTTGTAAACACCAGCCCAATCTGACATGGGGTGCGCATGTTGGCATGGCAGTGTGCTGGAGACGCACCTGCATGCCCGGTTGTGTGTCCTTAGCAACATCTTATGGTCCGCACGAACGCCGATGCGAGGCCGCAATCCTGGCGCGGGAGCGTGCCAGATAACCCCAGCAGCTCGCAATGTGACGGGCAGTGAGATCGTGCGCTAGTTTCCGTGCCGGCATTAAATTCCGTATGTGCATCACGAAGTGCATGCCTGTTATTCATGTTTGCTTTCCTCTGTGCGCGCGCGCTCACTTGATCGCTACCTGCGTAGTAGAAGTCTACAATTCGCGGCTTCAACTAGATTTTACGTCGTCGAAAATACACAACCCAAGCTAACATTCATCAGTGAAGTTTACGTACCCGGGAGCGGTGACCACGACGGGGACCCTCAGATGCCGCAGCGCATGGCGGGCGCGACGGGTGCGCTTTCTCCATGCTTGCCACGCGTACTTGCCACCCTGTACTAGCGTCCCAATTTTTTACCGAGACAGTAATACGCGGCATTAAGTATACGATACTAAGCAGCATGTGCGCTCGGCGCTCGCCGGGAGGCGAACTGGAGCAAGGGTGGCCTTGTCGCTCTGGATGCCTACTTGCGCTGCTACTAATGCCATATATCCTGAGTAAGCGCGTACTCGCACAAGAGGGATTCCTGCTTGCGACGGGCCTTTCCTTTCCGCGGACGAACGAAGACCTGGTGGCAACAAGCGCTTTCACGCAGAGGTAAAATGAACAGGGATATCTTGTTAATTACTCGTGCATAATGCGCCTAGAATCCAAGCCCGCGCGACTGCCTATGAGCGAGCGCGCTTTGCATGCCGCGAGTTGCTGGCTTGCGTCAATTCCAATCAACCGCCATTTTTTTACATTCTTGCACAAGCTGTAAATATGTTTGATCGGTGTGGAATGGGTAACACAAACCATTTCGACCCACCCATCATGGTTGACGGTGTCCGACGGGGCCAAAGAACCAAGCGACAGCGAGGGCGCAGCGCATAATGGCGCTCAGCGGATAGCAACGTGGATCTATCGTGCTCGCCACACCACCACACGTTCACACACATTTTACATCCGGGCATCGACGCTGGGGGCACGACAGGGCACGATTTCGACCGATAGCTGGCTGGCTGGCCTCAACAAGACCCTTACAAGCGCACGCATGCGCCGCCCCAGTGCGATCATCCGCATGTGCGATTGTTCCTATCCTGCTTGAGCAATTCCCCGCATGCCCCATATGTAGGTACGGATCTGTGAAGCCGCCCCAGGTTCTGGACTGGCGGAAGAATGGCGTGATGAGCCCGCCGGGCAACCAGAACCCGGTACGTTCTAATGGGACGAGGGGGGCATCACCATGGCAGAGATGGGCATTTGTAGGGGGGGTGCGGGCATCATGGATGCTCGACAACAATGACCTGCATCATGCACCTGCGTGCGTTCGGGCCCCGTTAGTTGGCGGTTTGCGGTTTTGCCGTCTGATGGCTGGTGATTGGCGGCGTGGCCGCGTGGTCGGCTTAGTAACGCCCACCGGAAGCCGGGCTGCTTCGTGCGTGCCGTGTCCTGTGTCGGCACGCGTGCATCTTGATTGAGGCTGTGTGCTTCAGTACAGGAGCTTGCGCGCGGCGCAGCTGGGCCCCCAACACTACTGCACACATAGCTAGCTGTCGCCCCTCTGAAGTCCCGGACGGAGCAAGCAAACCCATATCGCGGCACGACAATTGCACGTGCCCCTGCCAAGCAAGCCGTACGTGCCGTGTGAGGTCCACCCCACCCACGCTTCGCCCCGCACCCCAACGATGGCAGTGCGGCGCCTGCTGGTCGTACGCGGTCGCCCACGGAGTGGAGGCGGCGGTCAACATCGGCCGCGTGTCCGCGGGCGGGCGCGCTGTCTCCCTGGCCGAGATGCAGCCCGTGGTGTGCAGTGCCGAGGTGCGTGCTTGATGGGGGCGAGCGAGGCCGAACCACACGATTGCATAGATAGGGGGGGTGCGTGTATTGAATGCGGTCATCTATCTACCCACACGAGGCGACCCAACCACGCGCTCGCCCCTTCGCGCCAAGCAACACACGCTGCAGCGCTTGAACGCGGGCCCAGCAGCATCTGGCCGTGAACGCGGACGGGCGGGCGAGCGCGATGTTGACCGCCACCCGACCGCACGTGGCTCGTACCAAGTTGCTGTCGCTGCTACAAGTTCGTGGGCACTTCCCTCCCTCATCCACCCAGGTCTCGGGCAACGCCAGCCAACCGCGCTGCAAGGACGGCTGGGTGGGCAAGGCGTACCGCTACGCAGCCGAGTACGGCTTCGTGCCGCAGCAGCTGTGGAGCAAGTGGACCGGTGAGTGGCAGTAGCAGCAGCAACGGCAGTAGCAGCAGCAGTAACAGCAGTAGCAGCAGCAGTAGCGGCCCCCTTATTCAGCTGGGTTGCGACTCCGCGCCGCCGCAGCCCTCTGCTGTCCTGAGGCCCTCATTTCTGACGTTGCTACCCGGGTTTGCCTGCGCGCAGCCGGCGCATACGTGGAGGCCCAGACCTGCCCGGCCCAGGTGCTGTCCAACAGCACCGCCTTCACGGACGTGGCCGACACCATCACCGGCTGGGAGACGGCGCCGTCCACGCCCCTGGCGCTAAAGAAGGTGCGCGCGGCTACCACCGGGCGGGGGGGGGCGGCTGCCTGCAGTAGGCAGCAGCGTCGCAATGATTCGGGTGGGCGGCCGGGCTGCGGCAGACAGGCCAGCGCGCGTGCGTGCGGCCGTGTGCATTCGTGCCGAGCAGCAGGCATAGGGGCCGCGGGCGGGAGACGAAACGACCGTTGCTGCCGTGTTGCTGCCAAGCAAGCGCGCGCATCATCGTATGCTCACGTTGACGGCACCCGCCTACCTGCTTCTCGCGTTGCTCATCCATCTGCCAGGTGGTTGCGAACCAGCCGGCGGTGGTGCTGGTGCACGCCTCGCCCGACTGGCAGACCTACAAGGGCGGCGTGTTCAACGGCAGCTGCAGCGCGGACATCGCGGACGCCAACCACGCGGTCCTGGTGGTGGGCTGGACGCAGGACGCCTGGATCGTCAAGAACAGCTGGTGGGTAGCGGTCGGGCGTGTTGCGCAAGTGCTGCTAGCTTCAGGGCTGCGGCGCGCGTTGCTGCTGTGGACGGTGCTGCTGTGGCGGGTACTGCGGGCTGGCTGGCTGGCGGGCGGCCGGGCGGCCGAGCGGGCGGGCGGGCGGACGGGCGGCCGGGTATGCTCGGCTGCTGATCGGACCTACCTACCTGTTTGCGTCAGCAGAACGCTATACGTACGTGTGTGAGCGCGCGGTGCGTGCTGCTGCTAAACGCCGTGTGCTTGCTTGCAGGGGCGCGGACTGGGGAGAGGGCGGCTACATGCTGCTGCCGCAGCAGAACAGGTCCATCTGCGGTATCCTCAACTCCATCACCTACCCCGTCTTCGAGCCGGGTGAGCGCGCGCTTTCATGGTATGTAGACAGCCTGCCTTCTCCAAAACACGGCTTACGTCATACGCCGCCTGGCTGATGGTATGGTTGCGCTGCTGCCTGTCTAGATTGTACACAATGACCCATGTACGTATGCGTCCCCGTATGGTTTTGAAATTGACCGTGCACAGTGCGGCCGGACCGCCAGGGCGAGGTGCTGCGGCAGGGCTTCTGCGCCGGCATCGGCAGGGTGGAGCTGGGCTCGCCCCCCGCCAGCCTGCGCTCCCTGTCCGTCCTCCTGAACGTGACGCTGGACGGCCTGATGCGCGTGAACGGGTGGGTGGGTGGCGAGTAAGGGTGTGTTATCAATAGTGGGTGGCAAGTAAGAGTGTGTTATCAATAGTGGGTGGCAAGTAAGGGTGTGATGCATGACGAGGGTGTGATGGCACGGGTGGGTGACAAGGAAGGGTGTGTTGTCGAAGTGGTACGGCGGGCACGAGAACGGTGGGTGGGTGGGAATGATATGTTGTGGGTGGAACTACCCGTCTGTTGATCGGGGCTGCGGCGTGCGTGTTCATGTGGGGCGGCATGCGTGGTGATTGAGCTTCGGCTGCCCAGTGCGGCTATTGGTTTTGACGGACACTCGCCTTGCGCCCCTGCCGCCGCCCTGCCCTCCGCCCGGCTTTCCACCTGCCAACTGCCTGCAGCCACATCCAGGCAAGTCATTTAATGGGGGAGCGCTCCGGTAGCTCCGGGTTGGGTTGCGCGGTAGGGTGACGTGTTCGATTGCCACCTGCTGCCCCACGGCGGATCGCATCTGCTCTCATGACCACCTCACTGTGGGCCACGCCGCTCGCGCCGCGATCTTCGTCATGGCAGGCAGTGTATACCTACCGGCGGCTGGCGTTTGACCTTTGTTGCCGCTTTTGCTGCGGCTGCATGCTGCCGCCTCCGCAGGGCGGCCCCGACGCGGCGATCGAGCCGCTCACCAAGTACTTCATCCCGCCCTGCAGCCGCGACGTGCCGCCGCCGCCCGTGCCCAAGACCTCCTGCGGCACCACCTACAGCATCTTTGCCGCCGCCGAGCCGCCCAGGAGTTCTAGTGGCGCCGGCAGCCGCCGGCGCCGGGCTCTGGCAGCGCAGCTTGGCGGTGCCGACGGTTGGGATGGCGGCGGCGGCTATGAGTACGCCATCCAGGACGGGTTCCAGCTGCACCCGCACGGCGTGGAGGCGCAGCGGCGGCACCTGGAGGAGCAGCAGCTGCAGACGGAGGAGGCGCTGGCGCGGGTGCTGACGCGGCTGCAGGACCGGGCGGCGGCGCGGCGCCACTCGCGGTCCCTCCTGAGTGAGTTGCGCTGCCGTTCTTGTGAACCCGCTAATAGGGTGGACCGCAGCAGGGCACTTCCGGGGGTATTGGGTCTTCGGTCTTCGGTCTTACTTCGGTCTTCGGTTTTGGGGCTTGGGGCTTGGGGCTCGGGGCTCGGGGCTTGGGGCTTGGGGCTTGAGGCTTGAGGCTTGAGGCTTGGGGCTTGGGGCTTGGGGCTTTTGGGGCTTTTGGGGCTTTTGGGGCTTGGGGCTTGGGGCTTGGGGCTTGGGGCTTGGGGCTTGGGGCTTGGGGCTTGGGGCTTGGGCCGCGTCCCAAGCCCCAATGCAAAGCAGGTTTGGGCTGTGCCGCCTGTGCGCACTCACACGATATGCTTTCACATGCGGCCCCCACAGACCACAACGACGACTACGCCCCGCCTCCCCCCGCCAACTGTGAGTGCAACGAGATGTAGCGTGTGTTCGCGCGTGCGCTCGTGCGCGTGGGCGTGGGCGTGGGCGTGGGCGTGGGCGTGGGCGTGGGCGTGGGCGTGGGCGTGGGCGTGTGGGCGTGTGGGCGTGTGGGCGTGTGGGCGTGTGGGCGTGGGCGTGTGGGCGTGTGGGCGTGTGGGCGTGTGGGCGTGTGGGCGCGTGGGCGCGTGGGCGCGTGAGCACGTGGGCGCGGGCGCGGGTGCGGGTGCGGGTGCGGGTGCGGGTGTTGCGCCCTTCGCGTTGCGCAGCTTGGCCCCACCTGACCTCCACCAACTAACAACAAATGAGTTATCTGGCGCGCCATGCCTTGCCCGCTGGCAGCGTGCCCCTGGGCCAACAGCCGGACCTCTTTTGGCGGGAGCTACTCTGGCAGCTGCTACTCCTGCTACGTGTCGCCCTCCACCTGCGTCATGTCCTGCACTTGCCGCAACGCGGCTGGCAGCAGCGTGTCGACCAGTCTCGCGCTGAAGACGTGCGCATCGGGCATCGCCGACAACATGAACGGAAGGCTGTTCTGCAGGGACGTCGTTGTGCCGACAACGCTCGCACCCTCACCTCGGCCGCCGTCGCCGTCCCCACCGCGGTCCCCGCCGCCGCCGCCGCCATCACCTGCGCCTGCGGCGTCGATACCGGCGCCTTGGCCTCGGCCGCCGTCGCCGTCTCCACCAGGGCCGTCGACAACCGCGTCCCCATCGCCGGCGCTGTCCCCGTCCCCGGCGCCCAACAAGAATCCCCCAATGGATTGCGGCATGCCCTCCAGCTGGTGTAGGAACTCCAGCTTCACGCTTGTCAAAGCGGACTGCGACGGCGACGGGGGCGAAGACTGGTGAGCATGTGCTGGCTCGACTGGCTCGGTCGGCCGAACGTTGCATTGTTTGTCGGCAATCCTTCTGCTACCGTACATTATTGGCCAGCACTCGCACGCATCGGCGGGTGAATAAGGGCGGCTAGGGCGGGGTTTAAACCGCGCCAGCAGCTTGCTTGCTTGATTGGTCCATTGGATGGCGGTTCGTTGCGTAAAGCCTAGTCGTGTCACACGCGCCCTCTCTGCCTCCTGTCTCCATCCCTTGAAACCATGCAGGGCCTGCGCAACCCTTGACGGCAGCCGAAAGGGCGTCCTCCTGTCCAGCAAGGGCTGCAGCATCAACGTGGTCAACACCGGCTGGCCCAACGCGCCCGTGTCAGCCTGCCCAAGCGTTTTCGGTGAGTGCTTTGTGGTTGGGCAACGGATAGCTTGCTAGCTTGGGAGCTAGCTTGGGAGCAAGTAAGTGTGCACGTACGTGCAGCGCACCACCCGGGAAACTGCTCTTCCAATGCCGGGGCGGATTGATTGGGGATGCCCGCTGCATCCAATATACGTGAGCCTGCCGTAGTGACATTGCGCCCTCACTCGCGCTCACTGCACACATTTCGCCAGCCAGCGGCCTGTGCGTGCGTGCCTTACCTTGTTGTTGCTCATAATGCTCTTCATAATTTGCCTGCTGGTGCGTGCAGGGGGAACCCCTCCGCCGCCACCTCCTCCCTTGCCGCCCGCGCCCAGCCCGCCGCCCGCACCCCCGCCGGTGCCGCAGCCGCCGCCCCTACCTCCGCCGTCGCCGTGTGGGTTCTCTGGGTAGTAGTGTGTGCAGCGTGGCGCGCGGCTGGTGCACGTGCTGCCCTCTAGCGCCCACTGGGTGGCGCCCACTGGATCACAACCGACACGCGCGCAAACGCACATGCACCCGCACACATGCCTACCTGCCTGCTTGCCTGCCTGCATATGTTGGACAACACACGGAAACCAACCTGCATATGTGCATGTGTCGGTCAAACCCTACGATCATAACCCTACTATAAGCAGCGCTTGCCTGCCTGCATATGTGCATGTGTCGGTCAAACCCTACGATCATAACCCTACTACAAGCAGCGCTAGGCAGGACTGGAGCTCCTTGCCATCTGCGTGCTTTCACTGCTGGCACTTGCGCTGACAGCTGCATGCGTACGTGCATGTGCTCACAACAACTAATAACGCAGCTCCGCCATCGGGAGCCGAGGGCCTGGCGCAGCGCTTCCCCGCGGACTACGCAGCCCTGGTCGCCAACATCAGCGCCCACAGGTGGGCGGTCGGGCTGGCAGGCGTCCCGGCCATCCGGTTGCTTGGCTGCTGGGGTGTGCCTGTGTGTGCGTGTGTGGTGGTGGGTAGTGGCGGGTGGGGTGGAGTGGGGTGGGGGTTTGTGAACACCAGCCCACGCCTAACCTACCTGGACCTATCGGGAGGGGCATCCCTGCTTGTTGTGTTTTGTGCCGTACGTAACTCTGGGTGTCTGCGTGTGCACACGTCCACACGCAGGTACCCTAGCGCCGGCGGCGCCGACGCCAGCGCGCAGCCCACGCAGCTGCTGCTGCTGGGCAACTCCTTCCCCGTACTGCTCAGCCCCGACGGCAGGCCGCTGGTGGGCGCGGCGGCGTACGGCGCGGGCCGCGTGGTGGTGGTGGGCGACGCCTCCCTCGTGTCCGACATCCGGAGGGGCTCCGACTGGGCCTGGACGCGGGCGCCCAGCTTCCTCCTGATCAACAATGCGCTGGGCTGGCTGGCGGGCCTGGGCCGGCCCCTGGCTCGCGGCGACGCGCTGAACGAGGTGGCGGTCTGGGCGGGCGGCCTGAGCGCGGACCAGGGCGAGGGGCTGCGGAGCTACCTGCGAGAGAACGGCTGGAACCCGTCCGCCACCTCGCCCTCCTTCACCGGTGCCACGCGGCGCTACGACGCCGCCGCGCGGCCGGACGCGCGCGGCCCGCTCAGCTTCGAGCGTCTGTCCGGCTACCGCGTTCTGATCCTAACCACCAGCGAGCTTTTGTCTGCGGGCTTCACGGCCGATCTGCAGCGCTACGTGCGCGAGGGTGGGGCGCTGCTGGTGCTGCGCACCTCCGCCGTCAAGCCCTTCCCCTCCACGCGGCCCAACGTGACCTTCGCCAACGTCTACTCCTGCAACCGCCTGCTGGGGCCCATGGGTGAGCGCGCAAGCCGTGGGCCGCTTGGGGGTGTTTCTTTGCTTGCTTCTGTTTCCGGGGCTTACTGGGGACATTCTCCCCATTCCACACAGCAGCGGTGTGCCCGTAGCTACTGCTAACACACCGTGCCAGCTTGAATACGGCACACCCGCGCACACGTCCGCCCGCAACACCGCTGATCGTCCGCCCGCACCACCGCTGACCACCCGGCTCCCGCCGTGCTGTGCTCTCCAGGCCTGCTGGTGACGGGCTCGGCCGTGGAGCCTGTGCCGAGCTGGCGGCCCGACGTGGGGGTGCCGGCGGCCGCGTCGCCCGACATGCTGCTGTCCAACGCCGAGTACGCCGCGGAGCTGCTGAAGAGGTACTGGGCCGGCCGGGCCCGCGGCGTGAGCCGGCTGTCGGTCGAGGCCTACGAAAAAGGTGTGCGCGCGCTGCCGGCTGCACTGCTGCAAATGTGCTCCCCGACGTGCATGTGGTTTCTGCAGGTCACCTCGCGTCCGCACTCCACGTTGCGGTTCCACGGCCATTGTGCAGCGTTCCATTCATACTGATTGTTTACGCGTGTGCGTGCGCTTTCTTGCTTCCTTCCCTCTATTCCCCACAGCGGTCGCTTCCATGGATTTCGCCAAGAAGCTCCTCACGCCATCCGCCTCCCTGTTCCCCAGCTTCTTCAGCCTGCTGGCCTCGGTGCGCGGCCCGCCGCCGCCGCCTGCGCTCACCGCCGCCCGCGGCTTTTCGACTGCCGGCGACGGCTCTTCGACGCGCCTGGGTCCGCTCTTCACGTACTGGCTTACGAGCCCGGCTCTTGAGATTATCGAGGAGAGGCTGGAGGACTGGAGCGCGGGCTGCCCGGACGGCAGCGTGGTCACGGGTTTTGAGGGCATGGCCTGGTCGACACGTGACGCGCGGCCGTGGGGTGCCACACGCGGCGGCATGTTCACAACGGTACGGGGGCGGAGTGGGCGGGCTGTGTGGTGCTGAATGGCTGGGCTAGCTGGGCGTGTTGATATTGGTGCATGCCTTCCTGCTGCCACTGGTCTGCCCCCTGCGCACCCTGCACCCTGCTGCTGCACCCGAGAGCTGCGTGGGATATGCGCCGCACAACCGCAAACACATGCCCGATTAATAATGGCCGCCCACAGGAGCTGCGGCTGCAGTGCGACGACGGCTCATTGGTCGACACCGGGTACGCCACCGCGCCGGACAAGTATGCGACGGCCACGCTGCCCATGATGCGCTCGGGCATGATGGACCTGACAGGTGGGGGGGGCTCATCTGGGCTGACAGGCGCGTATGGGGGCGCATCAGGGCCGGCGGGCGGGCGGGCGGACGGGCGGGCGGGCGGGCGGTCGTACCCACCTTTGCCGGTGCAATTGCTGCCTGCACCTGTTTTCGCAGACATCAACATCGCGAATCAGGCCATGTTCGGCGTGGCCTGGACCGAGCCGCCCTGCGCCGGCGGCTATGATGCGGTGCGGGCGCGGGCGCACAGCGGCGACGAGTCCAACTACGTGGCGCCCATCCAGCTGTTCTTCAGGTGGGTGGGTGCTCGTGGGTGCAGCGGGTGCGGATGGGTTGACGGTGGTGGGGTGCGGGGTGCGGGCAGCGGGCCTGCGCGGTGCAGGGTGCGGGCAGGTAGGGTGCGGGGTGTGGGGTGCGGGGCGGACGGGCAGGTCGGACTAACCAGCACATCAGCGCACGCATGCACGTGTATGATTCCAACTGCGCGCGAGGCATGCATGCTCATGGACGGGCGCCTGCGCTTGCATGCGCGCACCAGCCATGCACCCTGCCTGCATGCCCCTTCTTGCGTGCTTCATGTATCTGCTCGCTCGCTCTCTTGCTGGAAATGCGCAGGTGCCGCGAGACCCAGGTCTGGACCACCTACACGGCCGGCATTGGGCTGGTGGCTGTGAAGCTGGACGTGCAGCAGGCGAGGGCGACGTTCCGCGGCCAGACAGCAGACGCCGGGGACAAGCCCTCCTGGTACATCGACGGCCGCGCGCCGCTCGTGTACCGCTCCGCCGAGGCGCTTCAGCAGCTGCAGGCCCTGGCGCAGCTGGAGGACACGGCCGCGGTGTATTGCCCGCCCGGCCAGGTGCGTGCAGGGGGAGGGGGAGAGACGTCATACTGTAGCTGCAGCTAGCCCCTGGCGGCGGCCACATGTACGCGGCGGCGGCGGGGGGGGGCCTCCGACATCGTGCAGGACCCTCCGCCTACCCCACGCACACGCACACGCTCGTGCATCACACATTTGCCGTGTTCCCTACTGCCTTTCCCTGGCCCCGTCCTCGACGTGCGTCCGCCTCTCCCCTACCCTTGGGATGGCGCTAATTATTTGCCCCCCCCTTCCCTCCCCTCCCCTCCTACACATGGCACCCACACATCGCCTGCTGCCCAGGCCATCGCCGGCCTCACCGGCCTGCGCTGGGTGCCGCCCGTGTCGGACTTCAACGACGCCGTGTCGGACGACCCCTACCTGCACCCCGACCTCCGGGTCATCTCCTGGCAGCCCTCCAGCGGCTACGACCTGGGCTTCGACGCCATCCGCAACACCGACATCCGCATGAACCCAGGTGCGTGCGTCCGTGCGGTGCGTGGCCGTGACCGCTCCAACTTACAGTATCGTCATTCGTACACCTCTGTAGTTTGGCTTAGCTTGGGCTGCTGGTGTTCACAACCCCCGCCCGCTCACCCGCCGGCCCATCCGCCCCGCCCACGCAGGCTACACGGTCATGCTCAGCGCGCACGACGTCATCTGCCGGCCCGCGCCGCCCGCGGCAAGGGACGCCAGCAGCACGACAGCTGACCCCGCCGCGTCACCGACACAGCTTGAGCGTAAGCAGCCTGCCTGCCTGCCTGCCTGCCTGCCTGCCTGCCTGCCTGCCTGCCTGCCTGCCTGCCTGCCTGCCTGCCTGCCTGCCTGCCCGTCTGCCTAGTCCGCCTGCCTGCTTGCTGTGCGTGCGTGCCTGATACATATGAACCCAGCAGTCCATGCGTTTTACCACATGCGCCCTAAACCCTGCACGCACAGAACGCTTGCCTGCACCTGCATCCGATGCAACTGCAATTCTGCGTGCGTGCGTGCAGGCGCCATCGCGGCCGCGCCGTACAGCTCCATCTACATGCTCACTGTCGCCGCGCCCCCACCAGCTTCCCCCGACACCGACCAGCCGCAGCAGCAGGAGAACGCCACGCTACTCACTTGCGGCGAGGGGGCGCTCATCACGGCGGTCATGGCAGCTTCTGACTCCGCGGTGGGTTTGTTGCCACGTCGGATTAGTTGGGTCTTGAGGAATTGGGCAGGTTTATCTGCTGCCCTCGCTCCACAACATGGGGGGTGCGTGTGTCGACTGCTGCATCAACCAACGCTTCCCGCTGCACATGGTAATATGCCGGCCTGTCCAACTAACCCCAACCCAAATGCAGCTCGAGCTCAACTATGTGGCGGTGCGTTGCAACGACGGCAAGTCGGTCAGCGTTGGCGCCTTCAACCCCAAGAGCCAGGACAGCTCATTCGTGGACAACCCCTGCCAGCTGGGATATGATGCGGTCAAGCCCATCGGCGGCCGGGTGCAGGGAGGCTCCGGGTGAGCGTGTATGTGGGTGCTTGGTTGTTTGGCATTCGCGCCGGATGATGTCTCGCCAGCACGCAGCAGCCACGCAGCGTGTGTTGTTTGCACGCAACTGGCACTAGCCGCTTCCCGCGTACCTGAATGGATTGCTGGTTCCTCCTCGATTTGTGTGACGCGCGCCTGGCGTGCCCGTGTGTCCTTCGTACCTATCCCCTGCCGCCACTCCGCTGCCGCCACTCCGCCGCCGCCGCAGGTCGGGCCTGGGTGGCTTTGCGGTGCGCTGCGCAAGCCCCATCCCCGAGGACAGCAGCCGTGCGAGCTCGCCGTGGACGCGTTTTGGCGGGCCGGTGCTCTCGCGTGTGGGACCGTGGGCAGACCGCTTCGCCCTCACCGAGGCGGCTACGAACGCGCCGGTGGTGGAGTGCCCCGAGCGCCAGCGCGTGTCGGCGCTGCGCGTGGTGACTGTCAAGGTGCGGAATGGGTTACGGGGCCTTGAAGGGGCTTAGTTCAGTTCATGTGGCTGCCGCAAGGGGTGTCACGACGGCCCAGCTGTGTGCGACATTTACTGCGGCATGCATGTTTGCACGTCCTCGCTCGCTCGCCGTGCAGGGTGTCGTCGCAGCCATCGACGTCTACTGCGCGCCGCTGCCGCCGCCGCCCAAGGACTACTCCTTCCTCGACATTGCGGCCAGGTGCGTGGGACTTGCGCGCGCGCACGGACATGCATGGACACACACTCACGTATGCCACCCAGCTGCGCACGCCATCGCCTGATGCACTATATCATGCACGTCCTACCTGCAAGTCCCCGCCGTATGTGCCCGCCCGCCCCTCCGCCGCCGCAGGTACGGCATCACGCTGAGCGACCTGTTCAACGCCAACCCGCAACTGGACCGCGCCCGGCCCGTGCTGGCCTACAACGGCTCCGTCATCGCCATCCCGCAGCTGTGCGGCGTGCCGCCCATCCAGCCGCCCGTGTCCACCATCGCCGCCGGGGTGAGCCAGAGA
This sequence comes from Chlamydomonas incerta, assembly GCA_016834605.1. Lineage (NCBI taxonomy): Eukaryota > Viridiplantae > Chlorophyta > Chlorophyceae > Chlamydomonadales > Chlamydomonadaceae > Chlamydomonas > Chlamydomonas incerta. The sequence continues at coordinate 433,106 of JAEHOC010000040.1, forward strand.
GGCCTGCTGCTTGGACTGCATGCCGCTGCGGCTGCATGCCGTTGACCCATGCCGTCAACTTGTGTACCGTATCTGTGTGCTCGCGTGTCCGCGTGCGCTGCTCATTCGTGCCAGCAACCACCTTGTGCACACCCGTGAGCCCCGAGCCTGTGTGTGCTGCCGCCTATGCCGCCTGCCGTTGCCGAACCTGCAGTGCTCTCGGTGGTGGCCCTTCCCCAACATCACGGTCACGGGCGCCGAGACGTGCGGCAGCGTATCGATGTCCCTCAGGCTGGCGCTGCCGTACCTGAACCAGGTCAACGGCAATAAGTGTGAGTCTGGCATACGTCAGTCATTTGCTTGCCAGCAGCTATCACTCACTGCAGCTAGATCTATAACCGTTGCTTGTACCGGTGACAACTAAACACGCACCACCGCACAATCACAAGTCCTCGCAACCGCGCTAAGCCACCCCTGCTGCCGCGTGCGTGCAGGCCCCAACGCGGCCACCGCCGTCGCCAAAGGCACTCGCCTATGCGTCGCGCCGCCCGCCGCAGTGACGTCCGTGGGCCGCCGCCGCCGTGACCTGCTGCAATCCTCCAGCAGCAGCGACTGCGCACAGCCGTACTCGGTGGCGGTGGGCGACTTCTGTGACTCCATCGCTTCCTCCGCGGGCGTGGACGTTGCGGACCTACTGGACTGGAACAAGAGTACGTGCGCACATGCCACGTGTGTGTATGTATGTGTGTCTGAGGTGTGGGTCCGACCTATGCACATGACATGAGCCTCGGCCCTGAAAACGCGGTGCTATTATGTTCCTAGCTACCTACTGCCACCTGTGTTTCCCGCCCCACCCATGCCTATCTACCCGCTTAACCCGCTGCTGTCCACCCTGCTGCAGCATCAGTTCGCTTACCAGCCTTGCACGCACCTGCCCCCGCCCCGCCCCTTCTTGCTTGCGCGCAGACCTGGACTGCGCAAACCTGCAGGTGGGCGCAGTGATCTGCGTGCTCAAGGGACTGCCGCGCAACGAGCTGCTGGCGCGCGCCCTCGCGCCCCCCTCGCCGCCTTCGCCGCCCTCGCCGCCCCCGCAACCGTCCTCGCCGCCGCCGCGCCCGCCGGCGCTCCCCGCGGGCCGTTGGGCAACGCAACAGACCGCCGCTGCGGGCGCAGTAGCGAGTCCTGCTCCCAAAGTAGCCTCCCCGCCGCCGTCACCCAGGCCGCCGAGCCCCAGGACGCGGCCCCCGCGGCCCCCAGTGCTCACCAGTCCGTCACCGCCCAGGCGCGCCGCATCCCCCTCCCCCCCCGCCCTCACTCCCCCGTCCGCCCGCGCCGCCGACTCCCCCTTCGCCGCCGTCGCCTCCGCGTCTGCCATCCTTCCCTCCCCGCGCGCCCCGGCGCACCTACGACGCCCCCACCACCTGCAACGCCACACTGTGCGGCCCGGCGCCCAACCGTTGCGTGCCCAGTAACTCATTTCCGGTGGGTTGATTGCTCATAGTGCGACTGGACCGCCCAAACTCATATGGTGCAATCAATTCTACGTAATATGATAATCGGTCGCGATGATAATTGGATGCTGCCGCCGGCTTGCACCTCATCAACCGCTTCAATCGCAGGCCGGCTACACCTGCAGCTGCAGCTCGGGCTACGTTGCCTCAGACGACGGCGCCACCTGCCTGCCGCTCCTGAACGTGGCGCTCCGCAAGGCCGTCTTCGCGTCCTCCACCCTGCCCGCGGAGCCGGAAATCCGCTTCCAGCCGCGCTGGGCGGTCGACGGCAACCTGTCCGCAACGCTCCCTAACACGGCTGGCTACTTCTCATCGGCGCGCGGCGACGCCGTGCCCTTCCTCACCATCGACCTGGGGGCGCCGTACGCGCTGTCCCACTTGGTCATCAACACGCGGCCGGGCTACGCCCGGCGCCTGGCCGGCGCGATCGTTCGGGTGGGCTTCGCTGCGGTCCGGGGCGAGCCGGACCGTGCCGCCCTCGCCACGAACCCCGCCTGCTGGCAGCAGGGCGGCGGCGCGGCGGCGGCTGACCGCATCGAGGCGCGCTGCGATGCTTTGGGCCAGTGGGTGACGATCGTGAACACGGGCGGGGCGCTGATGCAGCTGGCAGAGGTGGAGGTCTACGCCATTCGGCAGCTGGCGTCCTGCCCGGACGGCACCGTACCGGCGGTGCAGGGCGGCGGCTGCTCGGCCCTGGCGCCGCCACCGCCTCCGCAGCCGCCCGCGCCGCGCCGTCCGCCGCCCGCGCCGCGCCCGCCCGCCGCCTCACCTCCCGCGCCCCGCCTCGGTGAGTACGGTACGGACGGAGGCAGCTGCCAAAAGCAGGCTGCGTGTGCCGCACTGTGTTCACATATTGATTGCATCCAGATGCGTGCTGAATAATGATGAGCTGTGGATTCTTCAGCTGCTGTCGTGAGGTTCTGTGATCTCTGATACGGTATTCTGACCTATCCCTGCCTCCATCCACCAATCGCCTACATGCTTGAAGGCAACGGCACCTGCGCATCGGCCCCATGCGGCCCCGCGCCGAACACGTGTCAGAACCTGCCCGGAGGTGTGTGTGTGTGTGTGTGTGTGTGTGTGTGTGTGTGTGTGTGTGTGTGTGTGTGTGTGTGTGTGTGTGTGTGTGTGTGTGTGTGTGTGTGTGTGTGTGTGTGTGTGTGTGCCGTACGTGTCGCTCCTCGCACCCTTGTTCACATCCATCGCTCAAAAACATGTGTGTCTACACGTGCGCTGTACGCCATACGCGTGCCTTCATCCGGCTTTACCCATGACCCCCTAAACCTTATGACAGGCCTCTACAACTGCACGTGTGGCGAGGGGTACGGACGGTCTGGCTCCGGTCCCCTCACGTGCTCCTCCCTCACAGCCAACCTGGCGGCCGGGCGCTGTGAGTAGTGGTTGCTTGGGCGGTACATGTATGTACGCGCTGGCAGGCATGCCTACGACACGTGTGCTGTGCATGCCGCCGGACGCCGCTGACACGCGGACACCATCCATGTGTTGGAGAGCACAAGGGAGCATGACAAGCAAGCAAGCGTTCACCATGTGTGTGTCTTCCTCGAGGCCGCGTTATTAGCTGCGTACACATGTGCCGTGCCATGGTGAGTTGATTGTGAATAGTCGCACGCGCCCCCGCCGCTCGCGCGGTCCTCCCTCCCTCGCTTGTACTGCAGGGCTGAACTGGTACACCTCGTCGTACCAAGCCACCCAGACCGGCCCCCGGACCGACCTGTACAACTGCCTGGCGCCCGACTACACATTCTTCCGTGTAAGTGTCCGTGTCTGTTGGGGGGGGGATGGAGTGGGGGGGGGGGTTGTAAACACCAGCCCAATCTAAACCCAAGCGAAACTAGACAAGGGACAGGCAGGTGCAGTTTGCGACAATACAGGGTAACGGTATACTCTTACGTTTCGGGTCGAAGAGCGTAGACGGGCGAGGTCGGCGCGCCGTCGACGAAATGCCACCCAGGCTCGGCTCGCGCACAGCAGAAACAGACACGCAAACACGCAAATGCAAAACACACGACTTACCTGGCGACCAGGAAGACGACCCCGGCGCCAGGCAGCAAGCGCCGGGCCAGAAGAGCGACATGCGGTTAAGGGGAAAGGCGAGGTTCGGAAGGGCGGGGCACAGTGAAGGGGCCGAGGCGCATCGGCAGGTAGGAAAGGGTGCGGCAGGCAGCGTGCGGGCCGCGTACGGCTCCCCACAATCGCTGCCAGCCCGGATGCCCCGGGGGGGGGGGGGGTTGTGAACACCAGCCCAATCTAAACCCAAGCGAAACTAGACAAGGGACAGGCAGGTGCAGTTTGCGGCAATACAGGGTAACGGTATACTCTTGCGTTTCGGGGCGGAGAGTGTAGACGGGGGGGTTGCAAAGATGGGGGGGTGACATGGAGCGGTGGGCCGCGTATTGGGCGGGCGGGGGCGCGGGCGGGGGCGCGGGCGGGGGCGCGGGCGCGGGCGCGGGCGCGGGCGTGGGCGCGGGGCGCAGGGGAGAGGGGCGCAGGGGCGCCAATCGAACTGGTCCGAACCCGGATCAGACCACATTCAAACTGCGTTCACATGCCTATCGGCGGTCTAGCTGGCAGCGTCCATCTACCAAGGTTGCACACCCGTACGTACGGGATCCCCGCATCCCCGAAGCTCCCCCTGCACCCCCGCGCTCACCAGCCTGCCACTCGCCACTCATGCACGCAACCCCACTCTATCTTCTTGCGCTCCCTTCCACGCACGTGCGCGCAGTTGCAGTACGAGGACCTGACGGACGGCAAGGCCGACCCCGCCGCCCGCACCAAGCTGTACATCCCCCGGGAGGAGGACCGCGCCGCGCCCTGGGTGTCCATGGACCTAGGTCAGCAGTTGCTGGCTCATGCGGCCCTTCCTGCAGTACTCAGCGCACATGATGCTCTGCAGCAGACTCAAATTCATTCCATGCGCGCCGCTACCCGTATTCGCTGCGCCGCTGCCCCGTTCGCTGTACCGACGTGCTCGCTTGCTACCTTACTTGTTTACGACAAAGCCAACTAATTGTGTCTACTGTGTCATCATGCAACCCCGCAGGCAAGCCCTACCTGGTGCGGCGCATCGTGCTTGCCACCGGCGGCGCCGACCTGCGCTGCCTGACCCTCTTCGTCAAGACGTACGAGAACATCAACAAGACCTTCGGCGGCTTCGCGCTGATGCAGAACACCGTGTTCCGCGTGGGCGCGCTGCCGGTGATGTGGAACGACCGCTCCAACTTCCAGCAGCTCGACGCGCGCGGCCTCACAGGCAACGCGGTGCGTGCGTACCGCCGCTGGGAGCGGCGCGAGGGCGGGGGCGGGGGACGGTGCCGGGGGTGGGCAGGGTGGGGGCACCACCCGTACGGTACGGTTGTCGGGACACCCATCACAAACGATCGCCTACCTTGCGCTCTATACGCTCGCGATCTGCTGCTTGCTTGTACGCGCCCCAACGTGCCCTTTATTGTGACAATAATGTTGTTGCCCTCGTACAGGTCTGCTACGTCCAGACGGAGGCGGTGGCGGCGGGCTCGCGTCTGGTGGCCACGTGCGACCCGCCGCTGGCGGGGCAGTACGTGTCGGTGCAGCAGAACACCATCGTGGGCAACGAGCTCATCGCGCTGACGGTGCGGGCGGGCGGGCGGGCGGGCCTGGGATGTGCAGATGGGAGAGGGGATGAACACAATGCAGCAATTGCATGTGTAAAGTTTGGCACGCACTGCTGCACAAAGCAAGCCTTGTGGCGCCAGCCGTGGTTGTGCTCACTGACGCGCTTGCTTGCTTCCTTGCCTGCTTGCAGGAGTTTGAGGTGTACGGCACGCCGGCGGTGCAGTGCCCCGCCGGGTACACGCCCAGCGCCGACGGCGCCTCGTGCGAGGACACGAATGAGTGCCAGGCACTGGCGGAGCCGTGCGGCCGCTTCCCAAACAAGTGCATCAACCTGCAGGGTGAGTGCGTTGCACGGTCGATAAATCAGCAGTGCTAACGCGCCGCACCCAAACGTTGCCCAGCCGCACCTATCACGAATGTACACACAATCCATACGTATGCACGCGCGTGCCTGACGATTGGCTCAATCAAATGAAAACTGCTGCAGGGTCGTACGCGTGCAGCTGCGGCAGGGGCGCAGTGCTGTACCAGAACACGACGGGGCCCACGTGTGTGCCACGCGGCATTGTGCCGTGGACCAACGCCGACCCCGTCTTTGAATCGGGCCCCGGCGGCGCCATCAGGGGCTACAAGGACAGCGTCGTCTTCGCGTCCAGCGCCTTCACGCTGCCGGTTGAGAAGCCCTTTGCGAACGACGGCCGCGGGCGGGACTGGGCATTCGGGCCCTACCTCGCATTCAACGGCATCGCCTCGGGTGCCGGCTGGCGGGGCGGCAATTCCGGACCCAAGTGAGTAGAGCAGCAAACGCTGCAGCGCTTTAGCTATCCCCCAACAGATTGCAGGTGCCGCCGTGCGTGCCGCCTACCTGCCACGCCTGCCACGCCTCGTCTTTTTCCAAAGCCTCCCCCACCCACCCGCCCGCTCGCGCAGCTACAACTCAAAGTTTGAGTGGGACGACTGGACCTACAAGAACGGGCCCTTCATGGATAGCTGGCGCTCGGCCGACGGCGACGCCAAGCCCTGGCTCAGCATCTTCCTGACGCAGACGTTTGTGGTCACGTCGGTGACGCTCTACAACGTGCCCGGCAACCTCTCCGATTATCTGGTGAACGTCGAGGTGCGGGTGGGCGGCGTGGGCGTGGGCAGCGTCAACGCCACGGGCCTCATCCCGGAGAACGAGCTGTGCGGCGCCGTTGCCGTTGCCGCGGACGCCGGCGAGGCGGTGACGGTGACCTGCAGGCGGCCGCTGGCGGGACGCTGGGTGTCGGTCCAGAAGGTGGCGCCCGCGGTGCGCACGGCCGAGAGCTCGCCCGCCTTCAACGCCTCGCTGGCCAGCTCGCTGGTGCTGGCAGAGGTGGAGGTGCGCGGCTACATCGCGCCCAAGTGCCCGCTGGGCCAGGTGCACGACCCCGCCGCGTCGTTGTCGGCGCCAAACGGCTGCGTGCCCGCCAAGCCGCGGCCGGTGCGGTTCCTGGATGTGCGCGCCTTCGAGCGCGCCGGCGGCGGCCACGCCTTCCTGCGCACCAACGACAACGTGTTCACAGGCTACGTGCAGGAAATCACGTGGCGCAACAGGTGCGTGGGGTGCATGGGGTGCGTGCGTGGCTGGGTGAGCACGTGGGCGCGTGGGCGCGTAGTGTGGGAATCAATGGGATGCGGCATATGACTAGGCCGCGGGAGAGAGAAGGTCGGGCGCTGTGTAGCAGCGCACCCGCCGGCGGGACGCATGTATGACGGCCCAGCTAAGCAGCTTGCTGTCCAAGGTACGGGTGCGTTTAGCGGCGCGCGTTGCGTTCAACGGGGGGCCCAGCCGCAGATTGCAGGCCTGTGCGTTAGATGCGGTCCGCTTGAACATGCCTCTTCAGCCGTTCGGCCTCCTTAACAGTTTGGTCTGCAGCATTGCGCGCACGCTCACAAGCGTGCCACTGCCTCCACGCAGTGCGTGCCTCCACCGCGCCCCCGCCGCAACGCACCATACGGTACCCACCTGCGCGCACACACACACAGGTACGACTACGGCGGCTCCATTGTGCCGTACTACCCGGTGGCCGTCTGCGGCGACGGCTGGAATAACGTGGCCGCCGCCGCGTTCTGTCGCGCGCTGGGCAAGGCGGGCGGCACCGCTAGCAGCCTGAACAAGCCCAACAGCTGGAACGGAGCGGGCGATTTGGGGCACGGCATCAACAACGTGACCTGCGCGACCGCCGCCACGGCGTTCGGGGACTGCACCATGGTCCCGGTTGACGCACGGGACTGCGCGACGTTCGCGGGCGTGACCTGCACATAAACGTTAAGTGTGAACTTGTGTGGCACATGTTTGAGCAGTGTTTTGGTGTACGCATACGTACGTGCCCGCCCGGCAGCGGGCGGGGTCATGGGGGTGTTTTTTGTCAAGATGGGGTAGGAGGTCGGCCCGTGGATGAGTGCAGCGAAGGGCACCGCATACGCTGAGGGTGCAGCAGCCGGAAGTCTTGCGAGGGTACGACGGTACGGCGGTTATGTTGTGTCGATGCTTGCGTGGCAGCGCCGTGTGCGACATGAGGCATTATACATGCAGCGTTGCATTGTGTCACAAGTGTTGAGCGAGGTCGCAGCACGGCTAGCACGCACGGCACACCACGGCACGGAGTGTGGCAGGGTGTGTTGGCCCCCACAATATCCGTGCTTGTGGTTGTCAAATGGCTGTCCGTCACGTTCTCCATCTCCAAACCGTCCGGTGTCTTGCTCACACACCTATCTGCCTGCTCACTTTTGACCTCATCCAATAAATAACGTCTCAGCTGCCGGCGATGCGAATGAGGGGCTTATTGGTGGCCGTGTCTCGGGGGTACAATCCAATCTCAACACCCATCTCAACACCCACGAGCGGATTGGTGGCATGCGCCTGGCAAGCTGATGAGTCCTCCACCGCAGGGCACTCGGCTGGTAAAGTGGGCGCCAGCCGTGTCAAGTGAGTCACAGGTTGTTGAGAGGGACCATCTCCGGCCCGAACGGAAAACGCCCTCCCCCCAGCTGTTTGCCGACATCCACCACCAGTGCACAGAAAACTGCGCTCAGCTGCTACACCGTGAGTCGAAGGCCAAGCCGAAGCCCGTCAAGCCCCACAAACGTATAGCAAACCGTGTCTGCTGGGTTGGGGAGTCCACACATCAGCAGGCAGGACCAGGAGCAGGCAGTCCCCAGCACCCCGGGCAAGGAACGGGTGCCGAGGGCGAGCCAGCGAGGGCACCATTTCGGGCTAATACCAAGGCTAACAAGGGACTGCAGCCGACCCCAGAAGTAGGAGATACGCGACGCATACACTAATGCACATCACGTCACCGAAGTCAAAGCCCGACCCACACGCGACCCAGCCATGACACCTGCTGCCAGCCCAGGTCCAGGGCGGACAGCGCAGCCAGGCACACCACAGCACCTCACACCGGTGGCGCCAGCCCAGCAGGCGGCTGCACCAACCAAAGGTCAGCACCAACCAAAGGTCAGCACGCGAAACACTCGTCATTAAGCCGACGCGGGCATTCAGCGCCCACAACCGGGCCAAAGAGCTAGCGAAGGCGCCAACAGCCTGATCTTCGCCCCCGGCCGACACATCCGCAGCACGCACATACAGTAGAGTAGGTTTCCGTGTGTGTTGTCCAATGCAGTAGATGGTTAGCCGGCAGCGCGACCAGGTGCGGAGCCATTTGCATCACAGTCCCCGCCTTCACGAAGTACTCCAGGAGCATGAGGGGCTGTGCCCGCCCCGAACCCCGGGCCACCTGCGTGAGGGCCTCTGCCGCCCGTCGCACTATGCCAGCCGGGAGCGGCGTGAAAGCGTCACACACCCGAGTCAGCCGGGCAGCCCGAGCCGCTGCCTCCCAGCCGGCGGGGAGCAGCGCCACGGCCGCCGCAGAAATGCAGTGCACGCATGTGTGCGCGCAACTGTTCAACAAAACATCGTCAGAATCGCTCCAACAGCTCCTCAGCCAGTGGGCCTCTGCGCGCCGCCATCGGGCCTGCAGGGGGCAGCAGCCTCGTGAGTTGCCAGGTCAGAGGGGGCAGCAGCCGTGTCGGCAGCAGCCGCGTGGCACCGACTTAGCCCGCTTATTACCTTCGCCACGGCCTGCGCCACAGTATTCCACGCCCCCCACGCTGAATGCCTTCGCCTAGCCGGCACAGGCCACGCTCAAGGCCTTTGCCGAGGCGGCCGAGCCCAAGGCCGAGCCCGACGCCAATGAGGCCGAGGCCGACGCCAATGGCAATAAGGCCGGCATTCATTCCTGAAACGTTCTGGCGTTGCGCCATAGCCACTGCACCCGAGGCACTAGCTGTCGGTAGCTCTCAGCGCAAAGCTCTCCGCGGAAAGCTCAAGCCTCCTTTACAGTGGTCGTATCTTACGAAGGCAGGGGCGGCGTCAGTGGCCGAATTCCAAAAAACGGCTTCGTTCGATTGCCGAAGGACGCTGCCGCCGCTTCGTTCACCCCAAAAATTTTCCGGGGGCTCCGGCCCCGCGCGGCCCACAGTTTGTGGCACGGTTCGCGGCAGCAGCACAATACAGCTCAGCGCACACTGTCTTGTATCGGGTGCTAGTGCCCGCAGCCCATTCAACAGCATGAAGCACCGTGTCCGCCTGCTACCACGTGCTGACATGGTTATCCCCAGGCCATGTTTGCCCTCCAGCCAACCCCACGTACCCCACGTACCCCACGTACCCACCCTGGGCCCCTGACCCCTGGTCAAGCATGGCCGAAATCCCAAAAATGCCTTCGTCTGTTTGCCGAAAGACCCCCCAAAATCCGTGTATTTTGGCCGAAATCTCAGGTAAAGGACAGAAAATTTCTTCCGCCAGAGGCGTTTTTGGACAAATTTCGTTCCGAACGAAGGAAGATACGACCACTGCTGATAATGTATTTGTGACAAGCTTACCAGCATAATCCCGCCTTAAATTTGCGATCGACCGTCGAGCGCAGATTGCGCGACAGATTGGAAACAGGGCCAGACACCATGCCGGCAGCCCCCGCCCCCTTTTGGGCACACGCGTTGGGTTGACCGCTTCACTGATGCCACCAGCGTCACCACAGCCACAGCACCCCGGGCAACTCTATAATACAAATGCGCATGCACCATGCTACACACGAGACCACTTGATGCAAACGTGAATGCTCCCAGTGCACAGCGTGTCGGCGTACTGCAACAGTGCTTGCCTGACTCAGCACAGCGCGCACACGTACTTTCAACGTGATTTCCTTGCCCTTGTCAACGCCATCTCAACGCCGTTCCGCCGTCACTGTTCCGAAACCAGGTGGCTCTCGCCGCGGAGGCCGCCGCCGCCGCCGCCGGCCACATCGCCTGCGGCGGGGAAGGCCTGCATCCGACCGCTGCGCGCAGCTGCGCCGGCGGCCCTCTGCCGGCCCTCTGCTGTGCGCTTCTCCCCGTCTCGTTCCTCCGCCTGCCCGTCCAGCCTGCCCTCCGACACCGCCGCCGCTGCGGCCACTTTGGCGCCAGTGCTGCCGCCGCCGTCACCACTGCCACCGCCACCAGCCTTGTGCTCCAAAGCTCCCTCCAGACGCACCTGCGTGCGGCAGAGCAAAAGCAGATGCGAGCCAGCAGCGAGTTTCACGGTGGGACCATGTTTGGAAACAGCAAGGGGACGCACAGGCTGACCGCACATGCAAGTAGCACTGCCCCCCTGGACAGTTAGGTTGATGTAGCTTGGGCTGGTATTCACAACCCCCTCTGCCCCCGGGAACACACTGCTCGTGGCCTCCATGCCCCGCCCCCCGCCCGCTACCATGGCTACTCCCTGCTCCTCCACGCTCCAACGGTCTTTGTCCATCTTATGTTTGAAGACACCGGTACCCAACCCCCCTTATTCCCGCCAGCCGCCCACTGCTTCACTGCCGACGCACCCACAGCCGGTAGCGCGTGAACACGGTGATGGGGATCGTGGTGGCTACGGGGGGCGGGGAAAGGGTGGGAGGGGTTGCAAAGTTGGCAGGCGTAGCGAGGGTGGGTAGCTGCCTTAGCCATCCAAGCGAACTAGGTAGGTTGGAGGGGGGAGTGGCAAGGTCCGGCGGCAGTTTCGGCGTGGCCGGCGCGGCTAGCTGGGGCGGGTGGGGAATGCTGGGGGCAGGATTTGCGACCGGCGCCCCCGGCTATGCAGGGGCAGGCCACAGCACGCACATGCACCAGGCACGCCAGCGCCCCGTGCGTGCCGGGTACGTCTCCATTCCCACGACCCCCATGGGGTACGGGCCCATGTACGACAGGTACGGGCCCCGTAGTTAACGAATTGGTAGTACACTGTCCCACTTGCCACACACAAACGCACCCTGCCGGACCCCCCCGCCCCGCCCCGGCCCGCCAAGACAGTGACGCTGGGCCTGGAACCCACTTGCGCTTACCCTGTCCGTGCGCTCTCTGACACGCACGTGGCCACGGTAGCACGACTCACCACCCAGCGCGACCGCCAGCGCGATGCACGTGCCGACCGTGATCCAGAAGGTGCGCATGGGGTGCATCACGTAGATGCTGCAGCAGCAGAGCGCGGGGGGGGGGGGGGGAAGGGCGGAGAGGATGAGGGGTGGGGGTGTAAATACCAGCCCAAGCTAAACCAACCTAACTAGACTAGGGAGAGGGTGGAGGGGATGAGGGGCCAGAAGGGGCGAGGCGGTGTTAGGAGGGTTGAGGAGGGGCCAGAAGGGGCGAGGCGGGGTAGGCGGGGGGTGGAGGGGTGCAGCGGGTGTTGGCACGTTTGGACAATGCCATTCACGGCCTCCAACCGTGGCCCAGGGCACCGCCTCCAATCACACCCGGGTTCACGACGATCGGGCCCCCCACCCGCCCACCGCTCGTCAAGTCGTCATCCCACTACTCACGTGCACAGCACGCTCAGCAGCAGCATTACCACACTGCCCGCGAACAGGCCAGCCACGGCGTCGAACACGCCCGCGAAACTCAGGATAAAATCTGCAGAGGACGGGGAAAGCAAGGGGCGAGGGGGGATTGTAAACACCGGCCCAATCTAAACCAAGCTAAACTAGACAGGCAGGAACAGTTTGCGGCAATACAGGATAACGGGGAGGTAGGGCGAGGGCGTATCGTACTAAGTGAGGAGCGTACTACGTACTAGTACGCGTATTATAAGCTGGGAGGCTAGTACGGTGCAACCCTGGCGAGGGGAGTAGGCGTACATGCGACGGTTGGTTTTGCAAATACGGTACCGTAATGTGGAGTGCCGCTGTCCAGTGGAGGGCGCACGAGGGGGGAGGGCGCACGCCTCGCAACGCCGGCAATGCTGGCGCGCCCGCGGCTTCGCCGCCCCGCCGGCCTGCCCGCTCCGCGCCCCTCTCTAGGGGGCAACGGAAGCGGGCAAAAGGGGCCGCAGGCGCCTCGCCACCTCGACACGCCTGCGGCCTCACCGCCCCGCCCCGGCCTACCTGGCTGCCGTACACACGGTGGTGCAAAACCCGGCCTGCCCACCCACCGACCCCGCAGCCACTGCATGCGCAGGGCCTTACCTCGCTCGTCTCGGGGCGAGGTGCAGTAGTCGACCTGTAGTTGGCAGAGCACAAGGAAATACCTGTGTGAACACGTGTGTGCACGTGTGTGGAGTGACCTTATTCCACAAATGAGCAGTCTTCATCTCAAGCGCATGAGCACACGCACAACACACACGCACACACAGCCCCACGCCACCCCACCCCACCCCACCCCACCCCCACCCCACCTCGTGGAACACGACGTTGAACATCTGCAGGCGCGATGGGGCATGACGCGATGGGGCATGGCGCGATGGGGCATGACGCGATGGGGCATGACGCGATGGGGCATGACGCGATGGGGCATGGCGCGATGGGGCATGACGCGATGGGGCATGACGCGATGGGGCATGATGCATTTGATGAGCAGTGCTCAGCGGCCCCCGGAACCCAACCACCCACCCCTCTTAGCCCTCCCCGTCGCCACTTAATCCTCAGGAACTCACCAGGCAACCTTTCCATCAATGACACGCCCACACAACTTGGGCTGGTGTTTACCGTAACCCCCACCCCCACACTGCCCCGAACCGGCCCCACCCGCCCCGCTCTGCCCCTCGCTCCCCTCCGGCCCCGGGGCCCATCAGGCAGCTGCAGGTTCTCCTTGCAGCACTGTCATTTCCTTACGGGATTGGATCAGGGTGAACGCCCCTCCCCCCCCGGGCCCACCCACCAGGCAGAACAGGCTCATGATGAAGCTGAGGATGCCCGCCACGTTGGCAAAGTCCAGCGCGACCGCGGCGGCGCTGCCGGGCTCCGGCGGCGGTCCGTCGGGCCGGGCGGGGCTGGCGATGTTGCCGTAGGTGAAGGTCATGAGCAGTGCCGAGACCAGAGAGGTGGTGTTCTGGGGAAGGGGGGGTTGCAAGGTTGTATGAAAAGCGGCACAGGATGGGAGCAGGGGGGCGGTTTCGGGGGAAGGGGAGGCGGCGCATGTTGCGGAAATGATTGAGAGGGCACAGGGCCAAAACCCACGTGTGCGTGTGCAAGTGTGTAGAACTACGGTTAACAATGGTATGAAAGGTTGGGGTGCAGTGCGGTGTCCCACAGTGCGTGCCCGTGTCAACATGCCCGCTGCACCCTTTCCTCCACGCCTTCCTCGCCTCCCATCCCCGCCCCTCACTTAATCCCTGTAGTGCTTGTGACGGAATTGATTCTGACACCTGCCAGCTAGTCCTATTTTGCTGAAATAAAGGAAGCAGCAGCACAGCACTACTCACCCAGAGGTTGTTCAGTCGCTCCTTGGCGGGGGCCACTCCCGCGCCGTAGGCCACGCGCGCCCATATCCGCCCCTGCAAGCCGCGGGGTGGGGGGGGAGGGATGGGCAGGTCGCGAGGTCAGAGCGGCGTTGAGGGGTGCTGGGGCCAGTGAGGCCCGCCGTGACTCGTGAGTAACGAGGGAGGAGGGAGTGGTGACGTGGCTACGCGCACTGAACGACTGCGCGGATTACGGTTGGTACCTAATCCCATGCATGTGAAGTCGGGAAGTAATTTCGAAGCGAGGAGCCGTTGCCAGGCACATCACGACACCGTGTGTTTCACCATCGGCTGGTTAGACAGGTGATACCGACACGGTGTAGCACCGTGCCCGTGGGCCAGGTACGGGCGCGGGTCCAGGTGGCCATGTGACGCAGACAGTGCGGCGGGGGAGCAGGGCGCCGGGTGTGCGTGCTTGCGGTTTTGGGAGCGTGCGCGCGTGTGTGCATGTGTGTGGCGGGGGGGGGGGGGCAAATGCATGGGTAGGGGTAGGCATCCCTATGTACACGTACGGGCCCAACCCAACGTGCTCTCCCCCCATCCCCTTCCCTTTCGCTGCCCCCAGACTGACCTTTGATCCGTAGCCGCGAGCGAGCTGGGCCCTGGGCGGCAGCTCCGCATGCGCGGCGAGGAGCGGGTCAACGTCCGGTCCCCAGCCTGCCCGCTCCAGGTGCTCTAGCGAGCCCGATGCGAGAGAGCACTCGCCAGTGCGATGGGCCGAGTCGCCGGGCGAGACCGCCTGGCCGCGGTGTATGCCGAAATTTACCATGAAAACGTCCTAACGTCCGCAGGCGTGGTTGATGCGTAACCACTGATGTAGTAGCTAACACTGGTAATGTTAAAGAATTCAAGCGCTGCCTTGGTCGAGTTCTTACCGCAAAAGAAACTGGACGACTTCGAGTTCGAGGGCGTCAACAATTTGGTGCAGCCCGTATGGACGTAAAAATACCTCTTATAGAAAGTCTGGCATGCGCTCCGTGCCGACGAAACTGCCACTTCCCGTACTACGTGCGGCTGGGGCACGAATGCACGATGGTCGCTGGCGACGTAGGGGGCGCGGCGTATGCGCCGGCCAGCTGCCACCTGCACACACACCCTCGTCTCCAGGTAGGTGCAGGCCTGCAGGGGCACGAATGCAGTGGCAGCGGCGCTGGCGGTGTGGGCCTGTCGTATTCGGTGGACAACACGGAATAGGAGTTCAGCGCACAGGGTATCATCCGTGGGTGTCATCGCCAGCACAAGGAACTGATCGCGCTAGGTGGTAGCGGGGTTGCGAAAAGTCACTTGCGCCGTTTCTACGCGCGTGAAGTTGGGTTCCTCGCCTGCCCCAACCTCCTGTCCCCACGCATGCACATCATAACGTCAGACCCACACCTTTGCCGCAGCCCCGCTGCAGTACCGATCCCCTAATTGAAGCTGCGCTACTTTGAACTGCACAACTCGGAACCCTTCCTGTGGGCAAGACTGGGCAAGCGTCAGTCTCCGTGCCCGTCGAGCGTGTCGGGCGTGCCAATCGTGGCACGATACACAGCAGTTCCACATCATATGAAATTTCGCAAGCAATTTATGAAAATGTTTTAATGTTAGACCAAGAATCAGGGGCGTACCTGACGAACAGCGAAAAATTGGACTGAACTGTCAAGCTTGAACTTGAAGATGTAGCTGGCAAATATAATTGATGCAGTATGATGCATTGCTGCTAGAGTCAATTAGAGACGTTTTGGTTTGTGACAGGTTCTGAAGTTCCCAGGCAAGCGACAATTTCGGAGCCCACAGCCGCGCTTCGTCCAGGCTGCTACAATGCGGCCAGAGGAGCAATTCCATGACTACACGCTCGCATCGCAGCTCGAGAGGTGTGCTGGCTGCAAATCCAGTGCTGTCTCGGGGCTGCGCCAAACAAGGGCTTTCTGCACCCAGTCGCTTGCCGCGCGTTGCCTGGCGCCCCGCTCCCCGTATGCCCCTCCCCGCCCCCCGCCCCCACCCGGCCCCGTACAATTGGAGCTCTCACCCAGCTCATACTTTGACCACTACTGGCATGTGCCGCGGCTCCAGGTTCGTCGCGGCCATCGAGCAGACGCTGGTGACGTGGCAGCGCACCGGCCTGCCCGACATCATCACCCGCGGCTACCGCGCGCGCATCCGCGAGCAGCCCAGCCAGGTCAAGGTGGTGGCCAGCCTGCAGCACAGGTGGGGGTGTCGGTGGGGGCTGGGGCGGGGGGTTGCAAGGATGTTTGGAAAAGCGGTATAGGTGCACTGAAGTCGTTACCGAAGTAGGGGGGGCCTTTGGCTACCAGCTGAATCCAAACTGATTCAAACTGGGGGCTGGCGCCTTGCGGCTGTGGCGGGGGCGGGGGCCAGCCTGCAGCACAGGTGGGGGCCGGGTGTTGGCGGCGGCGGCTGGAGGTGGAGGCTGGCGGCGGGGTCCGGGCTGATGGGGCGGTGGCGGCAGTGCTGGTGGGGGCGGTGCTGATGGGCTCCGAGAGTGAAAGGGTGCGTGTGTGGCACGTGAAGCTGCTGCAAAGGGCAGCGGGGGGGCTTCGGCACGCCGCCTGACCGCACCGCCGCCTGCTCCTCCTATCCCTGTCTCCATCTCCCTGTCTCCCTCTCCCTCTCCTTCGCCACCCCACCAGGCTGCCCTGGCGCCGCGAGCCCTACATCCTGCAGCTGCACCTGCCCACCTCCCTGGTGCTGGGTGAGTTACCAGCCGCACCTGGGTCGCTGCGCGTGTGTTGTGTTGATCATGCCGTACAACTGTACTGTACCGATAGCGAACACGGATGGACCGGTTGGACTGGACCCGCTGAACCTAGCGATTGTGGCGCGAGGGGAAACGCGCTGAGCCATCGGGCAGCATTATGTCTCCCACTCGTAGGTTAGGGTACGGTATACAGTACGGTACGGTATGGAACCGCACTTGAGCGCCAGCGCCTCGTCAGCGGGGGCGCGGGCGCGGGGGCGGTCGTTGTTGATGCGGGCGCGGGCGCGCGGGCGGGGTGGACGTCCGTGGTGGGGATAGGTCCCTTCCCATGAGTTGGGCTCGAACTTGGGCGAGCGCAGGGCGGCTGCGGTGTTGATGTTGAGCTTGCAGCAGCCGGCGTCGGGTGGGACCGACGCCCCTGACCCGTCGCAGCATGGCCGCGCAGGGTGGGGCTCTGACGACCTCACTGTTCTGTGCGCCGCACACCACGTATGTGTTACCTCTCTCGTGTTTCCTAACATGTGTTTCCTAACATGTGTTTCCTAACGCCACGCATGACACGCAGGCAGTGGCGTCTCACCCTACCAGTACCAGGTCGCAGCCGCCGCCGCCGCCCCAGCGGCGTCCACCGCACCGCCGCCGGCCCCTTCGCAGCAGGCCACCGCCGCCGCCGCCGCCGCCGCCACCGCCCCGGGAGCTCCTGGTACTGCTGCTGCTGCTACTGCTGCTACTGCGGATGCGGATGCGGATGCGGATGCTGCTTCTGCCGGGCCACCAGCAGGCCCCGGCGGGGGGACGCCGTCTCGGGGCAGTGCCGCGGCAGTGCCCAGCCAAGGCGCGGCAGCACGGGGCTCCGGCGTCGAGCCCGCAGGGCTCACAGCGCCCGCGGCGCCCGTGGCGCCCGCGGTGGCAGCAGCAGGGTACGCGGCGGTCACTCCGCCCAAGGCGAAGCCCCCGGCGGCGGCGGCGGCGGCGGCGGCGGCACGCGGTGGGGCTGAGGGGGCTGCCGGCCGTGACGGCTCGAGCCGTTACGAGGCCGATGGGCCGGCGGCAGCAGGAGCAGCAGCGGCAGGAGCAGCAGCAGCAGGCGCCTCAAAGCCACAGCAGCCGGCGGGCAGCGGCGGCGGTGGCGGCGGTGGCGGCGGGGCGGCGGTGGGGATGGGTGAGGAGGAGGATCCGGACGAGGGCTGGGAGGTGGGCGTGGATCTGGATATGAGCGAGCTGCTGTCGCGGATCGACACCATCGTCAACAAGGATCTGGATCTAGATTCTGCGGATTTGGAATCCAAATCTGACGTGGAGGGGGAGGAGGAGGAGGAGCGGGCGCGGCGGCTGGCTGCGGGCGGGGGGCGCGAGGAGGGGCCGCGGGGGGAGGGCCGCGCGGGGGGCGCCCGGCGGCCGCAGGCGCGGGCGGAGCCGCAGGACGGCGGCGGCGAAGCCCTGGGCTTGAGACGGCGGAGTGGTGGCGGCGGCGGCGGCGGCGGCGGTGCTGCTGGTGCTGGAAGCGGGACTGGATCTGGGCCCTCGGGCGCTGCGGAGGGCGACAGCGTGGCAGTGCTGCACAACACCAGCGGCGCCACCAAGGGCCCGGCGGCGCCCGTCCTCAGCGCCGGCCCCCCTGCCGCCGCCTCTGGCGCCGGCGCCTCCGCCGCCGCGCTGGCGCCTCCGCCGCCGCCGCGGCTGCAGCAGCTGCTGCACCTGGCCGCGGTCAACCCCAACGGCGGCAGCAGCGGCAGTAGCGGCAGCAGTAGCGGCAGTAGCGGCGGCCGCAGCCTGCCCTGGTGGGTGCCCACCTTCCAGCACCGGCTGCAGCGCTGGTTCGGGCTGGATGCCTTCCTGCTGCTGCACCCCGCCAGCTACAGCCGCCGCATACTGGTGAGCCGGGTGTGTGAAGGGGGGGGGGAAATGGGGGAGTGGGGGAATGGGGGAGTGGGGGGTTGTGAACACGCCACGTAAAGAGCGGGATGGGGTGCGTGGGCGGGTGGGTGGGCGGGTGGGTGGGTGGGTGGGTGGGTGGGTGGGTGGGTTGTAAACACCAGCCCAATCTAAACCCAAGCGAAACTATGGGTGGGTGGGTGGGTGGGTGGGTGGGTGGGTGGGTGGGTGGGTGGGTGGGTGGGTGGGTGGGTGGGTGGGTGGGTGGGTGGGTGGGTGTGGGGACAGGGGTTCGACACGGCATCGGGGGCTGATCACGGGGGGTGGGGGTGGCTGACAGGGTCATGCCTGAACACGACGGATTTGCGCCTCGTTCCTAAGCTCCTTGCCGACCTCACGTGCGCCTACTTATACTCTGCGCCCGCACAGGACGAGGCGGAGGCCGGCACGCTGCTGGGCGCCGCGGCGGTGGCGCTGCGCGCGCCCGCCTCCGCCTCCGAGGCGGGCCGCAGCGCGGGGCTGCTGGGCTGCCCGCTGCTGCTGCCCGTGCACGACGGCCTGCGCGACGCGTACTGGGGCGTGGCAGTGCTGCCGCCGTCAGCGGGTGCAGGCGGGCATGGAGGCGGAGGCGGAGGCGGTGCTGGCCAGGGGCAAGGAGGGGCCGCAGGCGGCGGCGGCGGCGGCTGGGGGTGGGGGTGGTGGCCGGGCGGTACGCTGCACCTGCGCACCGACAGTGTGCACATCAGCAGCCCGCCCCGGGTGGGTGGGTGGGTGGGTGGGTGGGCGCGAGGTGTGTGTGTTTACACACTTCGCTCGCAATGCTGGCACCTCCCCCCGCGTGTGCCGGCACCCACGTGTTTGCTTGGCGGCATGCTCAGATTTTAATCTGAAAATTTAGCTGAATCTGAAGATTTAGCTGTAATGTTTATACGCACCCAAACCCGCCTCTCCCGCAGGCCCTGACGCAGCTGCCCACGCAGCTCGCCGCCTTCGCGGAGCAGCTGCTGCCCTTCAGCCCCGCCGCCGCCGTGGCCTGCCGCGCCGCCGCCGCCGCCGCGCCCGACGCGCCCGAAGGTCCGGAGGAGCAGGGTCAGCAGCTACAGCCGCCCAGCAAGGCGGCCGTCACCCTCACCTGGTCCGCCTGCTTCAGCTACCGCCTGCCGCAGCGGCCCAGCCGCCGGCTGAGCGCGCAGGTGGCGCGCTGGGCGGCGGCGGCGGACGCCGCCGCCGACGCGGCCGCGGCCACGGCCGCGGCGCAGGCGCAAGCCGCGGCGCAAACGGAAGAGGCGGCAGCGGGCCCCGGCCGACCGCCGCTGGCGCTGCAGCCGCCGCCGGCGGTTCTGGACTCGTGGCACCACCTGGCCGCGCCGGCGGGCGTCTCGAGAGCGGACAGCGTGGCTCCGGACGCGGTGATGTTGACAGAGGAGGAGGCGCAGGCGGCGCTGGAGGAGGAGGAGCAGGACGAGGAGGGCGGCTTCCACGCGGCGGGAGGGGCGGCAGGGGCGGCGGCGGGAGGGGCGGGAGGCGCGAGAGGAGGAGGCGGAGGCGGAGGAGGTGGAGGAGGCGGCGGCGGCGAGGGCGACGCGTGGGACGCGGGCGCGCCGTGGCACCCCTGGGCCGTGCAGGTGAGTCTGGTGATGTTTGTTGCATTGGTCTGGTGGTGGTCGCCTGGCCTCGCCGCGTGGTCTGGTCAGGCCCATGAATGTGTGGTGTGTGTGCTGCCGCCCGCCATCACGCCGCCCCAACGTTCCGCCATCCTGCCATCCCGTTCCTCGTCCCCATGCTGGTGGCTCGCAGGTGGACCCCGTGGCGTGCCTGGAGCTGGACGTGGCGTGGGACGACGTGCCCGTGCCCCCCGGCGGGCCCCACCCGCGGCTGCTGCTACAGCCCGGCCCCCAGCTACAGCCACAGCCGCCAGCAGCGGGCGCTGCAGCTGCTGCTGCTACTGCCGGCGGCGGGAGTGGCGGCGGCGGCGATGGTGGCGGCGGTATCGGCGGCGGCGGCGGCTGCCGCTGGCTGCTGCACGCGCTGCAGAGCGGCACGGGCGGCTACGGCGGCCCGGGGCGGGCGGGCGGGCTGGGTGGGCTGGTGGGGCTGCGGCCGCGGGACACGGCCCGGCGGCATGTGGAGCTGCAGCGGGCAGGTGAGCGGGCTGGGGAGGTGGTGTGTGTGGGGGGGAGGGGAGCGCACGGTTGTGCTTCAACCCAGTGATGATCAGCGGGTGGGGTGTGTTGGGCGCACCGCTGCTTGGCTGGCAGTTGAGAGGGCCGCCAGCCGCCGCACCTCCCGGCGCTGGCCTCACTCGCGGGGCTCTGCGCCGTGGCCGTGCGTCGCGATGATTCACTTTGTGCGTCACGTTGTGCGCGCCGCTATGTGTATGCCGCTATATGCCACTTTGCGTGCCAATGATTAGAGATCAAAAAGGAAAACGACAGCAAAGACTGTGCATGTGCGTGTATGGCGTGTTGCGCGGCCCCGGGCGCCCACAGGCGCGGACTGGCTGTGGAGCGCGCTGGCGGCGGAGGCGTGGCGGCGGCCGGGGGGGCAGCCGCCGCCCACCGTCACGCCCGTGTCCGCGGCCAGCCAGGTGGGGGGGGGGGGGGTAGCCGTGCATGTGACGGTTTTTTGTAAATAGGTGAACTGCCGATGACCAGTGGTACAGCGGGTACACAGGAAACTTCATACCGTTGGCGCCAGCAAGCATGGGGGGTGGGGGGGGGGTATTTTTCTCCAATTCGTTGGGGTTGTGGTGGGGGGCAGGGGTGCGCGCACGTGCTAGAGGGCACAAGGACTAGAACAACCAGAGACCCTGTAGGCTGTGCGGCTGTGTTGGAGACATCAAATGTAACCCCGACCCCAAACACACCCCTGGGTACGAACGCCTCCACGCCTGCTGTCTACGCCACTACACTTCTATGCACCATCTCTGCAACCCCACACACACACCCGACGAGCTCGAGACGCAGTCTTCAGTGCATACTGTACCGCCTTTCCATATCTTTGCAACCCCCCCCCCCCCGCACACACACCCTCCAGGTGGGCCCCGGCTCCTTCACCGTCATGCTGTCCACGCTGCTCACGGGCCGCAGCCTGGCGGCCGCCGCGTGCGACGTGAGCGAGCTGGTCGCGCCCGAGTGGTGGGAGCAGCGCGGCTGGGCGCTGCCGCCGCTGCCGCCGCCCTGTGAGTGGCGCGGGGGCTGGGGGCGCTGCAGGGCTGGGGGCGCTGGGCGCTTGGGCGGGGTGGGGATTAGGAGGTTTCAGGAGGTGTGTCTGTCATCCTTGCAAACCCTTTCCACCCCTGCCCACCCCCCACGACCTACGGTGACGTGCAGTAGCTCGCATCTGCAGTTTCAGTTTCTCCTTGCAGCGCTTCTGTTTCCCCTCGCTGCTTCACAGTAACCCCCATGACCTAACCCCCCACCCATCCCGCCGGACACCCATCCCTCCCCCACCCCCACAGACGTGATGCAGGACGTGCTCACCGACCTTTTCAACCACTCCGCGCCGCCGCCGCCCCCAGAAGACGCGGGCGACCTAGCCGCAGCCGCAGCCGCCGCCAGCACCAGCACCACGGCAAGCGGCGGCGGCGCCGGTGCGGCCGCCGCGCCCTCTGCCACCGCCGCCGCCAACGCCAGCGGCGGCGCCGCCGCCGCCGCCAACGCCGCCGCCCCAGCCGCAGCCGCAGCCGCAGCCGCAGCCGCCGGCGGCCCGGTGGCCTACGGCCGCACGGCGCCGCTGCAGGCGCTGCTGAGCCGCCTGGCGCTGCACGCGCTGCTGTTCGGCAACGCGCGGGCGGTGGCGTGGCTGTGGCAGCGGTGAGGGCGGGGCCGGGATAGCGCGAGGAGGGAGGCGGTTGCGGGTACCAGCGCAACCTAAATCAACTGGGCTTACAACCAAACCCCGTCCTCTTGCCGTCCAGGTTTGTTCGGGAGCTGCGGTTCGGTTGCTGGGAGGTGGACCGCCAACTGCCGCGCATGGCCCGGCCAACCGCCGCCTCAACCACCACAACCACCGCAACCGCCTCGGCGGCGGCGGCGCAGCGGCCGGGCTGGTCCCGAGCAATGTCGCAGCAGCCGCAGCCGCAGCAGCTCACCAGGGCTGGGAGCGCTGGGGTTGCCAAGGGCCCTGCAGCGGGTGGGGGTGCTGGCGCGGGTGCGGGTGCTGGGGGTGGGGGCGGCGAATCTGACAGCTCAGACGCTTCGTCCTGTGACACCGACGACGAGGGCGCTGGCGGGGCGGCCGCGGGCGGCAGTAGCAACAGCGCCAGCGCCGTCAGGGCGGTGGAGCGTGTGCTACAGCGCGCCAAGCAGGCGGAGGGCTGGGAGGCGGAGCCGCCGCCGCCGGCGCTGCGCCACTCGCTACTGCACCAGAAGCTGCAGGTGGGTGCTCGCGTGTGCCGTGTCCGTGTGTGTTAGAGAGCGCACGGACGAGTGTCTGTCAGCATGTCTGTCTGTCTGTCTGTCTGTCTGTGCGTGTCGTGTGCGTGTGTGTTAGAGAGCGCACGGAACGGAGCCGGTGCGTGTGGGTGTGAGGGTGGGTGAGGGTGTGAGCGTGCTTGTGGGGGGCTCCTGCCGCTGGGCTGCTGCTGCCCTCGTGCTGCTGCTACTGCTAATGATGCTGCCCCTGGTACCGCCTGCCGCCGCCTGTAACTGGCCGCCCCCCTTCCTACCGGCTATTGCCTCCCCCCTGCCTGCTACTGCCTGCCCTCTGCGTACCGCCTGCTACTGCCGCTGCAGGTCCTAGACGTGTGCATCCACCGGCGCAAGGCCCTGGCGCGGCAGCGGCACCTGGCGGCCGCCGTGGAGCGCCAGCGCCGCCAGGCGCGGCACCAGCGCCACCTGGCGGCTACTGCCGCGCTGGCGACGGTGGCGGCGGCGGCCACGGCGGCGGCGGGCGGCGGCGCCGCCGCCGCCAAGGGCGGCCGCCTCAGCGGCAGCAGCAAGGCGGGCGCAGGCGGAGCAGGAGGGGGCGGGGGGTCAGGCGATGAGGAGGGGTGGTGGGACGAGCTGGCGGATAACTGGTCTGACGTGGGCACGCCGGCGCGGGCGCGCAGCAGCCTGTCCGCCTTCGCGACGCCGGCAGCGGGTGGCGCTGCTGGCGCTGCTGGTGGTGGCACTGCTGGTGCTGCTGCTGCTACTGCTGCTGGTGCCACTGGTCCCGCTGCTGCCGCTGGAGCAGCAGCAGCAGCGGCGGCGGCGGTCGCCGGCAGCACCGCGGCAGGCGGCGGCGTAGCGGATGAGGGCGTGGGCGGTGGGGACGGCGACGGAGGCGGCGAGGGCGACGGCGGGGATGGGGGGTACGCCGTCCGCACCCGCACGCGCAAAGCTCGCCGCGCCGCGCTGGCAGGGCCCGCCTCCCCCACCCGCCACACGCCCGCAACCGCCGCGGCTGTAGCAGCCGGCGCTTTCGCCGCCATCACGCCACCCGGCGCCGCCGGTGCCGCGGCTGTTGCTACAGCCGCTGCCGGCGTCGCCGCGGGCGCTCCAGCTGGCGAGGCGGAGGGGGTAAGAATGCTCAGCTTTGACTCGCCGCCGCTGGCCGCGGCGGGTGGCGCGGGTGCCGCTGCCGGCGCCGGCTCGGCGGGAGGTGCTACTGCCGCGGCCGCGCCGCCGCTGCAGCTTGCACTGGTGCGGGCGATGGGCTCCCAGTCCCAGCTTGCTACGGCCCCCAGCGGCGCCGACACAGAAGCCTACTTCAGTGCCTCTGGCGACGAGGAAGCGGGCGGAAACGGTGGTGCGGCAGTAGCAGCACCGCCAGCCGCAGTAGCTGCACCACCAGCGGCAACCGCGCAGGAGGGTGCCGATGGGTCCGAGTCGGACGCCCCGGAGCTGCCGCTGCCGCCGCGCCTGCCGCCGCCACTTGCCGCTGGATCGAGTCAGGCCAAGCAGCCGCCGCCACAGCAGCAGCTACTGCCGCCCAAGCCGCCGGCGCCCCAGCCTCCCACCGCCCCACACTCCCAGCAGCTGCAGCAGCCCCAACACCTGCAGCACACGCGAGAGGACCAGCAACAGCAGCACCGGCGGCCGCGGCGGCTGCGGGTGCCGCTGACGCAGCCGGGCGCGGTGCTGAGCGAAGACCGGATGGCGGAGCGGGCGGCGGCCATGGAGCGGCTTCTGACAGCGCACCCGCAGGGTGGGGTGTGGGGTGAGGGAGATAGGGGGAGTGTGGAGATGTTTGGGGGGTGGGGGGTGGGAGGCACGAGCGTGGAACGTGGGCGTGGGCATCAGTTGGGCATGGTTGGGTGGCGGGGCGCTTGACTTGCCCCGCACGCGTGCGCTCGCTTCACGAATGCGCCCGCTGCCCTGCCCTCATTGACACGCGGCCACCCACTGCACGTCACCCACCCACCCCCAGGCGGCGAGCTGGCCTGGCGGATGAACAGCGAGCAGCTGGGCGCCGACATGGCGGCGTTCAAGGTAGGGAGGAGGGGGGCGGGGGGCCGGGGGATTCTGAAGCCGCACCTGGTCCGGCAGCCCCTCCGCGCATTCGATCCATGAAACAGGGATAAGCCGCAAGCGCCTGGAGCTGTGGAGCATGAGCTCGCTTATCGGACCATACCCCTGCAACATTGCAGTTATTGCGTTTGCCTGTCCCTTGTCTAGTTAGGTTGGTTGAGCTCGGGCTCGTATTCACAAGCCCCCCTCCCCGCACGGTGCCCACAGGCCGCCAACCCCGGTGCCTCCTTCACAGAGTTCCTGGCCTGGTACTCGCCCAAGGACGTGGAGGACCCGGCGCCCGGCCTGGATCCAGCGGATCCATCATCTGTCGAATCTGGATCCGGATCTGGATCCGGGCACGGCGGCCGCCGCGTGTCGTCTCGCATGGCGCCCACCGCGACTGCCGGACCGGGAGCGGCGGCGGCTGCAGGAGCGGGAGCAGTAGCAGCAGCTGCTGCTACTGCTACTGCAGGGCAGGGGCAGGGCGGGGCGCAAGGGTCGGATGTCGGCGCCGCAGCGGGCCCCGCGGGTCCGGCCAACCCCTGGCACCGGCTGTGGCAGGGCGTGAAGCCGTGCCCGGCCTGGCAGCAGAAGCCGCTGCAGGTGCGTGCGTGTGCGACACGCGTGCGACACGCGTGTACTTGTGCATGTGGGCCGGGAGACGAGAGAGCCAGATCTGTTGGGGCTGTCGGGACGTTGCAACACCGCGCGGCGGCGGCGCGGCGCTGCCATTTGAGTACTCCACGATTCCTTGCTCCGTCACCGCGTGCTCCGTCAACCCCCATTTCACCCTTGCCGCCCCAACCCCAAACGCAAACACGAACCCTAAAACGCAAACCCAAAATCCCTAAAACCCTGACATGCCAGGACCCCGGCCTGGAGGGCGAGCGCGTCCTGCACGAGCTGGAGGTGCTGCCGCCCGCCCACCTGTACGACTGCCTGCTGGGCACGGCGCTGGCGGGCGCAGTACAGGTACGGCGTACGGCAGCCCCGCACCGCCCCACGGTAGCCCAGTGCGGTATGGGCGCAAATCCGGGTCCAATTGCGGCACATGCACATGCACATGTACAGTCCTGTGGCTGTGTGGCTGTGTGCGCTTGCGTGTGTTAAAAAACACGAGAGGGGGAAACGCAGGCTTGTGTGTGCCCGACGTGTGTGTGCCCGCCTGCCCGCGGTGCGCGCAGCTGCTGGCAGCCTCCGAGGGCGGCCGCCTGCCGCCGGTGGCGGCGCTGCTGCGGCAGTACGTGCGGTGAGGCGCGGTCTCAGTACTGAGGGAAGGTTGTGAGTACCAGCCCAAGCTGAACCAAGCTAACTCACCCCGTGCCTCGTGTGCCTCGTGTGCCCTGTGCCTTTCGTGTGGCGCCCAGGATATCGGCGCCCGTCATCCGGCGCGGCTGCAGCCTCGTCATCAACACCGCGGCCGGCGCGGCGGCGGCGGCGGCAGCAGAGGCCGGCGCCGGAGCCGGCGCCGCCTCCGCTCCCGGCACGCCCGGGGGCCTGTGGGCGGGCGGGGTGGGGCAGCACTCGACCCAGGTGCGGGTGGGGGCGGCGGCGGCGGCGGCGGCGGCGGCGGCGCGTGTGTGCGTGTGTGCGCGGTGGGCCCCGTCCCAGACGACACGAGTCCGAAGTGCCCCATCCTGGCTCTACCCTCCCGACCCCATCGCAGTGTTGTTTACAACCCGTAACCCGTCATAACCCGCATTCATTTCCCCGCGCTCCCCCCCCCCCCCTGCTCCCTACCCCCCAGGCGCTGGTGGGGTGGGAGGACGCAGAACTGGAGTATTTGCTGGCCGAGTTCCACTACCTGGAGCAGGTGGGGGGCGGGGGCGGGGGAAGAGAGGGGGGAAGGGGGGTTCCAAGGCGTGTGTGTTTGGGTTCGTGTGCGGGCCGTCACGGGGCGTGTCAGAGCTGGAGTACCTGCTGGCCGCGTGCCGTTAGAGTAGTCAGGTGGCGGGAGCCGACGTCGCGAATGGGGCGGAGGGGAAACGAAGAGGGTAGAAAGGCGGGGTTCACCTTTTGGCGGCTGCCCCGCCGCTGCCTGGCCCTGCTGCGCCCCCTGCTTTTCCTGTCTGCACTGCTCTTACCATCCTTGCAACTCCCCCCCCCTGCTGCATTTCTCTTACCACCCTTGCATCTCCACATCCTGCCCTCCCCCCGGCGCAACCCAGGCGGTGGTGCTGGGCGAGAGCCTGGTGCGGCGGCTGCCCGGCAACCGCCAGCTGGCGGCGGCGCTGATGGAGGCCACGCTGCAGGTGGGCGGTGGGGGGTGGGGAGCGGAGGGGGGTGCGGGTGCCTGGGGTGGGGGTGGGGATGGGGACGCGGGGGGATGCGGGGCGTGGGTGGCATGTTGTGAGTAGCAGCCCAAGCTAAGACCAAACCCAATGCAAAGGGGTGGCGGGAGCAGGAGGGGGCAGGAGGGGGCTACCGCAGGTAGGAGCTGCGGGGCGCTCCCGTCAGGACGAGGGGGAGGGAGGCGGCGCCATGCGCACCCTCACGCCACGCCACCGGGCACGTGCTCAACCGGCACAGCTGTCCGCCGTCTAGTTTGGCTTGGTTTAGCTTGGGCTGGCGTTCACACACAAACGCACACACCGCCACCACCACCATCCACCCGACCCCACCGCCCACGCTCGCGCTCACGCAGGGGGCCGCCGGCCTGGAGGAGGGCCGTGTGGTGCGCCGCCCCGCCGCCTGGGTGGCCGACCCCGTCCGCCGCGAGGCGCTGGCGTGCTTCATGGCCGGCCGCTGCCCGCCCCTGCCGCCCCCGCGCCAGCTGGGTCCTGCTACTGCCGCTGCGCGGCCGCAGGCAGGTGGCAGCAGTAGCAGTAGCAGCGGCAGCAGTAGCATGGTGATGAGCGACGCGCTCTGGCCGGAGCCGGTCAGCCGGGAGTGGCTGCTGCGGGCGCGGCAGGCGCTGGGGCCGGCGGGCGCGGCGCAGCGGCT
This sequence comes from Chlamydomonas incerta, assembly GCA_016834605.1. Classification (NCBI taxonomy): domain Eukaryota; kingdom Viridiplantae; phylum Chlorophyta; class Chlorophyceae; order Chlamydomonadales; family Chlamydomonadaceae; genus Chlamydomonas; species Chlamydomonas incerta. The sequence goes on from JAEHOC010000040.1 coordinate 460,934, forward strand.
CGCGGCGGGCGGCGGGCCGCAGCAGCACCACCACCACCACCGCCACCACCTCCACCAGCACCAGCTACAGCCGCAGCCCCAGCAGGAGGAGAAGGGAGTAGCGGCTGCCAGCCATGCCCGGCAACAGGAGGACGCGGACGCCGCGCACGCAGCCGGCAGTAGCAGCGTGGGTAGGCTTCCACGCCGTCGTGGCAGCGCGGGTGGCGGCGGCACGGAGGCGGCCGCCGACAGTGCGGCGGCGCCAGGGGAGCTGCAGGCAGACACGCAGCCGACCGCTGGCAGTAGCAATAGCAGTGGCAGTGGCAGTGGCAGTGGCAGGCCCGGTCAGGGCGCGGCAGTAGCACGGACTCGCAGGAGCAGTGGCGGGGGGGCCGCGGGCGGAGCCGGAGGCGGACGGAGCGGAGGCGGCGCGGCGCCCGGCCCCACCGGTGGGAAGAAGCTGGGGGCGGAACGGATTCGCAGGAACAGCGTGGGGGCGGCGGCGGAGTGTGGGGGCAGTGACGGCGGTGTGGCGAGGGCTGCTGGGGATGGTGCTGCTGCTGCGAATGACGGCTGCAGCTGCACACACCGGCTGTACGTCCTGGCGGCGGGCGGCGAGATGCGTGTGGCTACTGCCATCTGGCACACGCAGCAGTAGCAAGTCCGCGCGCTACATTGGCACACACTTGTTGCTTTTTTGCTGGCTTACTTGGGATTGTGCCTTATAGAATTTAGGACTTGACAGACGAATCATTGCGAGGCAGAGCACGAGCATGATGTGCATAGGCCGAGTAGCAGTAGCGGCATCACTCGTTCGCTTGCTGGCTGCCCCGCCAGGGGAGATAACGCCCTGCGGGGACACGACGGCCGGCCGCCCGGGAGAGATATCAAGCTCCAGAGGGGCACGGCGGCCTAGCGTAGTGGGGAGATGACGCCCTGTGGGGACACGACGGCCGGCTGCCAGTTGGCGCACCTCGCGCGTCCCTCCAACCCTCGTGCTCGACCGGTGTTGGGTGGTGCCGTGGTGGCCAGCGGCGTTGCGCATTCGTTTCAGGCGGCGCACCAGCCGGCAGTTGTACATTGGTCGCTTGTGCTGCTGATGTGTGTACGTGCGTGCGTGTGTGTGTGAATGTTGTGTGCCTGCGTGTGCCCATGCACGGTTCCGTTCGGATGCGGCTGTGGTTGACTTGTGGCAGGGCTGCAAGATGCAGGAAGGCATGGGTCGGCAGGACGGGGGCGACACGTTATGACGGTAGGCTGCGGTAGTTTCTCCCCGCGGCAATGCGACACATTGTTACATGGTCCCACTCGGCCTCCAGGGACAGACGGGGCGCATCCCCGTTTCGCTGGTGGGGCAAGCAACTGAAGCAAGGATTGCTCAGCCGCGGCCACCCATGCCTCACTGCGGCTGTCGGTGGTGCGGCGCCACGTACGAAGCCGACCGACCCAGCAGCGCTTGTGCGCCAACCCGCCTCGGCCCGTCGCACCTAAACAGTGAACATCACAATAACAATACAGCGATCTCATTTACGTTGGCAGCTACGGTACAGCAGGCCCACACGATGTGTTGTAGCCCTGCAGATGTCAATCACCGGTTCGCCCGGAACCACCCACATGGCACGCTCCGTGCGGAACCCGCTCCGCAGCACTGCAGCAGTCACGAAGGTTGCCCCGTTGCCCGCCTCCAAAGAAAGCCGCGACACCATTGATAATTTATTCACATTTATTAATTCATAACCATCCGCATTCGTGCCAGGGCGTGCCTTTGCGCGCCTTAGGCATGCGTGTTTAGGTGCATTACTCCTTCCATTTCCGGTGTTTGGCTATCCCCCTTACAGCTTCATGCAGTGTTCGTTTCCCTCAGATGTTCATTCAGCCCGCACACGGTGAGGCACGGTTGACGATAAAAGGGGCAGTTCTGCTGTATGGGTGGTGTGCAGGCATAGAGGTGCTGTAGGATGGGAGGCGGCCCTTACCAAGGGCGTCAGAAACACCCATATCTACTACATTTGCATAAGCGCATTCAACTCGTGCATTTTCCATTTTCCATCCCACCAGCCCCATCGGGTCCGGCACTACTATCGTTCCACTCTCCCAGCAAAGGCACCACACAAATACACACCGTGCGTACGCCAGCTGTCAATCGCTCAACCTGCCCAAGCGGTCGCAATCAGTCAATCACTGAATGCCTCCATCCCGCCGCTCATAACGCGCAGCAAGCGCGCGCTCACGCACATGCGGTGCGCGTGCCGCCCCAAACTATGACCATGCCCGTAATGACCGTGCACCGTATGCGAACCAACCTGCAGCTTCTACAGTGGTGCCGGTGATGATGCATGGTGTGCATGCGGTGCGGGGGCACTCGTCACGTAGAAAAGCCGGCATCCATCCTTTTGCATCACACATCATGACGCTTGGAGGACATGACGCACAACGGCGCTCAACCACCTGTAGCCGCGGGCGCGTGCACGAACCACAGCGCCAGCGAACACCAAAGCGCCTCGTGCTCTACACTGCACGACATCACCACCCACGCATCGTGGCAGACGGGAACAGCGCCGCCGTGCGGACGACGGTGCGCATGGACGGCGCCGGCGGGCCGCGCGCCACCCGCGCCGGCGCCGGCCCTGGCGCTGGCGCTGCCGCGCCGGGTGAGGTGGGCGATGCGGGTGCCGGTCGCCGTGACGCTGTGGGTGCCGGCACTGCGGTGGGGGAGACAGCGCCCGCCGCCGCAGCGCCGGCCGCGTCCACATCAGCACCGCTGCCCAGCGCTGCCTGGGCATGCAGCCCGGCCGCTGCCGCGCCGGCTGCACCCACTGATGCCGATGAGGCCCCCGAGTCCGGCTGCGGCTGCAGCGGCGGCGGCGGCGGCGCATCACCCCCGGCTGCAGGCCGCTCGCGCATAGCCCAGCTGCTACTGCCACCTTCGGGCCCTGGCTGTAGCTCTGGCTGTAGCTCTGGCTGTGGCTCCGGCTGCAGCTCAGCAAGCACGGCGTGGTCTGCCGGCTGCAGCCCCAGCAGCAGCGTGTGCGGTTGGACCACCAACACCGGCGCCGCCTGCCGCCGCTGCTGCTGCTGCCTGTTGTGTTGCTGGTGGTGGTGGCTGCGGTGGTGGTGGTGGTGGTGGCGGTGGCGGTGGAGCAGGTCCTCGCTTCGCCGGCCGCTCGAACCGCTTGGCATGCCGCTGCTGATGCTCGCGGTGGAGGTGGGGACGCCGGCGCTGCTGCCGGCGCCCATCCCACTGGCATTGCTGCTGGGCCCGGGGTCGCCATTGCTGCTGACGGGGCCTGGGTTGCCGCCGCCACTGGGGTGCGGGCCGCTGCACTGGAGGCTGGGTGACGAGGAGGCCGCAGACGACGGCGAGGCCGCCGCTGCGCTCGCAGGGCTGGCCCCCGCCTGCTGCTGGGCGGTGCTGGCCCCTTGTGTGTAAGTAGTGCCGTCGTCGTATGAGACCAGCGAGACCAGCATGGCGGGCTCTGCCGCGCCCGCTACGGGCACACCGTCCCACCGTGCCTGCGCGCTGCCCTGCGGGTCCCCCTGCCGCGCAGTCGCCAGCTGCTGGCCACCGTCGCAGCAGCGGCCGCCGGCAGCAGGCCCCGGTGCCGGCCCGGCACCCTCTCCGCCGGCGCCGTCCGCGTCCACTTGCGCACGGCGGCAGGAAGCGTCGCCGTTGTTGCTGCCGGCCACCGAGCCCGACTCGCTGTGGCTGTAGCAGCTGCTGCCGCAGCCCCCGCCGCTACAGCCGTCGTCGTACACGCCGACGGGCACGCCGTACACGACCGCGCCCGGCGGCGGCGCCAGCAGCGCCCCGCCGCCGCTGCCGGCACAGCCGCTGCCGCCCACTCCTCCCGCGCGGCCTGCAGCGGCGCCGTGGCCGGGCTGCTGCAGGAGCTTGGCGCAGGTAGCGGGATCCGCTTGGAGGTACAGGCAGTGCAGCGGCGGGTGCTGCAGGCAGCTGGCGGCGGCGTCGCCACCGCTGCCGGGCCATGCGGCCTGCTGTGGCACCGTGAAGCGCGCGTGCAGCTGCATCTGGTGCCGTGCCTCGGGGCCGGCCACGCCCACCGATGCCAGCGCCTCCTCAGTATCTGCGGCCCCGGGGTACTGCGGAGGTGCGGGTGGCGCGGGAGCAGGCGGTGCCGGAGCAGGTGGGATTTAGCGAGGGTTTGGATGGGGGACAAGCGTTGGGTCTGGCTTTGGGGCAGCGGCGACAAAACAGGCTCCACGCAACTGCACGCGTTGGAAAGGGCAGAGCTGGCGAAGCCAGGGAGGCTGCGTCTCTTGACCTCCCGCTCGCTCACTCACCATGGACCTGCAGCACAGCCGCACGACCAAGATCGCCGCCAGCAGTAGCAGCAGCGCCCCCACCACAGCAAGCACCGGCCAGCTGTGGGAAGTGCCCCGCAGCGCGCAGCTGCTGATAAGGAATCCGGCGCCGCCGGCTGCAGTGCCCAGGCGCGTATGGGAGGCAGGTGGCAACAGCGGTGAGCGAAAGAGCAAGCGGCGAGCGAGGCGAGGGTGTTGCGCCGGGTGTCGGGAGGTCAGCGCGACTTAGTCACGACTGAGCACGCGCAGCTGTCCCAATAATAACACACGCACTGTGAATGGGTAGTAATGCCGTCCTACCTGTTATACCCAGCGGCGCCATCGCACGCCGGAACGAGGGTTCTTGCCAATAGCCATAGGTCGTGAAGAGACCGACGCGGAACATGGCTGCTTACTGTCCCGATATTGCTAGAACTTCGCCGTTGACAACAGCGCGAGCTCAGCCGCTGTATTGCCGCATGCGCCGTTCTGCTGAGCTGAGCTGAGAACTCGCTAATAATTTAGGGCGGGGCAGGGCAAGTCAAGGCTCAACGTGTGCAAGAAGCTACTTCGCATACTGCCCAGGGCCCTAGAGCGAACCCGCCGGCCAACATTGACACGAACGTCTCGGAAAGATTATGATGGACAGCTAGAGCCAGAGCGTGCAATTAGATACATGCGATTCAATGCCAACTCTGTGGACGTGGGGCTTGGCGCTGACTGTGTGCGCCCGAGCAGAAAAGCTGTGTCAGCACCCGATCGCGATTATCGACATAATCGACCCGCGCCGTGCCTTTGAGGCTCCCTCACCGCCGGGAGCGAATCTATTTTTCTCAATTGTTATTTCTGCGCACCTGGAATGATAGGGAAGAAACTGGACGATCGAGGGTTCAGCGTCATACGCCCAGGGTTTTGACACGCCGTGGTGCCGAGCTTGCGTTCCAGTTCGGCCCTGTAGACCTGCTAGAAGCCATCGCCGGAACCGTCTCTTGACCGGGGACCAGGCTAGCCCGATGCGCTCGATACTTATCACGCACGAGTGGAAACCACCCCCGCCGCGATCGGCGACGCGCTGCGATTCTGCGAACTTGCCTCGCAGGCGCCCACGCTGCTTGTTACTCTGCACTGTCAATACAATTAGTTAGATGTTGTCATGATATACCGTTTTTCAATTTACCGCTCTTAAAGACAGCCAGAGGGGGGCGAAATGTCGGGGTGGCCGAGAGACTTTGGCGGTGCTAGCAACGATGAGCGGCTTGCCTTTTGCATTTATCATACGCGCCAAATCGTCAATAAATCGGTGCCATCGGACCGGGCAGCGTCTCCGGCTTCCAAGCGCTTCCAGCTCACAGAGAAGGACTATAGCAGAATCAAAGCTCTGACACAATCGCCCTACTTGTTCTATGGTAGGCAGGGTTAGGGGCAAAGTTTAGGGGGAAGGCGAAGAAGGATGGCGCGCGTGGGACGCCCCCGAGCTTCTGTGATATACATTTCTCGGGGCTTTCATGGCACCCAACTCAGTGGTTGGGCAGGCGCGAAGGGTGACGCGCAGCTGGGAGGGGTGTCCTATGGTGGCTACAAGTGAATCGCGTGGGTCATACGCCCGCCCATTGCGGCGCAGACCGCCCAGCCTGTGCGCACTGTCTGGTGCGCACGCGCTCAGGGTGCCCATCGGATAAGAGCAGGTCGCCATCAGCCACACGCTGTCAGGGCGTGTGTTGTGAACACAGCAGCGCTCCCCAACTTAGGCCTGACCATGCGGTTACCCGCGCTCCTCGGTTTTTAACAGAGCGCTCCCCCGAGGTCCAACGGCTGTGGGAGCTGTGGCGCTACTCGCAGTGGGACATGAGCTCGCACTCCGTGGCGCGGGTGCAGGTGGGCATTCGCACATGCGCCCACGAACGGGTTTCTGAGTGTTCCCTATCTCTTGTTTCTTATCACGGGTTTCGGGACGCAAGCGGGGCGGAAGAACAAAGGGGCGCCGGGTCAGCACCGGTGCCCACTGACGCGGCCGGCTGTGCCGGCTGAGTGGGTGTCTGAGCTGCCTGTTGTGATGCACATGAATAGCTCGGCGCCTAACCAAGCAACGCCCCACTCCAATCCCTGCGGCACCGCGTGGCACTCGCGCCGCCCGCAGGACATGCTGGGCCAGTGGGCGCCCAGCGAGCGAGCCAGCACCGCGCCCGCCGCATCCGGCGGCTCGGAGCGCTTCCGGCGGCATGGGCTGCTGGGCAGCCGCGGCCGCGGCGGCGCCAGCCTCAGGACCACGGTGACAGAAGAGGTCAAGGACGCGGCCGCGTCCGAGGAGCCCGAGGATGGTGCAGCCTCCGGCGGCAGCGTCGCCGGTGGCGGCGTCAGCCGCAGCCCCAGCCCAACCGGGCGCTTGGGGCGGCAGCCGCAGCCGCAGCAGCAGCGGCGGCGGCCGGCGAGCCGCGTGCCCAACCACCCATCCTTCCTGACGGGGGCCGAGAAGCGCGCGCACCTGGAGGCAGCCAAGGCGGAGCAGTCCGGGCGGCCGGTGTGGCGGCCCGGGGGCGGGGATCTCGTCGGCTGGTCCAGTCTGCGGCAGCGGGACGCGTAGGCAGCGTGGAGCAAGGCGCAGGCCGCCCGCCGGCGGCTCGCGGGAAGTACGGCCGAGCGACACACGGCAGGCGCAGCAGCATAGACAGGGGATAGGGGAGGGGCTGCGTCTCTGCAGGAAGGTGTGTGTGCAGCACCGGCACGGCACTTGGCCACGCAGCTTCTTGGGCGCAACAGCCCGGCGCTCTGGCAGCGGCAGGGTGAGGGATTCCTCCGGCCACTTCGGCATGAAGCATGAACTGCGGCGGGGCGCCGCGCCTTCACCCCGGCGCCCGCTGCCGGTGCGTGCATGAAAGCCCGCGGGCTGTTGCTAGCGGGCTAGCTACCTGGCTCGCGGTTGAGGCAATGGTCGCGGCAAAATGCGGCCATTAATTTGCACGGGTGGGTGCGCATGAGTGCAGGCGCGCGTGCGTGTATAACAGGCAGGAGTGCGGCTGGGAGGTATGCGCGCGCGCATGCGTGGCGCTGAAATGCGCGTTGGGGACTGGGTGGGTCAGCCGTGCATGTGAACGGTTGGGGTGCGGTTGGAGGCGCCTCTTTGAATGGCTGCCAGTGCTCGGGGTGTGCCGCATTGCACTAGTCAGTCAGTCAGCCAATTGCTCGAGTGCAGACAGTAGATGCGTAGGCAGCTGCAGAAAAGTGTGTTGCAGAGTTGTGTTTTGCAGATCTGTGTATAAGGTAGGTAGCAGTATGATAGGGCAGCATGCGTTCCACGAAGGCACACTTCTACCCGCGAACGGGTTTTGCACTCGGCACTCGGAATCCGGAACTGACGCGGCAGAATTCACTTGATGACTTCGCATTCATGCGGCGTGAAGGCTGATGCCCGATGGCCTTTCGCAACTACGCTGATATGAGGTAGGCGCAGCAGTAGCAGCAGTAGCTTTGGATCCTGCAGTAGCGTTGGTCCTGCGGCACTTGAGCTGAGGACTGTAGGTAAAGTCTTTTAGCCTTTCCTTGTCTGATCCGTGCACTGACACGTGTGATAGGCTACCGAATGTGTGGGTGGATAGGTTGTCTACGTTGGTAGTCAGCACAGCTTTGAATTCATGAATGGACGCCAGCATTACTGCGTGGGCTAGGTGTGGCAGGCAGGACCTAGGTAGAGTTTCGAAATTGGAGGAGCGCTCGATATGTAGGCAGGTCGACCCGGTTGACAGGCATCGAGCAAAAAAATGTGTGTCCGGCGAACATGCTGACAGGTCGCCCCTCAAGGTTCGCAAATTTGCGCCGCTGACATTTATTTAAGGTATCGGGGGCTCGTGACACGACGCCGACCACCGTAAGCTTTACCGCGCGCTGCCTTGAGTGGTGTGTGATCCTGCTACAGCCGCTCATTCCGGCGACTAGGTCCTAGGCAGCCACGTTGTCGTGTTCGGACACCGGTCTCACTGCAGAGCGCGTGTAGCTGAGGAAATAATGGCTTCAGTCGCGGCCGCAACGAGAACCGACAGAGGAGGCGGGGAGACCCAAGGGAGGGTTGGGGGCGTGCGCGGGCGCGGCCGGGGCCTGGCCGCGGATCTGCTGGATGCGGTTGCCGCAGTGCCCCAGCACTTGGTGAGTGGGATTCGTGGGAAGGCGTTGGATAGGGGCGCGTGGTGCAGGACACGAATTAGGGATAACTTCGAGAGGGCTTTCCGGCCCTGAGTTTTGCAACACATGGTCATTCCCTCGCGCCCCCCCTATGCGCCTTCCATCCTTCACCTATTTTGCTTCTTCGTTCTCCTTCCCCTCTCTTCCCCCCCCCCCAGGGCATGACCACCGCGCCCACCTACCTGGTCGACTTCGCCTGCTACCGCCCGCCCGAGGAGCTCAAGGTGGGGGCGGGGTGGTGGGGGAGGTGGGAGGGTTGTGATTACCAGCCCAGGTAAACCAACCTAACTAGACAGGGGACAGGCGAATGCACGTGCAGCAATACAGAGCAGCACAATACTACCTGGGGGCAAGCCTGGGGCGCGGTCGCCACGTGGGACACGGGGTTGTGGGAGCGGGCAGGGAGGCCAGAGGGTGTGTATGCACGTTCACCCTCCCGTGCGACCCGCGACTTTCAGTCTGCAGTCTCTTTCTCTCCTTTCCCTTGGCTCACGCCTTCGTGCAGCAATTCAGCGCGTGCCCTACCACTGCTGCCCATTGCTCGCGCTGCTCAGGTGGTGGCCACGGAGGTGGAGGAGGCGGGCAAGCACTGGGCCATGTACAGCGAGGAGGTCAAGGACTTTCTGTGGAAGGTGGATGGAAGCTGTGGGGAGGGGGCCCGGGTGCGGGGCGTGGGCAACGCCCACCAGGGCTAAGTTGTCGCAGAGGATGGGGTGGGGATGGGATGGGCCCAACAGAGATGGGGTGAGGCAGCCTTGGACAACGGATGTTCGCATGCTGCCGGCGGGTTTCCCCAATCCCACCCTCTCTCTTTTGGGGCTCCTTGCAACTTCCTCCGCAAACATCCGAAACCCGCCCCCCCCCCCCCCGCCCCCCACCACCAAAAGGTCCTGCTCAAGAGCGGCCTGTCCAGCGAGACCACATTCCTGCCCAAGGCGGTGCACCCCTGCCACAACCGGGTGAGGCGGGGGGTGGGGGGTGGGGGTGGGGGGTTGCAGCACGTGAGGTTGCAGGGATGGGTCGTGGCTTGAATGGGGGCGCGGGGGCTGCTCATTCCGCTGCCCAGCATTCAAACAATCCCAAACCATTTCCCGACCCAGAACCCCCTCCTCCCCCTTCACCCTCCCCGCCGCGCTCCCGCAGGTGCCCGACAGCTCCGTGCCCACGTCGCTGGAGGAGGCGCGGGTGGTGATGGTGGGCGCCATAGACGAGCTGCTGGGGCGCACGGGGCTGAGCCCGGCGGCGGACATTGACATCCTCATCACCTCCAACTCCATCTTCTGCCCCACGCCCAGGTGGGCGTGTGTGTATGTGGGCGTGGGCGTGCGTGTGGGAAGGAGGGCGAGGTGGGGGGGAGGGGCTGTGCAGCAGGGCGTGCGGCACGCAGCAGGGTGGGTGGGTGGGTGGGCAGCGGCACGCCGGCGGGGGACACAGAGCAACAGGTAGGGTAGCGCAGGGACACGGGGGACACACGGGGGACACACGGGGGACACACGGGGGACACACGGGGGACACACGGGGGACACACGGGGGACACGCGGGGGACACAGAGCAACAGGTAGGGCAGCGCAGGGACGGGCTGGTCCCTAACGCCCATCAACACCCACCGACGCACACGCACCAACACTCACCTACACACACACACACGAACACACCCCCACGCGCAGCCTGGCCTCCCTGGTCGTCAACCACTACAAGCTGCGGTCCGACATCCAGGTGCGTGTGCGCGCGTGTGTGTGGAGGGGGGGTGAATACCATCCCAAGCTAAGCCAAACTAAACTGCGGAGTGGCGTGGCCGACCCGCAGTACGATGCGCGATGGCTCGGGGCTCGGGGCTTCGGGAGCGTGCGCCTGAAAAATCGCGCGCACTGCCCAAACACACGAATGTACCTACCTACCAGCTCGCACGCTCGCCCTCGCCGCCCGCCCTCACGCCGCCAGGCCTACCACCTGGGCGGCATGGGCTGCAGCAACGGCACCATCGCCATCAACCTGGTGCGGGACCTGCTCAAGGTGCGGGGCAGGCAGGGGGGGGCGGGGGGGGGGGGGGGGCGGAAGGGGTGCGGGGGGTGAGAGTAATGCGTTGCTGATAGCGGGATGCAGACCTGATAGCGGGATGCAGACCTGATAGCGGGATGCAGACCTGATAGCGGGATGCAGAACTGATAGCGGGATGCAGACCTGATAGCGGGATGCAGACCTGATAGCGGGATGCAGACCTGATAGCCGGCGCACCGATCAGCCCCATCATCGCGATCGTGTGCCCATCCACATGCCCAACCCTCCACCCACCTACCACCCACCCCACACATGGGTTTTGGGTTGGCAATGGTTGATTTGGGAATTGGAGAAAACTACCCCACCCCCACCACCCAGGCCCGGCCCAACTCCAACCTGCTGTTCGTGGCCACCGAGGTGGTCAGCTACTGCATGTACCCGGGCAAGGACAAGGCGCGCATGGTGGCCAACGCCATCTTCAGGTTAGGGTCGTGCGGCGCGTCCGATTCCGATCAACAAATTGATAAGAGTGTGCGACACGTGTCAGCTTCGCTCGTGCAATCTCCTGTGACGGCACCACACACCACCCCCACCAACACCCCCACCACCAACACACGCCCACAGGATGGGCGGCACCGCGGTGCTGTTCTCCAACCGCCCCAGCCAGGCCGCGTCCGCCAAGTACGTGCTGCAGCACGCGCTGCGCGTGCACACCGGCGCCAGCGACGCCTCCTACACGTGAGCGGCTGCGCGTGCAGATGGCGTGCGCGCGTGTGCGTGCGTGTGCGGCTTGGGTTCGGCAGAACGAGAACACATGCATGTGAGACCCTCCTCGCGGCCCCATCCCCCTGTACTCGCAACCGGCTCCTGACGTGCCCCCCCCCCCGCTGTCCCAATGTCTGCAACTTCCGCCTTCGTACACGCACCCGCACACGCGCTCAGCTCCATGCACTGGTCACCCGACGAGGCCGGCATCAACGGCATCTACCTGGACAAGTGCATCATCGAGGAGGCGGGCAAGGTGCGCGCGTGGTCGAGGAGCGGCACAGAGGGGCACCCATCGGTTGTTGTGTTCCAACTGCAACGATCAACGATCGAGCACAGCACAGCACAGCCGGCAGCCCGGCACCCTTTCCACTAGGCTGTCCACCCGCGCCCTTCAGCGCACTAACTGCTATCCGCGCATGCAACATGACTCTGGCGGTGTGCTTTCTCCGTACGCAACCGCCGTCACCCTTGCGCAACCCCCTCCACCACACCCCTCTAAGTTAGATTGGGCTGGTATTCGACCCCCCCCCCCACCCCCTCTGCAGTGCATCGACATGGTGATGCGCGGCATTACGCCCAAGGTGAGCGGCTGGGCCGTGGACGAGGGGGGGGGGCGGGTTGCGACTACCGACCTAAACCACCAAACCAAGCGAGGGATGATGACGAGGGGCAGGCAAGACAGGCACGTCGCATGGGCGTGATGGGAAAGGGTGACACGCCCAAGCCCACGCACAGCGAGACCTTGCAGTCCGTCGGGAGCCCTTCGGCGTTGGGCAGCACTCCTGACCGCCATCCATCACCGCCGTGCACCGCCCATGGCAATTGTACGACAGATCATGACGTGGCAGCAGTACGGCGAGGCCGCCGTGCACGTGGTCTCGACCGCCGCCCGCCAGCTGCTGGCGGCAGGCAGCTCGTCCAAGGCCGCCGCCGCCGCCTCCAAGACCGCCGCCGCCGCCGAGGCGGTGGCGGCGGCGGCGGCGGCCGTCGCGCCGGGCGGCAGTGGCAAGCGCGGCAAGGCCGGCGGCGGCGGCGGGAAGACTCTGGCCCTGGTCGCCACCTCCGCCTCCGCCTCCGTGCTGTCAAGCAGCCCAGAACCGCCGGCAGGCGCCGCCAAGCCGGCGGGCGGCAAGGGCAAGGGCAAGGACGAAGAGGAGAAGCGGGAGCCAGTGAAGCAGCAGACGGCGGAGGAGGAGGCGGCGAGTGTGGATGCGATCCGGCTGGAGCAGGAGGCGCGGCGCCGCAGCGACAACGGCACGGCCTGGTGCGGCCCCTCGCCATCCCCCGCCTCGGCCCCCTCCGCCTCCTCCTCCGCCTCCTCCGCCTCCGACTGCGGCTCCCCGCCCGGCGCGCTGTCGCCGGCGCCCTCCGAGACCGCTGCTGCTGCTGCTGCTCCTGCTGCTGCTGCTGCTGCTGCTGCTGCTGCTGCTGCTGCCGTTGCTGCGGCGGCTAAGGGCAGCAGGGGCCCGCGCGCGCTGCTGGCGGCCGCGCGGTCCGCGGTGGCGGGCGCGGTGGCGACCTACCGGCCCGACTACACCGCGTGTGTCGACCACTTCCTGGTGCACGCGGGTGCGGCGTGAGATGAGCGAGCGAGGGGACGACAGTCGTAAGCGGTGGCAGCCGTGAAGGAGGGGTGGGATGGGGTGCCAAGGGCGGGCTGGACCTCACTGTTGGGAGTGAGCCCATCAAGTCAACACGACCGCCCACAACGACCTTGACCTTGCACCGCGCTCCTTTCACGGCTACCCACCCCATCCACACACACACACACACACTGCGGCCGTGTGCATGCCTAGCATCGGTGCCGCCGTGGAGTGGGGAGCGGGGGGCCAGCCCCCGCCAGCCCACGGCGCACACACACGCGCACACGCACAGCAGCCACACGGGTTACAGGGCAATCAGCGCCTCCGTAACCGCCGCCCGCCACGGAATCCCATGCAGCCTAGCGATATTCGTCTCCGCGTCGCCCCTGACTCGTTCCCGTTTCGGGCATTAGTATAGTTAATGGGATGCGTGTTAGGTCGCTAGGTAGCTTGTTTGCTGCACGCCGCCCCCCCCTTTTTCGCCACTGCCATTTTGCCTGCCCGTGACACTTCTGTGCTGCCGCCCTATGCCTTTGATTTACTCTCGCTTATAGGTGAGAATGGATATGGAGTGGACAAGAATTGGGGGAGTTGTGCCCGGTAAACGTTGTAGCGCGTCGCCGACGCGGAGCATAGCAGCGCATGCGGGTGCACCCCGGTACGCGGCTGGATGCCAAACGCCCGGGTAGGGGGTTCCAGGCAAAATTGCGGGTAAGTATAACAAGGTAGACAACTGGGGCAACATCGACGACCGCGGAGCTCGGTAACCGCGTAGGTATCGGTATGTAACTGCGCGCGCGTGTTTGGCGGGTTTGGTCCGTCTTTGATTTTTTTTGTCTAACACACACACACACACACACACACACACACACACACACACACACACACACACACACACACACACACACACACACACACCTCCACACACACGCACACCGCACTACACGCAGGCGGCTACGCGGTGCTCAAGGGGCTGCAGTCGGAGCTGGCGCTGCCGGACGCGGCCATGATCCCCAGCTTCGCGGCGCTGAGGTGGGGTGGTGGGGCGGTGGTGGTGGGGGGGGCGGTGGGGGGGAGGTGGTGCAAAAGGGGGGGAGGGCAGGAGGGCGGGAGGGGGGAGGATTGGCTGCTGCTGTCGGCAGGTGGGCGGCGATGAAGGGACGGAGTGAGGGCCAGCCGCCCGCCCCTCGTTCAGAGCGTCAACACTCGCCCTCTCCCACTCGGCCTCTCGCACTCGGCCTTTCGCAATCGGCCTCTCACCCTCACACGTACGCTGTACGGCACACCCAGGGAGTACGGCAACACCAGCGCCAGCACCACCTGGTATGCGCTGGGCTACACGGAGGCGTGCGAGGGCGTCAGCCGCGGCCAGGTAGCTGTCGTACTGGGGTGGTGGCGGGGTTATGGGTAGTGGGGTCAGGTGGGGTGGAGGGGTGGAGGGGTGGGGGCCTGCGCAGGCTACCGCACTGTGCTGTGTTGGCTCTGCTGCTGTTGCTGCGTTGCGTCGAAACCAGCTGCGGGGCATGGACCGGCTCTGGACGCCCCTGCACCCAACCCAATCCGCGCATGCCCCACCACGCCCACCTCTGCCCACAGCGCGTGTTCCAACTGGGGGTCGGCGGCGGCATGAAGGTGAGGCGCAGGCCGAGGCCGGGGCCGCGTCGGAGGCGGCGGTGTGCGATGGTTGGAAGACAGGGGGGCGCAGCTGGCGTATGTGGCGGGTGGGGGGGGGGCAGCAGCCCGCCAGTGCGCAAGGACGGTGGTGGGGGCGGTAGGCGGCGACACGCGTGCACGTGCGCGTGCCCTCCCAGGCTCCGCCGCTCTGCCGCTTCGCCGCACACCGCGGACGTACCCCACCACGCCACCCCACACCACACACTACACGCATCACACCTGCATGTGCATCCGCGACAGGGCGGCTGCAACGTGTGGCGCGCGCTGCGCGACGTGGACGGCAGCACGCACGCCGCGTGGCGCCACCTGGGCGGCCGCCGCATCACGGAGGCGGAGCTGCCGCGCGGCATCACGCAGGACGTGGTCAGGTGAGGAGTTAGGGTTGGCTGGACTAGACTGCTGGGTGTGGTTTGGGCGTGCGGGTTCGGTGCGTCGGGCCGCGGGCGGGGCTGCTTGGTCCGATGCGGGGGATAAGGTAAGTGGCGATGGAACGAGGCGTGTAATGGAGCCCAATGCACCCTCACACACTCACAGGCACGCGCGGGCCGACGAGTTCCTTGCCGGAGTGGGAGGCGCTCGTGGCGGCGCCAAGGCCGGTGGCAACCACTTTGCGGCGGCCACGACCGACGACAGCGGGGCGCTGCTGGAGCACTGATGAGCTCTGATCTGATGTGATGGATGGCACTGAGCCATGGTGATATGCCGGTGATGGTAATGAGGGTGAAGATGGTGGCAGGCGCCTTGCTTGCATGATGATTGCACGCGACCACTCATGCGGGGGCAGTCCGGCGCGTTGACGTCGCTTGGATTTTGGGGCTTGCAGGTAGGGTACGTAGGTGATCAAACAGCTGCTGATGCCAGTTGTACGGCGAGCGCGGCCGTGGGCAGTGGGGGCAGGGCCGTGCAGACCACGGTACTGCTGCTGCTAGAGAAGGACAAGCAAGTTGTGATGATGTGGCATGTACGATCAAAGAGCCGGATGGAAGCATTGCGGCCGCCGGCCGCCGTGACCACCCTGGAGCAGCAATCATGCAGAAGCATGACGACCGCGGTGATCATTGCGTGTGAGCAGGGGGCTCAGGGGGCGGCGAGGTGGCTCATTAGGTAGGCAGCACGGAGCGGCACGGGTGCGGGTGCGTGGGCTATCGTAATCGTGATCGTGATACGGACCATGTGAACCAGAAGGCAGTAGCAACAGTGGTGCTCATGTTGGCGTTGGCGTGTGGTGATCCAGCAGGTGATCCAGCAGATTACGCGGGACTCCGTGGGGTGCAGCGTGTTTACGTACAGAGGTTGCAACCTTGGTTGCAATGCCGTGCCCAGCATACAGCCCGTAAGATTAATCCGCACTACGCAACCGCACATATATACCGACATGCCGCGGTGTGCGGCCTTCGCTCAGCACCGCCAGGCACGCCGCATGCGCCCACGTTCGGGGCATACCATCATGTATTCATGTATGGTCCTGAGCACTAAAAGACATCGACGCGCCAGCAGCTCATAACGAGCGCAAACAATGAGCGCGTTCTAGGAAACACGCGCGACTAACCGTCCGTTCCACGCAAGGGACCGTGGACCGTAGCCGAAGGCACTTTGATCGCCACGTCGAAGCGGGAGGCAAAGAAACCCCAAGCGCATGGTGCCCTCGCCACCCAAGCCCCAGTGAGCGAAGTGCTTTCGAAACGCGAACGCGAATATGCGTAATCATGTGTCGTTGCAGTCTCTAGCACGCATAGAAGGCCGGTGAGCAAGACTCAGACACACCCAGTGCAACGGCATGCGCATAAATTGCACACATGTACGATGCGGCAAGTAACGTCCCGTACCAAACGCCTAACAATCGGGGAGATGGCTAAATAGAGGAGAATGCAGGGACCTGGAAACAAACGCACGCATGCCGAGGCCTGCTGCTGCAAATCCGCTTGTTTGCTTGCAGTGTCACTCCCATGCCACCCCATCACGCTGGGACAAACCCGTCTTGCTGCATGCAGACGCAGCAAGTCCACGACGCAACCCATTTTAGAATTCACCCGGATGTAATGACGAATGCAGCAGATAAAGTAGTAGTAGGTGCGACATGCGTGTGTGCGGGCGCACCTGCCCTAGTCGTGTGAAGTCGCATAATCCACGGTAACTCGGACGCTATGGGGTGCACACGCATGCTATTCAACCTCACATACGGCCAAATCAAAATCACCTCGAGCGTCGCTGTCCCAAGGAACGGAACGGACACGCACGGGTTGAATAAAACGCATCGAAAGCACGACTGGACCCATTCGACCAGCAGCAAACGTCCTGATGATGATGAAGCACATCGCACGCCAGCCGTAAGCAGTGGCCCAGTACGCAGATGCTCCAGTCTCCAGTAGTAGAACCCCCTTTAGATACCGGTGCTTGGGGAATTGCATTGCCTTTGCTCCATCCATGGACCGATTTCCAAGCATTCAACAAACCCATCCAGTGTGCCCAGGAACCGCGCGCCCCCGACAATGCTTAAAGCAGTTGTAATGGCTTGTACAACGCGCTATGTACGACACTGCTAATCTTGCACGCACGCAGCGAGGGCATGCCTGCTGCGCTCCCTGCCGCCTGGCACCGTGCGTGCAGCACACCCACCCGCGTGTTCCGATCAGACCACCACACGATCCTTGCGTCTGCCGATAAGCCCGAGACGCCTTGATGCGTCTGGCTTTGTTCCATGCGCATATGTCCTGTCTTCATAAGGGGCAGCCCACTCTTGGAAACACCCAGCATGCCCTAAAGTGCTAAATATCCATGTCAATTCGTGCAAGAGTAAATGCACATGATAGGACCAACCCCCGCCAGCTCCATTTATCTACATGATGCTGTGCAGGCAAAACACTTGCAACCTGCGCAAGTAAGGGAGTGCCGCACGTTGCATTTGACAGCCCGCCACAGTTCGCCAAGCAAATTCATTCTTCCCCACCGTTCGTCACAGGTAGGAGGATATGTCCCCCCTCCCGAGTCTTGATATTCAATCATCAATTTCAGTTTGTAAAGCCCAGAATGTGAACAACTCAGATGCGTGGAGCGGTGTAACCGCCAACCGTTGTGCAATGCTTCCCACCCCCACCCCCAGCCTTGTAAACTCTTCACACAATATATTACCAGCACCCACATTAAGAGCCCCCCCCCCCCCCGCTTAGATCATGGTCCTCACCCATGCCCACAGGCAAGGTCTGTATGGGTTCCAGTTCATGCCTTGCTGCTCGCGCACTTTGCAATTCACAACTTTCATCGTGAGGCATGAGTATGCCTGAAGTGGAATAGGGTTGCCCAATTTCATTCGCAACCAACGCGCATTTCATGTCAGCGGGCGTCGCCGAGACACACCCCTAACCAGTTGGAGGTGACATCGAACCCCGCATGCGCACACATCCCTTTCTTTCAAGGCCATTAGCTAGGTCTGGCGAGCCATGAGCTTCTGTTGGGGGTTCGTGCACGCAACAAAGGGGATGGAAAACACAGGGTCAGACTCGTGCCAAGGGCGGCGGGGGTAGTCAAATGCTACACTTGGTGCGGTGGCACACGCTGAATGAGCATGCAATCGAGGTACTCTGTGCCGCAAGTTTGGCACACACGACACCCAACTCATCGTGCACCGCACCTGCTGCTCCTCTGCCGGAACCAGCCACGGGTGCTGAAGCAGCTGCTCAGCCGTGGGCCGGTCGCTGGGGTTCTCAATCAGCGCGGCGCGGATGAAGTCACGTGCCGCCTCCGAGAGCGATGAGGGGAAGGAGAGGGCGCGGGCGTTGGCCTCCGCGGCCATAAAAGCTGCGAGGCTTGGCCTCGTGAAGGACGACTTCGCCGGCTCACATTGCTCATGCCCCTCCGACACAAACGGCGGGAAGCCGACCAGCATCTCATATGCCAGCACGCCCACCGACCAGATGTCCGCCGCTGCGGTGTAGGCCAGGTTGGCATTGTTTTTGTTCTCGTCGGCCGTGCGCTTCAGCGGGCAGCGCTCCACCTCCGGGGCCTGCGGGGGGGGGGGCGGCCAGGCGCGAAGGTGGGGGGGGGGGGGCCGCGAGACACGGCAGGGGGCAACGGTCTGAAGCGGCCTGGACACCGGTGTTCATGCAGCGGACGATGCATAGCTGCCTAACATGTAAAATATGCTTCAATTCGTGGCAGAGCGCAGTGGGCTGTGGCCCGACATTTGTTTGCAAAATGCCATAGCGCTTCCCCAAACCTCGATCGCTGACTTCATTTGAAATGCATAAAGTGGTGTTTGCTGGCAGCCTTTAAAGCGCTGAGAGCAAGCGGCTCCGCGTTCGAACATTTTCTACATCGTCTACATCGTTTGGCCTTATTTAGACGTTCATATACGAAAGCTGAAATAGTAAATGGCCAAGAGAAGGACACGACTGGGCAAACTGCTGTCTGGATCCGACTGCTGACCGCGCCACGCCCTCCACCCCCACTCACCATGTAGTCGACCGTGCCGGTGCGCGTCACCGCGCGCTCATCATTCAGGCAGATCGACACCTGCGCAGAAGCGAAGGGTCCAGGCCATTCCGTTTGGTCCCCAGTCGACTGGCCTTACTTGCACCGCACATCCCGTAACCACACTGCTCCAGTGCGGCACAGCATGCTACCAGGTGAAACGCGGCACTCACCCCGAAGTCCGCGATCTTGAGCGTCCAGCTCTGAGTGTACAAGATGTTCTCGGGCTTGATGTCGCGGTGCACGATGCCTCGCCGGTGCAGGGACGCCAGCGCATCCAGGAAGGGCGCCAACAGCAGAACAGTGGTCTGCGCGTCAAGAGCCGCAATCAGGGCGCGCACTTGTTTAGTCAGGCTGGATACAGGATGCCGCTCACGCGGCTTATTTCATAGTACTGCGTCTCGGCCCACGCCAGGCACCCCTGGCCCGCGCACCTGCGTCTCCGTCAGGCGGCAGTTCATGGCGCGGTGGATGCCGTACAGGTCCCCCCGCGCCGCCCACTCCTGGACCAGAACCAGGCGCCCCTGTCCATCGCACGGGGCGCAGCAGCCAGAGGCGGAAATGCAGCGGCAAGTTGGGCGTTGGCCAGATGCGGCGCTGGCATGGCATTGGCTCGGGTCAGAGCCGTGTGCCACGGCAATGAAGTAACGAATGCTGAACGCATGTGTGCGAAATTGTGACAGTTAAGGCAGTTGGAGGTGGTGTGTGCCTGGCAACCTGACCGTGCGTTGAGCATGCAACGGGCAGGACATGCATGAGGCTGTGAGGCCGTGGGGGCATGCACGGAGCTCACCTGGTCATGGAACGCCGCGTAGAGCATGCTGCAGCGGGGCAAAGGGCCGGCGACGTCAGCCGTCAGCACGTGGTACCGGTACGGGCTTGTCCATAGCGGGTGCAGATCATGAGGCGATGCCGCCCTGCCCCCCACATACGGTAGCCCCCACACCCCCCATAGCCCCCCAGCCCCTGCACCCCCCCATAGCCCTCCCTCCCCTTCAACCACCATAGCCCCGCCTCCCCTGCACCGCAACGCAGGCAGCGGCCCCCGCACCCACATGATGTTCCTGTGCGCCAGGCCGATGTGCAGCTCGATCTCGCGCCGCAGCATGTGCAGCGTGTTGGGCGGCACACGCGCCATGAAGTACACCTGGGTTCGGTGGGGATGGGGTTGGGGTTGGGTGGGTGGGGAGGCAGGGTGATTGGTGGGTGGGGGTGGGAGGACAGCGCGACGGGGTGACAGGGCGACGGGCAGGCAGGCAGGTGCGCGACAGGTTGACAGGCATGCAGGAAGGCGGGCAGGCGAGCGGGTACGTAAGCGACAGCGGGGCTTTAAGCACCGGCTGCCGGCTGAGAGCAGGCAAGCCAAAGCGACGCAGGTTCTGGCCACGCGCCCTCCTAAC
The DNA here is from genome assembly GCA_016834605.1 of Chlamydomonas incerta. Classification (NCBI taxonomy): domain Eukaryota; kingdom Viridiplantae; phylum Chlorophyta; class Chlorophyceae; order Chlamydomonadales; family Chlamydomonadaceae; genus Chlamydomonas; species Chlamydomonas incerta. The sequence continues at coordinate 481,278 of JAEHOC010000040.1, forward strand.
TCCCTCTCCCCCGCCCCGTATACCGTTACCCTGTATTGCCGCAAACTGCATTGCCTGTCCCTTGTCTAGTTCAGCTTGGTTTAGCTTGGGATGGTGTTCACAGCCCCCTTTAGCTGTCCTCACCTTGAGCGCCACAGGCAGCCCGGACGTGCGGCATATGGCCCGGTACACGGCTGACGTGGCGCCCTTGTACACACGCTTGGTGACGTTGTAGTCCGACAGCGCCCAGGGCCCGCGGCGCCGCATGGCGGGCGGCGCCGCGGCGTTGACCGCCAGGAGCGTGTGGGCGCCCTCGCGACTCCCGTGCTCCTCATCGCCTCCAGCCGCTGCCGCCGCACTTGCGCTGCTGGGGGCGGCCGCGCTGCTGCTGGGGGCGGTGGTGACGACGCGCCCACCTGTTTCAGCGGCCGCGGCTGCGTTTGCTGCCGCGTTGGCGGCAGTGTCTGGCTTCTGGTCGACGTGGAAATGCGGAGGAGCGGCCGACGCTGCCGGCGCCGTGGCGGTGCTCACTGATGAAGCGATGGCGGGGCTGCCGCCGCCGAAACGACTTCTGCTGCTGCCCGTGCGCCCATCGCGGCCTGCAGGTGGCGGCGGTGCTGCTGCTGCTGCTGTTCGGCCTGCCGCTGCAGCCACGCGTGCAGTAGCTGCGCCCGGCCGCCACTGGCGCCGAAGTGGCCGCCGCCGCTACCGCCACCGCCAGCGGCGCCCGCTGGGGGGCTTACAGGCGGCGACGGCGCGTACGATTCCCTGCCACAGCTGCCGCCGCCGCTAAAGCTGGTGGCCTGGTGGTGAAGCAGGTGCGCGTGGTGGCCGTGGTGGTGGTCGTGACCGTGGCCCGCCGCCGCCGCCGCCGCCGCGCCAACCGCCGCCGCGCCAACCGCTGCCACAGGGGCGGCGCCTTCATCGGCTTCATACTCCCCGCTACGGCACGTCAGCACGCAGAAGGACAGCAGCAGCAGCGGGGAGTCGAGGTGGTTGCTGGCGGCGCCGCCGGCGGCGCCTCCCGCGCGCCCGCTGTTGGATCCTGCGGCCATTGCCAGGCCAATAGAACTCGCCGCTACCACTGACAGCGGCGCGCCGCTGCTCCCAGTGCTGGCCTCGCCCCAGCTGTTCCTGTACTCAGCGCTGCTGCTCTTGAGCTGTGAAAGCAGGCTGCTACCGCGGGCACTGCTGCTGGTGTCGCCACCGCTGCCGCCGCCACCATCGGCGGCCGTGGTGGCGGCGGCGCCGCCAGCAGGGCCGCCCGGCGCCGGCGCATGAGGGCGCGCGGGCGCAACCGAGCTGGCGTGGCGGGGCACGTCCCGGGGGACGGGGCAGCTCCTGCAGCTGCTCATGGCGGCAGCGGGCGTGGCGGCGGCGGAGGCAGCGGCGCCCCAGTCGTTGGTGATGGCTCCCCAGGCATTCGTGATGCCGGACCCAAAGCGGCGCTGGGCCGCCGTGCTCTTGGAGCAGCCGAAGCCGTTGCCGCCTGCCGCGTCAGCAGTGGCATTTGGCGCGGCCCCAGCCCTGCTGTCGATGCTGCTGCCACCGGCCCGACCGCCGGCAGCGGCGCCTGCGGCGCCGCGGCTCTCGCCGCCGCCGCCCGCGTTGATGCTGCTGCTGTCGCAGCGACGGGTAGGGCTGAGCGCGGCAAAGAGGCTGCTGCTGCGCTTGGGGAAGCCGCTGCTGCCGCCGCACATCCCGCCGACAGCCGCAAGTGGCGACAGCGGCGGCGAGCCAGGTGTCGATGATGGCAAGCTCTCGGTGGGGGACTTGGGTCCGCCGCCTGCGGATGGGGTGGGCAACAGGTGTACAGGCGCACGCATGGGTGACGTGGTCGGTGCAAAGCAGGGGTTGCCGGTAATAACAGGTTGCCAGGGCCGGGCCACCTCAGCCACCGCCACGCAGCTATCTAGCCCATTACTAGGCGCATACGTATACCGGTAGCTTACCTGTGTGGTCGGTGATTTGGGCTTCGGCGGCCGCCGCGACCTTGCGGCCGAAGCTGAAACGCATGACCCGGAAGCTGCCGTTGCAGCGGCTGGCCGGCGGCGGCGGGGTGGCCGCAGCGGCGGCGGCAGCGGCGCGGGCGGAGTCGGCGGCGGCGGGAGCAGCAGCAGCACCATTGGCGGCGGAGATGGCGGCAGTCGGCTCGGCACCGCCATCAGCGGCGCAGTCCCGCAGGCGGCCGCCGGTGGGTGGCGCCAGGAGCGCCGGCAGCGCCGGCGGCAGCGGGCCGGCTTCGCCCTGCGGTTCTTTGCGGGTCGGACGGCCTTGGTGGTGGCTTTGGTGGTGGCCCAAGTGGTCTTGGCTGCCTCGCTGGTGGCGGTGGGATGAGAACAGGTGCTTCAGGTCCTGCGCAGCGCGAGCCGCAAGGCAGGGGGCGCAGCTTTATTCGGCGATGCGGCATACCGGTTTTGCTGTTCGGGCGACTGGTAGGTACAGAAACAGCAGGCTCGATGGCGTTGCGGTTAGGGGTGCAGGACTGTCCAGGACTGGCATGCTGCTGTGTATGGTAAACCGTGTTGCTAAAATGTCCAGCTGATCGAGCCACCCAAAGGCAAACACACACGCCAGGTTCAAGGAGGGGCAAAAGTTGGGGCCGCAAGACCGGGCTCCCAGTGCGCAAGCGGGCGGTGGCCAGTGCGAAAGCTGTCTCACCGAAGCACGATTCTGCCAGCCGCACTCTGGAGCCTAACCTAAGAAGAATGTCTGAGCCTATACGCATGCTTTCGACGCGACCGAAGCTGCACGTCAGCACGTAAAGAAGCAAGTTGACAGGAGTTACCGACTAGCCCCGAGTTAAGATTAAAATGGAGTTCATCATGTGTAGAAGCAATAAGGAATAACTCGCCGGAGTTTGGTGCTGGCGCTACATCGCAAACCGTGCCACACACACCGTGTCGACCATTCGAGCCCCACCCCTCGTGTCGACCCCACTAAGGTATTACAGGCAACAGCTGGGCTGACTGGGGGACAGAAACTCACGCTTAATAAGCCGCCCCTCTTCGTGAACGCCACCGAGTCGGGGGAGTCTTGAGCAAAGTTGGGCGACCATGCTTCCGGGGATGCGGGGGTGCGAACGTCAAGGCCGGAGCTCGCAAGCTTGGACAAGCCGAGGCATTTTGGGGCGTCGAACGAAGACATATCTGCGTTGGCGCGTGCACGTACACTCAGCGTCACGGCATCCAGCGCTGGAAGTGATGGCATTTAGCACGCATGTCAAGCGACGCGGTTCGTCAGCCTTCTGTTACCCCTCAACGAGGGAGTTGTCCTTGAACAAATAGTACTGCATGTGTGCTAACCAGGTCGCGTCGGAGGCCGATTAATTGTGGTCGCAATGTCTGCTACGCGAGCGAAACCGCGGGCGGCTGGGCCGTGCGCGCTCCGCCGGCTTGTAGCAAGCCTGCCGAGCGCGAGCGCACCTTCGTTCAGCCTTGCTGTAGTATTGTACACGCCAACTGGAATAGCTGGGCAAGCGCCTGCACGTGCGGGGTTGTCTGCACGCAGGATTGAAGTAAGCACGCTCAACCGGCGTTCCTCATAAAAGCAACACGCACAGGATGGGATTGATTATATGCTTAGTGTGCCTCCACTGCCAATCGAGAGACTATCACACACACTTATCACCTTTTCCAGCGAGGTCTCTGTCTGTCGCCCACCAAATTGTCGGTGTACTTATTTCCAATGCTATTATTACAATGCAATACACGTAGTGTGTTTTATAAATTGGTAGCAATCCATTAAAGCCTCGCGAGGGCCGGCCGCGACGTGTGCGGCACCGTTACGTTAACGCTGACGCCGTTAGGCGATGGTTTCGATCGCCTAATTCCACCGGCCTGCACTTTGATCGGTGGGCTTGAAGCCGACTGGAGAGTGGATTGCCTGCCCCCGCTTTGACGCCGGTCACGCCTGAACCGGTAGTCGCGCAGCACAGGCCGTGTCACCGGTGGACGCGACCATCCAATTCGCGGTGCAGATGCCCCACATGTTCAAGGCGCTTTCCGATTACTTGTGCGTCGCGTTCGCCTGGGCTGCTACGACAGAAGCGCAGTTCGCAAGGCTTGGCGGTGCGGGGGCCCTGGGCCTTTTGCGCGCGCTGGTCTATGGGGCGCTTCCCGAAGCCGGGGCCCGGCACGCAACCCGCCGCCATGGCCCATGCATATCCCGCCTAATTCCTTGTAATGTGCTGTATGTTACATGCGCAGCCACAGCTGCTCGCTGTTCGCAGGCGCGTTCATTCCTCCTGTGCGTAGCGCATAAGCACCGTTCGTCTGTACTCCGTCTCGACCAGCAATGCATATGCATAATACGGTACCGTAACATCATACCACGGCTATCACGATACCATGGGTACGCCAAGCCACCTCGCGGAAGCGGGCTTCGTAAACAAGAAAGCTGTTAAAACATGAAAACTGATCCATATATAACCATCCATCGAGGGCTGGTACACCCTCCCCTCAGGACATGACTACGCACGGGCTCGGAAGGCTGGAGGGCGGATGCATGCGCATGCGCACATTGGTACAGCAGGGTATGTACATCCAGTAGGCCGCACCTGCCTGCAGTGGACCGAGCCAAACAAACCGCGCGCGTGAAGCACTCCTACGGATCTCGACCGCCTCGACCGCTAGCGCCGCGCGCACGCACGTGCACCAGGGGGCGGGCGGGCACACACAGGCACTGACCTGCTATTGCCGGTAGCCCCAGCGCCGCGGACACACGCACCTGACACCGTGCGCACAGACTAACGCAGCTGAATGCATAACAAGGTATAAATAAACCCACTGGGAACAGTTGGCTAGCACAGGCAAATTACGCAAGTAACTAACCACTCCGGAACAAGCGGCCCCGTGTCTCAGGAGGGACGCCCCAAAATGCCTGTAGGTCCCACACTGCCATGCGTGCCGCCCCGCCACTACCAACTGTTTTGTTAACACAAGAATTTCGAGAACCGCAAGGCAGGCCGGCGCCCACAGCATGTGGCGCACGGCCGTACTGGTATGAACAAGCTACGAAGAGCCTCTATGAGCCCCTATGATTTATAAAGATTCTGCCAAAAGAATGCATAGTAAGGATATTGTTTGGCCGCCAAATTCCAGTAGCCTGACGTATGTCTCAACGGAGGTCCCCGAGGGCCTAGCTTTCAAAAGACAACGCAACTGCCGCGTATTTCTAGGGCTCGAGAATGCACACCTCCGAGCCTTTTGCACAATTCCTGCAACCACAACGCGTATCCCACGAAGTGTGGTCGGACCAATCACATGCAGTCTTGATAAGGAGGCGACGAGCTTCGTTGCCCGCCCACCAACACGCTGATCCGGCAATGCCAAGCTCCGGCAGCAGACAAGTATGTAAAAACAACGCCTAATCACCAGGCGGCAGTGGCCTTGGGCCATCCATCGCAAGCGCTTGTCCTCCCGTGCAGCGCCTCCGCAACATGCATGCACGCACCCGCTTGTCTGTCCACACCCGATGCCTCAACGCCTGCATGCTTCTACTGAACGCCACTCCGCCCGCGGTCGGGCACGCCCTGTCCCATCCTGCATGCCCTCCTCCCATCCACCGCCGACATTGCTTGATTCCCTGCCTCCCACGCCCGCAGCTGTGTCTCGCACTACTCGTACATGTAATCGTGAAAATTAGGTGACCTCTCCAAAGCGAGGAAGCATCTCCACCCGGCCTGTCCACATGTCGCTTGACATCCAACCCTTATGCTCACTTTGTTATGTTTGAATGCGGTGCTGGCCATACATAAGCAACACAGCCCGTCAATCAGTTTCGCAAGTTACCCAGCCCGCCATTCTGTTGTGGCGGGCAGCAGCCGCTCCCACACATCCTCCATACCACACCAGTCACCGGTGCGGTACACTGGCCGTACACCGGCAACCATGAAGAACCCCCGGCCTTCCATTGCTCGCTCGGGTTTGAAATCCCAATGCAGCTCGATGATCTAGATGACCAACACAAGCCCTAACGGCCCAGCAGTGCAGCTAGGCGATGCAAGCCCAGCAGCCGCTCACCGCTGCAATCGCTGCGGCATGGAAATGCACACTTCCAAGTCCCAGATTCGCAACATTACCGTAACCAGCATGCCCACAGCCTAAGCCACCAGAATGTATCCAATGTAATGTCTGTGAGCTCAGGCTAGCTTGCATCAAGCAAGCAATCGCAAACTCTGAAAAGCCCGCCAACCTCAGCCGGCTCAACCAACCTCGGCCTCGGCTCTTCTGTTTGGTCCAAAACATGTTGTAATGCGTTACCCTAGCATGAAATAGGCATGCGCTTTAAACAATATCCCGTCGACCAGCCCCTAAACGCACTCTACTCTTGCTGATGCCCACCAGCCCACACGTGCTCACCGGGTGCACTGCGCAGGGGACCCAATCAACGTCCAGTCACCACAAGATCCGTTACTAGCCTGGTGCATGCGTTACTACTCGGACGTTACTCAAGCGCCGCCTTCCATTATTGTCACACCGGACTCCGCTTAGCAAGACTGCCAACCAGTGCGCCGGGGGCGCCAGTGTGGTGTTTCTGATGCCCGTCTCGCCGGAAACAGAGACGCGCCTTGGAGCCACGTCGCCACCCGCGTCTTTGAGTGCAGAAACAACAGCCAGCAGGCTTCTCACCCCTACCGCCGCTGCAGCATCCGGAACCGCTATCAATTTACATCCAGCCCTTCAGCTCGCTTTGTTACGTTTGAATGCGTTGCTACATAAGAAACACAGCCCGTCATCAAGCAAACAGTCTCGCAAGTACCTAGCCCGCCAACCTGTTGCGGACAGCAGCTGCTCCCACACGTCCTCCACGGAGCCACATACCTCCTCAGTTCTTAGTGCGCTGTCCGTCCCTCCTGTTTAACCAACAATCCTCACCACGATTGAAGCTTTGCAAGAAGCCTGGGATCAGCGCCACGGATGGACGCCCCATGTGTTACCACGTACGCGGACTAACCGCATGCAGTCGAGACATCGGAGTCTGACACAAACCCACATACTGAACACATTCCAAAGTCCTGACCCACGGCTCAGCAGTTCTATCATTCATTCAGGCCTGTGGGTCACACTGCGCACCGGAGTAACCAAGCCGCAACAAGATGCGGGATGGAGCCCACACGACTGTCCGCACCCAGGCAATGTGCATTCCAGATAGCCCTGAAACAAGTGAAGCTGACGAAACTTATAACCGCCTGTGTGAGCGCATGCATGGCGCGAGCACACGCGTAATCAAATTCCCACATTCATCTCCAACTGGTGACCGGATGCACAAGAGGTGCCATTCATCCGCCCACTCCCCGTTGCTACATTTCGTAGCCTTCGGGCGTTCACCCAGCGGAACAAATATATAGGACGTGCGGATCCATGCGAAACTAAAAAAATTCAGGGCCGCCAGACGTTTGGTGCAGTAGTCCCTCCCCCGGAGCCGCCATGCGCTGCTGACAAGTCGTTTCGACTTGGGCCAACGAACCGGACCGCATTCAGCCCGGCCCACGGGGCCATGCCACCTACTGCTCTTTCCCCTACACTCGAGGATCGGTTTTTATTGTGTTTTACTCTTTTGCGTGAAATACGTCGCCGGGCGCGTGTTGCGCACCCAAGCTACCTTTATGTCTATCTCAGAGTCCTGTGTGCGCACACTAGTACTTCGCCTGGGAAAAGACACGGCGGCGGCGGCACAGCCTGTGTACGGACGTTTCTCAAAGTTTCTGCGCCCCAGCACACGCGCTGCTGATCATTAGTGGGCCGTGGCTGCTGCTGCGGCCGCCGCAGCTGCCGCGGCAGCGGCTGCTGTAGCAGAGAGCTTCTGCGTGCAGTAGGAGCAACACGAAGGTTAGAAGCGGGAGCATAGCTCAGGATCATTGGGATCAGATCCGATGACAGCGCATGATTCCTACAGAGATGCGTGTGTGTAGGCCGGCCTTGTTCGTCAGGCCTATCCTAATCTGCTAGCAAGCGCATCCCATGTTGCAGGCATACGCAATCACGCGTACGTACACGCCGAGGCACGTAACCGCACGCCTCAACACCGCCTAGGACTCAAATCGAGGCACCACAGGACACAACTCTTCGCGCCCACCTGCTGCTGCTCCACTGCCGGAACCAGCCACGGGTGCTGAAGCAGCTGCTCAGCGGTGGGCCGGTGGCTTGGGTTCTCGCTAAGTGCGGCACGGATGAAGTCACGTGCCGCCTCCGAGAGCGATGAGGGGAAGGAGAGGGCGCGGGCGTTGGCCTCCGCGGCCATAAACGCCGCCATGCTTGGCCTCGTGAAGGACGACTTCGCCGGCTCACATTGCTCATGCCCCTCCGACACGAACGGCGGGAAGCCGACCAGCATCTCGTAGGCCAGCACGCCCACCGACCAGATGTCCGCAGCTGCGGTGTAGGCCAGGTTGGCATTGTTCTTGTTCTCCTCGGCCGTGCGCTTCAGCGGGCAGCGCTCCACCTCCGGGGCCTGCAGGGGGCAGGCGGGCGGGCGCGAGACACGGCAGGGGGGCAACGGTCAGCGGCCTGGACACCGGTGTTCCAGATTCGCTGCACAGCCGTAGAATCTCTGAAACACACGAATTAATTCGCGACAGAGCGCCGTGGGCTGTGGCTCGACATTTGTTTTGCAAAATGCCATAGCGCTTCCCAACGCCTTCGGTAGCTGTACTTCATGTGATTTGCATAAAGTGGTATTTGTGTGGCAGCCTTTAAAGCGCTGAGAGCAAGCGGTTCCGCGTTCGAACGTTTGTGAGCGTCGTGAAATCTACATCGTTTGGCCTTTATTTATACGCTCATATACGAACGCTGAAATAGTAAAAAGCTGCGCAAGAGCGGGACACATTACTGATAAAAAAACAGCTGTCTGGATCCGACCGGTGACCGCGCCACGCGCCCACGCCCTCCACCCGCACTCACCATGTAGTCGACCGTTCCGGTGCGCGTCACCGCGCGCTCATCATTCAGGCAGATCGATACCTGGGCACAGAAGCGAAGGGTTCAGGCCATCCCGTTTGGTCCACAGTTGACTGGCATCACTTGCACCGCACATCCCGCATCTCCCGTGACACACAGCATGCTACCAGGTGAAACGCGGCACTCACCCCAAAGTCCGCGATCTTGAGCGTCCAGCTCTGAGTGTACAATATGTTCTCGGGCTTGATGTCGCGGTGCACGATGCTGCGCCGGTGCAGGGACGCCAGCGCATCCAGGAAGGGCGCCAGCACCAGCTCAGTGGTCTGCAGGGGGCGGGACCGGTTCGTGCCATGATGCCGCAGCTTGGGGGCATGGGGGCAAGTGGGCCGCCTGCAAGGCCCTCAGCGTGCGGCTGGGCCCGCGCACCTGCGTCTCCGTCAGGCGGCAGTTCATGAGGCGGTGGATGCCGTACAGGTCCCCTCGCGCCGCCCACTCCTGGACCAGAACCAGGTGCTTCTGCGGTGTGTGTGTGTGTGTGTGTGTGTGTGTGTGTGTGTGTGTGTGTGTGTGTGTGTGTGTGTGTGTGTGTGTGTGTGTGTGTGTGTGTGTGTGTGTTCGTGTGGTTGGGGAGGGGGAGGCACGGGCGGTAAGGAGCGGTGTGTATGTGTGTGTTTGTGTTAAGGGGAGGCACGAGCGGCAAGGAGCGAGGAAGGCCCGGACAGGGACACAGGGTAATCCGACATGGTCGTGCCGCGTTACTGTCCAGGTTTGACCGAGCGAGTTCTGGCGTGGTGTCAGAAGCTGGAAAGACGTTGCAGTAGGCGCCTCGGGAATGCGGCGCGCACATCGCACCCTTCTTGCACCGCACTGCAAGTTGCACCACACCCCGCCCTCATGCATTGGCGACTGGCTACGTCACTCACCCCGTCCGTGAAGGCCCCGTACAGCATACTGCATGGGGCCAAAGGCGGGCACATTCACACATCAGGCGAGCGGGCGATAAGATCAATGCTCGTTAGCGCGCTGCACGTGGTGGTGGTGCCGGCAGGTGCCAGCCAGGTTTCAGGCCTGCACCGCACCGCATGCAGCGGCCTCCCCCGCACCCACATGATGTTCCTGTGCGCCAGGCCGATGTGCAGCTCGATCTCGCGCCGCAGCATGTGCAGCGTGTTGGGCGGCACACGCGCCATGAAGTAAACCTGGGGTCGGTGGGTCGGGGTGGGGGTGGGGGATGGGCGGGTGGGTGGGTGGTGGGAGTACAGCGCGACGGGGTGACAAGGCGACGGGCAAGCAGCCGGGTGCGCAACGACGGGGCAGGCAGTGGCAGGCTGAGAGCACGTTTGAAACGAGCGCATGGCGAGCGGGCTGGATGAGCAGGTAAAGCGCTTGATACAACCACATCCATCATCCCTGCATCATCCACAAAAACCCGCCAAAGCCCCAGCCCAATGCTTACCTTAAGCGCCACGGGCAGGCCCGAGCGGCGGCACACGGCGCGGTACACAGCTGACGTGGCGCCCTTGTAAACGCGCTGGACCACCTCGTAGTCCGACAGGGCCCAGGCGCGGCGCCGCATGGCGGGCGGCGCGGCGGCGTTGACCGCTAGCAGCAGGCTGGGCGGCGGCGGCGCGGCGGCGTCGGCGCCGTGCGCGCTGCTGCCGGCGCTGCTGCTGGCGCTGCTGTGCGCCTTGAGCGCCGCCTCCACGTTCACGGCGACCGGCTGGTGCTCGGGCGGGTGCTCGTGCGTGTGTGTGTGGTGCTCGTGCGGGTGGGAGTGCGGGCTTGGGCGCAGTTGCGGGTGGTGCGGAGGTGTAGCTGGCGCTTGGGCGGCGGCCGCGGCAGCACGGGCGGCGGCAGCGGCGGCGGCGGCCTCCTCCTCCGCCGCGGCCTCCGCCTCATCCTCGGCGACGGCGGCGGCGGCTGAGCCCGAGCGGCTGACGGGCTCCGAGTCGCTGAGAGGCTCAATCTCGGACTCCAGCGCAACGACCGGGGCGAAAGCCGCGGCGGCGGCAGCAGCCGCGGCGGCGGCGGCACCGCTGATGATGTGAGGCGCCGACGCCGCACACGAGGCCGCGGAGGGCGACGCGGTGGTGGTTCCGCCGCCACCGCAGTTCTTCAGCGAGCTTGCGGCAGAGATGGCGTTGACGGACACGGCGGACAGCATCGGGCCGGGGCGCTGCGGCTGCGGCAGTGAGCCCGAGGTTGCGACTGCTGGCGGCTGCAGATGCGGCAGCTGCGACAAGGGCCGCGGCGGCGCCGGGCCGCTCGCCACCGCCGCCAGGAGGGAGCTGCTGCTGTCGCCTGCGAGGCCGGAGAGCTGCGCGGCGGAGAGGCTGGTGGCCTGGTGGTGGAGCAGGGCCGAGGCGTGGGGCTGGTGGTGGTGGTGGTAGTGGTGGGGATTGTTGTTGTCAGGGCGGCGGCTCGCCAACGGTGGCGAGCCGCCGAGCACGAGGGAGGGCTGACCGCCTTCAATGTTGCTGCTGACGGTGCCGAACGCGCCGGCGGCCCGGCCGTGATTGACGCCGGAGGAAAAAGCCGACCAAGGCGGCTGCGGCTGCGCCGGCGTGCCGCTCCAGCTGGTCGTGTTGGTGATCCCGATGGGGCGGCTCGCCACGCGGAAGGCGGCGCGGCGCGGGCCGGTTGCGGCCGCGGCCGCCGCCACGGCGGCGGCCGCCGCCGCCGTGGGGTTGTTCACGCTGCTGGTCGCGAAGGGCGACGCAGTGGCGCTCAGCGGCTGCACCGGGAGCGTGATGGAGTCGGAGTTGTAGGTGTAGGTGCCGCTCGCGCCGGCGGCGTCGCCGCCGTGCAGCAGAAGCAGGCTGCCGGATGCGCTGTTGGTCTCGGAGGCGGCGGCCGGCGGCTCACAGCCGCCGTGCTCCGCAACGCTGTGCAGCACGCTCGAGCCGCCGCCGCTGCGGAGGCTGCCGGGGACGCCGCCTGCCGCCGCCGCCGCCGCCGCGACCGCCAGGTGGGGGTGATGGTGGGGGTGATGGTGGGGGTGATGGTGGGGGTGATGGTGCGGGTGGTGGGGGTGGTGGGGTTGCGGGCGCGGCAGCACCGTGACCTGCTGCGGCATGGGGCAGCTGTTGCTGTTGATGCTCGTGAAGAGATGTGCGCCGGCGGCGGCGGTGGCGGCGGCGCCGCCGCCGCTGCCGGTGCTGTCGGGTCCGCAGCTGTAGTCATCTCCGCCGATGCTGCTGCCGTGGCTCATGGTCAGGAACTGGCGGTGCGCCGCCGGCTGGGCGGCGTGGTGGCAGGCGCCGCTGGCGCCGCCGCCGCTGAGGCTGCCAGTGCCGATGAGGCCGCACGCGCCGCCGGCGGGCGTGACGGCGACGGTGGTCGCGGGCGGGGAGCCGCCCCCCACAGAGTGCACAGCATGCGAGAAGCGGCGGAAAGCCCTGGCCGCCATACTCTTGCTGCTTCCGCCGCCGCCGCCCCAGCCGTGCGAGAGCGTGGCGAAGAGGCCCCCACGGCCCTCACCACTGCCGCCCGAGGGTGACATAGGCCGCCCCGCGCTGACGGACGGGGTGGGCGACAGCGGCGCGGCGGCCGCCGCCGCCGGCATGCGCACCGGGGAGGTCGGAAGCCCCAGATGGCTGACGCCGCTGCTGATGATGCGAGCGGAGCCGTCGCAGGACGTTGTGGTATCGTGCTTTCGCCCCAGCCGGATGCGGAAGTGGAAGCCGTGGTGGCGCGCGCTGGCGCCGGCGCGGAGACTGCTGCTGCCGCTGCTGCCGCCGGCGGCGCCGCCCTCGGAGCCCGCTGGGTAACCCGCGGCTGACGCGGACACTGAGGCGGCAATCACCATAGGGGTGCCGGGCGGGCTAGCCACAGCGGCGTTAGTCATGCTGGATGATGCGCCGCCGCCGCCGCCACTTGCAAGCTGCGAGTGGTGGCCGGCGGCGCCAGCGCCGTCTCGAGACGCGCGCGGCGTGCTGCTACCGGAGGGCTCGTCTTGGTGGCTGTGGGTGTGGCTGTGGTGGTGGTGTGTGAAGAAGTGCTTTAGGTCCTGCAGGCAACAAAACATGATGGGACACAGCGCGGTTTTACGGGTTTTGGGATCATGCAAGAACAAGTGATTATTGCTGCCTTTAACAGTGCGTCGCTGACGTGGTAGCATGCAGAGCTGCCAGGAATTTCCTGAGGCAGCGCGCCTGCGCGCCTAAGGGAGGCGCGGTTATGCACGGTGCGCGGTTTTGGCGACCACGACTGGCCCGCGCATCGGCAATCAAAACTTGGAAAGAGCGGGGCTGCTAATGCAGAGCGCGGGGAGAGGGGCGATCGCGCAGAGTCCGCTAGGGATGCTGAAGGCAGGCAACCGGAGTCCCCAGGGCACCGGGGGACTTCAACTCGATACCGCCAGCGCACACGTGGGTGGGGCCGAACGTTAGGCGTCGCCCCGGCGAATATCGCGAGAATAATGCAACGCCGCCAAAACTTACGTGGAGAAGGCCGCCTTTAGCCTTCTTGCTGGCTGAGCCTGGCGAGCTGCACGCGAAGTCGCTCGCACTGCTGTTCAGAATGTTGACGGGCGTCGATGCCTTCGACGCTCCTTGGCTCGGGCTCACGCCGTCTCCATATTCCACCTTCACTCCTCGTTTGGTGTAGGATGAGGCACTGTCGGCGAATGAAGTGCGGGAATCGGGAAGAGGGTTCGAGCCCCGGTCGCCGGAAGCAGTCGTCGGCGCTCCGCCGGAGATGGTCCGTTCTTCGCTGGCCGACGATGGCACGCGAACGTTGAGACCCATTGATTTTGTCGACATATCGGTGGCCTGTAGGCCAGGACGTGTATCCGCGAAAGGCCGGGTAGGGTTAGCTAACTGTATTGCGCCGACGACAGCCTTTGCAGACGTATTCTGCGTCGATGATTGGGTCAATAGAAGCAGTAAAGTGCGTGAATTACTGGAGACTATAAGCTGCGGGCCGGCGACCAAACGGACGGAAGACTAAAAGCGGATTTACAACGGAATGTATTAAAGCGCGTCAATGGCCCCGCCACCAAGCGCGCTAGCCACGACAGGGACCGAGAGCTAGCATGCGTCGACATGTGCGATCATGCGTGCGTAACTGCGGGGTCTGCGAGGAGGCGCGCGCAACCCCACCGAACCCCACTCTCAGGCAAAACCCAGGAGGCTCCTAACGAGTGACCCAGCGCTCTAGCTGATCCGCACACTATCATATCACAACTTACTCGATGTCAATATTCCGGTGGCTTTCTGGAGGCTTTCCAGCAGTTACACCGGATGTCGGTCCTCACGCACTGCAGCGGCTTCACACTTCCAGCGCCTCAGATAATCAATATCAAACTCACGGCGAAGTGTCCAGGTGTCTCCAAGGTGCGCGAATGGAAAACCTGGGGATACCCCGCGCAATATGACTCGTCCTTTTCAGTCGCGTCTTGTGCAGTTATATCATAGCTTATCTTGTGTTGCAACTGTGTTGCTATTAGATGTCCCAAGGTGTGTATTGTTGCGGTGGCGTCGCCGGCACATAAACACATTCCGCGCTGGGCTGCCTGACTTCCGCTGATGCCGCGGGCCGAGCTGAATACCCTGCGCTACACCGTGCCGACGCGCGAGAAGATTGGATTGTTGATGGTTATCGAGACAAATAAGAGCGGCCCACAGCACTGAAGTCAAATCAACTGCCGTAAGCGGTCCGTCATCTGGCGGGAGCTTTCGGCCCCTGTGTGACACGGCGCGTTCCGGCTGGCGCCCAGGCCCATCCCATCGGCCTGCGCCGGGAGCCCGGCCCTTGCACTCCTCCGCCCAGCGCACCAACGTGGAAACCGAATTCAGCTTGCGAGCCTGGTTTTCTCCCACTCAACCCTTTTCATTATCACCAGGCAGACCAGCACGACCAGCGGCAGGCCTGCGAAACCCGGTGTTTTGGCCGTTTGGGCTCCCGGCCCCCGGGAATGCACGCCAGCGCGCAACTCCCACACTGACGCACCACCCCACCGATGCACGGCACGGGGAACAGTTGCATGCGTTTAACAGCCTGCAAGATTGCCCCGCGGCTCTCTCCTGCTCCTGCTCCTGCTTTGCAAGCCAACACGTGGTGTACGTAATGGAACATGCCGGTGTGTATGTGTACGTGCCAAGCAGCGCAAGACTTGTCCTTGTCATTGCGACGCAGCTCCCCTGACACCCACCTCTCTTAGCCCACCTTGCAGCCCCCCGCCGGCACTGCACTGCTCTGCACCGCTCTGACCGCGGCAGCCCATGGTCCCGGCCGCGCAACCTGTGCAACCACAACACCGTAGATAGACATACAACATACAACCGGCCGTTTCCGGGGTGAGCCCCATCTCTCTAATGTACAACGCGGCTCGCGACAAAATATACATACATACCCGCAGCGCGACCACGGGCGTCCATCAAAACGCGTGACGTCATCACCCGCTGGTGACACACCCGCTGGTGACACACCCGCTGGTGACACACCCGCCGGCCGCTCAGCCTCCGCCGCCACCGTCCGGCCGACGACCAGGCTCTGCCGCTCTGCCTCCCCGCTAGCAGCTCATCCCTGCCCTCCTTCCAGCCTCTCCAGCCTCTCCAGCCTTTCCTCCCATGTCGCCCTCCCTTCGGTATAGCTTGGGCTGGTATTCATAACCCCTCCCCCTCCCCGCCCGCCGCTGCTGCCGCCGCCGCCCTCTCACAGCATCACACCACCCCCAGCAGCAGCCGCTCCGGCGCCTCCAGGTAGTCCCGCCAGGTGTTGCTGAAGGCCGCCAGCGCCGCGCCGTCCACCACCCGATGGTCCGCGCCCCAGCTGACCTGCGGGCAGGGGGCAGGAGAGAGAGTGTGCGGGCGGGCGTGAGGGAGCGGGTGTGTGAATCAACCGACCGAGCGCGCGGGGGTGATGGGGGCCGTGTGTGAGTGCATGGGCACCGGAGTGAGAAGTGTGAGGGGGCGGGAGTGTGCGACCGGGGGAAGGGGGGCCAGCGTGTGATTGAGGGAGTGGGTGGATGGTTGGGCAGTCGGGGTGACAGGCCCGGCGGCAGGCCCAGCGCACGAGAGGGTGTCCGTCAGTGACGCAGCACAGCATGTCGGCCCTTCTCACGTGCGAGGGCGCCCGTGGACCGCGTGTGGAACCTCGTGTGGAAAGCCTCCCTCCAAATGCCATGCCCGCTTCCGGCACCTCCCCGCCGACCCCTTGCCCCGCGCCGGGCACCAGCAGGCAATGACGCCGCCCAACGGACGCCCGCCCAACGGCACTCACCGGCAGGATCGACACCGGCACTGGCAACAGCGGCACCGCCGCTGCGCCGCCGCCGCTGCCTCCGTTGCCGCCGCCACCCGCGGCGGCTGCTACAGCCGCCTCTGCCGCGGCGGCCGGGTACCGCGGCAGTAGCTGCAGCCTGCCCAGGGCCACGATGGCGACCTCTGGGGGCGAGACCAGGGGCGTGGCGTAGGTGCCGCCGATGGTGCCTGCGCCGTATTTCGCACACGAGATGCGTACGACAGAGATTGTGTACGAATTGCGTGCCAGGGTGATGTGTAGCCACAGGTGGTGGGGTTTTGCCTGAATTGCCTCCCCCTCGCTTTCCTCTGCTTCCCCGCAACTCCAGCACACCAAATTCCACGAGGCACACATGGGCTGGCATAACCGGGGGGCCCCATGCCGTCCCCCGTGCATCTCTCTCAGGGCCCCTTGCAGCGCTGATGTTTCGTTACGGGGTGGGTTCAGAGCTAGCCCCCGACGGGCAGCTCACCGATGTTGGACACAGAGATGGTCCCGCCCGCCAGCGCCTCGGCCGGCAGCTTGCCCGCCGCCGCCAGCTGCTGCAGCAGGCTCAGCTCCGCCGCCACCTGCGCCAGCGACTTGCGTTGGACCTATGTGTGTTGGGAAAGGGCACGTGTGACGGGTGGGGTTGAGGTAGGGGCTGGTGTGAGGTTGGGTAGGGGGTTGGGTGGGGATTGGGCGAGAGGTACCGGTGGGGGGTGCCTTCGCCTCCTCGTGCTTGAAACCCTTCCTCCCCCCCGCCCTTTGGTGATTCTGGTCGACGGCGCGCCGGCCTCGACCAACGGCATCGGCCCCAATCCCACCACAAGCATGACCTCCATCATTTGCCTGGGCTGCGTCCAGTTCGGTTTGGTTTAGCTTGGGCTGGTGTTCACAAACCCCACCCAACCCCTTGCGCTCTGCCGCCTCCCCTCCACACCCTCCTCTCTACTACACACGCACGCGCCCCCCACCCAAACCCCACTTCCACCCACACACACACACGCCCCCACCAGCCACCCTCCTCCCCCCCCCCCCCCAATTGGAGAATTGGAGAAAACTACCCCCACACCCACCCACACCTGCTTGATGTTGGGCACCACCAGGCCCGAGGGGGTGGCCATGGCGACGCCGATGTTGTGGTGTGGGTGCAGCAGCAGGTCGGACCCGCCTGCAGGAGAGGGGGGAGGGGGGTGGAGGAGGAGGGGGGAGGAGGGGGGACAGGGTGCTTCGGTGCTAGAAAATCAAACCAAACCAATGCAGAGGGTTGTGTGAAACAAACACCAGCGCAAACGAAGACTCAACCCGATGCATGCCGCAGCGAGCGGAAGGACATTCACCCCACGTCCGCCGGAACATGCCATCAGACCCCAAGCGCCAGCAAACGCAAAGCGAACCAGAGCCCTTGAGACCTAGAGCCCCAGCCTACTCCTAGGCCCCCTCCCCTTCCCCTTCCCTCTGTAACGCTTGTAACACCACCGACTATCTCTCAGACACAATGGGCGCCCCGGCACTCACTGGGCGCCAGGCTGGCATTGAGCTGCGGGTGCTGATTCAGTGCGGCCGACAGCGCCTTGATCAGAAAGGGCAGCAGCGTGAGCCGCACACCCTGTGGAAAGTGTGCGTGTGGAGGGTGGAGGGGTCGGGGGGGAGGGCAGTTCATTCCAGAACCCAAAGCAACCGACCGAGTGAACCCAAATCAACCAGTCCCGGGGGGAAGGGGGCGCAGGAAACGGGGAGCCGGGAAGGTGGGGAGCGGGAGGGGGTGGGAGTGGGCGGGTACGGGGGGAGTGGGATAGCTGAGGGCCGGGGCTTTGTACGCCTGCCCAATCAAACCCAAACTCCATGCTGGGGCTGGGGAAGGGGAAAGGAAAGGCCCCCGGGCACAGGCGGCACCCACGCGAAGCCAGGCCGCGCCACGCCACGCGGCAGACCGGAACCACCACGCACTGTCGCACTGCCGTACTGTCGTACCTGTGCCCTGAGCCCGGGGTCGTTCTTCAGAGCCGCCCGCACCGCCAGCAGCCTGCGCGGGGAGAGGTGGGGGAAGATCCTCGTTATCAGCCCAAGCTAAGGAGTTGGGGCGCGGAAGGCACGGGATGTGGTGTGGTGTGGTGCGGTGTGGTGTGGTGTCATCAGTCGCACGCCGCTCTGGCTGCGTGCACCCACCGGTCCACCACCACCTCGTCATGGAAGTGGAAGTTCGGCAGCGCCGCCGCGGCCGTCATGGTCTTGACCATGGCTCTGTTGTTGAGAGTGATGAAAAGCGTTGGGGGCCGAAAACACACAGTAATACCCCTCGTGTTATCTAAATCTAACACAGTAATACCAAGAGTCAGGGGATGGTCGCGATGGGAGTGAGTGAGATGGTGGAATTGCTGCACGCAAGCACGCTACCACAGCACGACAGCAGCAGGTGACGGGAGAGCGCTGAAGAGTGCGCAAAGCAAGTGTGGGCGGCCAGGGGTGCGGTAAAGAATGGGTTCGAGTACTGGCACACGGGTACCCGCCACCCCTTCACACGCACACACACACACGTCCGTCTGATGATTCTTTATAACACACATGCACATGCACACGCACACGCACACGCACACGCACACGCACACGCACACGCACACGCACACGCACACGCACACGCACACGCGCGCCCTCACCGGCGATAGCCACGCAGCGGCACCACCGTCGGCTGGGCCCCATCCGCCGCCGCCGCCACCGCCGCCGCCAAGCCGCCCGCCGCCACGCCGCCCGCCGCCGTCAGCCGCTGGTACTGCGCTACCGCCTCCGCCAGACTGCGTTGGTGGTGGTGCGAGTGCGAGTGCGCGTTCCTCGCCCCCGCGGCCGCGCCGCCGCCGTTGCCTGCCAGCGCCGCCGCCGCCGCGTGGCCGTTGCCGTCGCCATCGGCAGTGGCGGCGCCGCCGCCAAGGCCACTGCCGCCGCCGGTAGCAGCAGCAGCCGCTAGGTCGTCTTTGGTCCGGAGCACGTCGGTCTTTGTGACGCGGCCGCCGGGGCCGCTTCCCGCTACCGCCGCCAGCTCGATTCCTAGCTCCCTGCTCCGGGCAGCAGCGCAATCAACGCGCGGGGCGGGGCGCTACAGGGATAAGTGGCCGCACCTGCACCTGCACGTGCGCCGCTCTGGAGCGCACTTCCAACGAGGCCATTACAAGGGCCACGTCTGGCCCGGCCCATGTCCCTTCCCTGCTTGGTCCACCCTCCCTCCGTACATTGGGCTGGCGTTCGCAACCCCACCCATCGTCCCCACCCGGCCCCCAAGCCCCGCACCCCAAGCCCCGCACCCCAAGCCCCGCACCCCCACCCCCACCCCCCACGCACCTGGCCAGCGCGCGCACGGCCGGCGACGCATGCACCGCTCCTGCAGGCGGCGGCGGCGGCGGCAGTGGCGGCGGAGGAGGAGGAGGAGTTGCGGCAGGAGGAGGAGGTGCCGGTGCCGGTGCCGCCGCCGCCGCTACCTGCTGCACCGGCTGCCCTGGCGCCGGCGACACGGAAATGCCAACCACCACCGCCGCCGCCGGCCCCCCCGGCGACGCGCCGCCGGCTACGGATGCCGGCGCGGCGACCGTGGTGCTGGTGCCGGCGCCTGCTGCTACTGCTGCTGCTACTGCCGGCGCCGCCTCGCCCGGTCCTGCTACTGCCGCCAGGTGCTCGGGCGCTACAGCCGTGTTGTCGGCCACCTCAATGTCCAGCAGGGGCGCGCCCACCTGGGGCGGGGGCGGGGGCAGAGGACAGAGGCGTGTGTGGAGGGGGCCACGTCCAGGGGCCACCAGAGCAGCCAGGCACCTGAAACCACAACCACACCTGCACTGCCTGTGGCGCCGGGCCAAGACGCGAGCGCCCTTTGCCGCCTCCCACCACACCCCAGCCCGCCAGCCCCGCCAGCAGCACCACCCGACCCACCCCCAGCCCCCCACAATGGTTGATTTGGGAATTGGAGAAATCTAACCCCCCACCACAGCCCACGCCCAGCGCACCTTGACCACCGCCCCCGTCTTGTGGTGCAGTGTCACCACACGGCCGGAGTAGCGGGAGGTGATCTCAATAGAGGCCTTGTCGCTCTGCCGGGCGGCGGGGAGGAAGGGGGAGGGGGAGAGAGGGGAAGGGGGGAAGGCAGCACGTGGATGGGAGGTCGTGATGGGGGAAAGGGGCAGGGAGGACTGTGACCTCCGCCGCCGTCCTGCCCGCCAGCCAGCGGCCGCCCCATCGGTGGCGCCGTCCGCACAACAACGGTCCCTGCTCCCTAGCGGCATGACACACGGAACCGCGCCGTACGTCACCCACGACCGTACGTTAACAATGGCTGTACGTGACACCAATTGCCGTACCTGCACATCGCACAGCTTGTCGAAGGCCGCCACATGGTCGCCCACCTGGGTGTGAGAATGCACAGCCGCGCCGGGGGAGGGGGGAATTGCAATGACGGTGAGTGAAGTGCAGCAGGGTAGGCACGGGACGCGAGGATGGTTCAAGAAATGGGAAGGGGAGTTGGATGCAAGCAAAGCACGCCCTGGGGGGGGGGGGGGTCCAGCACCGAGCTTCTCGATGGGGGTTGGGAGGCTGTTGGTGGATACCTGTCACCCAGTAGGGACGCGGTGGCGCCTAGTCTTTCGCATCTGAGTCCTGGCTGTGTATAGGTACATGGTCATTTCACGTCTACAGCAGTGCGTCTACAGGCGAGGCCGGCGCAGAGGCATCGCGAGGTGCGCACACGTTGCCTGGGTGCCGCTGACAACGGGTGTTGCGCGACTGCACGCGTCGGACGGAACAAGGAACCCCAGCTGGGCTGAGTCGTGTGGCAGCGATAACGCACATCATGCGCTGAGATTGGACAGCTTCGCAGCCAACGACGCGGCCGAGGGACCCTCGCGTGCGCGTGTAGCCGCGCGACGCTGACACGGCGCGCTGATGTCAGCATGGCATCGGAGACGTGCTGTGCCCAGGGCTGCGGCTTTCTTCGTAATGTGCACAGTTTACCTGAACGGACCAAGACACAAGCTCGCACTCGCTGATGCCCTCGCCAGTCTGGGCCAGCGGGAAGGCGACGAGCTTCGCAAAGTGGCGGAAGTGGAAGTTGGCGGGACAGCGCCCCGCAGCCGTGCCCTCCCTCCCGCAGGCATTCGATGCTCTATAGCATGCTTGAAGAGCCAGAAGCGGTGCATAACGCCTTCCATTTCGGGCAGCGAGCAATGCCACGCAAGCCATTTGCGCTTGGGGCGATGTAAGGCGCTAATAATGTTACAGTGTAATATGAACTTAGTTTGTCAAATGTTGCATGGACGCGTATTAGTTTACTGGCTGAAAGGGTGCATCGGCCGAGGTGCTGTCCGGCAGCGTGTTCATCGTTTGATTATGATAAAGTAGGGTAGGCGATATATAACTATGCTTAGGGCGCATGAAACGAATGCAAATTAGCGACCAGCCCCAGGACTGGATTTCATCGTCGGAACCAGTTGTCCAAAAGCCCTCATAAACTGAGTCGCTTTCAATTCAGAGCTTATTGAATTACAAAGATATATGCGTTAAATTGATTCGATGCACCCACTAAGTGGCTTGGAGGAGAATGAACCTCGCGACAGATGACAGACATTGGATCCAGTCAAACCGCGGCCGATCGGCGGCGTCGCTGCGCGCCTCCTGCCCGCCCGCCCGCCACGTCCAGGCGCTAGAATCCGTCCTGTTGCCAATACCATTCACATTTGACAATATGCGCACCTTTCTTCTGTCTTCTTCGCGCGCCGACCCCGCCGCTGCTCGCGGTCCCGACTCGTCGAGTGAGCTGGCCGCGACGCCCATGTAGTTGGGCATGGCCACCTTGCCGTCACCTATGAGAGCCGTACGTAACGCCCGCTGGTGTGCCGGCTGGGGACTGCATTGAGACACCTAATCCATTCATGGCAGTTGCCAAGCCAGCACTTGGGGAGGCGTTGCCATGTGTTTGGGTGATTGCCGGCGGCGCCGGCTGCCCACGCCCCGGGCGGGACACAGTTCCAGGCCCACCACGCCCTGTTGCGACCCTGTGCCTCCTGCCGGTGCTGCCCCCTAACTATTACGATATCACGCAAATCAAACCTTCATGACAAGGAGCAGACGTGGGCACACTGGTGCGTGGCAGTGAATGGTAAGTACCGTGGCGTGACCCCAGTCGCGCTGCCGGACTCCTACAATTCACGACTACGGCAATGCTAGCGGTCTACGAGTAGCTCCAATGGTTGATCTCAAAGATGCAACGAGCAAATATTGCAACCTCGACCAGTTCCGATTGACTCCAGCAACATGCTGTGTCCTGGGCTTGGGGGGGGGGCAGTGAGCCCGCTTGTTCAGCACTGGTGTACAGAGTGACTGCCGTCAGCAAGATCAGGATCCAAGACTACGCTGCAAGATGGAGCAGAGCCGTCAGATAGGACCTATATCCAGTATTCCGTGGATGTCGCGGTGGCCGTCCTCGTGTTAGTGGGCCGGCTGCATAAAGTCGGTGCCAATGTCGATGCACCTTGGAATTCCATATAAACCGGCACGTGTGCATCGCCCCACGAGTGAGGCGTGCGCCGGGCATCCGCTGTTTGCCCGTGCCGCTGCGGGCAGCCATCTCTGTCCACCGCCCGGCCACTGCTGCCTGCAGTCCGCCCGCAAACCCTCCCCCTTCCTCCTGCACCAGAGATCGGCACTTGCTCGAAGATGCTCTTGTCACCGATGTCGTCCTTGAACGCCTGCGCTTACTTGCGTCCTGCGAACACCGCGAGCAGGACACAGCGCGACGCCAGCAGCCCCTGCTCCATTTGTGGGTGCGCGGGGGTTCGCAGCGTCAGTTGCTTGGTGCAGCGAAGTGCACGGGGGAAGCTTGAGTTCGCGCCCGGCTTTGGAGTCCCGCCTTGACACGCACTTTTCTCCCAACGCACACGCAGCCCTCCAAGCATCCCTTCAAGAAGGACGGTGGTAAGTTCTCGGACATGGACGACTGCCTGACCGTGCGTATACCGGTAACGGTGTGCGTTTGTAATGACAGCGCACGCCCCTCCTCTGCGGGCGGTGACGCGGCTGTGGCCCCGCTGTCGGCACCTGTGCCAACAAGCCGCATGTACCAATGCATAGTCTGTGTACAGCCGGTGGATCACGCCTGGGTGCTACTAAAAGGACGGCACAGCAGTGTGGCATATCAGGGTCGCTCGGGACGGTGCGAGCACCCAGGCAGGTCCACAGGTCCACAGGTCCACAGGTCCACCCGAACTCTACCAGCACGTGACAGCCTGCAGCCCTGCGCTTACACGCGGCGTGCCAGCGTTTCTGGCAGTGCTATGTGCTGCATGACACCACCGGTTTCGGCCTTGGACTGTTTACGGACCCTGCGTGTGGCCAGTGCTCGTATCTTCCATCTACGCTGTAGAAATTTGCCCAAAATCCGCCGAAGGCGGAGAAAAATTTTTGAGTTTGGGTTTCGGCATCTACGGAGCGTAGACGGTTTGGGCGGGTTTGGCGGTCTTTTAGCCAGGGAGCGTAGATGGTTTGGGGGTTTTGAGGGCGTGGCCCTAGGGAAATTTTTCGGGGCGTAGATGGCGCGGGAGGGGTCATCTACGCTGTGTAGACGCCGGGGGCCAAAAGCCATCTACATGATACGGGCACTGCGTGTGGCAAGCCGTCTGGCACGGCTAAAGATCACGCACGGTCAGCGTGAAGACGGATCCATTTGCCGTATCCGCTCGCCTTCTGCTCTGTAACGGAATGCAATTCCTGGCACAACATGATCACCCTGTAATAAGGCTTACTGGCAAAGGTGTAGGTTGAAAGCGAAAGGGACACTGTGTGTTATAGCAAGGCCAGCGCTGAGCAACAAAGGCCAGCGTGGCTCAGCGCTGGCTCATGAGCCTGGCTCGGCGTTACAAACTCTAGCCTCATCCCGTCATACGATGCTTCCAACGCCGTGGTTGTGCAGGCTCACAGTTCGTCACGAGTGTCGCGAATTGCTTGAGAGCGGAAAGCCGCAACGTTGGTTCGCCCATCCACCCGTGCATCTGCCGACACTGCCCCCGATGCTGGACAACAGACTTTACCAACTGCCCCCCCCTGTCTATGCAGCCACCCCAAGATGCATGCGCTCCTGAACTGATTGCATGTAAGATCCAGATGTCCTCATGTCCAAAAGTTGGGCGGTTGGGTGGGCCGTGCGTGCCGCATTGACTAGGCGACGGCGTGTCAAACCGAGTCGCAATCCAGCACGGTTTCCCCAACGATTCTAACAACTTCTTGTGTGTTACTGAATCACTTTACGAGGACCAATTCACCTGTAACAACAGGCCGCTCGCTCAAGTTGCTCGATGAAATGCTCGATTGCCTTGACTTTGGTTTGCTTCTACAAATTGCTTGTTCATCATCCTCCGTACGGTTACTGCATGTGCATTAGGTATTGGGCTGCCGTAAGCGGGCTGAAGCAAATGTCGCGAGTATGACCTATCAGCCGACGAAGGTGTTTTCGGGCGTCGACACGTGGCAACTCTGGCGCGCGCTGTTAGAAGTGTCAGCAACATTCAGTTATTGCACGGGCGCGCTGGGCTTGAAAACCCGTGCGCAACACCATGGTCCTCGAGCAGAAGGAAGTGGCAATTCGCCGGCCTGAGCTAAGTCGGCCCAAATCAACTTTTCATACCTACCACCATCGCAGTAATAGCAGACTCATTGTCTAACATCAAGCGACCACCCTTAAACAGCGGCGACCCGCCTCCTCATCCCGCGCCAAACCCGCCGCGTGGACAGCCCTTTGACTGGCTACCGGTACTCTCCCGACGTCCGCCTCCTGCCTCACAATCAAACTAAGCAGCACTCTGCAGCGGACTTGTGGTTTTTGCGGACCGAAGGTTCCTCACACAGACTCCCACCCGTTCGCCCTACCTACTTTCAAACACACATGCGTACCCAGCCTAACGGCACGCCGCAGCGGACACGTCTGCGGTGCAGGGCCGTGCCACGCTTGGACACAGGACACACAAGTACTCAAGCACACACAGACACATTCAAACTGAGCTGACAAACATATCTTGCACACACACATGCGTACCCAGCCTAACGGCACGCCGCAGCGGACACGTCTGCGGTGCAGGGCCGTGCCACGCTTGGACACAGGACACACAAGTACTCAAGCACACACAGACACATTCAAACTGAGCTGACAAACATATCTTAGCCGAAAAGCTACCTCGCTGCCTCAAAGACCATCCAAGCCCATGGTGGCGGCACTGGCCGTCCACGTCACCGAGTGGCTGTTTGCTCATCTGCATCTGACATCCTGCTATATTGGCAGCAGCACATGGCTGCTGCGCTCTAATACCTGCCTAACAAGCGGAGCTCCCTGATGCGGTTCATGCTCACGCCTCAGTAGTCGTCACTTGCTTCTGAAGTACAGTTGCCTTGGTCTGCCGGCCAGTGCCCGCGGACGGTGCCTGGCCCATAGCGTGACCCTGGCCCGCCGGCGAGACGTTGGGCCGCGGCGTAATTAGGCACGCAAGCGGGTCCCAGTTGGCGTTGGCCGCGTCGATCGCCTGCGCCTGCGCCGCCATCGCGAGGTCCAGCTGCATGTGCATGCGGGTGAGGTGGTTGAACGCTTCAGTGCCGTTGCAGATCTCACGAGGATGGCCTAGGGCTCGCTCCACATTCCCCACCGCCGCAGCGGCACGAGGACGCCCTTGGCGACCACCCGAAGCAGCGACCACGACGCCGCGCCATACTGCCCCCAATGGTTCGCGATGGTTGATTTGAGAATTGGAAAAGAAACTAACCCCCACCCACCCTTGCACTTCGCACCTGTGCGTGCTGGCGCAGCAAGTTGGTTAAGTCAGCCAGGTTGCCGACCGACGCGAGGTTCAGCGGCTCCACACCCTGCAGCGCCTCCGAGTTCACGCCCAGGCTGGCGAGCGCCTCCGATGACAGCGAGTTGTACTGCAGTAGCGGTAGCATGCCGCTGAGCGCCGCCTGATGCAGTACGGTGGACGCCAGCAAGCTGGTCGAGAGCTGGTGCAGCTGCTGGCCGAGGTCCGCGCTGGCCGGCTGCGCGCCGGACGGGTGCACCAGCTGCGCGCCCTGCGCAGCGGCCTTCGAGGCAGCATGCTGCCCCGAGCCGCCTGAGCCGTTGACGTTGCCGTACTGCGGGCTGGTGGGCTGCGAGCTGTCCTCCTCAGCGTCCTCGCCCTCATAGTCCTCATCATCTGCGTGTTGCGAGAGCGCTTTTTCAGTACAGCAGAACATCAGCAAACACGACCCAGAGCCTCACGATCATCCAACTCTTTCCGGAATGACCCGGTCAAGAACACAACCCACCTTCCGCGACGTCCTTGGCATTCCGCCGTCTGCTCCCGGTTGGTGGCCGGTGGTTATGCGTGCCCTCGTACGTGACTACGAACCGTGTCTCGTCCTCGGCGCTGCGCTCCACGTGCTTGCGCACCGAGCAGCCCATGTGAGTGCACTTGTAGTACGCACGGGGAAAGGGGCTGCCCTTCACCTGCTTCTGCCCGTACTTGCGCCACCTGCAGCCGGTACATGCAACGCGAGCTTGTCGGCATCGTCGCATAGCAGAGCAGGGTGTGGCACGGACCCTCGTTTGCTATTGGCCCCAGGCGCCCAGCACGCGGATCAAAGGACGGACCTGTAGCCATCGTCCATGTTCGTGATGTCCACGACGCGCTGCATGCCCGAAGTGCTCGGCGCTCCGCTGCCCTCATCGTCCTCCTCCGTGTTAGCGCGCGTGCGCACCGCGCCAGCTTCCGTCCGCTGGCGTTTGGTGCTGGGGCCTTGCTCCGGGCTGTTGCTGTTGGATTTGAGCTGGCGCTCCGCCTCTTCGGCATACGCTGTGCAATGGCATAGCAAGGCGGCAACAAAACGTCAGGAGAACTGCTCAATGAACCATCAACACTGCCTGCACCTTAACCGCACGGCACACTAGTTAGGCGACATTCGAGCACACCTGCAAGCATGTCGAGGCGCTTGCTCGGCGACTCAGCGCTGTCGCGGACTTTCCGGATAGCAGTTGCCGCGGCCTGCGCGGCCCGCGTGTCCTGCGGCGCCGCCTTCAGCCCCGCAGCGGGTTCCGGCTCGCTCGTGTCCGTGTCGTCCTCGTGCGCAGTCGCCGCACCAGCAGCGTGCGGCACTGCAGAGGCAAATCCACACCATACGAAGTCAAATCAAGGTTAAAACCCATGACTGGCTGACTTTTGCGGTGCATGCTGCTGTATACCCCCTCCCGCGTCGACCCTCCACTATGCACCGCACCTGGGAAGTCACTCTTCAGCGCCTCCGGAATGGGAAGCATATCGCCGCCCGACAGCGGGTGTCCGGCCCGGCCGTTCGCACCCGGGGGGAATCCATGGGGCGCGGCAACGTCGACGGGGCCAACCACTGACGGCGCAGCCTGCAACCATTTGATGCATCAATTTGTGAGGAACCGCAGAAGAAATCGGTTGCTGAACACTTCCGGTGCCCAGCCACAGTCAGCTAGGTGGTTGTGATCGTCAAGCTTACCATGACCGGCTCCGCCTTGGGCTTCGGCTTAAAGCGCGAGGCCTTGACCGCGCTGGGCGCGGGGTGACAGTGGTCGCCCTGTATAAGCGCAGAGTTGTCCAGTCAGAAACAACCCAAGGGTGCCAGACCAGGAGACGGAGCTTCACGGTGCCAGATACATCCCTGCCCACCTTGTACTCCGTGGACAGCACCGTGCCGTCCGAATCGGAGCGCTCAACAATCTTCTTGGCCAGGCAGCCGGGATGGCTGCACTTGTAGTAGCTGCGCGGGTTTGGGCTGCCCTTCACCAGCTTCTCGCCGTACCTGCGTCGGGTGGGGGACAACGCTAGTTGCATGCATTGCCCGGGAAGTCGAACCCCCCATATGCGTAAGCGCCCCGGTTGCCTCGTGTAGCTCTGCGGGGTGCGGGGTGCCCACTCCCAGGCCCCCCCCCCGGCCGCGGCCGGGCCGACCCAACGGGCTGCGCCGCTGCAACTCTCCGAGAGCCCACGTCAATGCAATGTAGTGCGCTTGCACCAAAATAGCCGTTATGATGTCCATTATGGTTTAAAAACCCGGCCCCGATGTGCAAATCCTCGGCCCTCCCCGACATCGTCACTCACTTTCGCCACTGCCAGCCGTCCGAGTTGGCCACCGATTGCTTTCCATTTCCAGCGCGGGGCTCATACTCGCGTTTGACAGCCTGTCCGGTGCGGCAGCGAGCAGTCGCGAAGGTCATCTCGAAGTGCTCAACGGCCCCGCGCCGGCGTGTCAGCCAGCCCCCCCAAGATCCCCCGGGGCCGAGCAATACGTTATGAGGAACACTAATGCAGGCAGCTGGCGGCGAGGCCCAAACATGCGCGAGGAAAGCGCGAGGACGCCTGCTGCGGGTCAAGCAAAGTCAATGGCTGGGTCGCGTCGACCACAGGGGACTCCAGTCTTACTTGCGCCGCAGCCCGCGTGCGCACACGAGGCAGCCCTGGGTGTTAGACTTCAAAACATGGCAGCGGGTTACTCACCCGAGCGGGCTCTGGCGCTGCCGAGGCCGCCTCCGTTCGGGCTGGAATCGGCAGGTGCACCCGAGCCGGCTGAGCTGGCTGGAAGAGCGGCGGACACAGCTGGTGAATACCGGTTGTTGGAGAAGCCTCCACCTGCTGCGGGGTGGTCAGGGGCGCTACTTTCACGCCTTGCCTTTACGGTCAAAGGCGAGGGGGAGTTCTCCCCCTGCTCGGCAACGCGCCCGCAACGCCCCCTGCGGACGCACCTGAAGCAGTGGAAGCAGGACTGGCGAGTCGTGCGTGGCGCCCAGACCGAGCCGCGCTTGTAGGCTCGGGGGCAGCGAGCTCAATTGAGATGGAGTCTGGCCAGGCGCGGGCCCCCGCGCATTGATAGGCCGCGGAAAAGGGATGCTGCTATCCATAGTAAACTATCAGGCGCTGCAGTGGGAAGAATTGTAGGGGAACGCGGCGAGGTCAACATATGGGGTAGCGCCTCTACGTCGCCATAGCGCTCGAGGGCTGACACGTTGGCTGCTGACTGGTTGGTTGGTATATCTATATCAAGTGAGAGTGCTGCTCTCGACTCTGGGACTTGAGGAGGCAGGATGGGTCGGCCACTCAAGTGAAATCAGAGTCGGTGTGCAGTGCGCCCTTGCACTCGCGACCTTTTCCATGATCATTTACAACTGATACCCTATCGCTCGAGCGCCTCACAAGCCCGCAAGGGCGGCCCTGTCGAGCACGCCACGGTTCAGTCAAAGTTGCATTAATCGTCGAAGTTAAGCCTCCGCAGCAGCTCTTGTTGTTGCTCCGGTGGCAGCTTTTGCATCCTGTGTGTTGGAAAATCAAAGGCACAGGAAAACACGCAAACAGTGAGGCATGCGCCGGGCACCCGCGTATGAGCTGTTTGAAGTGCGCAATCAATAAAGGACCGTGTGTGCTTTGGGCTGAGGGTGCCTTGAAGAGCAGCGGCCGCTTGTGTCACGAACATCAAATGACCAAGCGAAGTCACCACAGCGCTGGCTGCAGCCGGTCTTGTTGCCATGGTGTACTTAGTTCGTGCCAGATCTATCGGGCGGCGCTGACAGGTTGGCCGTTGTGGCCCAGTACTCGCCTGACCTGCGCTGGGAGCGCCGACCGCGGTCAACGTGCCCGTGCCGCCGCGGGCAGCCACCTGTCCACCGCCCGGCCACTGTTGCCTGCAGTTCGCCCGCAAACCCTCCCCCTTCCTGCTGCACCAGAGACCGGCACTTACTCGAAGATGCTCTTATCGCCGATGTCGTCCTTGAACGCCTGCGTGTACTTGCGTCCTGCAAACACCGCGAGCAGGACACAGCACGACGCCAGCAGCCCCTGCTCCACCTGCGGGTGCGCGGGGGTTGCAGCATACCGTAGACGTCAGGTGCTTGGTGCACGGGGGAAGTGGCGGGTTCGCCTCCGGCTTTGGAGTCCCGCCTTGGCAAGCGTGGGCTGTGCGGTTTCTCGCCCTGTCAACGCACTCTCAAAGGTTTCCGACTGTCCGCGGTACACTGGTACCCATGCCGTACGCCCGGCCCGTAATGCGTCCAGACGCCGTAGTACACAGCTATCAGACACACGCACACACACAGACAGTAGCGTGAGCCCACGCAACGTCAAACTGCCAACCAAAGCGGCCCTTCCATCGCCATTGCACCGAGGCACTCCCCACGCGCGCCCCCCCCCTCCGCTTTCCAGGCCGGCAGCTTTGGTGGCACCCCAGTTACCCAGGTCATCCGTCCCTGCACAGCAGCCGGCGCGAAGCCCCTTTGCAAGGTGTGACGCGCTGCCCTCCCCCTAACAGTTGCCCGGCCGCTGCATCGCGCGCGCTCCTGCCACGCACGCACGTTGTGGGGCACGAAGCCCAGCAGGTGCCCGCCCACCAGCAGAGGCAGCGCGCCGAACAGACCAGCAGCCCTGGCGTAGGGAGTCGGGGGGTTTTAACTGTAAACCAATCCCGTACGGAAACATCAGCGCTGCAAGGAGAATTTGCAGCCGCATATGCGGGCTACTGTGCGTCAGGGGGGGGGGCGTGTGTAGGATGGTTGGGAATGCGGTACAGTACTTGCACTGAAGACTGCAGTGGTTGGCTTGCTTGAACGAGGCGAGGGGCTTACCGCCCACCACTGCGTTGATTGATGAAGGGGTTGGAGGCGCTGGCTCTGACAAGGCCTCAAGCCTCCTCAAGGCCACGCCTCGTTACTCGCCGCGTACCGACACGTACTGCCCCAAGAAGCTTAGTCAGAATGAGCCCGGCGCCGTACCCCTTTGCACTCACTCCCACTTGTTGTAGCACAGCCCCTCCTTGAAGGCCACGCCTGTTGCGCACGGGAAGCACAAAAGGGTGTGCGCAATCGCGTTAGGAGCATGCGCGTCATGGACTGGTACCGTAGCTGCTTGGCGTGCGGATTCAAGAATTCGGTGCGCGGCCCCCGGTTCGGATTTCTAAAACATGTCCTCGTTTCGCGGAGGGCTCGCCCCCTTCAAGCTTCATGCTCCATGCTTCACACCCCGGCCTCCCCCCCCCCCGGGTTCGAAAGCACCCCTGCCCTCTCCCACCTGTGAGCGACGCGAATAGCGGGCCAACGGCCCAGATCCACACCGGGTGCTCGAACACAAAGGTGGCGGCGGGCGCGTCCTGTGTGCAAGGGAGCATAATCAGGGAGGCAGAAGCACGAACGCAGCGCATTAATGTGTTAGTGAGCACGAGCGAGAAAGGAAGACGAAGGCGCTGCGTCCGGCGCTGTGTCGGGTCATGTGCGGGCGTGCGGGCAGACGTGTGCGTCCTGGAGCTGCAAGGCAAGGCAGGTGCGGATGGGTGCACTAGGCTGCGCAATTGCAGTGAGGTACAGTTACCCTTCGAGAAGACTGTGTGTGCTTCAGAGCCCCCAACACAAGCAGAGGGGCGGCCCCGTCAGCACGCCGCGGTGGGAGTCCCTGTGCCTGGGAAGCGGGAGTGCCACCACGCCGGGCCAACGAACCGCACCTGGGTGAGTATGAGGTACAGCGAGGCGGCGGTGCCCACGGCCCACAGCACCTGTGCAGGGGCGCGGGCGGTGGCCATGGGGGTACCTCAACACGGGCGCAAGTGTTCGGGAGCAGCTATTATGACTGTATCCCCAAGGCCCCGACGGGACCCCAACACACATGTCACGAAGCACAACGCTCGGCCCGCGGTCAAACAAACAATCCAGCACCCCGCACACGGCCGCAACCTCCCCCCGTGCCTGTCCGTTGTCTACCATTAGGTCGGCTTAGCTTGGGCTGGTAAACACAACCCCTTCGCCTTAACCAAACACCCTTGCACCCCCGCTTCCCGGGATTGGTTCACCGTAACCCCCCCCTTCCCCCGCACACAGCCAGCAGCACACACACACGCACCTGCAGCGCGCGCTTCAGCACGCCCACGTAGATGTGGATCAGCTGCAGCGACACGCCCAGGCCCGCCGCGCCCACCAGCACCGCCGGGTTCAGCAGGCCCTGCCGCCGAGCGGAGTTGCGGGAGGGAGGGAGGGAGGGAGGCAGGTTGAGAAAGTGAGGCAAGCGACCGAAACGGCGCGGGGCCGTCGCTGGGCAGGGCGGCACCGAGCAATCCGCGCCCGTGCGTGGGTGTGGGCCGTTGGGGCCCCCAGCTGGGCCCGCGCCAATGTGCCGTACTACCGTGCCGTACCTGCATGGCGGCGCGCGTGGAGTCCTGGTCGGCTGGCAGCAGTCCGTAGGCGCCGCAGAACAGGAAGCCTGTGGGGTGCGGGGCGGGGGTGGGTGGGGTGCGGGTGCGGATGGTCAGGGTTGCGGGGTTGCGGGCGCATAAGAGGGCGGAGTGGGGTGATTCGAGCTGGTAGTCAGCAGGTGGCAGACCGTGCTAGGGGTTTATGCGGCGGCTTAATGGGTTGCGTCAGGGCAGGTGGAGCAGGGGGCCAGCTCAACCCAGGCCCAAAGCGAAACTGACCAAAACCATGGGGCAACGCTCTTCAGTGATAAAACCGTGTTATTCAAAATCCTGACGTCCTGCGTTTAAGGTAGCTATGAGAGAATGAACACAAGCAGCGCGCCCGACACCGCACACGCCCAGAAATCCCGCTGCGGGCCCCTGCAGCCCGGTCCCCACCCCCAGGGTCGCGCGCCCCTCGCCGCGACGCACCTAGCGCGGTGGCACTGATGCCCAGCCGGTACCCAATGACCTGCGCGCGTGCATTCGGGGTGCCACAGCTTGCAGGGGTTACATGCATGGTTAATTAAGAAAAGATGTTGTTGACTGTTGCAGCAGAGCAGGGGGTGAGGGGAGTTGGCTGGCGCGGCGCGGCGCGGGGCAGGGCGGCGCAGCCGCAATGGGGGGCGGGTAGTTGCAAAGCATTAGACAGCGGCAAATGCGACCCAATCACCCAACGGAATTCGGGGGCGGGCGATGGCCGAGTCAGGTTGCGGCTGCAGTGGCTTTGGGCAGCAGGCAAGGACTTGCAGCGGCCTCAGGCCTTGCGTACGACCACCACGGACCCGCCGCTCCGCCCCCAGCCCGGACCAGGCCGGCCGGCGCGGCTCCGCGTGCAACGCCGTAGCAGGTCCGCAACCGCTGCGCCCAACGCTGCCGGTGTTTCTCACTCCCTGCCGCCCCAGCGCCGGCCCAGTACCCACCTCCGCTCGGTCCTCGTCGGTGATGGTCCAGGGGCCGAACCGGCCATTGTACACTGCGAGCCAGCGGGAGGGGGGAGGAGGGGGAAGGAGGGAGGAGGGGTTGCACATGCGCCGTCACTAACGGGGTGCGTACACCGTCGAGGCCGGCACGATCAAAAACCACATGATGGAATTGTGCTTTGCCAGGGAGAGCAGCTAGCACGTGCGTCGAGTCGCGAGACTTGGGTTGGGGGGGGGGGGGGGGTTGGGGGGTAGAGGAGCGAACGGGGCCAGAGGCGGGGCCGCGGGCCGGACGCGACTCGAAAGGAGGGCAAGCGCCAGCCCGGTGTCGGTGGAGGTTTCCGCCGTCAACCTCGCAGCTCCCCGCAACGCCGCAAAACATAAGCGACCCGGAACCCCGCGCAGTCTTGTGCACGCGGCGCGAGCCCAGCACATCGCGCTGCATCCGGACCAGCGGAGACTTCGCGAACGCTGGTGTTACCTTGCGGCTCCGCTTGCTCTGCCGCATGTGCTACGTGAAGCCGTCTTGAAGGAGTTTGAAGGCTTCGCACAAAGCTCCGTCGTTGGAGGCAAGGTGCAAGAGCCGATGCTGCGAGAGCTCGACTCCTGGTCGTTGCGGGCGACGCAAGCAGCGTGTGTCGCAACATGATACCGAGGTATTATAAGCAACAATGAATATGTCACGGGCGTGCGCCTCGAAATGCACTCTCGAGAAAGCTGCATGGCACACGCGACCTGGCACCACCCTTCTGACCATCCTAGGCACGCGCCTTGCGGCTGCCCACGGCGTGTGCTCGCATCACATTGCGCTCAGTGCTGTTCTTGCTGCCGGCGGGCTGCTTCAATCCAGACCTCACGGCCGCAGCCCCCCTCCCTTGCGCGTCTCAGTCTCTGCAGGTCATTACGCGGGCGCCGTTGCCGGGGTGTCCATCACATCCTGGACCACGCCACACTGACCGCCCTTTGACCAGTGGGGCATCACACGCCCATCCTTGCCGACCTGCTGAAGCCTTGCCTCAGTTGCCTTGCCTCTTAGCCCTTGCGGCTTTGCCCCGGGCTAATTGGGTTTGCCCAGGGCCTGCCGACAAGGGCTGAGAGCCACCACCCCGTAACTCCAGAATGCCCAACAAAGCCCTGCAGGTGTGGGGAATCCGCCCGGCGTGCCGGCGCCTCCACGTGTGCTGGTCCGGAAACAAAATCAGCCAGCCGCCGCCACCCCTGTAATGAGCACCGCCGACAGCACGCTTAATATCTCCGACAACTCAAGGTGCCCGGGCCAACCCGCCCTGTCATCCGGCGAGCGGGCATGGCTGCACACCTCGATGCCACCGCCGCCGCATAGCAACCCATGAGGCCAGCACGGCTGCTCGCCGGGGTGGGGAAACGCCTCGCCAGGGTCCCGGGTGCAGGCCGCTGCTGACGAGTTCCGGACCGGACACGTCGCCGATCCAAACCCGACACCCGAGTCCCGGCTCAAACCACGCCCGCCCAGTCTCGTGCTGGGGTTCCGATTGATACGCTGAAAACGTCACCTCGCCGGCAACCACCACAACGCTGTCTCCCATAGATCCCGGAACAGACACCAACCATTCCGCAAAACAACGACCGCCCATCTCGGTGGCTCACCACAGCGCCCCGACCCGACCCGACCAGGCCAGGCCACCTGCCAACCGCCGTTCGCCTCGCCGAGTCTCTACGCCGCCGGCCCGGGCTCGTGTTTGGGCAGCGGCTGCGCCGGCCCCGACTGCTGCGCCGCGCGCACCCACGCAATGGAGGGCGGCGAGTCCGACCCCGGCAGCCAGTGGTGGGGCGCCAGGTGGGCCGAGCCCACCATGCCGAATCCGCCGCCACCTCCGCCGCCGCCGGCACCGCCGCCGCCGGCGGCGCCGCCCGCGCCGGCGCCTCCGACAGACACGCGCAGGTTGGGGTGGGAGTGGTGGTGGCCGTGGCCGTGGCCCAGTGCGCCACCAGCTCCCGGCGCCAGCCCGCCGGCCGCCCCCCCACCGTCCGCCGCCGCCGCCCCCGCACCCGCACCCGCCACCCCCGCGCCCGTGCCCGCTACAGCCGCGCCGCCGCCGCCGCCGCCGGCCAGCGCCGCCAGCGCGCCGTGGCTGTAGCCGTGGTGGTGCGGCGCGAAGTTGGCGGGCACGGTGACGCCCAGCAGCTTGTCGAGGGGCAGGCCCAGGGTTTGCAGCAGCGAGCGCAGCACGGCGGGCACGTCGTGGCGCGTGAAGGCCATGACCGTGTCGCGCACCCAGCGGCTGCCGCCGGCGCCGCTGCCGGCGGCGGGCGGCCCCGACGGCGCCACAACGCCCTCCACGTCCGTGCGCCCGTCGCGCACCACCACCAGCACCCTGCGGCAGGCAGGCAAGTAAGCAGGCACGCTTGCAGGCTTGCACCAATTATAGTTTTGGCAACGACTGGGCTGCTTGGTGTGGGCGTGCGTGCAGCTTCCATGCACTCGTGTGCGCCTACTCCGAACGCAGAACCCGAGGCCCATAGCTCCTTGAGGCTCCTTTTGATCTCTAGAGCGCACCCAACACCCATGCACGCCCACGCTTCTATCTTTGCAACCCCCATGAGGAGGGAGCTAACCCCTTGGGTTTGGCCCTGGCCTGGGCTGGCATTTACAGCTCCGCACCCAACCCAGACCAGCAGCATCCCGCGCCCCGCCCTCCGCCCCCACCCCACCCCGTGCGCGCACGCACCTGTGGCTGGGCCCCACGCGGACCTCCATGGCGCTGGTCAGCAGCGAGGGCGCGGCGGGCCGCCAGCGCAGCGTCACGTACGGCAGCGCGTGCGCCTGCGTACGGCACGGCACACGGCACGGTACGGCAGGGGCAGCGAGGTGGGAGGGCGGCGAGCGTGGTGACGTGCTGCTGCTGCTGCTACTGCAAGTGCTACTGCTACTGCCCGCCTGCTCACTGCGGTACCCATGCTGCCACCGCCGTTGCTGCCAGCCCTGTTACCCCTAGCTTGGGCCGGGACTTACAACCCCCCTTCAGATGGGGCCCGCAGTCACGACCCCTCCCCCTCCCCTGTGCAAACCCCTTTTGCAACTCCCCCTTTTGCAACCCCCTCACCTCCAGGTCCAGGTGGTAGCGCTGGTGGTCCCTGAACACCATCTGGTTCAGCAGCGCCGCCAGGTCCGGCAGCAGAGGCAGACCAGACACCAGACCAGGCGCCGGGCTGCCGCCGCCGGAGCCGCTGCCGGCGGCGCCGCCGCCGCCGGGCGCGGCGCGGCCCGCCGCCGCCGCCAGCGCGGCCTGGGAGGCGGCGCTGGTGGCGGCGGCGAGCGAGGTGAGGTGGCCGGGGCGCGGCCGGGGCGGCGGCGGCGGCGGCTTGAAGGCGGGCGGCAGGCGGCAGGCGAGCAGGTGCTCCAGCATGAGCGGCCGCAGCGCGGCGAGGGAGGGGTCGGGCGTAATGAGCACGTTCTGAGAGGCCTGTGGGGGAGGGGGTGCGGGGTTGCATGGGGGTAGTTTTCTCCAATTCCCAAATCAACTATTGCCAACCCAAAACCCATGTGCGGAGGGGTTGCATGGGGGGTTGCAAGCATGGTTGGAAAAGCGGTACAGGATGTACTGAAGGGGGCTTTGCAAGCATGGATGAAAAGCGGTACAGGGGCGGGGGGCGTCTGGATCATGCGTCACTGGGCTGCGAACTGGGAGCCCGCGGAAGGCTGCGAAACGAGAAGCTCCGCACGGGGGGTGCTCGGCAAGACCACAGGCAAGGAGCGCAACGCGACAGCCGCTTCCGACCAACCGCGACCCACCAATCGCGCCAGGCTGACGTGGACGTGATGCGCCCCGCCGCCGCCGCCGCCTCCTCCGCTGGCCGCCGCCAGCGCCGCCGCGCCGCCGCCCACGCCGCCGCCCGCGCCGCCGCCGCCTGCGCCCGCCGCCGCCAGCCCCAGCGCCGCCGCGTCCTTCTCCAGGCTCGCCGCCACCTGCATTGGCGCAGGGGCAGCCACCGTTATGGACGGGCTCGCCGCTTCCCCCACGACGTGTTAAGCACGTTCGCAGCGACGCCGACCTTGATGCGTGGCCCAGGTGTTCGTGACAGGGACGCGGCACCGCACACACAGTCGTACACACACGGCACCGCACACACGCACGGCGTTGCTGTCATTAACACGCGCACCGCACCGCGCCGCACCCACCTGGCGCCACAGCTGCCGCCGCTGCAGCTGCAGCAGCAGCGCGTGCACCCGCCGCGAGCCGCCCACCAGCAGCGTGCGCGCGCCTGCGGGCGCCAGCGACAAGGCCACCGAACATGCTTTAGAAACCAGAATGCAAATGAGCACGGCATAGTGTATTGACACGCAAGGTTGTCATGGCAGGGCGGACCGCTCGGTCGAAGCTCAGGTCATGAAGCTATATACCCTGAGTGGAATGTGGAGAGCGCCGCGGTGCGCTGATTGCTTGCGACACGTGTGCGGGCAACCAGCTCCCGTTACCATGTAATGTTGCGCCCG
Organism: Chlamydomonas incerta; assembly: GCA_016834605.1. Taxonomy (NCBI): domain Eukaryota; kingdom Viridiplantae; phylum Chlorophyta; class Chlorophyceae; order Chlamydomonadales; family Chlamydomonadaceae; genus Chlamydomonas; species Chlamydomonas incerta. The sequence continues at coordinate 518,999 of JAEHOC010000040.1, forward strand.
CCTGCGGCTGCCCGCTTCTACGGACGGGGGCGTGTGCCCGGGCCGCGCCCCTGCCGCCCACACACATACGCACACGCACGCTGCGCCCGCACCTTTCCCGTTGAGCCGCGTGCTGCCGGCGCGGGAGGCGTCGTTCACGTCCGGCCGCTCCTCCGGCATCTCCAGCTGCGCATGCGAGTGATGTGATGCGCGCGTGGCGGCAGCAAGTGGGGAAACGAGCGAGTCAGAAAGCGATGCCGCGGCTGCGGGTCCAGATGCGTGGCTAGGGTGTGAAAAGGAACACGCCGGCGCACGCCTGGCCGGGGTGCGAGGCCGCGGCAAGGGACGTAAATGCAGGATGGGTGGGAGGGTGGGCGCAGGATGGTTGGGTGAGTGGGCGCAGGCATCCGCCACATCTAACTAGGCCAGCCGCACTGTCCGCCTGCGCGCTAGCAGCCACCGCTTGGCACCCACACTACGCGGCTCGCACCCACACACCCACACACCGGCACACCCACGCACCTGCACCCGGAGCGCGCCCGCCTCGTCCTTCATGAGCGGCACCAGCAGCCCGCCGCTGCCCAGCTCATACGAGTTGCCCGTCAGCGCCTGGCCCGTCGCGACGCTGCTGGCGGCCGCGGCGGCGGCCGCCGCCGCCGCGCCACCGGCGCCCGCCGCCGGGCCGCCCGCGGCGGCGGCGGCGGCGGCGGCCGCGTCCTGCGGCGCGGCGGCGGCGCCGCCGGAGGAGGCCAGGGGCTCGGTGATGGAGAGGTCGACCATGAATGGGCAGTCGATGACGCGCGGGTTCAGGTGGACCTGTTGTGTCGGGCGTTGGGGAGGGGCGGTGGCGCGGGCAGCGGGTTTTGGGGTTCGGCTGGCGGCGACGTCAAATCCGACAATCAGTAGTGAAGTGGCGCCTGCGGCCGAAGCCTGGGCCCCACCCGGCGCACGCACGCCCCCGGTGCGGTCACCCGGTCTCGGTTGCTTTGGGTCCTGGAATGTGACCTCCCCCCCAAGACCACCCCCCGCCCCTCCCACCCCACCTTCCAGAACATCTGCAGCTGCCGCAGCTGGCAGTAGAACTTGTCCTCCCGATCCACGTGCGCCTGGGGCAGGGGAAGGTGGCAGGGTTGTGAATTATGGCACATGCAGGACCGCGCGACGTGCGGTTTGCCCGCAGCGCTCCACCACCTCGACCCCAACGACCCCCGCTGGAGGACGCAGCTACCGGTTCCCCCCGCCGTCTGCTGCTGCCCCTGCCCGCTGCTACTCACTCCGCCAATACCATCCTCGATCCACCCTTTCGATTGGGCTAGCGCGCACACACACCCCTATCCCCGCCCTTCCATCCCAACCCCCCTGACCCCTCATCCGCGCCGCCCGCACCTGCAGCGCCGCCGCCCCCTCCGCCAGCCGCCGGCTGACGCGCACCAGCGCCGCGCTGGTGGCCGCCACGCGGCTCTGCAGGCTGTTAGCCACCGCGTCCTCGCGCTTCACGCCGGGCCGCCTGCACCGCGCGCACACACAAAAGGGTCCGTCGTTTTTGTTGTTTAAAACACAGGGTGCACAGTTAGTGGGATGCATGTTAGGTCCTTAGATAGCTTGCCAGCTGCACGCCGCCCCCTCTCGCCACTGCCATTTCGCATGCCCGTGACACTTCCGCGCTGCCGCCCTATGTCTTTCGGTTTGCTCTCGCCTATAGGTGAGAATGGACATGGAGTGGACGAGACTGGGGGGAGTTGTGCCCGGTAAACGGTTTTAGCGCGTCGCCGACGCGGTGCATAGCAACGCACTGGGCGCACGTCGGGGTCAGGTCGTTCGTCGATCGCCCGATGGGTTGGGTTACAGGCAATTTGCGGGTAAGTATGACTACCGAGGCAACAGCTCCAACGCGGAGCGCGGTGTAAGTATTGTTAAGTAACAGCGACCATTGCTGGGCGGGGTTGGTTTCCGTGTGTTGTCCAACACACAGGGTGCACAGGAAGCAGGCCGGTGAGAGGTGCGCGGACGTGCGTCGTGGACGGGTGTGCCCACTCGCACAACCCTGGGGACCCCCGACGGGCTTTCACCAGCGCCCTGCTGACCGCCTGGAACATGCAATGGCGTGGCGTCCCGCGTTATGGCAAACACCCCGCACACCCGCCCCCTCTCTCTCTCCTCCTCCTCCTGCACCCCCAGCCTCCTGGCGGGAACATGAATCCGCAGCCTTGGCGCTGCAAATCAATCTGCCGCCGCCACCGCAATGCCGCCATGCCCCAATGCCGCTGCAATCTGCCATCTGCTGCGCCCGCACACTGACCTGCCGGCACTGAACGGTTTGGCCTCCAGAAAGGACCGGTCCAGGTTGGTGACCACGTCCACCAGGATGTCCAGATTGCCCTGGGGGTTGTGGAAACGTGAATGTGCATGTGATAGGGGCGTGAATGACTTGCCGGTTGAATGTGGATGCAGAACGCCTGCTCTTTGTCCCTGTGAGTGCGCGCGCCGTCCGACAGCACAGGCTCTCGGACTGTCCCCTTCTATGTGATGCCGCATACACAGGCCCGCCTAGGCAACCCCGAGATCCCTGGTGGCTGTCAGGCTGCGATGGACCGCAGCCGCTGTCAATGCCGCTGGCCTATAGCCGCCGAGGCCGCAGCAACGCGGTCCAGTCCGCACCTTGGCCTCCTCATGTGCTCATGCTCATGTGCTCATGTGCTCATGTGCTCATGCGCTCATGCTCATGCGCTCATGCACTCGATGCTCATGCGCTCATGCCCTCACGCTCACCTTGGCCTCCTCAAACACCTTGATGACCTCCCCGGGGTCGGGCGGCGCGTCGTCGGTGACAGCCTGCGCGCCGGCAGTGAAGCGCAATGTGGCATGTGTTGGCATGCGTCGCGCAAGTGCATATGCAGGATGGGAGCATCACGATCCATATCCACAACCAGGAGGCACGCCAGCCCACCACCGCAGCGACCCGCCAGCCGCACCGCTGCACGCGCCCAACCTACGGTATGGCACCACGATCGCCAGCCATCAGCCCACCCCATGCACGCAAGGAGCCCTGGCGCTAAGCGAAAGGCTGAAACGCAAAGCGCGCCCAGCCGTGCGCACTCCGCCTTGCCCTCCGACGCACTTCGCTCATGACCCACATCACGCGGGCGGTCGCGCCACGGCAAGTCGGCGCTGGCTGGACACCGGTACTTCACCCGTACAGAAACAACTGCTGCCATAGACGGCTACCACCACCACCACCACCACCACCATCACCCATGCAGGTGCGTGCTGTGGTTCGGGCTGATGAGGACAGGTGCCTGACTCTCTCCGTGACTGCGCTTGCGCCGTCCTCTGCAGGAGGCCCCCTTTGCTCTTGCACGCGAGCGTGGGCACATGCCGGCGCCGGCTTGCTATCTGCGACTATGAGCGAGCCGCGGTTGTTTGGGGCCAGCAGCGTGCACCTCCCACTCCTAGTGCCGGGCCTTCGTCCGGCGCCTTACACGCTTTGCCTCCGCTGCCGCGGCTTGGGCCGCAACAGACCCAATCCCTCAAACCTCCCCAGCTGCTGAGTAGCCTGGCAGCCCTCAGCGCGGCTGGCTTGCAGCCTTGCCTGCGAGGGAAGCCTGCCCGCCAACCCGCCCCCTCGGTGGAATCTGCCATAGCCAGCCGCTCACCTCCGCAGGGGCCTCCTCCGTCGGTCCAGCAGCATCCAACAGCTTCATATAAGACATATCCATCGGATCCCATCCCTCTCGCAGCTCCTTGCCGGTAGGCTCTATCATTTTTAATCGCTTAGCACACACTTGCGCCGGCACAGCGAAAGCCATCCTGCAAGAAGTTATTAGCTGCGCGGTAGGCGGGCCGTCGCATCCTAGGCCCGCCTATTTACAGAGCGTCAGATTGAAATTTAGTGGACTGCTGGGTGTTTCTCGCCATCTAGGGCATGCTATGCATAAGCATGCTATTTAACGCATAAAAGCTCACAAATACATCAGCTCTGTTACAAAATGCTGATGGAACTCGATTGGCAACAACTTGCTTTCCCTGTCTTGCACACAACGTTTACGTTTAATATCGAATATGAACGCAGCATGGTACTGCGCCAGCGCTTGCCGCGTCGGTGCTCACGGTCGGCGGGGAATCCGTGCCAACTCAAACCCCAATCTCGGGAGAAGTCCCCTCCCCCCGCCGGGTCCTCTTGTCCGGAGCCAACCAGAGAGCCAACTGCTCCTCGTGCCACCCGGCTAGCATACAGGTTGCGTCCTGCATGACAGGGTGAGACAGCTGTGGAGTCGGGCGGATTTGGGCTGCCCCTTCAAAGCGCACGCTTGGCGCTACGCCACCAATACCAGTATGTCACCATAGCCATCTTGTAACCTCGCAATCATAGCCATCCCCGCACTCCGCACGCAAGGCAGCGGATACCACTTGTGGTGATCTCAGGAGGGCGCGACCTAAAAACCCTTTGCCAGGTCAGCGTGTGCCGCTCGTGACGGACAAACCCGTGGGAATCACGTTGCTGCTGGGACCCCCGCTTTAGGGACCCCTGCCTGGCAGAACATTCTGCTACAAGCCCCATGAGCGATCTCCCCCCCCCCCCATGAATGACCCTTGCCCAGTAATGGCCCGAGTTCGCTCTCAAGTGCGGGACTGCATGATGCGCATGATACGCGGGGGCAACGCTCGACATCGATGCGCGTCCCGTCTTCGTTTGCAAGGCACGTGCGCTGAGCGGCAGAATACTTAATAACATGCAAGTAGTTCTTAGCACGAGCATGGGCGCTGCCCATTAAGGCGCCGCAACCGGGCCCGACTCCGACACAGGCCCAGCAGCGCCCGCGGCCGCGGCCGCTCGCGTACCAGGAGCATATCAATCATTAGCTCATAGCCGGCTCGGCAGCTGGACAGCAGCAGCTGCGCCAGGCGGTGCGTGGTGGACGCCTGCGCTCGCGGCACGCCTTCAGCGGCCGGCGCGACCTGCTGCAGCCAGCGGCCGAACGCACCTCTTTGCCTCGATATGAACCCACTTACACAGCGGCCGCATACCGAGGCTTGGGCAGCAGTCAATGCAGCACCCTGGTGGGTCATGTGTGACTTTGACGAGACCACCCTGCCGCGGGTTTACGGTCCCAAACCGGCAAAAAAAGGGCAAGGGCAGGGGCACAGGGCAACACCAATGCCATGCTGCCCCTGTCGCCCTTGGCATTGGCGTCAACGGGCCAGGGTGGTCTTGTAGAAGTCGCACGCCTACGCGGCGGGTCCTCATGTCCGAACGCAGGAACTGAGTGGCACGGGCCCACAGCACCGTGCCGCGGTTGTACGGCCCTAAGTCAGCCCGGGCAAGGGCCTAGGCACACTAACGCCACAGGCGACAAGGGCAACGGCAACTCCAAGGTCGATAAAGGTAAGGATCAAGGCACCACCACCACCGGCAAGGGCAACAAGGGCAACTCCAAGCGCACGGAGTGCAAGCCAAGCAACCCCAAGGGCATTTAGGGCATGCAGCCGGGCACGGGGACGAGCCGTGCAACCGTGTGGCGTCGCAGGCGTGAGCAGGCGGCGGCGGCGCACGGTTGCACGGCTCATCCCCCTGCCCGGCGTACTGCCCTTAATGTCCTTGTTGCTGCCCGCCCTCCTTGCGCTTGGTGTTGCCCTTGTTGCCCTTGGCGGTGGTGTTGCCTTGGTCCTTGCCAGTGTTGCCCTTGGCGTTTACGGTGCCGTTGTTGCCCTTGGCGTTAGTGTTGCCTGGGCCCTTGCCGTTGCCCAAGTTGGCCAGGTGGTTGGAGGTTGGCCGGCTTTGGCAAGATTGCCGGCACATTGCGGGCAGGAGCGTCGTGGGTTTTTTGCGGGTGAGTGGGTGTCTGGACGCAACGAAGAGCTTGCTTGCTACACGTTGTGCCGACCCATCCCCAACCCAATACTCATGCCATAACGCATGCCATAACGCCTGTCGGCCCGTGCCATCCGCGCCCGCGCCGGCAGGACTGCATGCCAGGGGGCCGGCTGCAGGACGTACGCGCTGCACCTGCTGCGTCCTGGCCTGTCGCTATCGGACGCGCCACCTCGCGCCCGCTGCTGGTCACCCTTCAGCGGCACCGCGCAGGAGCCGGACGCGGTGCTGGGCACATCCGCCCCTGTTACCTACAGCTTCTTCAAGTAACTCCACACCTGGACTCGTACCCGGTGGCGGCAGCACGGCGTGCGCCTCCCCCAACCACACTCAAAAAATATATAAACCTTCATCCTGGGACAGCTCCAACTAACGCCCAACTAACTCGTGTACGGCACCCCCACCCCCCTCAGCCGTACAGGAGCTGCGGTTGGGTGTCGGTAGCTGCCGCGGCTGGGAGCTGGTAGTTGTACGGTGGGCCACCTGGGGAGCTGCCGAGCCTGGGAGCACGCACATGGGTCATTGGCATGAGTCGGGTAGCTGTACGGCTTGGAGCTGGAAGTTGCGCGGGAGACCGGCTGGGAAGCGACATGAGTGCATAGGTGTACGGCGGAGGTCAGGGGGGGTGGCTGGCGGTTGGCGTGGCGCACGAGTGGGAGCTGGCAGTTGCGTGTGGTGCCGGCTGGGAAGCTGCGTGTGAGCTGCGTGTAAACTCAGATGGGATGCATGGGGCTGCGCCTTTCCATGAGCTGCATCTGGGCTGCACACGGGATTCACACGGACTGCACTGTAACTGGCGCGGCGGGGCGGCGCCAGCCGTCCCCGCCGCGCTGGGAAGTGGCGTGTGGGATGTGATGGGATGTGATCCAGCCAGGTGAGGACATGGCCGCGTGCGGTGCACTGCGTGCACCGGTGCGGCGCATCAGTCTTCCGACTTACGATCGAGCTGCATCAGAGCTCACACGCGGCTGCGGCTGACCGGCGCGGCGGGGGCGGCGCCGCGCTGTGGGGCGAAAGGAGCGAGGCACAGAAACTGAAGGGAACTCAGTAAAAACTCGGAGAAAACTTGAAGGAAACTCGGAGGAAACTCGGCTGAAACTCCGAAGTCGAACAATGGAGGCTGTTCTTAGTCTTTTTGCTCTTGTGAGTAATTAGCGACTAGCGTCAGTTCTTCATTGCGAGGCGCGCGGTAAGCGTCGGAGCTCAGGTCCTCTTGCAACTGAGCCGCGGGCAGCCATTCAGCCTTGGGAAATCCTTTAAATCTCACCAAAGATTGCAGCTTGCCCTTTACAAATTTGCTGTCCTCGAAGCGCGACACTTCGAAGTGTGTTTCGCCACGAGTGCCCGCAGGCTTGTTTGCAGGCGCAGCTGGAGGTGCCTCTTGAGCTTCAATAGCGCGTGTAGCCTGCTGCTGAGTTGTGGCAAGAGCACGCGCAACACGCCGCACCTGGCGCTGCTCCTGTGCTGCCTCTGCCTGGCGCTTCACCCCGCCTGCTACCCTGTTGTCACTTCACGAACCAACAGCATTTCCGACGGGCTATGCAGGCGTCGCTTGCCATCCACGGCAAACCTATAGCCCTTCTGCCGGCGGTGGCCCAGGTGGCCTAACCCCGGAAGATGCAAGCCCTGGAGGTGTCTCCTTGGTCTGCTGAGTGCTGCGTGCTGTTGTACAGGTCAAACACCTTGAGCAGGAGGTGCGCTATCCCGCATGCACGTGTCTATGTAGCCCTCAGCGAGTAGCTGGGTAGAAACTCAATCAAAATTCAGCTGAAACTCAGTCAGAACTTAAAACACACTCTTACTGCTGGCATTGATGTGCAGGCCGGGGCCCCTTGGTAGTTCAACCTGGCGACCCTGCATGAAAAGCAAGCCACGCGCGCTGCACAGCTGGTACCAGCTTGTACCTGCAACACATGTAAGCGGGGAAGAGCATGAATGTCTTCGAAAGCGTGCTTTTTCCTGCATTCCTGACACGGGCTGCTTCAGAGCCGCTCAGTCTCTGGAGGGATCTGCACAGGCCTCTGTAGGGCTTTGTAGGGCTTTGTAGGGCTCTGTAGGGCTCTGTAGGGCTCTGTAGGGCTCTGGAAGGCTCTAAAGCGCTCTGAAGGGCTCTGAAGGGCTCTGGAGGGCTCTGGAGGCTGGTAACCGAGAAGGCCCCGCGGGGCTGCTGCGACCGCAAGGGTTCCGCCGAAGGGGCAAGGGGCAAGCCAACACGAGCACCGCCTGTGCGCCCGGCCGCCCTGTATGCTTGGCGGGCCAGTACCCTGTTGGCCCACTATCCAGTTGCAAAGGCCGCGGCAACCCATGCCATACCCAAAGGAGGAGTTGAAAACTTAGCGGCACAGCCCACCGGTCGCACACCTACTGTAGCGCACAAGCCCAGCCCAAGCCTAGCCGATCACAGACCGCAAGCACGCACTGGTATTCACCACCAGCCTATGTACCCCGCAGCTCTCTAGCAACTCCAATAACCGCGAGGGGGAGGCACGGATGCAGCTGGGGCACGCTGGGCCAGCAAATTGCGCCACCCGTCCAGGAGCGCCTGCTCATCAAGAGGTCCCCTCGCCCGACCGCGACAAGAGCAGGTGTCAGCAGCAGGTGTTGTCCGCCGCTGGGCTCTTCCAATCGTATGAGCGCAAGTGGGTGGACACGCGCGAGGTGTCGTGGACGCAACTGACCCGCCGAAAGTGTCCCTAGGGATTCTTCGTTGATCGTTTGGAAGGGCATGGCAAGGCTGCGGGTGTGCAAGTGCCACGGATGACGGATGGCTGCGCGCCGTTGGGCGCCGAAGGAGGACAGCGCCGGCACACAAGCGAGCACCGACAAGTGGCCAAGTTTGGTACAAAAGCACAAATGTTTTCATCTCTAAGTAAACACTTTGTGACTACGCTTTAGCGGTCCATGAGCTTCCTGGCTCGTTTGGACCAATCTGCAAGCATCAACTTGTAATCTAATCTTGTAGAAATTGTAACATCAATCTTATATGAAGAGAACCAGGGTTGCAGGCTCTCGCCCCCATCCCATCCGCGGCCCACATGCATGCGCTGAGCCGGACCATTAAACTCAGTTATCTCATTTTACTTTATTACATCATTTTCATTTCTTCTTAACAGCTATCTGCAGCATATACTAACGAGGCAGCCAACGCTTATGGAGAAGGAGACTCAGGAGACGCAGGAGAGGGGTTGGGGCCTCCATGCGTTCATCATGGGCCTGGAAGATCTGGAGGACGAGGAGAAGAAGCTTTGCTACGATGCGCTGGACAAGGAAGGCTTCGGGGCCCGTACTAAGCGCCGAGCTTTTCTCTCTCTCGAAGACGCTGAGCTGCGGGACGCAGGCATCAGTCGAGCTTCAGTGCGCAAGGTTCTGCGACTGGCGATGGGTGAGCCGAAAGCGTGTTTGGGATTCGCGATATGCGGGAGGCTTGGTTCCGAAGAGAGGCTTGGTTCCGAATAGCTTGTGCGCGCCTGGAACTTGCAAGTGGGTGCGTGTGCGTGTGCGTGTGCGTGTGCGTGTGCGTGTGCGTGTGCGTGTGCGTGTGCGTGTGCGTGTGCGTGTGCGTGTGCGTGTGCGTGTGCGTGTGCGTGTGCGTGTGCGTGTGCGTGTGCGTGTGCGTGTGCGTGTGCGCGTGTGCGTGTGCGTGTGCGTGTGCGTGTGTGCGTGTGCGTGTGCGTGTGCGTGTGCGTGTGCGTGTGCGTGTGCGTGTGTGCGTGTGCGCAAGCCCTAGGTGTTTGGTCCCGCCACCGGAGCGGGGAGGCTGGCCGTGGGGATCTACACCTGCCGCTGTGCGTTCACGTTGCAACCGATTGCCCGGCTGCTGACCGCCGAGTCCTCACAGCGGATGGGGTTGGGGTTGGGGGATTGGGGTTGTTTGGGTTCGCGAGAAACGATTTGCGAGAAGCGCGCGCGGACAGCCTACGTGCAGCGGGGCTGCCGCTCGCGCTCATCGACCACATCGTTGCGGTGCAGAGGGGTAGGTGATCCTGAGGTCGCGTGCTGGGGTGGTGGTAACGCTGGGTTGATGCTTGGGCACACACCAGAGAGGTAAGGCACACATCACTTTAGAAGCTGTGATGCACTGGGTTGATAATAGCGCTGTGAAACCGGTAAATGTGCCTAGTGTGCTGGATGCGTGCATGTGCGTGTCTTAGTCTTCCATTGCGATGCCCGCATTCGTATTTAGGAAACTTGCGGAACCCCGCACCCAGCAACCCCGCACCAGCATCTCATCTCCACGTGTCCCCCTGATTGCTCCCATGTCGTGCAGCCTCGGCGGCTGGCCTTGGCGTGGGGAGCGCGGCTGGAGTTGGTGAGTTGGTTGTGATAGCCCAGACTTGACCTGAGCTAAGACTCCGGCTCTAGTGTTCCGCGGCGGTGTAGTACGTACGTATTTGAGCTATCGTGAACAGCGCTGCTGGTGAGCATCTCCAAGAGGCTTTAGGGTGGGGATCGGCACATTGGTACTTGTTGGGGGCTGCGGGGTGCGGCGTGGCACGCTCGGAGCATCAGACCAGTGCCACTCAGTGAGAGGCGAGGCCACCATCCAGATCCGTGTCCTTTCCACGAAACCTTCCTCCAAATAGCTTCAAGCCTTGCGTAATCTAAGTTCTGACCTTCAAGTCTTCTGGGAGCGGATTAGCGGGCATGGGGCGAGGCCCCGGACGCGGAGCGGCATCGGAGACGGGTGCGGGACGAGCCTCAACGATGGTTTGGGTCGGGTTCGGTCGAAGGAATGTGCGGAGAGCCAGGTGACAGGGGATGCGTACCAGGGGAGTTCAAGAGGCTGGCTCCGCCTGGGCACAAAGTGTCAGAGCCCAGGCGAAGCCAGCCATCCGCCGGAGCCTCGCGGCCCTCGGGCTCTGGCCTTGTTGGCGGGGCGTGATTCGTTCCGCCCTGGCGATGCTGACTACCTGCATTGCCTTTTGATCGCTCTCACGTTTTGCAGGCGCAGCGGCTGGCGTGGGCACAACAAGAGCTGGTGAGTGGGGCGATGCGCAAAGAGTAGTGGCTGGTCACGACACGCCGCAGCTCAGAGGGTGGCCGCTGGACAGTGCTGGTGCACAGCAGTGAGGTTGGGGACGCACGCTGTCCCTCCCCGTTCACCAGACGGCATCGGGCACGTGCAGCGCCGTTCCAACCTGCGCATGCCTTTTATTCATATCTTCACTTAGTTTGCATCTGTGGTTCGGTCGCTTTCAGGTGATGCAGGCGCGGCGACTGGCTTGGGCGTAGGGAGCGCGCCAGGGGACGGTGAGTTTGTATTCTGGCCTCGGGCCTAGGCGCGGCGCCTTAGCACCAGCAAGGGTTTGTGGTCCTGGCGTGCCAGGACATTTCGGGGGCTGCGGCGGGTCCAGGTCCTGGCGTAAGCTGGGACCCAAGGTCTAGCTCTTGGCGTGTCGATGGCTGTAGGCTTACCATAAGGCCCAGGTTCTGGCGAAAGGGGTGGGTGCGGACAGGCGGCAGGGCGGCACGTGGGGGGCTAGGGAGTGGGGACTGTGATTCCATTGTTGGCATTGGGCCAGCACGTACCGTACTCGACCGTCATGCTGACCGACCGCAAACCTACAGTTACGCCGTACTTTTCCAGTAAGTGCGTGCCTTGTAAGCACGCAAAATGTTCATAATCATGTTGCGTGGATGTAGCAGCTGTGTTTCGTCATACCAGCTCGCAAGATGCCAGCCGAACGCACATGTCCCGAATCTCTTCTTCCGTGAGCTTTTGGAAGCTGTTTAAATTCAATAGTCGCCATTGCTGGCACACGCAGCGTATTCTTGCACCCCACGGTGGCCATCCAGGATCGGCTGCAGCCGGTTGCTCCACATCCATGTACATGCACAATGCGCGCGCCACTTTAACCTTAGCCCCCGTCCATTACGATTGCCCGCTCCATCGTACAGGGCTGCCTTCCTACTACCAGCGCTTCCTTGGGCTCTTGTCGCTCGGCAACATTACAAAGCCGAACCCCGCGGTGCTAGCGGCCATCACGCGGCGCTGCGCTGCCCGGTTGATGGTGCTGCCCGACTGCGACGCCGCCGTGGACCTGTACAGGGAAGCTCAGCTCTTCCCTGGACCTTCTACTGAGGGCCACCTGCTCACGCAGCTCGGGCTGACGGTCAACGGGCCGCTGTTTCCGAATCCTGCCGATGGCCCTGCCAGCCTGCTGGTCGGTGCAACGAATGACGGCTCGCCGGTTGTAGTCAAGCTGCTCGGAGGTGTCGGCGCTGCCGGCGCCCAGCAACCTGGTGGCGCGGAGGCGGAGGCGTGCCGGGCGCTTATGGAGTCGAAGCCCGCGGCCGTGCCACTGGTGCCGGCGCGCATTGTCACCTTTGAACTCGGTAACGATCACGTGTCCATCGTCGGCCGTGCTCCGGGCCTGCACGCGGTAATATGCATGCCGCGATATGTGTCATCGCTCGCATCGATGGTGCAGCTGCCGGCGGCGGTGCTGGCGGGGGGCCGGCGCATGGTTGCGGCGTTGGAGTGGATTCACGACAAAACGTACATTCACATGGACGTCAAGGTAGGCTAGTCTAGAGAGAAGGCTGGCATCGACGCACTTGCTTCTCGACGTCTGTGTTCAAGGCTGTTTGCACACGTAGTCCTTCGCCACGTGGATGGCCTGACACCCTCTTTGCCGCGCCTCCCTGCTGGACAGGCGGACAACATATTTGTGGACCCCAAGGGCAGGTAATGATGCGCGCCCATGGAGCTGGCGCAGGGTCAGGGTGGGGTTGCGTTTTCCGGGCCTGCTTGCTGGGGAGCCTCCCCGCATGTGGCCTTGGCCTGGCGCGTCGGATGGTATGTGCCACGGAGCGAATCGATAAGTCCAAAGTAATACACATCATCCACCGTGCCAAAGCGGCTGCACTGACCACACCCAGAGCCATTGGTGGATGTGCCAACCTCGTTGCTGTTGGGGACAGCAGGATCTAGTCGGTGCGGGTCAGCGTCGTTGCTATGTCTGTTGCCGTTGCTGTTACGTAAGCGAGCAAGCTTGTGGTAGGGCTGCCTCAGTCTACTGCTCACCTGTTCCTTTCACCCATGCATGTGGAGCAGGTGGTGGCTGGGCGACTTCGGCTCCGCGGTTCGCAAGGGCTCGCCGGTGACATCGACCACGACCTGGTTTGCCCCCCGCAAGCTCTTGGGCCTGCCAGCGGAGCCGCAGTACGACTGGTGAGCTGGACTCCCGGGGTGGGGTGGGGTGGCAGGTTGGTTGCTTGCTTGTGCGCTTGCTTGTGCGCTTGGCTTCGCATATATACCGCAGTCAACAGGAGCATCTTCCTCCCATTCCAGTGTGACCACAGGCTGGTCAGGTAGCTTGACGAGAGAATAATTTTTCCGTTACATGCAGGCACATGCTTGCCGTGGCGCTGGTGGCGGAATGCAACCGCAAGAGCTGGAAAGAGCTGCTGGTCGAGGACGGCTGTTCGCCCGCAAAGAACCTGATTGCGGCGGTGAAGGAGCTGCACGGGCGCGACGGCTGCGCGGAGCTGGCCCGCTTCCTGAACGACGAGCTGCTCACGAGGGCAGGGTGTTCGGCGGCGTTGCCGTGAGGCGGTGCGTGCGGGGCTTGGAGCCGAAGGCGTGGTAGATGGCTGTGCGGCCCCATACATACAGCAAGGAGGCGTCGCGCAGCTCGTGCAAGAAGTGGTGGTGCTGGTTTGGTTGTCTGCCTTCGCCAGCTAGGGATGGCAGTGCGTCTCCTGGACTGGTGTTGCCAGAGACGAATGCGGGACAAGCCAGTTCGGGAGGTCGGGAGGTGTTCGAGAGGTAGGTGCGGTTGGTCGCGCTTATGTAAAAGGAAGGTGGTCTTCCGCTAAGCCGGGCAAAAACTGGGCTGAATGAATTGGGGGTGTCGGTCAGGTTGCAACCAAGCACCCAGGTTGCGACAGTCGGAGACGTGAGGATTACCTGGCGCAGGTAGAAGTTGCCAAGCCCAAAGTTGAAGGCCCCGTCGGCTGACGTAGTGATGCGGATCCTGGCATGAACGGTCAGCGACTGCATAGCATGATGATTATCTATGGTGGGCGCCCGCCTTTGTGATGGGGCATTGCGTAAGCGCCACCCCTGGAGCGTGCCCTGGAGTGTCCCCCTGGAGTGATTGCATGGGGTGCCGTACGCTTTGGGGGGAGTATTTAAGGTGGAGCCCTGGCTAGGTCTTGCATACCAGGCTTACCAGGCATACCCAACACGCCCACGCGCGTGTAGCCTGCTGCTGAGTTGTGGCAAGAGCACGCGCAACACGCCGCACCTGGCGCTGCTCCTGTGCTGCCTCTGCCTGGCGCTTCACCCCGCCTGCTACCCTGTAGTCACTTCACGAACCAACAGCATTTCCGACGGGCTATGCAGGCGTCGCTTGCCATCCACGGCAAACCTATAGCCCTTCTGCCGGCGGTGGCCCAGGTGGCCTAACCCCGGAAGATGCAAGCCCTGGAGGTGTCTCCTTGGTCTGCTGAGTGCTGCGTGCTGTTGTACAGGTCAAACACCTTGAGCAGGAGGTGCGCTATCCCGCATGCACGTGTCTATGTAGCCCTCAGCGAGTAGCTGGGTAGAAACTCAATCAAAATTCAGCTGAAACTCAGTCAGAACTTAAAACACACTCTTACTGCTGGCATTGATGTGCAGGCCGGGGCCCCTTGGTAGTTCAACCTGGCGACCCTGCATGAAAAGCAAGCCACGCGCGCTGCACAGCTGGTACCAGCTTGTACCTGCAACACATGTAAGCGGGGAAGAGCATGAATGTCTTCGAAAGCGTGCTTTTTCCTGCATTCCTGACACGGGCTGCTTCAGAGCCGCTCAGTCTCTGGAGGGATCTGCACAGGCCTCTGTAGGGCTTTGTAGGGCTTTGTAGGGCTCTGTAGGGCTCTGTAGGGCTCTGTAGGGCTCTGAAGGGCTCTGGAAGGCTCTAAAGCGCTCTGAAGGGCTCTGGAGGGCTCTGGAGGCTGGTAACCGAGAAGGCCCCGCGGGGCTGCTGCGACCGCAAGGGTTCCGCCGAAGGGGCAAGGGGCAAGCCAACACGAGCACCGCCTGTGCGCCTAGCCGCCCTGTATGCTTGGCGGGCCAGTACCCTGTTGGCCCACTATCCAGTTGCAAAGGCCGCGGCAACCCATGCCATACCCAAAGGAGGAGTTGAAAACTTAGCGGCACAGCCCACCGGTCGCACACCTACTGTAGCGCACAAGCCCAGCCCAAGCCTAGCCGATCACAGACCGCAAGCACGCACTGGTATTCACCACCAGCCTATGTACCCCGCAGCTCTCTAGCAACTCCAATAACCGCGAGGGGGAGGCACGGATGCAGCTGGGGCACGCTGGGCCAGCAAATTGCGCCACCCGTCCAGGAGCGCCTGCTCATCAAGAGGTCCCCTCGCCCGACCGCGACAAGAGCAGGTGTCAGCAGCAGGTGTTGTCCGCCGCTGGGCTCTTCCAATCGTATGAGCGCAAGTGGGTGGACACGCGCGAGGTGTCGTGGACGCAACTGACCCGCCGAAAGTGTCCCTAGGGATTCTTCGTTGATCGTTTGGAAGGGCATGGCAAGGCTGCGGGTGTGCAAGTGCCACGGATGACGGATGGCTGCGCGCCGTTGGGCGCCGAAGGAGGACAGCGCCGGCACACAAGCGAGCACCGACAAGTGGCCAAGTTTGGTACAAAAGCACAAATGTTTTCATCTCTAAGTAAACACTTTGTGGGTTGTGGGTTAAATAGGATTGGATCATAGGGGTTAGGGCATCGGATCATGGGACTGACAGCGGCTGGCCCCACAGCTGGTGCTTGCTGGCCCGGCGCCACTAGGCGAAGAGGAAGCGAGTCTAGAAGAAAGCATCTCGATGGCTTACACGCGTGTAGCAAAGAATCAGGGTTTAACGTCCATCAGACGGGTCTCTCCCTAATGGTTAAAGACTAGCTCGCCTAGAATCAGCATCGGGAGACGGCCACGAGCCGCTCTCGCGCGACCTACACCCTCACTCGGGCATATGCCGCACATCCGGCCCTGCATGCAAATCATCATCCAGCCTTACTCGCCACGGACAGGTATCAGCCACCCAACGCACCAAATCCGCTCCCGTTACACAACACGCACGGTCACGTCTAATGTCACGGCACTGCAGCTTGATCGTAGGTAGGAAGTTGGACGCGCCGCACCGGTGCACTGCGTGCACAGGTGCGGCCATGTCAGCACAGTGGCCTGATCGCACCCCGCCCATCGCATCTCACACGCCGCTTCCCACACGGCTGCTGCTGACCAAACCTGTGACCGCGTGTGCAGCCCAGATGCACCCATGGAAAGAGAGCCAGCCCCATGCACCTCATCTGAGTCTTACACAAGTACCACACGCAGCTTCCCAGATGCCACCGCTCGCGACTACCGGCTCCCACTCGTACAGCTACCCAACTAGCGCGAACGACCCGTATGCAGCACCACAGGCAGGCAGCTTCCTAGTCGACCCTCCGTACAACCGCCAGCTCCCACTCGCACAGCTGCCCAACTACCGCCCAGACTCCTGTACGGCTGAGGGGGTTTGGGTGCCTTACACGAGTAGTTGGGGGTTAATCGGAGCTGTCCCAGGATGAAGGTTTATCTATTTTTTACACTCACGCAGCTGCTGCTGTGGCCGGAGGATCTGCGCCTGCCTGCTCTGCCGCCACCTGCGGCTGGCGGGGCCACTCGTTGTGGTCTCACGGTGCAGGCGCCTTTTCGCCCCGTCATTACGAGGCCGGAAGCGCGGCGTGGGGTTGGGGGTGGCGGGGACTGTATGCTGGGGGTGCCCTTCCCGAAGTTGGTTGAGGCGAAGTAATCACAAGCTCGGTTTGCACTGGGCGGGGGTACTTCAATGCTCAACCATTACACGACCGTTGGACAGTGCTCGTATGTTCTTGCATCAGGTTGTGCTAGGGGACCACCTTGGTTGACAGGCAATACCATATAGGCATATTGAACCTTGCGCATGTGGAATTGTGGTTGCCGGATGTAGTGCGGTGCAGGTGCGTTGCCGCGGGTGGCCACCCGCGACGTGTGCGTGCCTTGGGCACGGGACACGCGTGGCCCCGGAGTCCGCCAGGGCCGGAAGGCAGCCGACAGGCAGACATGGGACCGCTGATTTCTCGGCACCTGTCTTGGCAGATGGTATCAGGCGCAGTCGCAGGCTGTGACCGTGTGACGTGATTGGGGCCGGTACGTAAGCACGCTCGGGGAGCACCAGCGCACACGGCCGCCGGCATTGGATGCGTGATTGCGTGATTGCGTGGTCAAACAGCAGGCGCCTGCGTGTATCTTCTGTTGACCAGGCAGTAACGGCCCTGAACCCGTACTTTCGACGTTGGGCTGGACGGCCCGTTGAGGGCTTAAGGCCCGTTGAGGGCTCGAGGCCCGCTCACCAAGAGTGCGGCCCGCTCCAGAAGCCGTTTAACAGTGTTGCAAGGTTTGCCATCCAGGACGTCAGGTGCGAGCGATTCCAGCCCTCGTGCATGTATCACAAGGCTTTGGTGTACAACGGGTATGCGACAACTTGGAGGGCGTGGGGAGTGAGCGTGAGCTAGGCAGCGACGCTTGCAGCGGCGGCGTGCACACGGGACCATCCGTGGGAGTGCAAGGGCGCACGCATGCACACATGCAGAGATTGCGTATCGCTGTGTTCATAAGATAGCCAGCGCAACCGCATACTTTCATGTAGTACAGCGGCCGGCTTTAAAGGCGTGCGATGTTCTCCTTATATAAAGCAAGTTGACTGCCGGTAGCAGGCCCCTCCCTTTCGCCTAGCAGCTTTGACATTTGAATCGCTGTCTCCGCAACTGCCTATTTCTTACCTAAGGAGAAGCGCTGCTGAGCATGTGCACACGACTTTGCCGAAACTCGCATAGTTTCCATCTCCTGAGACTCTGATTCATTGCAACACATACCTGAGCATGAAATCAGCTGACCAGCAGCCCAGAGGAAGGCGAGCTCTGCGCCAGTTTGTCTGAGAGGAGACACCTGCGGCACAGTCCGGCTGTGCGCGTAACCCGGCAAGATGCTGAGGTTTAAGATGCAGCAGGGCCGGGATGGCAGGAGCGGACATGGCCTTGGCGCGAGCTTCTCGTCCGCCGCGTCCGGCACGAACCGCAATGGCAGCGTGGGGGACACGGAGGACGGCTTCGTCATTCGCGGAGTGCACAAGGGCGAGGAGCTCGACAAGCAGGGATCGCAGGCGCGGCCGCCCTCGTTTGCAGCGGACGCCCCCGCGCCCGTGTACCGGCACCGCCCCCGGCCTTCCCACATCACCAAGGAGACGCTGGAGGCGAAGCAGCGCGCGGAGGTCAAGCGCACACAGGCAGCCAACAAGTTCCGGACCGCCGCCCAACTCGCTCGGCTCGCAGCGCACAGCAAGCTAGCGGGGCAGCGCGGCCTGGGCACGTCAGTGGCGAACCAGGTCGTGGCCAAGAAATGGAAAGAGGTGCGAAGGGGGTGGCTGGCAGCGTGGGCTGCTGACAGTGCGGCGCGTGCAGAGAGAGCGGCGTGAGGACTAAATTCTGGGGAATCTGGGTGGGACCCGGCGCTTAGTGAGGTGCCGCAACACGTGCACATGAGCTTAACTCTGCGGGGGTTCAGGTCCGAAGCTCTGGACCCTTGGGCTTGCGGACGGGGTGGCCAAGGGTGCGGACTGCAGGGTGCCGAGGCGAGCTCAACGTTGTGCTGCACCACAGCACCCGCCAACCAGTGCTGACTGCGGCGCTACCCGCGCTGCGTGAGGCACTTGCGCCTGTTATTGGGGGGGGGCAGGGGGCCGCGGCCGAGGCTACTGCTGGACGTGGCGGGGTGGGGTGGGGCGGGATGGGGTGGGGTGGGCTGGAAGCAGGTTTTAAGGGTGCGCACGCGCCTCCCTGCCCGACCCCGTCCAGCGTGGGCCTGGCCCTGTCCAGCGGGGCAGGCACAGTGTTCCCCTTACCCCTTTGGTTTGTTTGGATTTAGCTTGGGATGGTATTCACAACCCAACCTTCCCGCTCGGCCTCTTCTTCCCCCGTGGCTGGCAGGTCGGAAACCTGCTCAAGAAGACGGCGGGCGGCGTGTCACGGTGAGGAAGCGGCGGGGCGGCGGGTGATTTGGTGACGTGCAGGGGCTGCATGGGTCAGGGGCTCCGGGTGTATGAGCGTGTGCATGTGTAACGGGCTGGGCGCACCTTGCGGCGGGCAGCATGCCGAGTCGCGGGCCAGGATGCGGGCCCAGACTGCACAGTGCGGTGCTGGTCGGGTGCTGCTGTTGACCCCGCCCTGGACTGACGCCCCCCTCCCTCCTGGCTCCGCCGCTGCTGTGCGGCACGCAGCATCCGCGCGCTTGTGGAGAAGGACAAGCGCAGCTACCTGGCCGCAGCCAATGAGGTGGGGACGGGTGGTGGTGGTGCAATGGTGGTTGGAAAAGAAGGACAGCAGGCACTGAGGTCGTTACCGAGTTAGCGGCCGCGGGCGGGGTGGTGGTGGTGGGGGCGGGGTTGTGAACACCATCCCAATCTAAACCAAGCTAAACTAGACGAGGGACAGGGGGTTTGTAAGTACCAGGGGTGGACCGGGCCGAAGTCTGGGGTGCGGCGGTGGCGGCTGGCCGCAGGCTGGGATGGGGGGCCTGGTCGGGAGAGGGCGGGCTGGCCTGGCGGCCGGGCTTGGGCGGGGGATGAAGGCCGGGCAGGGTGCCGCACGGCAGGAGCGGGGCGCTGTCAGGTGCCAGGCGGCGCGCGATGGGGCACGGCGGCAGCGGCGGCTCCGCTGCAGGGGGTGGAAAGCAAGTGCCGTGGAGATACGCCCGCCGGCGCCTGTCGCCAACACTCTCTCGCTGACTGCCTGCCTCGCTAACTCATTGGCGCCCGCCGCAATGCGGCCACTGCGACCGCCGCCACCGTTCCCACCACCCAGGCGCTGCGGCTAGCGGCGGTGGGCGTGCTGGACGTGAAGCTGACGGTGCGCAGCGAGAAGGAGCTGGAGCACCTGAGCTACCTGCGCCAGGTGCGGCTTGGGGGGTGCCGTGTGTTGGACAACACACGGAAACCAAACCCGTCCAGGGGCCGTGTGTGTGCATGTGCTGCCTGCGGGTGGTGCAGACGAAGTTGTGGGGTGGCAGGGCAGGAGGAGGCCAGGCGGCGCTGGGCCGGCCGCAACTGTCGGTACCGGTATTGGAAGTCTCGGGCTGTGTGTACCGGAATGTGTGTGCATGCACCCTCCCTCGCTGCACCGCCCCCACCCCATCATCTTATCTTAACCAATCATGCATGCAACCCCCCACCCGCCCCTCCTCCTCCCCTACCATCTTTGCAACCCCCCAGGGCGACGCCTCGCTGTACACCACCGAGGCGCTCAACGCGCGCATGGCGGTCAAGAGCCAGACGGACTTCCGCGAGTGCGTCCGCGAGTGGTGGAAGTGGCTGCCGCTGGTGACGCTGCCGCTGGACCAGTGAGTGCAGGGGCGGGTGGGATGGGGGTAGGGTGCGTGGGGGGCGGGTGCGTGGGGTGGTGGGGTGGTGGGGTGGTGGGGTGGTGGGGTGGTGGGGTGGTGGGGTGGTGGGGTGGGGGTTGCAAAGATGCCACAAAGAAGTGTGGCAGGGTAGACAGCCCGTTGCGTCTGCCTGACCTGTTACACCGCTTCTTTACCGTCCGCCCCGCACCCGCCCCTCCCCTGCCCGCACCCCTCCGCCCCCCCACCCCCCAGGCGCATCACGGATGACGAGAAGCTGATGCCCACGGACATGCGCGGCATGACCAAGCCCGTGTACTGCGCCATGGCGCAGATCATACAGCGGGTGGGTGGGATGGGGTGGGGTGAAGTGGGCGGGGGGCCAGGGGCAGGGGGCTGTGAACGCGCGGTGGGATTAGAGCGCTGTTTGTTTACGAGCTAATGCCCCATGCACAACTCCACGCCTGCTGTCTACGCCGCCACCCTTCTATGTACCATCTTTACAACCCCCGCGATCCCCGTCCCCGCCCGGCCCCGCTCCCCCCCGGGCCCCAGGCACTGCTGCCGCGCTTCGGGCTGAAGCCCAACCCCGCCTACGAGCCGGAGGAGGACTGGGCCTTCGACTGCAAGGGTCGCCGGTGAGGGCGGTCGAGGGGCGGGGTGGGGGGTTGCAAAGATGGTACATAGAAGGGTAGTGGCGTAGACAGCAGGCGTGGAGGCGTTCGTACCGATGACCGATGGTGCGTCCGCTTGTCCAGCGCCAGAGCCCGCCGCGGCGTCCCCGTTGGTGCTGGCTAGATCTAAAGCTACTTTTGGTGGGGGCGGAGGAGAATGGGTTGTTTGTACCATCCCAATCTACCGTGAGACCAGGCCCCATGCCTCACAGCCAGGAGCAAGGGGCGGGGGTGGGCCGGGCGTTGCGGCAGTGCAGATCGGGCTGGTTCTCACAACCCCCCCGCCAACTGCTCTGTTGCAACAGCCTCTTCCGTCATATCTACCATAATCATGCATGGAAGCCCCCTGCACTGCACCCCCCTCCCCTCTTGGTTTAGCTTGGGCTGGTGTTCACAACCCCCCTGCCCTCCCCCCTCCCGCCCCCACCACCTTCTCGCAGCTTCCTGCTGTTCCCCCAGCTGCTGCACGCGCTGTTCGAGCTGGCGGACATGTGGTGTCCCACCACCGAGGCCGCCGACTACGTCACCATGCTCAACGAGCTGCTGGAGACGTGCAAGGTGCGGGGAGGGGGAGCGGGGGTGGTGGTGGGAGGGGTGGTGGGGGGGGTTGTAAACACCAGCCCAATCTAAACCCAAGCGAAACTAGACAAGGGGCAGGCAGGTGCAGTTTGCGGCAATACAGGTCGACGGTATACTCTTGCGTTTCGGGGTGTAGAGTGTAGACGGGGCGAGGTCGGCGCGCCGTCGACGAAATGCCACCCAGGCTCGGCTCCCGCACAGCAGCAACAGACACGCAAACACGCAAATGCAAAACACACGACTTACCTGGCGACCAGGAAGATGACCCCGGCGCCAGGCAGCAAGCGCCGGGCCAGAAGAGCGACATGCGGTTAAGGGGAAAGGCGAGGTTCGAAAGGGCGGGGCACAGTGAAAGGGCCGAGGCGCATCGGCGGAAGGCAAAGGGTATGGACAGCACAAAGTATATGACGCACGAGCCTGGGTGGCAAAAGAGAAAGGTGGGGGCGTCAGAAGGGGTTAAGAGGGACGCGGCGACGGCATGGGGGTGGTTAGCGGTAAACGGATGCGGCAGGCAGCGTGCGGGCCGCGTACGGCTCCCCACATCGCTGCCAGCCCGGACGTCCCGGGGGGGAGGGAGTTGCAATGATATGGGAAAGCGGTACAGGATGCACTGAAGACTGCGTCTCGAAGTCGTTACCGAAGTGAGCGGCCGTCCTGGCGGCCGCGTGCCAGCTCGCTGTGCCTCCGTGAAGCTGCTAGTCCCTCCGTGAAGTTGATAGCATATAGTATAGGGGGAGGGGGTAGTTCATTCCAGAACCCATAGGGGGGTTGGTTCATTCCAACTCCCAAATCGATACCATTGCCGAAAGCCCATGTGCGGAGGAGAGAGAGGGAGGGGTTGGTGGAGGGTTGGTGGAAGAGGACGGGGGAGGGGGACGGGGAGGGGCGGTGGCGCGGAGGGGCGCGTGGCAGAGGTGGGGTGGAAGGGTGAAGGAAGGGGGAGGGCTGTGGGAGGCAAGACCAGGGAGGAACACGCCTCCCCTGGTGTTGAGGGACTATATGCCATGCCGCAACACGCCGCCCTGCCCTGCCCCATGTCGCTGCGCGCCCGCAGTCGCTGGAGAGCCGCCACGGCCTGTTCTCAAAACTCATCCGCAAGTACCAGCGCAGGTGGGTGGGTGCGCGCGTGGGTGGGGCCCGCGGGCGGGCAGGAGCGGCAGCAGCGGCGCACCTTGCGTTCCCAGTCGACTGGTGATTGCGGGCTACGCAACGCCTCATGCCATGCCATTCACCGCAGTTAGCTAGGTACGGAGAGGCCCGGGCACTCGCATGGCACCATAGGCCGGAGGGCACGCCACTGCCACCATGCGCACCGCCTCACACCCACCTCACACCCATGTAACTCCACCTTTAAAACCCTACAACCCTTAACCCAACACGCAACACGACACAGGTACGGCGCCCGGGACGAGCACGAGCTGCCCATCAGCGGCGGCTACGTGTACGACTACAACGCGGCGGCGGGCCGGGCGGTGGGCCCCGGCGGCGGCGGCGGGCCGGCGGCGCCGGCGGTGCCCGAGCCGCTGGATGAGGCGGACCAGGCGCTCAAGGCGGCGGCGGTGGGTCGGGTGTAGTCCCCGGGGCGGCGGCGCTGCCGCCGCTGCTGCCGCTGCTGCTGCTGCGAGCTCCCGGTGCTACAGCGTGTGAAGGGCGCCTTGTGGCTCGCTCATCGCTCGCTTGCCGCTCATAAATGGCACCCCTTGGTGGTTTAGCGAGGGTGGTTTTGTTTTTACAACCCCAATCCAACCGTGCCCTCTCCAATCCCTGGCAGGAGGACGAGGAGGACGCGGGCCACAAGGCCGCCACCAACTGGTGGGCCAAGATCATGGAGCGCAATAAAAAGTTCATGGAGGTGCGGGGGGGATGCAAAGATGGTGCATAGAAGGGTAGGGGGGAGATTGTGATACCAGCCCAAGGGGGGGGGTTCGTGTGTGGGAGGTGGGGAGGTGGGAGGTGCGGGGGCGGTGGGAGGCTGCAGGCGGTGCGCATCACCTGCATGGCGCATGTGCCGGGCGTGGCACCCCCACGCAAACCCACGCGGAGAGCGAGCGGGCGCGCAGCGACTGATACCTCGTCACTGATGCACACACCCCCACACCGCCACGCACTCACGCATGCACACACCCGCCGCCACGCCTCCACACCTCCCTGCCGCACCACTCCGCACCCAGGCCAAGGCCGCGCGCCTGGCCGCCGAGGCCGCCGCCGCGCTGGCCGCCGGGCTCAAGGAGCCGCGGCACGACCCCGACAAGGTCCACCTCTCCCCCATCCACGAGGCGCTCCACTGGACCGCCTCCGGCCACACCAGCCCGAGCGGCACCGAGAGCGGCGCGCTGCCGCCCGCCGCCACCGAGTTCGGCGCTTCGGGGATTATGGAGCCCTTGGCGTTCGCCAACCTGCTGCCGCCGGCGGGCGTGGCGCTGCCGCCGGAGCTGGACAGGGACGCGGCGGGCGGGAGCGGCCTTGGCGGGGACGAGGAGCTGGAGCGCGGCGGGCTGCGGGTGCAGTACATGGGCAAGGGCGTCAAGGGGCAGGTGCGGCAAATTGGCAAGGGCGTCAGGGGGCAGCCGTACGAGAGGCGGGTGGCTTGGCAGCTTGTCGTCGGCGGGGCCAGGGGGTTGCAAAGGTGCAGTACATGGGCAAGGGCGTCAAGGGGCAGGTGCGGTGGAGGTGGGGAGGGGTGTGGTGGTGGGGCGGCTTGCTGGGGTGGGGGGTTGTGGATGCCAACCCAAGCTTAACCAGCTAATTAGACAAGGAACAGGCAAGGGACAGGCAAATTGCAGCAATACAGGGGGAGGCGGGGGCGGGTGTTGGCGTTCGGGGCGGGGGGCTGCAGCGGCGGCTTTTCCTTTACGGCGTGGCGGCGCGTCAGGGCAGGGGGACGCGAGGGTGGGGAACGCGGACGGGCGGATCCGGCCTGCGCCGCCTGCGTCGTAGCGCTGCTCTGTCGCTGCGCAGCGCTGACGTGCGGCTGCCTCCCTCGTGGTGTGCCTTCCTGCGCCTCCCAGATCGGCGCGCCGCCGCCCGGCCCGCCGCCGCCGGTGGTTGCGCACCTGCGGGACGCGCTCAAGGCGGCGCTGGTGGAGGTGGGCGCCAGCGCGGACGACGGCGAGGCGGCGGCGGTGCTGACGGCGGACGGCACCATCGCCTACAACCAGGTGGGTGGGGTGGCGTGGCGTGGGTGTATGAGGAGGTGTGCTGGGGTGTGGGGTGTGGGGGTGGGGTGGCTGGTTGCAACCGCCAGCCCAATTCAAGCCCAAGCCCAACTGATTAGGGCCCAACGAACGTAAGTGCATGGTAGCCTGTGGGCGCGTGTATGTAGACCACCAGCACGCAACGGAATTGACATGTTCGCCACCGCAACACAACTTCTGAGTTATGACATAATGACAACACACCTCTGCAGGTGGGCCCTCACACCATGGTGGAGCTGATCAACGTGCTGGTCACGGACAAGAAGATGAGCACCAAGAACATACGCATGCTCATGGGCAGCTTCCACTACGGCCACCCCACCGGCGCCCCCCCCGGCAGCGGCAGCGCCGCAGGCGTGGGCGGTAGCACGGGCGGCCTGGACGCCGTCGGCGAGGAGCCGCCGGCCGTGACGGCGGCGGCGCTGAACGCCGCCGCGGCGGCGGCCGCCGCCGCCGGCCGCAGCCGCCTCGCCGTGTCCTCGACGGCGCTGGTTTCAGGCTCGGGGGGCGCCGGCGCCGCCGGCGCCGCGGCCGACGGCGCCGCCGGCGCGCTCGACGGCAAGCTGGTGGCGGACGCGGCGGGCGGCGAGGCTCCGTCGACGCCGCCGCGCGCCGCCACTCCGCCGGCGCCGGCGCCCGTGTACGCGGCGCGGCCGCGCACGCCGCGGCTGGACCCCGTGACGCTGGCGGCCATCCGCGCGGCGCTGCAGGTGTGTTAGAGAGCACCAGGGAAAACGACAAGCAAGCAAGAGACTGTGCGTGCGGTGTGACGTTCGCGGATTATCTGGAGCGCATACATGTGTGTGTGTGTGTGTGTGTGTGTGTGTGTGTGTGTGTTTGTGTTTTTGTGTGTGTGTGTGTGTGTGTGTGTGTGTGTGTGTGTGTGTGTGTGTGTGTGTGTGTGTGTGTGTGTGTAACTACGGTTTCCACGGTTGACTGATCGAGTCTCGTGATCGAGTACTCGGGACAACCAGCAAACAACGGGCACTCCAGGCTCTCGTTGCTGCTACCACGCGCCTCTCCTGCCCAGAGCGCATCCTGCTCTGGAGTCCACCGGAGAGAACGCACCAACCCCGGGCCACACCAGTAACCTCAGCTGGGTTACTCCTGACCAAAACGCCGCAGGGCCCAGCGGGCTAACCACCTCTAGGCAGCGGCAAGGCACACCAGAGCACACCAACTAACACCCACCACCGCACGCACACGCACACGCACGCGCACGCACGCACACGCACACGCACGCACACGCACGCACACACACGCTCAACAAGACACCCATAGGCTGCGGGGCTGAGTCCTGCGACCCTCGCAGCCTAACGCGACCAAGACCTCAACCTAACCAGCACTCGACGCCAGGGCAGACTATGCCTACGGGCAGCCACAAACGCGTCTTGGCCACTAGGCCGGTCCAGGCCGAGAGGCCCGAGGTGCTCCAGCACCCAACCCGCTGACACCCTCAGACCCCACAGCCCCCCTCACCCTGGCCCCAGTACCCGTGCCTGCCTACTTTCCCGAACCCTGCCCGCTGGGCCTTCTCATACGCCAACTCATTGGCGGCTCTACCAAGCGCTCCTGCGCTTGTAGTTAGGGCTGTTCCCTCTCAGGCCTCCATCTCGAACTCCAGCTCCACAGCTTGCGGCAGCGCGCACAGCAGTTCACCGCCCACCACCGCGAGCATGGGGTGGGTGGCGTCCACGTCATCCCAGCCCTTGCGGGGCACGCCCAGCTGTGCGAACTGCATCAGCCGCGACCAGAAGTCCGCGACCGCGCGAGCACACACAAGCTGGACTGGGGTGACTCCCGGCGGCGGTGGCGTCAGCTGCGTGGGTGGGACCTCATCAGGGTCGGGATCCACCCCTACAGCTTCCGCCGCCGCCGCCACCGCCTCCACGTTCACTGCTGCTGTTGCCGCCGCCGCGTCTCCTTGGGCCGCTGCATCGCGTGTCATCCCACGCAGCCGCACTCGGCCGTGCTCGATGGCAGACAGCGCCGCCAGGGCTACCACGTCCCACACGCATTGCTGGTAGCCCGGCGGTGCCTGCACCAGCCAGAGCTGGGCCTGGCTGATGGGCGGTGCCTCCGGGCTGTTGGCGTTGATCTGCGCCACCACAGCCTTCGCCACCGCACAGTCCCAGAAATGATGCTGTCGTGGCGGTGGCTGGGGGGTGGCCACGGCGGGGCCAGCCGCGGCGGCGCCGCCGAGGCCACACTGTCCACACCCGCAGCGCTCGCGCCGGGCCGTAGGCATGTGTGAGTTGCCTGGCAGCGGCACGGCGTCGATGGCCAGCCGCCACAGAGTCTCGAAGTGGCGCCGCTCCCAGCGCACCTTCTGCCACACGCGCTCCAGGGTGCCCCTGATGTTGCCGAGCGAATTCACGGCCGCCTCTGGCAGGTCCTCGCGTCGCACCTCGGTGCGGAGCGGCAGGCCCTGCGCTGCGCGCTCATAGTCCTCATGGAGGCCGGCGCGTCTTGTTGAGATGCTGTCCAGCTGCATAGCCGTGGCCATGCGGACTGACAGCTTTTCAAGGGGCACAGTGATCGACTCCATGCCGGGCAGGCGCCATCCCATGCGCGGCATGATGATGGTGCGGATCACCTCGCGAGTAGACGGGGCTGGCTGTGTAGCGTGGGCTCTCGCTGCATCCAGCCAGGCCTGTGGGACGTCTTGCAGCAGGCTCGCCAGAGCCCTCAGCGTGGGCCCTCGGCGTCGCTGGCGGCGGTCCGTCGGAGCCAGGTTAATGCGTACCCATTCTGGCCAGTCAACTGCATCGCCGTCGGCAGGCCGCAGGTCCCAGGCGCGCACCAGATCACGGATGGTGACAAGGCGGGCGCAGGCGCGTAGCTGTCTGTGGCGGTAGTCAATGCCGCGGCCGCGGGTGCACTGGGCTACCTCGGCCAGCGCCGGCTCCCCCGCTGGCTCCGCGTCGCTGTCTGCATCCTCCCCCTCCGACCCCTCGCCAGCGGTGGATGGGCTGGGCGTGAGGAGCGGATTGCCCCAGAGTGGTGCTGCCACGCACCACGTTCCAGGTGTCGGCGCCGGGTCCAGGGCTTGCACGGGCGGCAGCCACCCAAGTGCTGTGACCGTCCGCTCGGCGTCCTCCGGTGTGTGTGTGTGTGTGTTTGTGTGTGTGTGTGTTGGGAGAGCGCAATCTGGAAACCAAAATCACTGAGACGGTGAAAATTTCACAGTGTGTGCGCGTGTGTGCACGTTTGCGCGTTTGTGCTTGTCCGCCCCCTGGTCGCCACGTGCCAGCCCGGCCAGCCCAGCCCAGCCCAGCCCAGCCAGCCCTGCTCCCTGCCCCCTGCTCCAGCTACCACACGGATCCAGTACCCTCCCGCCCCGCCCCCTGGCCCCGCCCCACTGACCGCCCCTCCCCAGGACGCCGGCTTCAAGCCCGCGGAGCTGTCCGACCTGCTCAGCTCGCACGGCATGGGCCTGGCCAGCGACGTGCGGCCCGACACCATCAGCCGCGTGGCGCAGGTGGGGAGCGGGCGGCATTCGGGGCATTCCAACTCGGCTGCTACCACTCAGCGCATGCAATAGACGGCGCCGTTCATTCTAAGCTCGGGCGCTTGCAACTGCCTCCTGCCACCAACACATGCACAGTCGCACACCGATTTTGGGATTCCATTTTGGGATGGGAATGAGCTACCTCCGCACAAGCATTCACACAAAACACGCCGCACGCCCGCGGCACACAGGCGCTGGCCAAGTCGGGTTTCGACACGCACGCGCTTGTGGCCTTCCTCTTCCCGCCCGAGCCCACCGCCAGCGGCGAGGAGCTCGACCCCGACCACCCCTCCCACCCGGGGCACCGTCACGGCCACCTGCGGCCGCTGAGCCCGGTGCAGCTGGAGGCGATGCGGCTGGCGCTGGAGAAGGTGGGGGCGTGGCGCGGGCGGGTGGGCTTGGAGAGGGGGGGGGCTTACATTCATGATTGGTGAAGGAAGTGGTAAACGGAACGCTTGTAACTTGGAGCGAACACCCCGAGCTAGACCAACAGGGGCAACTCCCAGCTAGACAGGGGACATGCGGTGAATGGTGTGTTTGTACGGCGCAGGCGGGCGTGGACCCGGCGCAGGTGGACCTGGTGCGCTCCTGGGGCGCCGACATCCGCGCCGTGCAGGTGCGTGTGTGCGTGTGTGCGTGTGTGCGTGCGTGTGTGTGTGTGTGTGTGTGTGTGTGTGTTCCTCCGTGTGGCTTTGGCTGTGGCTGCGACTGTCGCCACGAGGCCCAGCTTGCAACCGGACGGCTGTGGCCAGGCTGCCACCACGCACAGCCTCCTAACCAATCCCACCAACCCACCAACCCACCCACAACCCCACAACCCCACAACACCCACCCACCCACTCCACCCACCCACTCCACCCAACCCACACACCCCAGGCCGTGTCGGCGGCGCTGGAGGGCGCCGGCTTCACGCCCCTCGAGGTGCACCGCTTCATCGCGCCCGCCGCCTCCACCGCGCTGATCGACGCCCTGTCCCGAGGCGGCCTCAAGGCGGGCGCGGCGGCGGGGCTGGTCAAGGCCGACGGCAGCGGGCTGGCCATGGAGCTGGAGCCCAAGGTGTGTGGGGGCGGGGGGGGGGAGCGTATGCGTGTAGGATGTGGAGGGTGCGGGGAGGGCGTGGAGCTGGAGCCCAAGGTGGGGGCGGGGCGGGGCGGGGGGGGGGGGGCGTGCGTGCGCGAAATGTAGCAGGGGCGACAGGGGGGTTTGTGGATGGCGGGCGCTCCGGGGGCGGGCGCTCTGCAGGGGCCATCTGCAGCACAACATGGGGTGACACCCCAGTCGCGCCCTCCATTCCCGCTGCCCCGCACACACGCACGTGCACACCACACACACAGGACCGCATACACGGTCGCTTGCTTGCTTATCGGTTTCCCTTGTGCTCTCTAACACAGGACCTGGCGGACGCTGCTGACGCGATGGCCATGGCGGGCTTCAGCGCGCCGCAGATGGTCAAGGTCATCGGCAGCGACGCCGCGGCCGTGCCGCCGCTGGAGCCGGGTATGTGTACGGGGCGGGCCGCGGGCCGGGGGGGGGGGCGGGGGAGGCGCTGGCTGGGCGGGCACCTGGGGACATGACTGACAGTCATCTCTCTCTCTTAGTGGCACGTGCGCGCCTGAACCTTCCCGCCTTCGCCGACTTTCCCCGCCGCCACTCACGCCCGCCACACGCACCCACCCACCCACACACCCACACACCCACACCCACACACACCCACACACCCACACACACACACACACACACACACACACACACACACACACACACACACACACACACACACACACACACACACACACACACACACACACACACACCACCCACCCAAACCCTTCACCACCCCAAACCCCCAAATCCCACCCCACGCACCTGCTGTATGGCTGTTCCTGGCTACGCCTTCACGTCTTAACTAATGATGAATGTAACCCCACCCACCCACCCCTACCCTCAACCCACCACCCCAACCCACCACCCCCACCACACCCCACTCCACAGCCGGCATGGCGGCCTGCCGCGACGCGCTGCTTGCGGAGGGCTTCTCCGCCGAGGAGCTGGAGGGGGTGGTGCTCACGCCGGACGGCGGCGCGCTGCAGGACGGCGTGGGCGCGGTCACGGTGAGGGGGAGGCGCGGAGACAGACCCGGATGGGCGGGGGGAGGGGCGTTGTCGATATAATCGGGCGGGTGCGTACGTGCAAACGGGTGGGTGGGGGCTGGGGGACCCGGAATATCATCCCGAACGAAGCCAACCTAACTAGACAGAGGACAGTGGACAACCCCTTCGATCCTGCACCCGCCCACCCCACACACTCTGCCCACCCCGCCCCTGCCCACCCCCAACCATCACAGCTGGCGCGCGTGGTAGGCGCGCTGGCGCGCGGCGGCCTGACCTCGGACGCCATCCGCCGCTTCCTGCGCTACGACATGACCCGCGCCGCCACCGCGGGGCTCAGCGCCGCCGCCATCGCCGCCATGAACAGCGCCATCGAGGCGGCGGGCCTCAACGTGAGAGAGCGCAGTGCAGGGGGGCAGGGCGGAGGGTTGTATATTCCCGGAGGAGGGCGGGGGGAGGGGCGGGGCGGCGGGCCTCAACGAGAGAGTGGCGCAGGGGGGGAGGGCAGGCGGGGGGGGGGAGGCTGCGGGATGGCGGGGAGGGGGCCCGCGCGCGGGGGCCTGGTCTGGGGTGCGGGGGCACGGGTGAAGCCAGCTCCCCCCCCCAGCTCCTTCGCTCCCCTTCCCTGCCACGCACACGTACCCGCAGTAACTGTAGGCCCCTGCCTCCACCCCTCCCTGCCTCCACCCCTCCCTGCCTCCACCCCTGCCTCACCCCTCCCACCCGGTCCCCTACCTGCCTGCCCCCAACCCTCCTGACCCCACCCTGACCCCCCTCAATCCTGCAGGGCTCCCCCAACCGCTTCATCGTGCCTGAGCAGGGCGTGGTGCCCATGATGCCCGGCGGCGCCGCGGTGGCGCCCGAGGCCTCGGCCGGACTGGTGGCGCAGGTGCGGGGGGTGCGTGCGGCGGCGGCGGCGGGGCGGCTACGAGGGTATTGGGGCACGCGCCGTCTCGCCTGTCTGCGCCCCAGCCCCTCTGCCTCCTCCTCAACGCCTCCTCCTCCCCATCTCCTTGCAACCCAACCATCCATGCAACCCCGCCTCCTCCCCTCAACATCCTCTTGCCTAACCATGCATGAAACCGTCCTCCCCCTGCCCCCCCTCTCCGCCACCTCCTCACCTCCACCCCTGATGCTACACTTAACTGTACCATCATTGCGACCCCTCCCCAATACGGTATCCTTGCAACCCTCCACCTTAACTAATGATGCATGTAACCCCACACACACCCTGCAGGTGGGCGGCGCGCTGGTGGACGCCATGTTCACGCCCGCCCAGATCCGCGCCTTCCTCATGCCCACCCTGGACGACGACGATGAAGCCTTCGCGTTCGGGTTCCCGGGCGGCGGCGCCTCCGCCGCCAACACGCTCAGCGGCGCCGCCGGCGCCGGCAGCAGCCCCCTGGCGCCGCGGCGCAGCGTCACCAGCGGCGCGGCGCGGCGGCGGCTGTTCCTGTCGGCGCGCGACGTGGTGGTGTTCCGGGCGGTGCTCATGGCGGCGGGCTTCAGCGCCGAGGTGCGGGGTTGGGCGGGGCGTTGCTATGGGTTCTGGAATGAAGCTCCCACGCACACTTCTTTGTGCCATCTTTGCAAACTCCCAGTGCTGCACTTCTCATCGTGTTGATGTTGATTTTGATAACGGGATTAGAATGAGCTGCCCTCTTCCAAACACACGCGCACACCCTCTCCACCTCCACCCACCCACCCCACCACCTGCCTGCTGTCTACGCCACTACCCTTCTATGTACCATCTTTGCAACCCCACCCACCCCTGGCGCAGGAGCTGCTGCACCTGGTGCGCCCCGACGGCCGCGGTCTGGACCCGGACGCAGACCCCGACCTCGCGGCGCGCGCGGCGGCGGCGCTGGCGTCCTCGGGCTTCAGGTGGGTGGCCGTGATGGCGGTGGGCTGCTTGGTGGGCTGCTTGGTGTGGTCGTGGCGGCGACGGCGGTGCTGTGATTGGTGGTGGCGGTGGTGTGGGATGGTAACAGACACCAGACACGTTTCTTCAATTCGTTTCCTGAACAAGCAGTACATCATAACACAATAAAACCGTAAACCGTAATAACCAACCCACAACCGCAACCAACCAACCACACAGGGGCCACGAGATCCAGCTGTTCCTGCAGCTGCGCGACCCCGCGCCCGCCATGACGCCCGCCGAGGCGGGCGCGGCGCGCGGCGCGCTTCTGGGCGCCGGCTTCGAGCCGTCCGAGCTGGGCGAGCTGCTGCGCGGCGACGGGCTGGGGCTTATGGTGGACCCGGAGCCGGAGCCGGTGTTCATGGCGCAGGTGGGGGTGGCGGGGGTGGGATTGGGGGGGTAGGGGTGGGGCGGGTGTGGGGGTGGGGCGGGGTGGGGCGGGGTGGGGCGGGGTGGGGTGGGGCGGGGCGGGGTGGGGCGGGGTGTGGGGTTGCAAAGATGGTTGGGGGTGGGGTGGGGTTGAGATTGGGGGGTAGGGCTGGGGAGCGGGGTGGTGGCGGGGGTTCCAGGCATCTTGTGTCGAGGGGATGGTGGTAAGCTGGATGACGTTGACAGGGCGTTGCGATACAGAAACCTGTGTTCGGGTGGGGTGGTTTGGAGTTGGTTGGTGCGATGGTATGGCGCACGGCGTCCGGCGTGTGCGGATCCAGGGGGCTGGGGCTGATGTCCATGAGAAGAGATTTGGGGGACGGCGCAGCATACACGCGCAACCCGTGCTTGTGGGCTCAGGGCGGCGTTCGCTGCGGCGTCTCACCCGCTCTCTCTGTGTGGCCTGCGTGCCCGTCCGAACCACGCAGGTGGCGGTGGTGCTGGCCGGCGCGGGATTCCCCACCTTCCATATCTGCCAGTACCTGTCCCCGGAGCTGCCCGCGGTGCCGCTGGAGGTGGCGGCGGTGGGCAAGTGAGTGCGGCGGTGGCGCCCGGCCTGCGCCCGTAGACTCTCGAACTCTCGAACTCTCGAACTCTCGAACCCTCGAACCCTCGAACCCTCGAACTCTCGAACTCTCGAACCCCGGCAAGGAACTATGGAGTGCCCTTGCGCATGCACAGAATTCCCGAGGGGACGTTTTTCTCAACCTCGTGGCCTTGCAACCCCTCTTGCTGGGCCCCCTCTGATGTTTCCTTTGTTCCTGATGTTTCCGGGATTGGTTCAGAGTTCAGAGTCAACCCCACCACCACCACCACCACCACCACACCACCCCCCGCCAGGTACTGGGCCATGGGCCGCGAGGACGGCCTCAGCGGCACCTCGCGCGCGCCCTCGCGCGCCCACAGCCACGCGCCCTGGCTGGTGCAGAACGAGGAGCACACCGGCTTCACGGAGTCAGACTCGGACGACCTGGACGACGACCTGGGGGAACTCGGCGAGGACGAGGAGGAGGAGGAGGAGAGCCCGGGGCGAAGCGAGGAGCCCGAGGAGGGAGGCGAGGAGGGAGAGGGAGAGGAGGACGGGCTGCTGGAGCGCCGGCCGGTGAACGAGAGCCTGCTGACGGGGCTGCCTCCCGCCGCGCTTCGCTCCACGCCGGGAGCCACCGGCGACGGCACGTCGCCCGCCGCCACCGGCACCGGCGACGGCGCCGCCGTCGCCAAGCCGCGCCCGCGCGTGACGCTGATGGAGCCCGGCGAGGGCGGCGCGCCGGAGCAGTCGCCCGGCCGGCCGGCGGCGCTGCCCGCCGAGGGCCTGGAGGCGGGCGGCTCGCCGCTGGCGGCGCCGCCGGAGCTGGGCGGCCCGGGCGCGGCGCGCCGCGCCGCGCTGGGAGCGCCGCCGCCGCGCTCCGCGCTGCGCGTGGGCGCGGGCGCCGCCGCCAGCGTCATCTCGCGGGGGGGGATGAGCGCCATGATGCCTTGGGACATGGACGACGAGGACGAGGAGAGCCCGCTGGCCAAGCTGGCGCTGCCGCCGCACACGCTGGCGGCGATGCGCGCCGCGGTGACGCGCCGCTGCAAGGGCCTCAGCGTGAAGCAGCTGCGGCAGGTGGCGGCGCACATGGGCATGCCGGCGGCGCAGGTGGCGGCGTTGGCGGCGGGCAACGACGCGCCGTCGGTGGCGGCGGCGGCGCCGCCGCTGCCGCCGCCCGCCAAGCCCAAGGACACCACGCCGCCGCTGCCGCCGCCGCCCTCGTTCCTTGGGCTGCTGGCGGCCACGGCCGCCGCCACGGGGCCCGTCAGCGTCAGCGGCGCCGCCGCCGGCTCCGCCACGGCCACCGCCTCCGGGGCGGCGGCTGGCACCACCTCCGGAGCGGCGGCTCTCACGGTTTCCGGCGCGACTCCGACCGGCACGCAGAACGGCGGCGCCGCCGCCGTCATCGCCGCCCCCAGCTTCTCATTCGCGGCGCCCGCGGCTGCCGCCGCCATCGGCCCGCCCGCAGCGGCCGAGCCCGCCAAGCCCGCCGCGGTCGCGGCGGCGCAGGCCGCCGCCACGGCCGCCGCCGCTGCCGCCGCCGCCGCCAAGGGCACCGCAGCCGCCGCCGCTGGCGCTACTGCCGCTACAGCCGCCGCCGACGACAAGGACAAGGACGAGGGCGCCGGCCCCAACTCCATCGGCGACCGCTCCTGGCTGCCCTCCGACCCGCAGGTCGTGGGCCGCCTGTGCCAGGCGCTGTCGTACGAGGGATTCACGCCGTACCAGATCCGCTGCTTCTTCATGCAGCCCGCCGTCACGGCGGCCATGGACGCCATCAAGGCGGCGCGCGCCGCCGCCGCCGCCGCCGCCGCGGCGGCGCCCGGCGGCGGCGGCGCCGCCGCCAGCGACATCAGCGGCTCCGCGATGAACGTGAGCTTCAGCGGCTTCAGCGCCTTCACGGGCATCACAGGTGAGAGATGAGAGATGGTGGGAGAGGCGGGCGGGCGGGCGGGCGGGCGGGCAGGTGGGTAGGCAGGGGGGGCAGGCGGGCGGGCAGGCAGGCGGGCGGGCGGGCGGGCGGGCGGGCAGACAGACTGCGGCGCGCGCGTGCGTCTGGCGCACAGCGCATCATTACCGACTAGTGGCTGTCGGTGATCAGTGCAGGGGCCGGCGGAAGGAAAAGGAGAAACGCGGCAATGGCGGCACACCTGACTGAGAACAGGGGCCTGACAAGGGGCGGTGATGTACCGTAACTTGCACGGTGCCCAAACCCCAACGCCCCCAAACCCCGCAACCCCCCAAACCCACCCAACCCCGCCCACCGCACAGGCCTGGTGGCGCCGCTGGGCGACGCGGGCGACGACGAGGAGAGCCAGCTGGCGGCTCGTCTGGACCGCTTCGACCACATCACGCCCAGCCTGCTGGTGCTCATCAAGGCGCTGCTGAGGGTGCGCGGGGGGTGGCGTGGGGGTGGGGGGAGGGGCGGGTGTGGGTTTTGGGGGGTTGTGGGTTTGGGGGGTGGGGGTGGGGATGGTTGGACGGGGGTAGCCGTCCATGCGACGGTTTGCTTTGGTTGATACGGTATTGTGAAGTGCGGTTACCAAGTGGTACAGCGGGCGCAGGGGGGACGATTTACAACCTCTTTTGACATCTCTTGCAACCCCCAACCCCCAACCCCCAACCCCCAACCCCCAACCTCCAACCCAACCCCCCAAAAACCCAACCCCTCCCACCCCCCTCCCAACCCCAACCCCCCCCCAGTCCTCCGGCTTCACGGACGAGCACCTGTCCAACCTGCTGTCCGCCGACGGCCGGCGCCTGGACCCGGACTGGGACAGCGAGAGCGCGGCCATGATGGTGGCGGCTATGGCGGCGGCGGGCTGGCCCGCGCACCTGGTCCGCCTCATGCTGGCCACGGGTGCGTGCGGCGTGCGTGCGCCGTGGCTGGCTCCATGTGTGGTTGGCCGTGTGTGGCGGGCTGGATTGGCTCCGTGTGGCTGCAGCGGGCTGGCTGGAGCGGGGCTGGCTGGCTGGCGCGGGCCGGGCGGCGCAGAGCTTGCGGGGGAGGGGGGTTGTGAATACCATCCCAAGCTAAACCAAGCTGAACTAGACAAGGGACAGGCAGGTGCAGTTTGCGACAATACAGGGTAACGGTATACTCTTGCGTTTCGGGTCGAAGAGCGTAGACGGGCGAGGTCGGCGCGCCGTCGACGAAATGCCACCCAGGCTCGGCTCGCGCGGGGGGGGCTGGGTTTGTGTGAAGGCGTTCTCGGACCCGGCCGACCTCCTGTGTCTTTGCTGTGTGTGTGCCCCCCCCCCCCCCCCGCAGGCCCGCCCGTGGGCGCG
The DNA here is from genome assembly GCA_016834605.1 of Chlamydomonas incerta. Classification (NCBI taxonomy): domain Eukaryota; kingdom Viridiplantae; phylum Chlorophyta; class Chlorophyceae; order Chlamydomonadales; family Chlamydomonadaceae; genus Chlamydomonas; species Chlamydomonas incerta. The sequence goes on from JAEHOC010000040.1 coordinate 555,499, forward strand.
CTCACACCCAACGAGCTGGGAGCTATCAATGAGGCGCTGCTGGTAAGAGTGGGGCCTGGGGGGCGGGCAGGAGGTGCAGCGGCAGCGGCCCGTGTGTGCCTTCTTGACTTTTAATCTTGCAACCCCCCAGAATCCTTCAAATCCCCGGGCCTTCCGCTGCCCCGTATCCTTCCTCCCCCACCCCACTTGTTTCTATCATCTTTGCAACCCCACCACACCCGCACCCCCAACCCACCCCCAACCCACCCCCAACCCACCCCCAACCCACCCCCAACCCACCCCCAACCCACCCCAACCCAACACCACCGCCCACCCACCAGGACGCCGGCTTCAGCCGCCGGCAGCTGGGCCTGGTGCTCCGCCGCGACCACAGCGGCCCGGGCGCGGCGGTGGACCCCACCACGCTGGCGCAGATGGCGACCGCCATGGCGCAGGCGGGCTTCAGCAGCGGCCAGCTGTGCCAGTTCCTGGGCCCGCCGCCCGTCAGCAGCGCCGCCAACGCCACCGCGGAGTGAGTTGCGCGTGTGGCGTGCGTGCGTGTGGCGGCGCGTGGCGGCGCGTGGCGGCTGCTGCTGCTGCTGCTGCTGCCCCGGAGTGGGACAGCGGAATGTGCCCCGCGCCGTGCCCCGTGCCGTCTCGTGTCGCTGCGCCTGCGTGCTCCCTGTCCTCGACCTACCAAGGCGCCTGTCTCTCATCACCTCACGCCCGCACCCGTCCCTCCCTCCTTTCCCCGCCCCCGCCCTCCCACTCCCGCAGGGGCGCCTCGCCCATGCCGCACCCGCTGCTGTCTCCGCTCATCCAGGCGCTGTCCGCCGCGCCCACCGCCGCCGCCAACACGCCCTCCTCCTCCGCCCCCAACACCCTCTCCCGCCTCGCCGCCTCCAACCTGTCGGCCCTCAACGCCGCCACCGGCTCCGCCTCCGCCGCCGCCAGCGGCGCGCCCAGCGGCGCACCCAGCGTCACCGCCGCCACCAACGCCCGCAGCACGGGCGGCCCCGCGCCGGCCATGATGCTACCGCCCAAGACGCCGCTCATGGCGGGCCCGCCGCCGGCCGACACGGCGGCGGCGGCGGCCGCCACTGCCAACACGGTGCCGCTGCCGGCGATCGTGTCGTACACTAACTACAACGCGGCGGCGGGCGGCGAGACGCTCAGCTCCAGGTGCGTACGGGCGCAGGGGGGTACGGGCGCACGGGCGGCGGTTTTGGGTGTGGCGGTTTTGGCGTGGCCGGTTTGGCCCGGCGGTTTTGGAGCAGCGGTTTTGGCGGGAGTCGGCGCAGAGGTGGGTTGATTTGCCGTACATGGGTATCGAAACGTACTTCACGTCACCGTGTCATGTGTTGTACGGCGCAGGAGTGTGATGGACATCCGCAACGTGGCGGCCAGCTGCGGCATCGCCTCCGCCAAGCTGTTGGACATGGTACGGCGTGGCATGTGTGTTTGGGGGGGGGGGCGAGGTTACTGTGAACCAATCCCGTAAGGAAACATCAGGGGGGAGGGGGCGTGTGGGGATGCGTGCACACACGCGCGCACGATCTCCGTCTTTCGTATCGTCTGTGCGCTTCAACACATCGAATGCACGGTCTTGCACGGTTGTTTTTCCCTTGTGCCCTCGCCGCACTGCTGCACCTCTCTTACCTTGACACTCCACCCCGCCTCAACCACGCCCCCGCCTGCCTCCTCCCGCAGGTCCGCCCCGACGGCCGCGGGCTGCAGCCGCATGCCGACCCGCGCATGGTGGAGCGCGTGGGCTTCCACATGGCCACACACGGCTACACGCCCGCGCAGGTGCGTCTGCGTGTGCTTGCGTGTGCTTGTGTGTGTGCGCGTTACATGGTGTGTTAAGAACAATCGAACAGACGGACAAAAAGCCACATGGTGTGTTAAGAACAATCGAACAGACGGACAAAAAGCCACATGGTGTGTTAAGAACAATCGAACAGACGGACAAAAAGCCACATGGTGTGTTAAGAACAATGGAACAGACGGACAAAAAGCCACATGGTGTGTTAAGAACAATCGAACAGACGGACAAAAAGCCACATGGTGTGTTAAGAACAATCGAACAGACGGACAAAAAGCCACATGGTGTGTTAAGAACAATGGAACAGACGGACAAAAAGCCACATGGTGTGTTAAGAACAATCGAACAGACGGACAAAAAGCCACATGGTGTGTTAAGAACAATCGAACAGACGGACAAAAAGCCACATGGTGTGTTAAGAACAATCGAACAGACGGACAAAAAGCCACATGGTGTGTTAAGAACAATCGAACAGACGGACAAAAAGCCACATGGTGTGTATTGTGTGCATGCGCTGTCCCAACCCCTTTCACATCCTCGCACACACCTCCTTACACACACCTCCTTACGCACACGCCCTCACTCACGGCCCCCGCAGGTCCAGCGCTTCCTGCTGCCGCACGGCGGCTGCGACTACGGCCGCCTTGACGCCGCCACCTACAGCGCCATCCGCGGCGTGCTGGTGGCGGCGGGCTTCAGGCAGACCGACCTCAAGGTGTGGGCGGAGTGTGGGCAGCGTGCAGGGCGTGCGGCGTGCAGGTTGTGTGGAATGGGGGCATGTGTGGGGCGTAATGTGACACACCGGCACCCGCCCCGCCCCTGCCCCTGCCTGGACTCGTGTTCATGTCGGGTGGCGTGTGGCGGGTGGCGGGTGGTGTGCGTGTGGCGTTGATGGATTGTAGGCTAAAGGGTTACACACGCTACCCATAATGGCGGGTTATGGCGGGTTATTAACCATAATGGCTCTTGACAGTGTCAACGTCCTCCGCCTCCCCGGCGCCCGCCCCGGCCCCCCCTTCAATATCGTAACCCTGCTCCCCCCCACCCGCCCCCACCCGCCCCCACCTGCCCCCCGCAGAACCACCTGTCCAACACCGGGCAGGTGGCCTCGCCCGCCGCGCCCGCCGCCACCCTGGCCGCCATGGCCTACGCCCTCGCCGCCGCCGGCACCACCGCCGACCAGATAAGGCAGCTCATGCGCCCCGCCGCCACGCCCGCCGTGGCGGCCGCCGCCGCCGCCGCCGACAAGGCGGAGAAGGCCGGCGGCGCCAAGGCCGCGGACGCCGCGGCGGCGGCCGCCGCCGCCGGCCGCGCCGCGGTGGCTGCGGTGGTGACGCCGGAGGTGGGGGAGGTAATTCGCAACGCGCTGCTGGTGGCGGGCTACAGCGGCGCGCAGCTGGCGCGGGTTATGCGCGCGGACGCCACGGGCCTGCGCGCGGATGTGGGCCCGCTGCGGCTGGCGCAGGTGGTGTCGGCGCTGGCGAGCGTGGAGCTGCCGCCGCAGACCATTCGCATGTTCATTCGGTGCGTGTGGTACGGCACGCATGCGTGCTGGTGTGTGTGGGCGTTTGTGTTTTGTGTGCGGGATGGGGTGTAGGGCACTGGGTGGGTGGGGGCTCCGCCGTGCTCCCGTTCGCTCCCGGCCAGCGGTTCATACTTGAACAATAATACACTGCGCTCTTCTGTCTGCATAATGGTGTTGGTTCGGTTGTTAAGGCGTTGGTGCTCAAACCCCACCCCCTGTACGGCACATTGTACGGCACCCCCCACACCCGCAGCCCGCTGGGCGGCGTGGCTCCCTCCCTGGCCGCCAACATCAAGATGACGCTGGAGCGCTCGCCCGGGCTGGGCGGCGGCCGGGTGGCGGCGGCCTTTGACGGCAATGAGCTCAAAGACGACGTCGGTGCGTGCCCGTGTGGCGGGGTTGGTGTGGGGTCGGGCGTGTGTGGCGCGTGGCGCGTGTGGCGGGTCGTACAGTGTGGGGTTTGCCCGTACAGTGTGCGTGTTCCCGCGTGGCGAAGTAGCCCCTCCATTCGTAGCCACACGGCGCCCCCTGCTTGCTACTGCCTCGCTCGTCCTTGACTGTTACTGCCTGCAACTGCTACTGCCACTGCCGCCCCCTGCTACTGCCACCTCCCGGCCCGCAGACCCGCACACCCTGGCCGACATCGCCACCGCCCTGGCCTCCGCCGGCTTCCCCGGAGAAGTCATCCGCCGCCTCATCGGCCACCCCTCCTCCTTCTCCTTCGCGCCGCCCGCGCCGCCGGAGACGCGCGGCAGCGCCGCCAACTCCCTCTCCGCCACCCAGGAGCTGCCGCAGGCGCCGGGCACCCCCACCACCGGCGGCCCCGGCGGCGCCGGCGGCTCGCCGACGCGCATGCGGCCCTCGGCCGCCGGCGTCAACCCGGCGGTGGCGGCGGCGGCCGCCGCCGCCGGCAGTAGCACGTGGCGCGACCTGGCCGGCAGTAGCCTGGCGGGCGGCCCCGCCTCCAGCTACATCGTCAGCGCGCAGCTGCACCCGGCCAAGCAGGCGGCCATGAGGGAGGCGCTGGCCAGCGTGAGTGATGCGTGGCGGCGGGCAGTGCATTGCGGTTGCAGCAGTGGCGGGGTGCGGGTGGGCAGGCGGGGTGGGGTGGTGCGGGCAGTACAGGCGGGGGGCCGGGGGTACCTGGACGGGGGCACGGGGACGGGGGCCTCTTTGGGCCGCCCACCGCTCCTGTACCTCCCCTGTCTAGTAACACTGGTTTAGCTTGGGCTGGTATTCGCATCCCCCCTCTCTCCTACGCGTGTCCGCCGCTGCTGTCGTCACTCATCACCGCTGCTAATACTGCCGCCCCCGCCGCCCCTCCCGCAGGTCCGCTCCGAGGCCAGCGGCGCCAGCGCCGCCGTGGCCGCCGCCTCCTCCTCCCTCTACAGCGCCGTCTCCTCGGCCTCGCTGGGCCTGACCGCCTCCGCGCAGCCCTCCAGCCTGGGGGTGGGCGGCGGCGGCGGCGGCAGTGTGGGCCCCGAGGCCAGCGCCGCGTCCGATGTGATGATGGACCCGGCGCGGGTAGGTTGGTGTGTGTGTGTGGAGGCGGGTGCGTGTAATTGGTGGTGGCGGTGTGTGTAAGGCTACGCTTGGCTGGATGGGGACGGAGACGGAGGCAGGGGCGTGGGGCTAACACGACACGCGCGCATTTTCGTTTCCTGCTTCAACGCACACACACTCTCTCGTGTCCTCTAAGACACACACACGAACGCACATACACACGCACGCACAGGTGGCCCAGCTGCTGGCGGAGGCGTCGTACTCGCCCGAGGACATTCGGGCCTTCCTGGGGTGAGGGGGGAAGGGGGGGAAGGAGGCCTGGGTGCTGGGGTGCGTCGTCTCTGGTGGCTTTACTGCTTTGCTGCTTTAGTCATCGTTCGGTGCCAAATTCAAACCACGGCCTCCGCTCACGCAGGATGGAGTTCAAGCAGCAGCAGCCCCAGCCCCAGCAGCAGCTGCAGCAGCAAGCCGGCGGCGGCGCCGGCGCCGGCGTGGCCGCTAGCGGCGGCAGCGCCACCTCGGCCGCCGGCTCCTTTGGCGGCATCAGCCTCAGTGGCGGCATCCCCGGGGCGACCTCGGCAGCGGGGTCGGGGCCGGGGCTGGCGCCGGTGTTGCCACGTGGCAGCGGCAGCGGCATGCTGGCGCCGGCGGGGGGCGGCGGCGGCGGCGGCGTGTCGCTGGGGCCGCTGGCGCCGCTGCGGCAGAGCGACCCGGGCGTGCCTCGGGCGGCGCGGGTGAGTGCGGTGGGGTGCGGTGTGCTGCTGCGGGGTTGCGGTGGGCTGCGGTGTGCGCCAGTGGGCTTGCTGTGGGATGCTGGTTGTGGGCTGCTTGTGATTGGGCGCTGCCGACCCACCAGGGCACTGGGGCACCACGGCCGGTGCACGGGCTTTCGTAGACGTTTGCTTTGCGTCCAGCGCATTTCCGCCCCGTCGTGCCTCTCTCTCTCCTTCTCACGCACGCACGCACGCACGCACGCGACAGGCCGACCGCGCCACCTCCCGACTGGCCGCCGTCGCCAACTCCACCTCCACCTCGCTGGACGCCGGCGCGTTCGCCGCCGCCGCCGCCCACGACGCCGCCGCCGGCGGCGGCGGCCTACTTGCCGGGCTGGGTGGCCTGTTGGGCGGCGGTGGCCTGCAAGGCGGCGGCTTGGGCCGCCTGCGCGCCGCCGACGCCGCCGACAGCGCCGCCGCCGGCGGCGGCCGCGGCAGCCGCAGCGAGCAGTCGAGCCCCATGCGGCAGCACCCGGGGCTCTCCGCCGCCGCCGCCGCCGCCGCGACCGGCACCTCCCTCAACGGCCTCGGCAGCCCCGCCGCCGGCGGCGGCGCAGCCGCCGCCGCCGCCTCCCGCGCCGCCGCCGCCGCCGCCTCCTACTCCAACGCCGGCGTCGCCACCAGCCCCGCGCGCTTCCTCCCCGCCGACTTCTCCTCCTCTACCGGCGGCGCCGCCAGCAGCAGCCCGGCGCTGGCGGGCTGGCCGGACTTTGAGTTCCGCGGCTGGGCCGCCGCCGCGCCGCTGGCGGTGGCGGGCTGCGATGCCGTGCTGGGCTGGGCCAGCGGGCTGCGGCCGGCGGCGGGGCGGCCGGACGGGCTGCCCAACGGCCTCGAGGCGCAGTTCGCCGCGTGAGTGTAGCAGCACAGGGGTGGCGGTGGTGGTGGTGGTGGCGGCGGCGGTACTGTAGTGCCGTACGATGGCTGCTGTAATGCTCATTCGCATCCCCATTCGGTGATCCACCATGCTCGCACTGTGCTTTTCCAAGCATGGCAATCGCTGTCTGAGCCTCCGCGCGGCCTTTTCCCCTCTTGACCCCCGTTTCCCCTCTTTCCTCTCCACGCCACACCTGATCCCCGCAGCTACTTGCACCGGCTGCTATGGCACCTGGCGGGCGGCGACGCGCTGAAAGCCGCCGCCATCGCCGCCGCCGCCGCGATTGGCGCCGACCCCGCCGCCGCCGCCGCCGCCACCGCCACCACTGCTGACACCGCCCACGCGCCGCCGCCGCTGGTGCGGCTGCTGGCCGCGCACCTCAACCGCATGCTGCGGCGGGCGCGCGCCACCGTGCCAACCGCCACAACCAGCGGCGCGGCGGCGGCGGCGCCGCCGCCCGCCGTCGCGGCCTGGGCTGAACCCAGTGCCGGCGGCGGCGCGCTGGGCGCGGCGGGCGTGGTGAACACGTGCCTGTCGGCGCTCGTGCACCGGCCCGCCGGCGCCGCCGCGGGCGCCGGCGGCGGCCTGGCGGCGGAGGGCGTGGCGCCCAGCCTGCTTCGCTTCCTAGTGGTGGCGGCGGCGCGGCAGGGGCTGCTGGGCGGCGACGGCGGCGGCGGCGACGGCCTGTCTGACGTGGCGCCGCCGCCACCAGCGCAGCAGGCCTACTACAACCGCGGCAGCGTCAGCGGCACCGTCACCAGCCTGGGCGCGGCATATGGCGGCGGCGGCGGCGCTGGCGGTGGTGCTGGCGGCGTCGGCGGCGAGGGCAACGGGCTGGGGCTGCTGTCGGCGGAGCTCAACGGCAGCAGCAGCCCGGGGCAGCAGGTGGGCCCCGCGCCGGCGTCCACGCGGCAGCGGCAGCAGCAGGGCGCCGCGAGTCCGCACGAGTCGCTGCGGCCCCTGCCGGTCGGCTACGCCCGCGCCTGGGGCGAGGCGCCGCTGACGCGCCGCCTGGGGCCGCTGACCTCACCCGGCGGCGGAGCCGGCGGCGGCACCGGCGGCGGCTTTGGCGGCGGTGGCGGCGGCAGCGGCCCTTCCACGCCGTACGGCGCCGCCGCCGACATGATGGCCGGCGGCGGGCGGTACGGCAGCGGCGGCGGCGCCGGCGGCGGCGGCAGCGCCAGCGCCAGCCCCACCAGCCTCGTGTACCGCTCACTGCCGCAGCGGCAGAACCCCACCTTCGCGGCGGCCAAGGCGGGCAGTCCGCGCGAGACGCTGGCGCCCTGGCCGCTGCAGCGCGCGTTCATGCACGAGGAGGGCGGTGGCGGCGGCGGCGGCTCGCAGGCCGGCAGCGGCGGCGGCGCGGGGCCGGGCACGCCCTCCGCGCCCTCGTCGCCGGGGGGCAACAAACAGGCCGCCGGTGTCCTGGTGCTGCCGCCGGCGGTGCGGCCCGGCTCCCGCGGCAGCTCCCGCCCGGCCTCGCCCTCGCGCCCCGCAGGCGCCGAGGACGGCGGCGGCGGCGGCGGCGGCGGCGGCGGCGACGGGGCCAAGCTGCCGGTACTGACGCGCGCGGGCAGCCTGGGCCGGCTGCGGATCACGCCCGCCGACGAAGCCCAGCCGCTGCCGGCGCTGCCCCTCACCAGCCCCTCCGGCGGCGGCGCCGCAGCCTTGCAGCAGCAGTCGCACCCTCACGGCCACCACCACGGCCACCACCACCACGGCCACGGCCACCACCCCGTGTCGCCGTCCGGCGCGCGGCCGCACTCGGGCGGCCAGCACGGCGCCTCGGCGCTGCGCAGCAGCTCCAGCCTCCTGGATAACCTGCTGACGCCGCCGCAGCAGCAGGCAGCGGCGGCGGACGGCGGCGGCGGCGGCGGCGGTGTGGCCGCGGCGGAGGCGGCCGTGTGTCGGCTGCTGGCGGAGCTGCTGCGCTGGCTGGAGGCGCCGGTGCGTGGTGTGCGGACGCACGCGTGCGTTTGTGGGCTGTGGGGACTGTGTGTTGTGTTGGGGCGGGTTGCGGATTCTCGGGCAGTTTGCAGATTCGCGCCAGGGACAGTCACACGCCTAAGTCATTACCAAGGCTAGTGTAGCGCCCCAGAGTCTGTATGATAGAGCACGTTTGGGTCGCCCGCTCACCCCGCTCCTGCCCCCTCTCTCCCCACCTTCTCTCCCGCACAGGTGGGCGTGTCCGACCCCGCCGGCCGCGGCTCGTCCCAGCAGTGGCCGGGCTGGCTGGCGGCGGAGAAGGTGCGGCTCAGCTCCCAGCTGGCGAGGCTGGGCGGCGGCGGCGGCGGCGGCGCTATGGGTGCGGCTGCTGGTGCTGGTGCTGGCGCTGGTGCGGCGGTTGGGTCGGGCGCGGCGCCGCGGCGCTCGTCGGCGCCGCCGACCCGCGTGCCTGAGGCGGGCACGGCGGGGGCTGGCGGTGACGAGGCTGGTGGTGGTGGTGGTGGTGGTGGTGGTGGTGGTGGGTCCTCGTTTATGATCACGCAACAAGACGATTTCGAGTGATGTGCTGGGAGCCGGTTTGCACTGGGGACTCACGCGGTGGCACGTGTGATGCAAAGATGGCGATGCCATTTTGTGGGGGTGGGGGAGGGGGAGTAAGCGGTGGGGAGGTGGGGGGCGTGTTTTGAACGTCGCCGTGTGCCGAATGCATGGCATGGTCATCTACTCGTGTCAGTCGTTTGTCAGTGCGGCGGCGGGAGGTGGACAGGACGTGCGGCGATGAGGTCCTGAGGCAAACATGTCTATGGGGGGGCATGTGCATGTGTTCCGCAATGCCGGGGCAGTCGTGGGCTCGCTCGTGGCATTTGGCTGTTGCATGACTGTGCTTGTGAGCGGCGAGCAACGGACGTCGCTGGTATCAGTGGCCTGCAGTCGCAATGCGACATTACAAGAAGAGACAGTCCGACCAAGTAAGGGACGCCCCGCAAGCGGTCAAGAGGGACCATGGGCCTGCAGACTTCAGTCTGGGGTTGCCGATGCCGGGGTTGCGCACAGGTGGTAATCCCGTACGTTGACGGGAAGAATCAGGTTAATCAGGCCGCACACGCCAAGGCACAGCAACACACGAGCTGCGCGCCTGCGCCACCGGGGAGGTCGGTGCCCGGGGGCAAGCGTTGGCGCGGCCGGGAAGCTGCACACGGCCGGGGCCGGGGCCAGGCGCCCACATGCTGGCTGGAGTGCTGGACCCTGCGGCGCGTCCGCGCGTGCCGGGGCGGATGGGGCACCGGCCGACCACCACGCGCTGCAGTCCTGCACCACCAGACCACCAGCGCCAGCTCACCGTGCAGTGCAGTCGCATCCTTTGATTCGCATGCGCGCATGTAGTCGTCGTGCACGCAGCCCCCACCCGCCTGCGCCGCGCTTCGACACGGCTGCGACCGTATCTCCGAACACGCACGCGCCGCGGCGCGGCGGTCGTCATAATTTCGCCCTCGGCATCTCAGGCCCGCTACAGCTGCAGCATACGTTTCTCTTTGACATACCGACTTGCAAGCGCGGATACCCCTAATGCCTTCGTAAGCTGCCCCAGCCGGAAAACGGCAGTTGGCAAACCCGAATTGGGTCCGAAGGCAGTTTTAAAAACCACGAACAGGTAGGTATCAGCGGACTCTGGAGATAAGTGGGCAGAAACGAGGCAAGGTGGGTGCCCCCGCCAACCGCCCGCCCAACATTTTGACAAAGTTTGGTAAGCGAGCGCCCCGTTCGGCTTCGTTTGCTGATGCGCGCACTGCTTGCGGGCCCGCGAGCTGGGCTCGGCTGGCTATCAGGGGGGCGGACGTCTCGACACAAACAATGCACGTTGTCGGCAACAGTCCGCGCGAGGCGCAGTCGTTCCTCGCGCCTTGTTTCCAAGTGAGTCAGCAGCTACGCTTACTTAGACAGAAGGATTAAGGCAGGTGATTCGCGGCGCGCCGGCGCGCGAGGCCAGATGCATTCACGCGAGATTTCGTCGGTCGCCGAAATGCCTTAGCCCTCGCAATCGCCTCCCGCGCGTCGAACTCAGCGCCAGCACACAGACACATCAGCACACTATGCCATAAGCACCTGAGCATTAGGGCGCGCAGAAGCACAAAAAGCTGCCGACACTGTTGTGACCGCTAGAAGGCCCGCAAGACCAGGGCCGTTCGGGCAGCCCAGGCTCACACTTGCATAGCATTTGGCCAATTACACCCGCTTGCGCCGAGGCCGTCAGCGCGCCTATCACCTGCACATTCAAGTACATCTAGGAGCTTCAGCAACAGACCCTCGCTGCTCTTGCTTTGTAAAGGAATCCTGGACGGTGAGCTGATGCTTGGCGCTGCGCCTGGGGAGTCCGCGACCCTGTTTCCGCGCTGGTCACGCGATGTTGTGGCCGCGCCGGCGTTTGTCCTGGGCTAGCTTGTCTGGCGTGTAGACAAGGGCGGCCTCTTCTCATGTGTCCTGATGACAGCCGCGCTTGCGAGTTGCCAGCGCGCGGGCTCGGGCATGAGCCGTCCCTAACTGTCGGCCACGCTAGCCCGAGCCAACCCAGCTGCGAGTCTAGTCGTCTGCATTGTGGCTTATGCCCAGCATGGCGGCTGCCCGGCCTGTCGGGCTGCGGGGAGAGCCTCCGTTTTTCCTGCGCATGCATCACGCGGGCGTCCAAGTTACTCCCGTAACGCATGTAACCCTTGCAGGAGCCACCATCGGGCAAATCTCGCCACCCAGCCACCGCCAAGATGCTGGAAGCAGCTCAGCCAGGAAGTTTTGCGTTTGCAGCAGACATTGACTCCATGCAGGCGCACCGACAGGCGCAGGACCTCGCTCTGCTCGCTCAGCGGCTCCTACCTAGTCAGCAGCGCGGCGTGGTGCACCAGCAGCGTCAGCAACCGCTGCTGCCGGCTGCGAACTCGCAGCACGCTCATGGCGGGGACGGTCGGATGTCGCCGCTCCAGCGCGAGCTGCTGGCGCTTGCGTTGAGCCAGGCCAGCACAATTCGAGCTGCACATTCAGCTCAGCAGGGCGGCACCACCGGCGGCCAGGGAGTCAACGAGGACTCCGCGGTGTCCCTGCAGGAGCGGGCGGGGCAGTTTTCGCAATTCTCGCACTCTTTCCAACCGGCGAGGCCCGCCGCGCGCGCGCAGCCGCTGTCGAGCGCCGGCCCGCTAACGCTGAACCTGCATTCGAGCGGGGACGTGCATGACACGGAAACCGGGAGGGTGACAGTCACGGACGGCGCGCATGCTGCTCGGCGCGAGCAGCGGGTGCTCGACCAGCTGACGCAGGCCTACCGCCGGGAGCAGCAGTCCAAGCGCGAGGAGCAGGCCCGGCAGCTGCAGCATGACATCCGCCACCTGCAGCAGCAGCAGGCGCAGCTGCAGCAGCAGATTGCGGCCCAGCAGCACATGGCGGTGCAGCAGCAGCAGCAGCAGCAGCAGCAGCAGCAGCAGCACCCCCCAGGCGCGGCGGCCAACCGCAGCGCGCCCGCGGGCGCCTACCCGGCCGCCGTGCCGGCGGCGGCGCGGCGCGCGCTGTCGGACGACTCGGATGAGACCACCATGGCGCCGGCTGCGGACGTGATGCTCACATGGCAGGCGCCGGCCCGCCCCTCGGCGGCTGTGGCTCCGGGGGCGCTGTTTCTGCCGGCGGACCGCACGAGCACCAATCTGGATCGCCTGGATCGCCTGGGACGCATGGAGCTGGATCTGGATCTGGACCTTGGCCACCCCCCGGCGGCGCCGCGGCATCTCGCCAGGCCGGCTTACCCGTACCCACAGCAGGCCCAACAGCAGCAGCAGCAGCAGCAGCAGCAGCAGCAGCAGCAGCAGCAGCAGCAGGGGCGGTCGCTGGCGCCGCCGCCGCCGCTGCCCTCGGCGCTGCTGCAGCAGGCGCGGCGGCCGGCGGCCCAGGCCGAGCCGCTGGATCTGGATCTGGACGTGGGGCGTCCGGAGCCGGCTCTGTCCCAGCCGCAGTCCGCGGCCCAGCAACCGGGGCACGTGCACACGCAGCTGCTGCAGCTGCTGCTGGCGCAGCGGGACCGCGAGCGCGAGCGCGAGCTGCAGGCGCGGGAGGCGGCCGTGGCAGCCTCGCAGTGCGGCGGCGGCGCCGCCGCCGCCGCCGCCGCCGAGGCGGCGGCGCAGCAGTGGCAGGCGCCCTGCCGCGAGGCCGCGCCCATTTCCCCCGTGGTGGTGGCGGCGGCGCCGGCGGCCGGCGACTCGCAGGACGCGGCGGCGGCGGCGGTGCTGGGCCGGCTGCTGACGCAGCTTCCCGGCCTGGGCGTGCCGGCGGCGCAGGTGCAGCAGGTGCTGGCGCTGCTGCTGCTGCGCCGCAGCCAGCTGGACGCCAGCCCGCCCTGCTCCCGCGACGACACGCAGGAGCAGGAGCTGCAGCAGCAGCAGCTGCTGCAGGAGCTGCGGGCGCAGCAGCAGGAGCTGCGGGCGCAGCAGCAGGAGCAGGAGAGCAGGGCCCTGCTGGTGAAGCGGGAGCCGGCCGCCGCGCAGCCGCTGCCGCTGATGGCGACGCAGCCGCAGCCGCAGCCGCCGGCGCTGCCGGCTAGCCTGCTGCAGGCGCTGCTGCTGCAGGCCCGGGCTGGGGTTGTGAAGAGGCAAGAAGCCGAGGTGGCCGTTGACGCCGACGCCTCACCCCGCGCGTCGGTGCAGGCGCCGCCCTCGCCCCCGGCCGCCAACGCTGCCGCCGCCGCCGCCGCCAACGCGCCGCAGCCGGTCTACAAGCGCGACTCGTCCTCCGCCTCCGGCACCACCAACGCTCCGGCCGCCGCCACCGCCACCGCCGCGACCAGCTCCCGCGCGCGCGCGTCCAACAGCAACGCCGCCGGCGGCGGCGGCGCGGCGGCGGGCCGGCGCGCCGCGGGCGCGCCGTCTCGCGCCATGTGCGCCGCCGCCGTGGCGGCGGCGCCCGCCGCCGATGGCCGCTGCGTGCTTGTCGCCAAGACGCTGACGCACTCGGACGCGCGCACTCGCCGCCTCATCCTGCCGCGCATGTCGGTGGAGGTGAACCTGCCCGAGGCTGTAGCCGACCCCAGCTACAGCTTCGACGTCACAGACGAGCGCGGCCACTCGTGGCACTTCGTGATCCGCTCCTGGCCCAACGGCTGCAACCCCAAGCCCGTCTACGTGCTGGAGGTGAGCCGCCGCGTGGCTGTGCGTGTACGCGCATGACCGTGTTACCGTATTTTCCTCTCCTGCTCTCTAATCACAAACTCTAAACCCACACACAAACGCTGACACAAACAAACACGCCTTGCCTTGCTCTCCTCCCCGCCCCGCCGCAGCACATCTCCGAGTACGTCAAGGCCTACGGCATCACCTCGGGCGACGTGCTGGGCCTGCTGCGCGGCCGCGACGGCCGCATGTACGTGGAGGTCAACTCAGAGCCCATCATCGCCGCCGCCCGCGTCACCTCGGGCCTGCGCACCCGCACCCGCGCGCCCAAGGGCTGCAACAGCGGCGGCGGCACGGGCGGCGCGGCGGGTGCCGGCGCGGGCTGCAGCGGCGCCGCCGGCGCGGCGCGCAAGCGCGCCGCGCCGGCGCCGGCGTCCTCCTCCGATGAGGGAGAGGGCGAGGAGGCGGCGCGCGCCAGCAACGACCGCGGCGAGGAGAGCGAGGAGGAGGAGGAGGGCGGGCGGCGTGGCGGCCGCGGCGGCGTGTCGCGCCGCGGGCGCGGGCGCGCGGCCGGTGCCGCTGCGACGCCGGCGACCATCAAGGAGGAGGAGGACGGGGAGGAGAGCTGGTCGGCCGGCGGCCTTGTGGCGGCCGGCAGCAGCCGCCACGGGGCGCTGCCCCTCCTGCCGTGCTTCGACATGATGTCGGATGCCGCCGCCGCCGCGGCCTTCCTTACCGCTGCCAACGCGACTGCAGCTGGCGCCGGTGCGGGTGCCGGCGGCTTCGCCTCCTCAGCCGCCGTGGGCGGCCTGGCTCGCACCTACAGCGAGCACGTGCGCGTGCTGGAGGCTATGGAGGTGCTCACCTCGTTCCGCGGCGGCGCCGCCGAGGCCGCCGCCGGCGGCGGCGGCGGCGCCGCCAAGCGCTCCCGCTTTGCCGGCGCGCGCGATGTGTCGGCGGCGGCGGCGGCGGCCGCCGACGCGGCGAGCAACCTGTCATACAGCTACGACGAGGACGAGTAGGTGTACGGCGGCTGGCGGCGGCTGTCAGTCCCGACCGCATGCCGTCCGTACATCCGGGGTACCAGACCAGCGCAAGGCCGTGTGCGGTGCGACGCCCACTGCATGAGAGAGACGATTTGCGGTTGCGGCCTGCTGGCGATGCACACGCGCAAGCTGTGCCTAGCTTTCAAGTACGGTTTGTTAGGTCCAGTGGCATGCAGGTCCAGTGGCGTATGGGGTTGGGGCGACCTGTTGCCACATGGTCCCTACAATAGCTGCAAGGCTGGGAGGACATGATGGCTCAAAGATACACGGGTGGACGGGAGCAGTGCCATTGTGCATGTATCACGGGCGCTGTTTGCATAAATTCAGGCCCCCAGCCTCAATCATGCCAGTTGGGGAGCACCTTGGTGCCGCGTTGGGCGTGGGTTTATTTTGCGCCGGCCTGCCAGGCCGCGCGCTCGACGATGGGGAATGCAGCTTCAGTGTGGTGTATGGGTACACATGGGTCTCTCTTGACACCAGGCATGCGCCACGGGGTGTGGCAGCAACAATAAATACTCCATCCGGCACGGGGCCTGGGGGGCATCTGGTGGCAGCCTTGCAAACGTACGCCTGCGCGATCGCAGGATGTTGCAAGGTGGGACGGTGATGTTGGGCGGGGCACATGTATGAAGTTGGGGCGGCTGCAATGCAGGCCATGGTTGTTGGGGGGGGGCTTCTTTTGCGATGGTTCAGAGCAGCAGAGGATATGGAAGCTGCTAAAAGTATACGGGGCGGGCATGCGGGTGTATGGGGCACATGGGCGTGTGTATTAAGAAAGTACTCGTGTTGACAAGGTGTTACAATTCTTACAGTAGGGCATGTGGCGGTCGGGTTGCGGCAGAGGGCGGTCGCCGGCAGCGGCAATTCGCTGCGAAGGCGCAACGATACATCGGGGAAGAGGTTCACACACCGGCCAGGTCTACCTGCATGATTGGGATGAGGGGGGCCACCGGGTGCGGCGCAGGCCTAGCAGATGCCGGCTGCATTCTTCGCGACGCCGTGCCGAGGGCGTTGTCGGTTGGTTAGCGGATTGTGTGCCGGTCATGACACGGCGCGGCCGGGTGCCCGATGCGGCCTCAGGTGGTGGGTGGGTGCACGCGGCATTGACGCACGGGCATAGAAATGCGGCGACCGGCACGCATCAGCATGCAGCAGTCGGTGCGGCCGCAAGCGTTTTGATCTTCATAAACACTGCTCTTCATCATTCGCTTGATGAGCCAGGCGTGTGATGCATTCCCCCCAAAAAGAATTACTGATTTTCAGGGCAGTGAGAGACCCGCCGTGGGCCCGCGGCAAATTGTAGCAATTGGTTTTTGGCCTGCGCGGGGCAATTCGTATAGCCATCTGCTTAAGACTGCGGTGCGCAGATGGATCAAAGGGCAGGGTGCAATTGGCGGCTCGCGGAGGATGATGGCGCGCGAGCGGGACGTCCAACTTTGGATTGACGTGGAGGAGGAGAAGGAGGGAGGAGGAGGCCGGATGACGCCACACATGCAACACGTGGCGCACAAAGGACGCGCGGCACACGAAGGCCGCGGAGCAATGGCTGGCAGGTAGAATGCGAGTTTGTCTGTTCTGTTTGGGTGGAGCTTTGGTGGATTGTCGGTTGGTTGGAAGCGGGAAGGCAGCTCGCCCGCCAATAAGTGCCACACGAACGCACAGACGCTGCCGAGCACTGACACCGGGGAAAGGGTTGGGGCTGTGGTACCAACAGGCAGCTCTGCAATGTCGCCTGCGCTGATACCTTAGCCGGACAAAAAGCACGGGCAAAGGACGATGCTGAAATGATGTTTGGTAGCGTTGTTTGGACTTGCCACGGGGTTGTTTGTGATGCGTGCTGCTGGCAAGCTGGTGCGCTTGTCGGGTTTGCTGGTGTGGTGGGCACCTGCCAGCGCGCGAGCATGCGCCATGGACCATGGACCTGTGTGAGGTGTGGGGTACGACGAAAAGGGGCCGTGTCGAAAGCTGGCGCAGTAGTGCGTCCGGCTGAGGGCCGAGCCAAGTGTGGAGGAGCTACCGGGTCGCTCGTGTGTTCCTGTATGACCATAGCAGCTGGTGCCGCAGATTTGGTCGCGTCTGTTGGTTGTCTAGTCTGGTGGGTGGTCTGTTGCCTGTGGGTGGGGTGGGACTGACACAACACACGAGGCGTGGCCGCGGTGAGGTGCTCGGTGTTGCCCTGGTCTGTGCCGGGGGGCTTGACACGCACGTGCTGCGCAGTGTGCATTGGCCGACGGGCAATGACTAGTAGATGTGTGCATGCATGTGTGCATTGGCTGAATGTTCGTATCTGTCACCGGAAGAGACATACAGTGCCTGCAAGGAAATGGACAAGAGGAATGCGGTAGCAAGATCAGAATGCTCTCGTTAAAAGGAGCGCCTGGGTGCGCAAAAGATTTCTCCCGGTCGCGCACACGAGCTTGCGTCGTCGAGTTCGGGTGCCCTTTGCGCCGCGTGCAAGCCGCCTAGCATTTGACATTCCTTTCTTTGTACCTAGACGCGGCCGGACACCGGGGTCGCAGGGACGCTTCCGAGAGAGGTTTTTTTGCCGCTGAGCCAATTCTGTGGTTGTGTGGGTGGGTGCATGCGTGCTGGTGTGTGCTGTGTGTGACGCGCGGCTCTGTGCGGCAGCAGCAACGACTACAAGTTCTTTCATCCAGAGAGAAGCGTGGTGCCAGCGTTGCGGCGCGGAGTTGTGCTCGCTCGCATTATTGCGCTGGCTGAAACTGCGCTGGGCTGTTGACGATGCGGTAGGTCGAAGGCACGGGAGGGTAGAGCTGGTGGGCTTCAAGGCAATGGGTGGCGGCGGTGTGTGAGGTGCGAGAGCTGGCCCCAGGAGGCCAGAGCGGGCAAGCAAGGCAATAAAAAGCACCCCGCACCGATCCGTGTGCCGGCAGCTAGCTGCTGCGGCAGTAAAGAAATGTGAGACTTGGCTTTTGCAGCTGGTGCACAGCGGCACGGCATCTGATAGCAGGGGCCGGCGTCGCTTGTGGGAGAGCTGCCGATTCATTAGAGAGAATACCGGTACAGACCACACTCGGCGCGTGAGTCCGCGCGTAGAATATACGTAATGCGCGTTAGTTACCCATGGACTCCATCATTTGTTTGGCGGCGGGATTGTTTGTTGTGTCACGCATGACAGATGATTTGGCCTGCTGGTGTGGTTAGGTGTGTTTCCGTCCGTTTGCCTGGAGTGTGGCGTACCCATGCCCATGGTCGGTGTTTCATATGGCTTCTGTTGGTCAACATTACAGTCCTAATGAACTGCTGTTGGTTTGCGTGACTGTTAGTCTTTGCATTTTTTAGCGTGCCGGGCAGCCGCGGCTCGAGGTGGGGGCCAAGGGCTGCAAGGGTTGGTGTGCGCGTGTGTATCCCAGGGGTGCCCCTGTGTGTATCATTAGCAAGCAGGAGCAGGTTGTCGTATTGAGGTCGTGTGTGTGTGTTTGTATGCACGCAAGCACTGCACAACGCACGCGAAGGCGCATCACTACTGGGCTTACAACAGGCATGGCGTAAGGCGCTGTAACACAACGAATGATCTCGCATTGCGGAGCAGCGCGGTTAGCGCGGTTTGGAGAGGGTCTATTCCCGCTCGTCCCTGTCCCCGTATCTATAGTCATTGCTTGACTCTCTTGGGACTCGCTTACAGTCATTGACGGCGCGCCGGCTCGGGCCCGCAGCTGCTGACCACCGAAGTCACCGGGCTTAAGCATTCCGTCCGAGTCCTGCTGTTGCCGGTGCCACCATGCCGGTTCGTGTCACATTGTGTCTGTCTGGTGCTATAGTCTGGCCAGCTGGCGTGAGGACTGCTGCGTGTCAGCAAACTGTGGCAGCCAGCCAGCGCATTGGTGACAGTATACGCGTTGCCGAGGGTTGCACTGTACTAGCCCCGGCTCGAGTTAGTGCCCCGGGAGCGTTTCGCAGAACTAATGATATCTTATGATAGTGGGATAGTCCCGGGTCGTAGTCGTCGCCCAGTGGTCCCCGCTTGGATGTATGCTCTCCTGGCGCCGGTCGCCGTGGCACAGCTTAATCTTTATACAATGGATCTAGCCGCGGCGGTGTGCCCTACACGCAAATCGGCGGTGCTTTGATGGGGCCCAATTAGGGCACCCAAAACATAATGCAGCTTACGCGAAGGTGGGAGGAAAAGGTTGCAAGCAAGAAAGCAGATTAACAGATAAATCAAAGTGGTTAACAAATAAAACATTCTGCTGTGCGCTTGATGTTGTTGTTGTTGTTGTTGTTGTTGTTGTTGTTGTTGTTCTTGTTGTTGTTGTTGTTGTTGTTGTTGTTGTTGTTGTTGTTGTTGTTGTTGTTGTTGTTGTTGTTGTTGTTGTTGTTGTTGTTGTTGTTGTTGTTGTTGTTGTTGTTGTTGTTGTTGTTGTTGTTGTTGTTGTTGTTGTTGTTGTTGTTGTTGTTGTTGTTGTTGTTGTTGTTGTTGTTGTTGTTGTTGTTGTTGTTGTTGTTGTTGTTGTTGTTGTTGTTGTTGTTGTTGTTGTTGTTGTGTGTTACAAGGTTGGGAGTGTGCGTCCCTATCCACAGTAACAAGACTAAGCGAGCCGCACAGGCCCATCGTCTCACTTCAGCAGTCAGATTGCCCAACAAGCACACTTCCGTTTAGGCAGCCGACACATGTCTACGTTGTACGAAACCGAGTGGTCCAAATTCTCTGCAACGCTCGTGCTAACTTGACCTGGTCACAGCCCTGCATGATGGTTTTGATGTCTCCCTGCAAATGCTCCTCCGCTCTGATCTCTGCGTATGCCGTGCACTGACACAAAACGTGTTCCTCGTCTTCTACAGCATTTAGCTCACAGCGTGTACAAATACGTTCAGATCTGTGTGTGTGTGTGTGTGGTTACGGATGCTTAGCTCCGGGGGGAGCGAAGCGACCACCGGGGCTGAGCAGGGTTTAGCATGGGGGCCGTAGAACGGCCGAAGCGGTTTAGGCTCGCTGCTCTCTCCTGTTCGGCATTCTGCCTCTCTGATAGAGCAGCTCACACCGCTTCTGAGCGGTCTTTCAGTCCAAGCCTTCCAAGACTCTACTCTAATCCCCTCCCGCCGCGAGCCTCCCGGCTCGCTCCACCCCAGGCATGATCGGCGGCTGCTGGCGGCGCTTCCCAGGATGGCGGCTGGCGCACTGGAGCCGTGGCGCTGGGATGGGTTGGGTGTGGGGCATGGGGCAGAGTCCGGCCAGGGCGGCAGACGGGCGTATGCTCCCTGTCGTTGATTTCCTGGTGCGGAGGGTTGGGCTCGGTTTGTGGCACCAGGCTGCGGCAGGGTTTTTTAGCTTGCGCTTGGGTTCCCGTTTTTCCCTGCCGCGTTCTGCCTGGTGCCTTTTTTTCTTCGCTTTTGGGAACCCAGGTCGAGGCCACGGGGTGTTCGGGGGGCGTGTGCTGTGTGTTCGCGGCGCCTCGTTTGGGCGTGCGCTGTGGCCTCGAGTCGTTGGTGTTTTTGCCGCGGCTGCTCGGTGTGAGCTGTTAGTCTCGGCGCGCGGCTTGCGCGTGCTGTGTTTCGGCTCTGCGGTCGTGGTGGTTTGGCCCCGCGTGGCCCGCGCTCGCTCGGCGCGCGTGTGTGGGCTCCTCTGCAGTGTAAGTGCCATTTGGTGCAGTGTAAGTGCCATTTGTCAGGTTCGGTTCCTCTCGGTCCAGCTCAGCCCAATATCAGCTCCATTACAGCGAAGGCCGTTGGGCCACCAGGCTAAACAGAGTGGTGCGCACGTTCTTGCGTGCCTTCCTGCTGCGTGTAAACCGGAGGCCCGGGCCGGGGTGACCCTTATAACGCCAGTGCATGATTGTCCTATTTATTGTTCTCCCCTTGCAAGGGGGACTTCCCTACTTCTATGCTCCCAGATGGAGCTGAGTAATGCAGCTAACTTGACAGGCTCAGATTTCAGCATCACTTCGCGCATGCTTAGGCTAAAGTCTAGGCCACTGCACGCTCGTAACTCGGTGTAGGCAGCACATTGCATCAGGACGTGGTGCTCATCCTCCACCTCATTGGCCGTACATAGTGGGCACGTCCTCTCCTCCCTAGGCCTCTCCCAGGCACGGTTCGCGGTCAGTGCTCGTATCTTCCATCTACGCTGTAGAAATTTGCCCGAAATCCGCCGAAGGCGGAGAAAAATTTTTGGGTTTGGGTTTCGGCATCTACGGAGCGTAGACGGTTTGGGCGGGTTTGGCGGTCTTTTAGACAGGGAGCGTAGATGGTTTGGGGGATTTGGGGGCGTGCCCCTAGGAAAACTTTTCGAGGTGTAGATGGCGCGTGAGGGGTCACCTACGCTGTGTAGACGCCGGGGGCCCAAAGCCATCTACATGATACGGGCACTGTTCGCGGTGATTGGCCAGCAACATAAACGGAATCTCATCAAAAGCTTATGCTGTGCAACCGGTATGAATGCTCTACTGTGTTCGTGCAGGGTCGGCGGCGCGGACCCTAGTGCGCTTAGCCCCATCCAATGCTTGTGTTTGCACATGTGTATGCCGGGTTGCTTGCCGTCTGAAGGGAATGCGTGCGGGTCCGCTACCAGCCTCTCGTGCTCCCACGCCCTCGTCAAATGGCCCCTGAAGGTAGATAAGATAGGTCCATCGGGTAGGACCGTGCTTGCCCTCCACTCCTCTCTGGACTCGTGTGTGCCTGGCCAATGCCACGCGTCGACACCCTGTGCCCTGTGACGCCCTGTGCCCTGTGACACCCTGTGCAGGTGGCGCGAGGATTCAGAGCAGTTAAGCTCATGAGCTGCGTCAGCAGGTCCTTCTTGTAACCAATGCAATCTGTGCCGCCACAAAACGGAACAGCCGCGCGCACCACCCATCTCCCATTGGATTCGCCCATGCCTCCCGTGCCTCGTCGACTAGTGCATCAAAGGCCAGACTTCTGTTTTGCGCGGAAATCCTATTGTAAAAACCCAGACATTGTTTGGCTATGAAAAAGTGCAGCGGCAGTTGGGCCAGCTCCGCAAACAGGAGACGGTGTGACGGTTTGGCTGCTCCCACTGTCTGTCGCATGTATTGGACCTGCAGCTTTACGGCCTCATCACGCAAACATGCCTCAAATGCGCCCTGTGCTAGGTTGTTCCTGTCATTCCTCCTGGGTGGCGGTCCTCCGTCTAGCATCTCTACTAGCACGTCGGGACCCCATACCTCACATCCGTAGGCAAGGATGGATCGGATTTGCACGTCGAAACACCTCATGCGAATATCTGGTGCGAAAATGCGTAAACGGTTCAATCTAGTGTTAAGCCCACACATGGCTCTCCTTGCTGACTCGCAGAGTGTCTCCCTGCAGCTGACGAAGGCCCTACCCGGACCGTACACTAGTCCAAGATAGCGCGCCTTGTCCACCAAGGGATGGGCTGCCCTGCTAGCTTTAAACCCTGGCATCCGCTGCACACAGTGCTGGCCGTTACTTCGTTGGCTGCAAAAACCAGCCTCTCACACTTGGTAACGTTTGCCTTCATGCCAAAAGCTAGGCAGAACGTGTCTACTAATGATAGCAAGTGGCGCATCCGCTCAGGGGTGGTGGCCAGCAGGGAAACATCATCCGCGTACATCAGCAGTGACACCTTTTTGCCATTCATCTCAGGTGCACCTGTGGCTTCGTCCGTATCTTCCGAATCAATGTACTCTGCTAAGGTTTCTATAAAGAGGCCGAAAAGCTCTGTGCTAAGATCTAACCTTATGTGTCTCCCTGTTGGCGGCCAGGGGCCATCCACACAGCCGGAAACGCATCAGATTCTTATGTGCTTCAGCGCCCATCACGGCTGACATATGCGCAAGAGGTACAGGTGGGGCATCGCTCTCAAACGGCAAACCCATCCAGTGCTTGTATTTGGCCATGTGTATGCCCGGTCGCATGCCATCCGATGGAAAATTACTCACTGGTAGCGACATTCGCTCGTGTGCCCAACCAGCCATCAACTTCTTCCTGATTGCCTGTATCAAATCTGCTTCTGGTAGGGGCTTGGAGAGGAGCCAGGCTATCTCATCCTTAGCTGCCGCCAGCCTCCTTGGTTTGCCTTCCCACACATTCACGCCCACGCCCGAGCACACACGGAAGAACGTGGATCCCCACCCTGCACCGTCAGGCAGGAGTCGGCCCTCAATCAATTCCTCGGTTAACGCCGCACAGCAATGTGAGCCACGTTGTTTTTGGATACGACAGACAAATCCTATCAGCTGACAGAACACGAAATAGTGCACCGGTAGTTGTGCCATCTCAGCAAACAAAAGTCTATGTGCAGGACGTTTCATACCAACACAGCTTCGCATGAAGATGACTTGCAGCTTGGTGACTGGGTCCTTAAGCGCTGCCTCAAACATCCCCTCTGCCATGTTGCGGCTGTCGCGCGCCCTATTCCAGAAAGGTCCCCCAGTGAGTGCATCTTCTATCATATCGGTGCCCCAGACTTCACAGCCATACGTTGCAATCGCCCGGACTTGCGTATCAAAAGCACGAAGCCTCACATCTGGCGCATATATCCTCCTCTTGTTGAGCGCAGCAATCAGTCCATACATGGCGCCTCGAGCTGAGTCTTGCAGCGCCTGTCTACAATCAGCAAAAGGAACTGATGGCCCATACGCTAGTCCGAGGTATTTCGCCTTGCACACCGCAGGTATGCGCTCTCCGCCAAGCACCAGGTTTTCACATTGCGCAGCGGCCGTTGATGCACGTTCAGCGCAGTCCGCGAACACCATGCGCTCACACTTTTTCGCGTTGGCACGCATGCCGAAACATGTACAAAACTCATCCACATAACTCAGGAGCTCCCTCATACGTCGAGCTGAGGTGGCCAGGAGGCTAACATCGTCCGCATAGAAGAGGAGAGAGATCTTCCGCGCACCCAGGCTAGGGGCCTCCTCAGAGTATAACGACGTTTCTGACAGATCATTCGCATCAATCAGGTCCCCTAGGGCTTCGATAAACAAGCCAAAAAGCTCAGTGCTTAGGGGATCGCCTTGTTTCACCCCCAGTTTGGGAAGGAATGCGTCACCAGTGCGGCCATTAACTTTAACCTTCATCTCAACCTTTTCGTACGCTTTCATGATTGCTGTTAGGAACGGGCCGTGCACGCCACGTTCCTGCAGGCGCAGCCACAACGCTTCACGGGGCACACGGTCAAAGGCTTTTTCAAAGTCAATCTGGATGACAATACGAGGCACAGCACCTACCCGCCTGTGCTTGTCCGTGAGTACGCGCTTCACAAACAGATGGTGCGTCGTGCCGTACCCAGCTCTGAAGCCAGCTTGGCCCACATGCCTAGTTTGCAACACTTCTCCCATTCTCACCAGCCGATTCAGTAGCACTGACGCGTACAGCTTGGCGAACGCCCCGCCCACGGCTATGCCCCTGTAGTTGCCAGGGGTAGCCGGATCCCCCTTTTTAAACACCGGGGTAACCAGCGTGGTGGTGAACTGCCTAGGAAAGTCACCCTCATCGAAAATATGTTGGAGCAAGACAAGCAGGATTGGTGCCAGCCGGTTCACCTCCGGCGCCCCAGGCTCATCACCATCTTCTCTAAGCTTACGCGCATACTTGTAACACTCTGCTGGCACTGTCTCATTTCCAGGCGACTTTCCGTTAGGTAGCCGGTTAATGGCCGCCGTAACCTCTTGCAGCGTGAAACGACTGTTCAGAATGTTGGCAGCCTCTTCCCTCCTCCGGCTTACTTTCCCACAGTTCCTCCACCACTCCGCACTCGTGTCCTTTGCAAGGCTATTGATGAAGCTCAGAGCTTTGTTAGCGCCCTCCAGATTGTGCTCCTGCGAGCCTATGTCTAGCAAGGCCGCAAAATGCCGCGTCCAAACACCCATGTCATTAATACCATACGCCACCCTCCCCTCGTCACGGAGCATGCGCCATAATTGCTTGTGGTCCGCCCTACATGTATTTAGGAAGTTGCGTAGCACACGCTCATCATAAGTCGCCCTTGCCAGTTTCTTGGCTTTGTTGTACTGCCGTCGGGCGTCACAAAAGGAGTTCCATTCCTGCCCTTCCCTTGCAGCCCCTGCCAGCTGACGGCACTCAAACATTCTATCTCGGGCCTCTTGGCAATCGTCGTTCCACCATGGACAATCATTTCCTGGCTTGTTACGAGATCCATCGAAAGCCATCACAAGAGCTCGTCCCAGTACTTTACTCAGCTTATCCACTGCCTGCGTGCTGTCTATGCTTGATGTGTCTTGTACTAGCCGTTTCGAATACCGCTTACTCCCTCGAAACGTTCAATGTCTCAAGGACGCAACGCAAGGACGCTATGTTTCATGAACCGGATTCTCCTGCTTGCTATCAACATAGCATGCAGCCAGGCAGCAACTTTGCCGAGAGACATCATGCATCGGCAGTATCAGGGCGCTCCCTCTAACCTGAGCGCCCTTCATTGGCATCTGCGCCCGCGCTTCTGGCGCAGGTAGGTGCGCTGGATACCCGGGTAACTAGCTTGGCGTGTGCGCCTCTCGCGCTGGTTTCCCGCGCTACATCCACATCGTCAAATAAGACTCGAAGTCGCTGCACGGAAAGCCGCATTGGTGCGGATCCTTCAATAGCATTGCATGGGGCATAATCGTGCTTGGCTTACAGCGTAGGGGCCCTTGGGCCGCGTTCAAAGACCCAGAGCCGCGAGGTAGGCCCCGCGATGCATGATAGCGGAGCTTGGGGCTAAGTTGGCCCGTGGTTGGCCTTGGGCCGCCACCCACCTACCAGGGCGCGCACCGTCGCAAGCCCCCCTCCTCACCGCCCCACTCCATGCATCCGCAAGGAGCGGCCGCTGCAATTGGCATCACGATTAGCCGTCCCTAGCGGGCGCACGCACGGTGACTTGGCAGGCACAAGCAAGCTTGTCCTTTGATGGGGGTGACTGTGCACAAACCGCATCCAACACGTCTACCATCCGGTCTAGTCTTTCACAATGCACTGACCACTGGCCACTGCCGCCATTTATTATATCAGCACGTATATGATTGCGAGGTTACAAGTTACGTATATGGCTGGGCCGCGAGCTACGCGAGCCCTTGTTGTCTTGCAACCCCTGCTGCGCCCCCGAGGTCTGGAGCAGGGCGTCCGTACTAGTACGTGCTCGCTGGCTCGTGAGCTGCGTCAGCAGGTCCCTCCTGTAACCAATGCAATCTGCTGCTTGCCGTTGAGGGGTCGATGTCCCCTTTGGTTAAAGAGGGGTGTCCCCTTGCCACGCACTGCACTTCTGCAGGCACCACCTGGAGGCCGCAATGCTGCAGCACTCGCTTGGGCAGTTTCAAAACATGTTTGCCAAGCTGGAACGTGGCGAGCGGATTCTGGTAGCGGGTCTGGGTTCCAGCGTCCTGAAGGACTTCAGCGGATTCTTCGGGTCGCCGCAAGACCTGAAGGTGGGAAGGTGCCGAGCTAGCCACACGTACTTAGTTGTAGCGCTTCAGCCTGGTCTGTCCGCCTGGTGTGACTTGCCGTACTTGCCGTTGTGAGTCGAGTACCGGTATGTAATCCTTTGCTGTAGAGACTCCGTCAGGCACAGTTGCACACGCACACGCACACGCACACGCACACGCACACGCACACGCACACGCACACGCACACGCACACGCACACGCACACGCACACGCACACGCACACGCACACGCACACGCACACGCACACGCACACGCACACGCACACGCACACGCACACGCACACGCACACGCACACGCACACGCACACGCACACGCACACGCACACGCACACGCACACGCCACGCACACGCACACGCACACGCACACGCACACGCACACGCACACGCACACGCACACGCACACGCACACGCACACGCACACGCACACGCACACACCACGCGTTACACGCGTGCACAAGCACGCACGCACGCACATGCCGCTGTGCGCACACGCCATGCTACGTGAGCAATCAACTAACCTGCTGTGCACGTGCTTTACGTGCTTGCATGCCCTTCCGCCGCCGACCCTAGGCTGCCGGCTTCATGAAACATGGCATCTTCGACCATGACAAGTTCATGGGTAGGTGAAGCTTCCAGCACGCACATCTATCTTTACCGAATAAAAGAGCCGCTGGCTGGGGCGCCAGGCGTAGGCTGCAGCGTGGATGAGCGTTCGGAATGAAGGAGGGCCCTATGGCACGCACGGCGGGTGGTACTTGCGCATTGAGTGCGCTGCCGTGGTTCTACTGGTTGTCCCGGGTGAATACCACGGTGCCAATCTTGCCGGATTAAGTACCCCTGAAACCCCATGCCTTTCAACTCGCTCAATGCGCAGGAGACGAGGCCACGCAGACAAGGGCTGAACAGGGAAAGCAGAGCGGGTGGCTTCCGGGCTGGCTCAATTACGTAATGCAGGTGGGCACATTTTACGCGTGCAGTCAATCAAAGCTAAGCTAACTAAAGCAACAACAAAGCTAATATCTCCAGCCCAGCCGCCAGCTGCGTGCATGACTGTGGCACCGACCGCGCAGTGGCCCATTCAATTTCCATGTGTGTGTTTGACGCGTGTTTGACACGCAGGCCATCAACACCACGTGGCCCAAGCCCCCGGGCCCCGGCGGGCACCTGTACGCGAACCTGGGGTTGAGTGGTAGGTCGGGGCGCACGCGTCTGGGCGGCGGTGCGTGGATGCATGCAAGTGGATGGCGTGCATGGACTCTAATCGCATGCACGCAATGCAAGTCGATCTATCCGCGCTCGCGCACGCACCTGCATTACTGGCATGCCATGCACCCACTGCACCCACTGCAAGCCCGCTCCAGCCTGGCACCCCGTGGGACATTAGGGGCACGCGCGGGGCCTAGCCGGGCGTACGTGCGACTTCGGGGGCGGGGCTATGGCTGGACAACCCGAACCCCTGCTGATTAAGCCGGCGGCCGCCACCGAATCATGCATACCGGCATATGGCGGCACGCACGCCCATGCACCACGCACGTGGCCCCCAGGCGCGGCCCTACCTTATCGCATGCGATGTCGATGTCGATGACAGGGTTGAGTCGTGCACAGGCATGCGGGTGGACCGATACGGCGAGGACCACCTGCGCAAGTACATCCCGCAGGATGTTGACCTGATCGTGTTGGAGAACATCGATGCCACAGCCGAGGTAACTAACCCGGGTCCGGTAACAAACACCAGGTCGGGCACGCACAGGCCCGCCGGTGCGTGTCTGTATCAAGCAACCCGACCACGCAGGGCCTTGGTCCCCAACACGCAGCAGGGCTTTGGCCTGGAGAATCTGTTCATGGCCATGGAAAGGCACTTCATCAACGGGACCATGCCTGCCGTACTTGTGTGGGACTCTGGCATCCTGTTTCCCGAAGGTGCGTGCGCGCACGATGCATGGCAGTAAGTGCCTGGCGGTTCTGTCTTCTGTTTGCGCTGTCGCATCGCAACCTTGCCCCCCCCCCGGTTGAATTGGGAATTGGAAAAAACTACCCCCCCCCCGGCCCGTGCAATCCCGTCCGCACAGGCCATGGCTGCTGGGGCGGAGAACCGTACTGCCAACCTGCCCACTGCGCGGAGCCCAAGTTCCTGATCACGGACGGCAACTACGTCCTGGCGCGGCGCGAGGATGTGGTGTTTCGCTTGGCGCAGTGGTGGGTCGCGGCGCGCGCTGCTGGCGTTCGCAGCTAGCAAAGTGCTGTCGAAACGACGCCATCCAACCATGTATCTGGATGGAAGCTCACCACGCACGCCAGGTTACTTGTCACTGCCGGTCGCAGGTACGGGATTTCCGCGCTCTCGTGGCGCGGCCTGACACTGGGCATGGAGCGGGATGGCGGGCTGCTCAACCTCACCGAGTGCCAGTTCGTGGCCTCCCTCCATATGGACGCATCGTACCCCAGCCTGCTTGGAGAGGTGCGTGCGTGCGGCATGGGTGCAGGGGTTGTAACTAACGGGTCCAGGGTCCCGCGCGGCGCCCCTGCCATCGCCTGTTACCGATGTGCAGTCACTGGGCAGCAGGAATGTGCATCAGTGTACGGAATGTGACGTCAGTCTCCTGCGCCGTACCTATGCTCCCTGTGCAAGCAAGTGGGCATACAGTACCTGTTGCTTGTTTCTGCCTCATGCCTGCATGCAGGTCCTGATCGCGGACGCAATCCTGAACCTGTTGGTGCACGCCCAGAACCACCTGCTCAACCACCCTGACCACGGTCCGCCCGGCCGCCCGCCCACACGGCTATACGTGGAGCCACGTGTGCGCCACCCAAAAGACCAGGTAGGTGCGCATTGCTACGATGGTCATGTGTGGCGTGTGGCTAGCCTGGCCATGGAGTGACGCTGCTGGCTCCGGACGTACCCCTCAACCCATCTTCTTTTACCTGGTAGTACGGGGTCGGCAGCAGGGGGTCCTCAGGCAGCCATCTTGCCCAGCAGGCACCCCGCCACACCCGCATACTTCGCTCCCAAGAAGTCCAAACTTCCTGAAGATGCCCGAGACAAACAACGAACGAACCCCCTGCCCCAATCAAATCCGTGCGTGGTGCACAGGTCCGGCCCCACACAGTGACCTTCTTTTCAGCTACGGACCAGGACGCGGCGACACAACTGAGAGTGCAGGTTGGTTCCGTGGTTCGCGTTGCCTGGGCGGCACCGGTATGTGCCTTGTCGCGCTTGCCGAGCTGGCGGTGCTGAGATGCCATGACTGTGACCCTGCCAGTGCCGGTATCTGCAAACCGCCAAGCCAAGCCAAGCCAAGCCAAATTAAAGTGCCAAACCAAAGATCCTCTGACCGGTGCCCGGAACCCGCCTGGGCATGAGTGCTGTAACGGGTAGAATCATGTGCATGTTTTATTTCCCTTCTCCGCACCCGGGCACGGTGCATGCAGAACACCTCATCCGGCTGGAACTTCACAACGCACCAGCTGCACGGCAACACCACCAAGTTCAAGCCCGGCTGGGTGGGCCTCAAGGTAGGGGCGGGGGCGGGGCCAAGCGAGCGGCGGGGCGGGGTGCAAGATGTTAGGTGTGCGTGGAAGCCAGGGCTAGGACAGGGGGCGGGTATGCCGTACCGCGCGTGGGCGGACGGTCATGTACTGGTATGTGCTCCGTGCAAGAGGAAGGGCCTATCTGGATACCGTATGGTATGCATTGCTCGAGTCAAATAAACCCATCCCATCCATCCAGGGCAAGCACAGTGCCATGCTGCATTCGAGAGTTGCACATTTGCACCCCTGGCCGGCGGCGGGTGCAGGTTGGCGCGCGGCTGGTGGTGCGAATGCCGCCCGAGCTGCAGCTGTGGCGCACACACCTGCACATGGCCACGCTGCGTGTCGCGTACCTGTCGTCCTACAAGTTCATGGGGGCGGTGCTGGTGCGGTGCGCGTCACCCAGCGCCTGCGTGTGCGACCCGACCGTCATCTCAGGCGCGATCGACGGCGCCGGCGACTGGAAAGGCAAGATGAAAAGGGCATTCGGCTGTACCTGCCGCGCCACTGGGCGTGGGATGGCCCCGCGAACGCCAGGAGCCTGGTCGCCAGGGATGGCGGCGGCGGCGGCGCGTCGCCGCCGCCGCCAGCGGCGGGCCTCGCCCAGCTGCAGGTGCCGACGACGGGGCCACTGCCGGGCGAGGCGGAGTGTGATGTGGAGTTCACGGTGATGGAGTCGCGGCTGGCTGGGAGCGGGAGCGATGTCCACAAGTTTAAGATTACCGGGCTGGCGGTGGACTATGACGTGAGCATATCGTAGTGGCGGGTGGGGGGCAAGACACAAGTGACAACGGGGAAAAAATAGGTATCTGTAACGGTGACGGTAAGCCGTACGGCCCTTTTTATGCCGAAGTGACAACACTGTCGAGGCTAGCCTTTCCGCCCCTCACTCGAAGTTGCAGTGCTGCTGCTGTCAACTGCAGCTGTCCACGCACGCACGAAGCCCTAGCTAGGGGTAGGCAGCGGCCTCTCCTGGCGGGCAGCAACGGCGAGACGCACACACAGAGTCACACGACAGCACCCAAACCGCCCCGCCGCCGGAGCCCCTGCCATGACTGCCGCGTGCGTTCGACTGCCCGTATCCCTGTGTCAACCTTCCCACCCCCCACAAACCCCAGCGCACCCCATTGCCGACTGCCGTATTGCATGCAGCCGGTCAAGACAGCGATCACAAGCATATGCTGACGGCACGGCACTGCACTGGCCCTGTGGCGCGAGTCTGTGCCCAGATCCGCACGTGCCGTTGAATGAACGGACCAAGGCTTGCGACTATGCGAGACGCCGCGTACCCTCTGAATCACTGGCGTCCTAGTGTGCAACACAATCTGCGCCCACCCCCGTCCACATACAAATCTCCGCACCACCGCCGTCCGCCGCCGCCCAGCTCACCTACACCTTACTTCGCACCAGCAGCAGTCCAGAGCACGCCCTGACCGAACAACCTCCTTGTGGCAAGCGCACAAACCGCATCACGCCTCACACCAGCAACAGCAGCAGAACGTGCGGCTGCCGGCAGCAACGCCCCTCATGTTCAGTCGTGTCGAAACGCTTTAGTCCCCACACACATCACACGACCCATCCCTGCCGAGTCTCAAGTGCGCTCCGCGCCCGCCGCCGCCTCGCCGCCCGCCGCGTCCGCGGGGGCCCCGGCGGTCGCATCTCCCAGCCCCGCCGCCGCCAGCGCCCGGCCCAGCGCCGCCGCCCCCGCCCTCGCCTCCTCCAGAAGCGCTACGCACCGCACCAGCGCCAGCCGCGCCGCCGCCACCGTCGCGGCCGACGCAGCCCCCACCACGCCGCCGCCAGCCGCGCCGCCGCCGCCACCCTCGCCGCCCTTGCCCAGGCCGCGGGCCGCACCGGCGTCGCTGCCAGCCGCGCCGCCGCCGTCGCCATCGCTGTCGGCGCCGCCGCCGCCGCCGCCGCCAGCGGCGCCCAGCACCATCGCCACCTCATCAACGGCGGCGCCCACGGACATGCCGCCGCCGTACACTGCCGCCGCCGCCGCCGCCGACTGCTGCGCCTGGAAGCTGTCAATCTCCTGGCGCAGGGACTGCGGGGAGGGGGAAGAGGAGGCAGGGGGGAGAAGAGGCAGGGGGGTTGCAAGGATAAAAGTTTTAAGGATACGAAGATGACGGACAGGGATGGGAGGAGGTCGGCACGTCGCATAGAGAGGGAGAAGGTCCAGGTTGCAGCTTGCAAGGAATGGACGGGGTTGGCCGTCTATGTGACAGCCTTCCCCCTCCCTCGTCCGCATCGTGACACCCCGCCCGCCCCCGCTGGCCGCGCCGCACCCACCTTGACCGTGCGGGCCACGGCGCACGAGCGACCCGCCACCAGCGCCGCCAACTGGCCCAGACTCTCCCGCCCGTCCAGCTGCAGCGCCGCCGCCACCGCCAGCGCCGCCGCCTCATCGCCGCCGCCACCCGCTTCTCCTCCGCCGCCGCCGCCACCCAGGTCGCAGCTGCCGTCGATGGGCGTCAGGCCGCCGGCGGCGGCGCCGCCGCCGCCGCCGGCGAGCAGCCGACCACTGCGGCGCATTATGGAGGAGGCGCGGGAGAGGAAGGAGCTGGGGGCGGCGGCGGCGCCGCCGCTGCCTGCGCCGCCTGCGCCGCCGGCCGCCGCGGCGGCGGCGGGCGAGGAGAAGGAGGTGAGGCGGACCAGTGCCGCCTTGGCGGGCGCGTTCAGCAGCTCCTGGAGACACGGGCGAGAGAAGACGAAGAAAAGGACGGGGCGCGAACTGAGGCTTTTGTTGCTATGGTTGTTGGCTGCAGTTGTTGGTCGGGGGGATTGGGGGGCTGGGGCCGTCTCGCTCTCACTGCTCCTGCCTTACTCGCAAATGATCCGTATGTCGTGCCAGCCGGGT
Source organism: Chlamydomonas incerta (assembly GCA_016834605.1). NCBI lineage: Eukaryota > Viridiplantae > Chlorophyta > Chlorophyceae > Chlamydomonadales > Chlamydomonadaceae > Chlamydomonas > Chlamydomonas incerta. Next base: position 587,874 of record JAEHOC010000040.1, read on the forward strand.
TTCGTCCCGCCCCGCTATGTCCGACTCACCCGCACCGCGCCGCCGCCGCCAGCCGCCAGCCGCCGCAGCTGCGCCGCCGCCGCCGGACCCGTCTCGTCCACCAGACGACCGAAAGCGCTGTCTGGCCGGGACAGCAGCGCCGCCGGCGTGTCGTACTCCACGACCTGACCGTACAGTACAGGGAAGTCAGTACGGCAGTTAACACGTACGGTAGTCCAAAGTTGTAGACTCTCATACAGAACCCAAGCGCCAAGTATGAAGGCGGGTACACAGAATGAATTTGCGGGCAGACAGAGGGGAAACGTACGGCAGTTCAGAGTTGTAAGGCAGGTACTGCGGCCTGAGGAAGACTTGGAAGACTCCCCCCGCTCCCCCCCGCCCCCTTCCCCCGCCCCCTTCCCCCGCCCCCCCCCAACCACACACGCACCCTGCCCTGCTCCAGCAGCAGGATCTTGGTGTAGTCTATGATGGTGGCCAGGCGGTGCGCGATGGTGAGCAGCGTGCGGTCCGGGAACTCGGTGCGCAGCGTGGACTGAGGGTTGGGTGTGGGGGATTGTGTGGGGGGACAGGGGGGTTTGGGGAGGGAGAGAGGGGGGTTGAAAGGGGGTGCGTGTGTGCGTGCGAGCGTGCGCTCCGGGAACTCGGTGCGCAGCGTGGACTGAGGGTTGGGTGTGGGGGATTGTGTGGGGGGGCAGGGGGGTTTGGGGAGGGAGAGAGGGGGGTTGAAAGGGGGTGCGTGTGTGCGTGCGAGCGTGCGGTCCGGGAACTCGGTGCGCAGCGTGGACTGAGGGTTGGGTGTGGGGGATTGTGTGTGTGGGGGGGGGCAGGGGGGTTTGGGGAGGGAGAGAGGGGGTTGAAAGGGGGTGCGTGTGTGCGTGCGAGCGTGCGGTCCGGGAACTCGGTGCGCAGCGTGGACTGAGGGTTGGGTGTGGGGGATTGTGTGTGGGGGGGGGGGCAGGGGGGTTTGGGGAGGGAGGGAGGGGGGTTCGATCGAGGAATGGAAGAGAGTCGTTGTTGGGCAGGGGCCGTCCAGCCACGCACCTGGATCAGCGCGTCCGTCTCCACATCCACATTGGCGGTGGCCTCGTCTGCGGCGGCGACACACACAGGGGGGAGAGGTCAGCCGTCCGTGCGCACATGACGAACACATGACAAACCACAAACCTTGACTACGCATACACATGCAAACACACAGTCGCACGCACAGTCTCTTGTTGTCGTTTTTCCTTGTGATCTCTAACAAAGTCACGCACCCCAGCCCGCCGCTCACTCACCCAGTACCAGCACCTTGGCCGGGTTCAGCAGCGCGCGGGCCAGCGCCAGGAGCTGCTTCTGGCCGGCCGACAGCGGGGCGCCGCCCTCAGCGAGCTCGCTGCATCGCCAGGTCGCGAAAACAAATACATGTACATGAAGCTCGATTGCCGTGCTACATTGCGGTGCGGTGCTACAAAGCCACGGGCGGCGAGCGACTAGCAGCACATTGCATGTGCTGCTGCAAGGCGACTGGACTGGCTGCGCCCCCCCCCCCCCCCCCGCCGCCAAGACCGCCGGCCAACCACGTCGCCAAGACCGCCGGCCAACCACGTCGCCAAGACTGGAGATTCAAGGTCGAGACTCAAGACCACGCTACTGGCGACGCCCTACTGCACCCAAGCCCGCGCACTTCAGCCGTACCGGGGACGTAGCTCGCTCTGCTATTTAGTCGCGTTGAGCTACTCCTTTATGTCCACAACTATCAACCTGTGCTCCCAGCCCCTTCTCCTGAGTCACTTCTTTCAGGCACACTGGACGCACATGTCGCCTCTCAGCTTCAACAGCAGCTTGACAACGCGCTTACTACTGATGGCTGGCATACTTTGGAAGCTCATATCCGAGCGCTGGTCAACCCGCGACAGCAAGCGGCACGCCATCCATTCCTGGCGCGATTGGAAGCCACGCGTGCCGCATATGGTCCCGCGGCGCAAGATGCCGCCCTCCGCGCCAACCCCCTCGGCCACTCCAGCGTTATCTACGCCGTCTTCACTCTCCCGCCCGCCACCCGCCAGCGCCGCAGCCGCCCTGTCCCCATCAACGTCGGCCACACATCGCGCACCTGCTTTACCCGCCTACGGCAACACCTGCGCGAAGCCGCCTCCACCTCAGCGGAACAACGCTGCCTCTTCCACGAGCACCTGTTTACTCATGACGTCAGCCGCCTCTGCATCATCCCCCTTGAACTCCTATCAGCCCCCCAGCCAACCGCCGGACTCGCCAAGCTAAGGACCGCGAGATGGTGTGGGTTCAACGCCTCCGCTCACACCACCGTCTACACCCCGCCGGCCTACTTCCAGCGACGCGGCCTGCCCCAACCACCCGCCCCGCCCGGAGTCATAGCAGTGCCCCCCATCGACCTCCTGGCTCGTGTACACTCATACCTCCGTGGAGCCCCACCGCCACCGCCCCCGCCACCATAAACCAGCCCCCCGTCAGTCAACGATTGGGCAATCAGCCAACAACCATCAGTCCGTCAGCTGACAGCCGCCAACAGTCCTCAGCCGTCAGCCGCCACACCGTCGCCCAGCCTGCACCTTCAGTTTAGTCTGCACGCGGATGCTGCCGCTGTGCTCGTGTCTACACCCTCAACCTATGGTGTCCCGGACCAGCACGGCGTGCGCGCGCACAAACGGGGCGCCAGTGCGTGTGGGAGCCGCCCGCGGCCCACGCCTGGCACCCCCCCCCCCACCCCCCCACCCCCCGCCCACTAACTATGCGCCCGCCGGCGCCCCCCCTAACACACCCTCACACCGTCACTCATATTTCCCCCCCCCCTCCTCATGGGTATGTCGTGCTTCGCCGCACGGCGCCCCCCCCCCCCGTGGCCGCGAACTAACGCCCGCTACTGCCCCGCCCGCCGACCCCAAGTAACGCCGACGCGGCTCCCTTATGTATCCGGCTAACACTGCGGCCAGCCCTCTTTCCACCCGGGCTCGCGCGCGCTAGCTTAGGCTTTAGACTTTAGACTTAGATTTAGTCTCCTCCCGCGCTTGAGCTCTACTTACGCAAAACTGCCCTGCAACCCTCCCGCATGTACGCCTTCGTGACCGGCGCTCACTTCACGGCGCCGGCACTGCTCTGGTATCACGCAGTGAGTATCGTGGTTGAATCGCGCAATTTAGCTAGCGGGATGGGTCTATACGCGCGCGAGCCTGGGTGCCATCCGCGCCTACCGACAACACCGACAACAAGACTGAAGATTCAAGGCCCAAGGGCGCCCGAGACCCACAGGTTAAGGCCACACCACCTCCGCGCTCTGGGCTGGGCTGGCTGCTTCGGGTTCTCTTGGTCGTTTCACTTCTGGTCTCTGGAATACACTACCCCCCCCCCCCCCACACACACACACACGCATGCGGACTGTCCCGCCGCCTCTCTGCACCATCCCCTCCTCTGTGCATACACACGGCACACGGCACCACCGGTACGGCACTCACGTGTCCAGGCCCGCCGCCCAGCCCTCCACCACGGGCGCCAGGTGCGCCCGCCGCAGCGCGCCCCACAGCTCCGCGTCGCTGTGGGCGCCGAATGGCGACAGGTTGGCCCGGATGGAGCCCGTGAACAGCACCGGCACCTAGGTGGGTTGCATGGATGATTAATTAAGATAAGATGATGTTGATGGGAGGGGAGGGAGAGGGAGATGATGTGTGTTTGTGTATAAAACCAAACGGAACAAAGCAGTGTGGGTGGGTGGGTGTGCACGGCTATGTGTGTTGTGTGTGTGTGTGGTTGCGTGCGTATAGCAACGGCCCGCCCGTCCTCCCCCCGCCCCTCCACGCACGCACGCACGCACGCACGCACGCACGCACGCACGCACGCACGCACGCACGCACGCACGCACGCACGCACGCACACAACGCACACGCCGGTCACCGGTCTCACGCCCACACACTTGCACACCTGCGGGATGAGGCTGAGCCGCGCGCGCAGCTGCCTCAGCGCCAGGCGGGCGATGTCCAGGTCATCAATCACCACCTGGCCGCGCTCCACCTGGGGATGGGCGTGGAGCACAGGCGGAGCACAGGCGGAGCACAGGCGGAGCACAGGTTATGCAGAGACAGGCATGCCCAGGGGCGAGTTACAAGGTGCAGACGTCCCGGCGAGTTACGAGGTGACGACGCCAGAGGGTCAAGAAGAAAGCGGGGCCCGACCCGACGCAGCTGGGCGCCGCCGCCCGCTGGCTCACCTCCACCAGGCGGAACAGGCAGCCCAGCAGGGAGCTCTTGCCGGCGCCGGTGCGGCCCACCACTCCGACCTGCAGGGAGCAATTCCACAAAGGTTGGTGGAACGGGCGAACAGTTAGGAACGATGAACAGCTCGAGCCCACGGGCCCACGCAACCACGCAGGTCCCCGCCACAGCCTCCACCCAAAGTCAATTTCTCACATACTGTTTGTATTGATTCTGGCATTGGGATGAACTACCCCAGCCCAGCCCGCCCCACCCCACGCACGCCCCCGCCCCCGGCCCCCGCACCGCACCTTGTCCCGCGCCTCCGCCTTGAAGCTGACCCCCCGCAGCACCAGCGGCAGGCCGGGCCGGTACCTGCAGGGTGTGCGTGGGTGTGCGTGGGTGCGTGTGGGTCCGTGTGGGTGCGTGTGCGTGGGTGTGCGTGGGTGTACGGCAATGCGGACGTGCGGTACGAGCCGTCACATCCATCGCGGCCGTGTGCCTTGTGTGCAAGGAACCGAGACGCCGAGGTGTGCGGAGAGGGACTCGGCGACTGTGACGAACGTGTGTGCAATTGTGCTGCCACTACACTGTCACTGCGTGTTCACCGTCGTCTCGTGTTTTCCAACACCCAAACCACACGCCCACACACCCAAACACAGCCACACACCTCAGTGTCACGTTGCGGAACTCCACGCAGCCCGCGGCCGGCCAGCCCGGCGGCGGCGCGGCGGGCTGCGGCGAGCCGCCGGATCCGGAACCTCCACCGGCCCCGGATCCAGATCCGGATCCGGATTCAGAGGAGGGCGGCAGCGCCGGCAGCTGCTTGGTGCCCTCCTGCGGCAGGTCGCAGTATTCGACCACGCGCTCCACTGCGGGCCGGCGGCGGCGGCAGCGGGAGTCAGGTGGGTGGGGTGGTGGTGCAAGGTTGAGAGGTTGAGGACAGTGGAACACCGGGGGTGCCGGTTGCAAGGATGGTGAGCGAAGTGTAGTGTGTCGCTTATCGGCCACGTCGCACACACGCCCCACACCCCACATCAGTACGCGCGCCTCCACGCCGCCTGCTGTCTAAACTTCTGTGTACCATCTTTGCTTGCAACCCCGCACACACCCATGTAGCACGCCCCGCATCGCACACCCCCACTCGCTCACCCGCGTTCAGCATGGTCTCGGCCATACTGGCGGTGCGCACGGTGATTGACACCGCCGCGGTGACCTGAGGGGCGGGATGGGGGTGGAGGGGGTGGAGGGGCAGGTAGGCGGGTGAGGGAGGGGGGCCAGGGAAGTGGGGCAGGGAGGCGGGGAGGCAGGGAGGGGGGCCAGGGGGAGGGGTTGGAAGGGGCTGGAGGGATCAGGGGATTGCAAGGAGGGTACAGGGGGATACAGGAGGCGGGAGAGGGAGGCAGAGATGCGGGCGGGCAGGGAGGAGGGCGGGTTTGGATGGCAATATGGGTTTTCCGGTGGGCGACTGGAGGTGGGACTGAGACGACCTGGGTGGGCACCACAAGCATGCGGGCACGCGTTCACGCCCGCACCACATGCCCCTCCCCTCCCCGCACTTGCGCCTTCCCTACCCGCACCCCGTACCTCCCGCTTCCCGCACACCTCCCCTGCGCCCAGTCCGCACCCCCTGCACACACCTCCCCCTACCGACCCAAACCCCACCCCCTTGGGCTGGCATTCACAACCCCCAACCCACATACCTCCCCCAACCCACCAGACCCACCACACCCTGCCCGCATCTCACACCTGACACCCCACCCCTCACCTGCATGGCATAGCTCATGACCAGGCCCGCCGCGCCCGGGCCCGCCCGCTGCTCCACCGCCACGCAGCCCGCCGCCAGCGCCGCCGCCGCGCCCAGGATCTCCAGCCGCACGCTCAGCCAGCGGTTGAGCGACTGCACGCGGGGGCACGCATGCAAGTGCGTGTGTGTGCGTGTGCGTACGTGTTTTGGAGAAATCAGTGAAGCCCCATCCCCATCCCCACCCCCACGCCTGCCGTCTACCCTGCTACACTTCTATGTACCATCTTTGCAACCGCCCCCTCGCAGCGCCCCCCCCCCCCCCCCCAGCCGCACGCACCTGCGACACCAGCGACATGCAGCTGACGCCGTCCAGCAGCGCGCGGTGGCGGGCCGTGGCGCGGGCCTGGAGGGTGGAGGAAGGGGGTGAAGCGGGGGTTGCAAAGATGCTGAGAAACAGGAGGGGAGGAGCTCTCACACCGCCACACCGCCCAGTGCCACTCCTCCTACCATCCTTTTAGCACACCCCATAATTCATGTATATAATTCCCCTCCCTCACCCCACCCCTACGCTGCGATCGCATTTGCCTGTCCCTTATCTCGTTGGTTGGTTTAGCTTGGAACCCCCAACACATCCCGCCACACCCACACCCACACCCACACCCACACCCACACCCACACCCACACCCACACCCACACCCACACCCACACCCACACCCACACCCACACCCACACCCACACCCACACCCACACCCACCCACCCACACCCACACCCACACCCACACCCCACCCCGCACCTGCGCGCCGTAGGCGATGTAGGTGGAGGTGCCTGTCAGCGCCTCGGTCAGCGAGCTCATCACGGGCGAGCGAGCTACCGCGTCCAGCCGCTTGACCTGTTCGTGTCGTGTGTGTCGGTGTTGGGCGTGTGTGCATGTGTACATAACAAAACATAACAAACCCGCCATAAACACGTGTGTGTGTCGTGTGTGTATCGTGTGCCCCTAAAACCCCACCTGGCGCACGGAGGCCTGGAAGTATTGGTACAGCCAGTAGAAGGCGGCCAGGATCACCACCAGGGCCTGGGGTGGGCGGGTGGGTGGGTTGCAAGGATGGTGCAAAGAAGTGTAGTGGCGTAGACAGCAGGGGGGGGAGATACATTCATGCTGATTTGGGATGCGGAAGGTGCTTGTACCGACACCCTGGCCTCCCGCCTCGGGGCTGCCCCGCAGCAACGTGGGGCCTCCCCCCTCCCGCCTCCCTCAGCGCCGCCGCGCTGCCGCGTGGGCCCCCCTCCGCCTCCCCGCCTCCCCCCTCGCACGCCTCCACGCCTGCTATCTACACCACCCCACTTCTATGTACCATCTTTGCAATCCCCCCCGCCTCACCGGCAGCGCAAAGGGCGCCACGGCCCCCACCAGCGCCAGGGTGGACACCAGAGACAGCGCCGAGCTGCGGGCAAAGCGGGATTACATCATCATTAGTTAGGAGGGGGTTAGGGGGGGCTCGTAGGTGGGGCTAGTTGCAATGCAATGCTTAGCTTGGGCTGGTATTCTCCCCCAAATCCCCCCCCCCGCCCCCGGGACCGCTCCTGCATCCTGTGCCGCTTTTCCACACGCTTTTCCAAACATCCTTGCACCCAACCCCCCACGGACGCACCGGGCGGCCATGGCGGCCATGGGCGCGAGGTTGCGGTCGATGTCGGACGTGTCCTGTCCGGATGAGGTGTAGGCGTGTGGTGTAAATTAGCACGTGGGCCGTTTGTGTGGGCCGTTTTTCAAAACGTGCTCGCCGCCGGCGGGAGGCAGCCACGACCCCCGAGGGGCCCCTGCCCGGCCGCACACGTGACTCCTGACCCGGAACCCCCACCACCGCTCGCGTTGTGGACGGCTCCCGCACACACTCCCGTGCACACACGCCCGTACCACACATCCACAGACCCGGCAAGTGGCACGCACACCTTGGTGAGGCGGTTGACGATGCGGCCCAGGGGCGTGGAGTGGAAGAAGGCCATGGGCGCGCCCAGCAGGCTCACCAGCAGCCGCGTGTGCAGCTGCGTGTGTGGCGGTGTGTGTGTGTGTGGGTCGGCGTGTGCGCAAGGAGGGGAGTATGAAGGGAGGAGGAGAAGGGGTGAGTGTTTGGTTGTGGGGTTGCACGACTAAGAAGTTGCTGACTATGGATGGTCGGGAGGCCGGTCGGGGGGTGAGCGCGGCAGGCGCAATAACGGATGATCGATGCTCAGTGAATCACAGTGGATCAAACACGCGCACACACACACACACACGCGCACACACACACACACACACACACACACACACACACACACACACGCACACACACACACACACACACACACCTTCTTGGCCGCGCCCAGGCCCAGGCGGCTCACATCCAGCGTGTTCACTGCCTGCGGGCGGCGCGGCGAGGGCGGCGGCCGGGGGGCGGGGGCAATCAGTCAATAGAATACCGTAGGCGGCTGGCGTATGCCGAACATTCGACGATTGGCAGAGCTATGCATCCGCCGCCGCCGCCGCCGTACCTGTACCGCCAGCTGTACGGCGCTGATGGCTCCGTACACGCCCAGATACCACATGGCCCGCCGCCCCTCCTCCTCCGGGTCGCGGCCCGCGCCCTCGGTGGAGCCTGTGGTACGGGGGCGGTGCGGGGGCGGTGCGGCCGAAGGTAGTGTAATGAATGCAACAAATACACCACTGGTACACACTCGCGCACATTCCTGCCCCCAACAACATCCACATGCTGGCCCCCGCCAGCGCATCCCTCACACCTGCACGACCCCCGCGCCGCACACTGAACCCCACGCAGCACGCCGCGCATCCCCAGCCCAACCCATTCCCCAGCCCCACCCAGCCAGCCGCCCCACCCGTCCACTGCGCCAGCCACACGGTGGTCGCCACCCGCAGCGCCTCGCTGGTGGCGAAGCCGCCCAGCAGCCACGTGGCGGCGCCGGCGGCGCCCAGGCCGAAGGGCATGGGCATGGCGCCTGCGGAGTTGGGGTTTGGGGTGAGGGGTCAGAGGTTGAGTTGAGTTGGGTTGATTTGCGTTTGGATGACTGTGCTGCACTGCACTGCGAGCCTCCCAACATCAGATACGTGCCACAACGACAAAACAGCAACAAACACCACGTTTCCGTTTCTGCGTGTTATTGTTGATACACCTTACTCACCCAGGTACGCGCCAAGCGTGGCTCCGGCCATGACACCCTCGCCGCTCTTCTCGTCCGCCGTGATCCGCACCACCTGGCCCGCCGGCTGCTGCGGCGGCGGCGGCGGGGCCGCCGCTACTGCTGCTGCTGCTGCCGCGGCCCCCGCCTCCTCCTCCGCCTTCTCATCCGCCTTCGCCTTCTCCTCGCCCTCCTCCTGGTCCTTGTCCTTGGCTGCCTCCGCCTCCTCCTCCGCCTCCGCCTCCTTCATCAGCTCGGCGAAAGCGCCGCCCGCCGCCAGCAGCAGCCCGGGCGGGCCCGCCTCCGCCACGCGGCCGCCCTCGCGAGACAGCACCACCACCACGTCCGCCTGTGCCGTGCCGTGCAGTGGTGTGTGGGGGCCGCAGCGATAGCAGGCGGCAGATGGGAAGGAGAGTCCCGCGAGAGTCGAGAAACGGAAGAACAGAAAACAAAAGCGGCAGGCCCGGACCACCGTCCCCACCCCCGCCCCGGCACGGATCCCCAGCAAGCCAGCCACCAACTGGGCCCAGTGACGAGCACGTGCGCACGTGCGCACAAATACGGATGCACAGGCGCCCCCGTCTTGGTGCACGCGTCGGTCGGCCCGTCCGGCCTTCCCCATCCCCGCGCCAGCACGGACCCCCGGCAACCCCAGCCGCCAAGTCGAGCGCCCGCCAGGACCACGCCACATCACCCAACACAGCACACCACTGACCACACCGGTCCCAGTGATGAGAGCGAGAGAGAAGGAGGGAGCGCTGCTCAGCGCGGCTGCGCCGCACGCACGCACCTGTCTCACGAAGTGCAGCTGGTTGGTAGCCATGACCACCGCCTTGCGCCGGTCCCCGAGCAGGCCCCTGCGGCAGTAGCAGCAGCAGCGGCAGTAGCAGAAGTCGTGTTGGCAGCAGTAGCAGCAGAAGTAGCAACAGCAGCCGTAGCGGGCATGACCTCCACTGGATATCGCAGGCGCGCAGGTAGTACGGCACGCGGGTAGTACGGCACGCAACCCACACCCACCTCATCACGCCCGCCTCGAACACGCGGCGCCCCACCGCCGCGTCCAGAGCCGACAGCGGGTCGTCCAGCAGCACCACGTCCGCGTCTGGCGGAGGTAGGGGTTGGGGAGGTGGGGGTGGGGATTGGTGGGGGTGGGGGATGCGCGGGTGGGGGTGGGGGTGGATGGCGGTGGGTGGAGGTGCTGGAGGTGGTATAAATGGTGGTGGTGGAGGTGGCGGAGGTGGATGGAGGTGCGTGGAGGTGCGTGGAGTTGGCTTGGGCGTTAGCTGGGGGCATGCCACCAGCGGCTTTGCGCGGCTCACACCTTCACATTTCAATACGTACTGAAAACAGTTCGTTCCGGGACGAATGCACATGCACACACTTCACACTTCACACGCGCACGCACACCTGCGTACAGCGCGCGGGCGATGGCCAGCCGCTGCTTCTGGCCGCCGCTCACGTTGACGCCGCGGTCGCCTGCCGCCGGCGCGGGTTGGCACGGAGGAAAGGCGGCACGGCGTCAACGGGTAAGTATCAAGTGTGCAGGCCCCCTCCCCCACCCATCCCTGCAAACCCCCTCGTCTCGCGCCCCTCCCCCCGCCCCCCGCACACTTGCCTGTCCCCTCGTCTGCTTCTGTTGGTTTAGCTTGCGCAGGTATTCACAACCCCCACCCCCATCCCCACCCCTGGCTGTTCCTGGCTACGTCTTTCACGTCCTAACTAATGATGAATGTACCCCCCCCCCCAAAAAAAACAAATCCCCATCCCGCCCCACGCACCCATCTCCGTCATGTCGCCGCCCGCCAGCGCCGCCAGGTCGGGCCCCAGGCAGGCGCCCGCCAGCGCCGCCGCGTAGCGCTCCGGCTGGTACGGCAGCCCGAACAGGATGTTGTCGCGCACCTGCGGCGTACGGCGTACGGCACGGCGGGGGTTGCGGGGCGGGCGTGGGCATCGTGCCGCAAACATGTCGGAAGACACCGGGACACAAACACGCAACAGCAACAGCCGGGTGCCAACAACCACCAACCAACCACCAACCACCAAAACCACCGCACCGTGGCGTTGATGATAAAGGGCGACTGCGGCACGTAGGCCAGCCGCCCCGTGATGTGGGCGGGCGAGCCGTACACCTGCGCCGTGCCGTGCCGTACACCAGCCGCGGACCAGGTGGGGTTAGACAGCGTAGGGAATCATGCGTACTAGCATCAGCGTTGCGGTTTCTTGTGTGCATGTGTGCAAGCGTGTGCGGGTATGGGGGTTCAGCCCACGACCAAACCCCCAAACAAGCCCAAACACGCACACGCACACGTGCACACCTGCTGCGCGGTGCCCAGGATTGCGTTGATGAGCGTGGATTTGCCGCTGCCTGCGTGTGGCGCGGCGTGCGTGTGTGTTTGCTTGTTTGCATGTGTGTTTGTGTTAAGAGAGCGCAAGGGAAAACCACGCAGAACAGGGTGCCTGTGTGTGGCGTGTGCAGTGGTGTGGGTGGACACACGCGCACACCCACACGCACACGCGCGCTCTGCTGCCCCTACCACCCTTCCGCTCACCCGTGCTGCCCACCACCGCCACCAGCTGCCCCGCCTTTATGTCCAGATCCAGATCCACCAGCGTGGGCGGCGCCTTGGGGTCCCAGCCGTAGTCGCCCGTGAGGCGCACCGCGGTGGCGCCTGTGAGGGCGGGCGTGAGGGCGGAAGGGGAGTAAGCGGGTGGGCGGAGGCGGTTGCGGTAAGCGGCGGGCGGATGCGAGATGGTGGAGGCGGCAGCACACGTGGCCGGGGTTACGGGGTTGCGGAGCGACCACTTGCGGGTGTGGGAGTGTGTGGACCGGGGCCAGGGGCAGCCCCTCTGCACCGCGATGCCGCCCCCAGGAATAAATCCGCCCCCCCTTGGTTAGCAATGGTTGATTGGGGAATTGGACCTGACTGCCCCCCTGCCCCGTGCCGCCCTGACGCGCCGCAGGGCTCACCCGGCTGCGCGGCGGGCAGCGGCGGCGGTGGGTCTGCGGCGTCGGCGGCGAGGAAGTCGCGCAGGCGGCCCAGGCTGACGCGGGCGGCGCTGAGCTGGGCCACCAGCTGCGGCGGCGGAAGGGGACGGGGGCACGCGGGGCGGCGGGTTCCAGGATTGTGGTAAATTATGACGCGGGGAGGCGGGGGCCGGGGTGGAGGAGGAGAGGGGGAAGGGATAAAAGGACGCGGCGCCCCACACGAACCGTCCCATCCCCCCTCACGCACCCCCACACCCACCTGCGGCAGCTGGAACAGCGGGAAGCGCAGGACGTTGAAGAGGACCAGACAGGTGAAGGCCTGGGGGGTGGGGGGTGGGAGCGGAGTGGGGGTGTGGAGCGTGAGAGGCGTGAGAGGCTGTGTTGAGGTTTGTGGGAATGCGAGGGCACGGAGAGTTGTGGGTGAGGCAGGGCGCACGCGCTACCCCTACCCGCCCTCATTCCCCCTCCCCGGCTCCCCCCCCTCTCCGTACGCCCCTCTCCCCCACTCCACCACCCCGCGCACCTTGGCCGCGTCCAGGCTGTGACCCAGAGCCAGGTAGACGCCAAAGGTGGTGACGGGGATGAGCACCGGCACGGACAGCAGGAGGAAGGTGACCAGCGAGGACAGGACAGACACCTGCGCGTGTGAGGGGTTAGGTGGGGTGTGTGTGTGTGTGTGTGTGTGCGTGTCGGGGAGCAGCGTGCGATCGTTTCGGCGTGCATTGGTGTGGGTTGATGGTGTTTGGGGTCAGCTTGTGTGCCCGTGCAACTTTGGTTGGTGCGAGGGGAGGGGCGGACAGCGGAATGCAGGAAACAGGTCAAACGGAATTCCCAGCGGCCCGACAGGTCGATGCCAAGATCGGAGGCCAAGCCAGGCACATGCACATGCACCAAACCCAGAGGCGCAAGGGGGTCACGTGCCCACCATCCACAACTTGGACAGCTCGCGGGCGCGCGCCGCCTCGATGCGGTCCTGTTGTGTGGCGTGGCGTGGCGGAGTGTTGTGTTGTGTTGTGTTGTGTTGTGAAATTGTTACTCTGTGTTATGGCTTGGAGTTGCGTTGCGTTGTGCTGTGTGGAGCCCACCCCTGTGCGCTCACAAGGCGCGGAGTAATGCGCCGCCCTCACCCCTCACGGCCCCACCTGCAGCGGCTGCTCCCACGCGCTGCATTTGACCACCTCCATGCCTGTGACGGCGGGGGAGGGGGGAGGTAGGGGGGGGGGGTCCAACGATGGTTGGAAGGAGGGGGGTAGCCCACGTGGGGCAGCCGTTCATTTGATACTCTGTGGCGCAGGGCGGACGTCCCTGACAACCTGGCAGGGCAGCCTCGTCGCCGCAGCGATGCTGCTCGTGCCGCCCCCTCCAAGGACCTTCCCCCCGACACAACAACTCCTTAACATTGCGACCCCAAACACTCGCACAATGCCCACACCAGGCTTGCGACCGACCGACCTACCGACCTACCTACCTACCTACCTACCGACCGACCGACCGACCGACCGACCGACCGACCGACCGACCGACCGACCCCGTGGTATTGGCTGGTATTCACAACCCCTTCCCCTCACAACCCCCTCCCCTCCGCCACCCACCCGCCATCATCTCTGCCTCCAGCTTGGTGCGCTCATCCGTGTGGCCCAGCGCGGCCTGCAGGCCGCAGGAAAGCATGCAGATGTCCAGGGGGAAGGGGAAAGCGAAAGGGCGTACGCCTTCTATCATGCACGATCAAGCAAGCACGCGCTAAGCACGCCCCCCCACCCCCCCCCCACCCCCACCACCCCGGCCTAGAGTCTCCAAGCCCCCCAGACGCCCGCCCAAGCCCGCACCTTGAGCGCCCTGTTGCTAGCCGCCACGATGGCCGCATTGGCGGGCACCAGCGCCACCAGCACCACCACCGCCGTCAGCGAGGCGGGCCCCAGCTGGCCGTAAAGCAGGACCATGGCCACTGGGGTTGGGGTTGGGGCGCGGTTGGCGGGGTTCCGTGCATGATTAGTCAAGACGAGAAGCGGGGGAGGGTGCGGGGGTTGCAAGGATATGGAAAAGCGGTACAGGATGCACTGAAGACTGGGGTTGGGCGGGGCTTGCAAGGATGGTGCAAGAGGAGTGTAGCAGGGTAGGCAGGGGTGGGGCAGGATTGGGCGGGTGGGCAAGATGTGTAGCCAAGTGGACGAGCACCGCCCCACTTCGCCATCCAATCCTTGCAACCCCCCACCCCTGGCCCCGTGCCCTTACCCCAGCCCCCAACCCCGCTCTCCCAAGTACTGTATCCTTGCAACCCCCAGGCCCCAACCCCAACCCCGGCGCCTGCACCCAGGGCGGCACGCACCGATGATGCGCACGGGAGAGGAGAACAGTCCCATCACGTTCTGGCACAGCGCCTGCGGCGGCAAAAACAAGTCAGACGAGGTACAGCATGCGGTAGGGTGACAAGCGGGAGGTGCAAAACCCGCAAATGAAAAAACACGCATTGGTCAAAAGTCAGCGTGGGGCATCAAGGCATGGCCCCGAGTACGCACCCACGCTCCAGGGTCCACACGCCGCACACACGGCAGGCAAGTATGGCACCGCCGCAAGTACGGCGCCTCTGCCACACGTACGGCACCACACGTACGGCGCCGTACGCCGCACGCAATACATACGTACGCACCATCAGCGACTCCACGTCGGACGCCACCAGGCTGTACACGCGGCCGCTGGAGAAGTGTGACCGGGCGGCGGGCGTGAGCCGGAACAGCTGGGCGTGCACCGCCGCCGCCAGCGCCGCCTTGAGCCGAAAGCCGGCGCGCATGACGCGCTGTGCATGCGGGCAGGGGGATGGGTGGGTGGGTTGGGTGGGTTTGGAAAGGTTAAGAAGCAGAAGAATGGGCGGGGGTGGTGGTGCAAGGCGACGGTCATTGACTGACGGTCATTGACTGACGGGCACTCGGGTGCCTTTCGACCCATTCCGACAGATTCCGATCTGGCTCAGGAGGCAGCAGCTGATTAGGTTAGATTAGATCACCCGCCAACCCGCCAACCCTTAATCACCCGCCCCACCTGGAAGTGCTGGTTGTCTGCTAGCACGCCCGCCGCCGAGCCCGCGAACATCAGCCCCGCGGCCGCGTAGCCGCGCCAGGCGGGGCCGCCCGTGGCCAGCACCTGCGCAAGGGGGGGAGGGAGGAAGGAGCAGGCAGGCGCAAATGTGTATTTGTGTGTGTGTGTGTGTGTGTGTGTGTGTGTGTGCGTGTGTGTGTGTGTGTGTGTGTGTGTGTGTGTGTGTGTGTGTAACTACGGTTTCCACGGTTGACTGATCGAGTCTCGTGATCGAGTACTCGGGACAACCAGCAAACAACGGGCACTCCAGGCTCTCGTTGCTGCTACCACGCGCCTCTCCTGCCCAGAGCGCATCCTGCTCTGGAGTCAACCGGAGAGAACGCACCAACCCCGGGCCACACCAGTAACCTCAGCTGGGTTACTCCTGACCAAAACGCCGCAGGGCCCAGCGGGCTAACCACCTCTAGGCAACGGCAAGGCACACCAGAGCACACCATCTAACAGCCACCACCGCACGCACACGCACACACACGCACACGCACGCACACGCACGCTCAACAAGACACCCATAGGCTGCGGGGCTGAGTCCTGCGACCCTCGCAGCCTAACACGACCAAGACCTCAACCTAACCAGCACTCGACGCCAGGGCAGACTATGCCTACGGGCAGCCACAAACGCGTCTTGGCCACTAGGCCGGTCCAGGTGTGTGTGTGTGTGCGCGCGCGCGCGTGTGTGCGCGCGTCGGAAAGAACATCACACGGAGTCCGTCCAGCACCACAACCACACGCCCCTTCCCCTCTAGGTTGGTTGACCCCCCCCCCCCCCCCCCAGACACACACAGCACACACATATGGTACGCGACCGTTTACGCCATGCATACACAGTCTGCGGGCTCGCCCTCTCGTGTTTCCTAACACAAACACACGCCCCCACCTGCAGCAGCATGTTGAGGAACAGCGGCCCCACAAATTGACTCGCGTCGTTCAGCGCCTTGGCCGGCAGCGCCCACAGCACCTCGCCCGCCACAAGCCGCCAGCAGGCGCGGCCCAGGCCGGCGCCGGCGGGGCCGTGCGCGGCCAGCTCGGAGCGCCACAGCCTGCGTGTAGTTGTGGCGGGGGGTTCCATGCATGATTAATTACGACGAGAAGATGATGACAGGGGGGGTGGCATTCATGATAAGCTAACAAGTGGAGGCGTGGGGGCGGGTGTATGTTGGGTTTTGTGGTTCAGATGATGTGTGGGGCCGGGTGGCGGTGGTGGGTGGCAGTGGCATTCATGATAAGCTAACAAGTGGAGGCGTCGGCAGTTTGAAGGGTGGGGTTGGGTTGCAAGTGTGTGTTAGAGAGCACAAGGGAAAACGATAAGCAAGCAAGAGTGTGTGTGCACATGTTTCGTGCGGAGTCGTGTGCCTCGGATTCCCAAGCCAGGTGGTGCAGGGGCCTCGAGGCAGTGGCATTCCGCCGCCAACAGCAGCTTCACCCAACCATCCGCCAAGCTAAGGAGTGGATCCAATCACGCTACCCAACCAACCACCAACCGCCCCAACCACCCAATCAACTGCCGGCCTCACCTTTGGAACACCGGCTCCACCGCCTCCACGCGGTCGCCGGGCGGCAGCTGCCAGATGTCGTTGGTGGTTAGCGGTTGCTTGTAGCCCTGCAGAATGAGCGGTGGCGGCGGTAGGTAGGTAGGAGGACGGGATCGCAGGGTGCTTCATTAGGTGACGCAACGGGAATGGCGCGGGGTGTGTGGATTTGCAGGGTGCACTTGAAGGGGTGACACGGCCGCCGGCGAGCTCACCCGTGCAGCTGGCATCCCCACGCCCCCACCCTCTCCGTAAGCCCATGCCCCCGACCCCCCTGACCCCGAAATCCGCATTCGGTCAGTTGCTCTGGGTTCTGGAACGAACTCCCCCCCGCCCCCCCCCACCCCCACCTTCTGGATTAGTGGCGCCATCCAACTGAACGTCAGCGCCGACCACACGCCGGCGCGCGCCTCCGGGCACACCGCGGCGGCGGCGGCGGCGGACGATGAGGTCGATGTCTCGGGCTCGCGGCCCGCCAGCGGCTGCAGCGCGGCGCCGCATAACATGGTAAGCCCAGGGGGTGTCGGGAAGGTGAAATGGAACAACTAGGCGAATCACAGCGCCACAAACGTAGCTCCAGTCGGTGCGGCAGCGCCGGACCACCGCCCCCGAAGCCCCCCAGTGCCTACTGAACCGCCCCCTGGACCGCCCCCTGGACCGCTCCCCCCCCCCGTGTACGAACCTTGCAACCCCCTCCCCGACCCCAACCCCACCCCAGCTCACCAGGTACCCGCCCTCCGCGCCCTCCGCCTCCACCAGACCGCTGGCCTTGCCCGGCCGCCAGACCAGCGCCAGGCCCGCCAGCGCCAGCTGCAGCCCCAGGTACGACATGTACAGGTAGAAGAAGTAGCCGGCGCTGAATCCATCAGATCCAGATCCAGATCCACCCGAATCCGGGCCCGAATCCGGATCCGAGTAAGCTAATTCGAATCCAAATCTGGATCCCGATCCGGCGGGGGAGGGCGAAGGCGGCGGCGGCGAGAAGATGAGGAAGCGGGCCTTGACCAGCTCCGCGCTGGCGCCCAGCACCAGAGCGAAGCGGACCAGCCAGCGGGCGGGCAGCAGCACGTGGCCGGGCGGGGTCAGCTGCGATTGGGGTTTGGGTTTGGGGGGCGGGCTACATTCATCACTAGTTAGGACGTGAAGGCGTAGCCAGGAACAGCCATAGGGGGAAGGGTGGGGGAGAAAGGATGCTTGAAGTGAAGTGTCACGAGATCCAATGCACATTTGTTTGTTGGCGTATAACAGCCGCGCCGGTGGAGCCGGAGAGTCGGGGTGGGGCATGGCAAGAGCGGGCGCGCGCGGGAGCGGGCGGCATGGGGGCTCTCTACCGCGTGCCTCTCCCGCTCCCTATAGTGTGCTGGTGCCTTCACACCACCACCACCACCACCACCACCACCACCACCACCACCACCATCACCACCACCATCACCACCACCACCACCACCACCACCACCACCACCACCACCACCACCACCACCCCTCTTTCCACCCGGGCTCGCGCGCGCTAGCTTAGGCTTTAGACTTTAGACTTAGATTTAGTCTCCTCCCGCGCTTGAGCTCTACTTACGCAAAACTGCCCTGCAACCCTCCCGCATGTACGCCTTCGTGACCGGCGCTCACTTCACGGCGCCGGCACTGCTCTGGTATCACGCAGGTGAGTATCGTGGTTGAATCGCGCAATTTAGCTAGCGGGATGGGTCTATACGCGCGCGAGCCTGGGTGCCATCCGCGACTACCGACAACACCGACAACAAGACTGAAGATTCAAGGCCCAAGGGCGCCCGAGACCCACAGGTTAAGGCCACACCACCTCCGCGCTCTGGGCTGGGCTGGCTGCTTCGGGATCTCTTGGTCGTTTCACTTCTGGTTTCTGGAATACACTACCCCCCCCCACCACCCCCACCCCCACCACCACCACCACCACCACCACCACGCACGCACCTCCCAAGCAAACAAGGCAACCAGCGCCAGCCAGCGACCGGAGGACAGCGCAAAGCCTGCAACCGGCAAGCAGGCAGACAGCCGGCACACACAAGGCACGCACAGGCTCGACCACGCACAAATGTGAGGGCTGGGCTTCGAAAGCGGCAACTCTGAGAGCGCGTGACTGCACACGGCACAGCACAAGGCCTTCGCTTTCGCCGCCCACACATCACGCCCCCGCCCCATCCCCCACACGTACACACCGCACCTGCCCACTCATAGGGAGCCACCGGGGCGCTGGCGTCGCCGCCGTCGCCGCCGACCCAGGCGCCCAGCACCGCGCGCAGCGCCCGCCGGCTCAGTGCCGTCACCGCCGCCGCCGCCGCCGCCGTAGCCGCCGGCTGCTGCACACCGCCATCATGCTCCACCTGCAGAGTCGTTGCGGTACCAGTGGCGGGCGCCGCCTCCGCCGCCACCGGCTCGCCGCCGGTTCCCCACGCCGCCGCCGCCGCCGCCCCCAGTCGGGCGTTCAGCTGGGCCAGGGTGATGAGCAGTCCCGCGCAGCACAGCGCCAGCGTCACAACCTGTGTCGTCGTGCGTGTGGGCGTATGAGTTTGTGTCAATGGCCTTACGTGGATACCGTAGCGACAAAAAGGTTTCGGGATTCTAAGTATGAGTTTGTGTCAATGGCGTGGACGGGGATAACATGCACGAACACGTTTACAGGCCCGACCCCTGACGCACGCATTCTCCCCCTCCCCCCATGATTGATTTGGGAATTGGACTTGATTACTCCCCCCCTCCTTCATCTCCTTCCTCTCCCTCCGCTCCCCAACCTCTCCCCCATCCGTGCGCCCACCTGGACCCGCAGTGCCGGGCCGGTGAAGCGGTGCTTGCGCGTGCAGGCGCTGAAGGTGCGCAGCAGGTGCAGCACACACACCAGGATGCAGAACAGCTCGGCGGTGCCTGCGCGCCGAGGAGGTGTGGCAGCGTGTGGGTTAGGGTTGAGGCAGAGGTGAAGGTGGTGGTGGTGGTGGCGGGGAAGAAAGGGGGCCGCACAGGAGGAATCAGGGAAGCGGGGGAACAGGGCCCGCATGCCCTCGAGTCACGCCCGCGACTTTACGCGCACCGCGCCCGTTATGACGTGCAACGTGATCCACTTTTACTGGCGCCAGGTATCTCATTCCTTCTACGTTGTTTGTTACTAGCCCCTTCTCACCCAGCACCGCGACGTCAACAAAGCAGGGCGTGAAGCGGCCAAGCTCATTGCCGAAGTCGCCAAGCGTGAGGTCCGGCGAGCAGAAGCCGACCAGGAAGTGATTTTCAGATGCCATGTTTAGGCAGTGCCGGCTCGGGGGCCGCGCTGCGCGTCAACAAAGAAGGAATGCTAAAGTTGCGTTGCAGGCTACGCGTTGCTGCATGCAGGCTTCTGCATGGTAATGGCAACGTGTGCTAACAGTAGCATGCAAGCTGAATGCACAAATCGACAGCCCACGCGAGGCAGGATTCGCAGGCAGGCACCTTGACAACGTTGCGCGGGATCGCGAGAATTTCGGCTCCAACCGCTCCATGATCTGCAACACGTGCCTGCCGCGCGCCGCCCGGACACAGCTGCCGGCTGCCCCCTCTTCCTGTGGCTTCGGCGCACGCGCAGAAAGTGGGTGCACTTGATTGGGACCTCTGATAGCCCCGAACGCGGCAAACAGGGAAGCACCGCCCTGTCTCGAGCAAATGCACCTAAACCGCAGGTGAGAAGTCTCAGGTATGGCATCTGCAATGCGTCTGGAGCGAATGGGAAGATGGGGACGGCGGAAGGGCGGCGAGGGCTGGCGAGGGGAAGGGGGAGACGTGCCGGGCGTGCCGACTCGATGGCGGATTCAGGGCGGTTGATATTCGACTTGCCCGCCAAAGGTACCGGTCCAGTATACGTTATACTTACCGCACTATCGTTTAAATCTAACGCACCGTAAAGACGATCCCGGGCTCCCGCGTGAGTTACGGCAGCCGAACGTACCTGCGAAGACAATTGATCGCCATCAAGCTTCAAGGGCATAATGACAGAATAATCAAAGCGTACCGCCGGAGGTCGCGCAAGGTTCTTAACCAAAATCCTATATGGAATCGACGACACGCCCACCCGGCGAGCGGCCGCCCGTGGAGGCCCAGCAAGGATGGCGCCTACCTCGTCGTGAGGTGTTTCAGGTGCTGGCGGGCCCTGCGCTGCTTCTAGCGTGAGTCGGCGCCAGCTCGGTTTCCTCGCCATTCTGCGCGCAGTTTGCGTGCTTTAAGCGGGCTCTCCACAAAATTCAGGGCCAGTTTTGCAATTTGTTGCGCTGCACTGTGTCGGAGCACTAAGTTTCGGGCTCGGTCGCAGCCCACTTGCGGCGCCTTTCGAGCTTCAGGTTTCGGCCCCCTCGCTTGCCCCCCGTGTTGATTGGTGGCCCGCTGCTCGGCGCGCATCCAGAGCACCTCCGGCTCCACCCGTTATTAGTTGTCTGCTGCAGCTTCCACCTCAGACGTTCCTGCGCGCCTGTGTATCCACCAAGTTGCACCCCGCCCTGCGGCACCGTACTGTAAAGCTGCCCCGAGCTGTCCAGCTCCACTCGCCGTTGCTTCCGCCCACCCCGGGCAACGCCACCCAACACCTGTCACCCCCCAAACCCAACAATCACAGCGCCGGTCTCGGAGCGCTGACCGCCTGCATCGCCATGCGCCGCCACGCCATGCACGGCAGTGGCGGCGGCGGCGGCGGCGGCGGCCGGACCAGCGCGTCTGGTTCGGTCGGCGGCGGCGGCGGGCACACGGGCGTGGGGGCGGGCGTGGATGCCGCCGCCACGTGGCCTGTGCTGGCGGTGCTGGCGGCCGTGTGCATGTTGGGCGCCGTGGCGCTGGCGGTTCGGAACTGGAGGGTGGCGGCGAGTTGGGGGGGGAGAGGGTGGCGGGGTGGGGTAGGAACGAGTGAGGGTGGGGAGGGGGGAGCTAGCGGCGCAGGTTCTTATCGCTACCCGGCGGTGCTGCGTGGGGGGCCAACGTGGTCTGCTGTTTGGTGGCGAGGTATTTGCAAGGGGCGGGGCGGGGCAGTGGCGGGACAGAAGGGGCTATGCCTGCGCAATACAGGGGCAGCAGCATCGGGGCACCTCCTCCGCCTCATCACCTCTCCCCGCCCCAACTAAAGAAACGTGCACCGGCCTGCCCCCGCCCTCCGCCCGCGCCGCCCACCCACAGCGCTACGAGCTCGTGGAGGCGGCAGCACGGCAGCGGGTGCGTACTTCATGCGTGCGTGGTTGAGTGCGTGAGTGTGTGCGGCGTGCGTGTGCTGTGACTGCGCGGCTCGTGAAGGGGTGCTAGGCGGCAGCTACCGGCGCTGACAAGGCGTGTCGTGTCATCCGTCGCGATCCCCATTAGGTCCTTCCCCCAGTCCGCCGGCTCACGTGCTGGCCCACACTGCCGCTGCCACTACCCGCGGCGCTGTGCTTACGGCCCCCGCCCCCGCCCCACGTCCCAAACCACAGGCCGCGGATGTCGCGGCCGCAGCCGCCGCGGCCGCCCCCGGCACGCCGACCAACCCGCTGCCGCTCCACTGCGTCACCCTGCAGTACCAGCCGCCGCCGCAATACCACCCACAGCAGCAGCAGAAGCCGCTATACCAGCAGCAGCAGCCGCAGCACCAGCACCAGCACCAGCGGTATCAGCAGCAACCGCACCCCTATGCCTGTCAGTTTGATGCCAGCAAGGATGCAGACAGCAGCTGGGGAAGTGGTAATGCCAAACACGAACAACAAACGCCGCAGCAGCCGCAGCAGTACCAGGCGGCGGCGGCAATAGCGGCGGGTGTGCCGGGAGCTCGGGCCCTGGAGCAGCAGCCACACCCGCGGGACCTGCGGCTGCAGGGCGCGCACGCCAGCAGCGCGGGGGCCGCCCTGCAGCCGCACCAGCATGCGGCGTCAACGGCCCTGGCGGAGATGGCGGCGGCAGCGGCGGCGGCGGGGGCCCGCGATCCCATGATCCTGTGCGGCTGGGAGACGCCCAGGAGCGCCGCCGCCGCCGCCGCGGCCGCCGCCGCAGGGGCGGTGGAGCCTTTCGGCTGCAAAGGCGCGCGAACTGGCGGCGGCGGTGGAGGGCGCCAGGAGGCTGGCGGGCCGGGGCACAGCAGCAGCAGCAGCAGCAGCAGCAGCAGCAGCAGCAGCAGCAGCAGCAGTAGCAGCGGCGGCGGCGGCTTTGTCGGCGCCGTCAGCTCGCTGCGCCGATGGCTGGCATGCGGGCGTCAGGGTGCTGGGCGGCACGGCAGTAGCAGCGGCAGTAGCACCCCGGGCCAGGGTCAGCCGGGGCGAGGTGCGGCGGCTGTAGCTGGTGAATCAGCGGGGACACGTAGCTCCGACAATAGCAACAGCAACGGCAGTAGCAACGGCAGTAGCAACAGTGTCGGCGGCGCCGCCATGCAGCCGGACGTCGCCAGCGCCGGTAGCAGTAGCAGCAACAGCAGCAGCACACAGGGCGGCAGTAGCAGCGGTGGGGCTAAACCCTGCCCCTACCCCCGGCGGCTCGTGGTTGTGCTGCAGCCCCACACGCTGATGCTCGGGCTACAGCCGGCGGTGATGGATCCAGCCGGTGTGGCGGCGCCCGCTACTGCCGCCCCCGCGTGTGAAGCGCTGCAGGCGCCGACCCTGACAGCAGTAGCACCGGCGGCGTGTGCGGGTGCCCAGGGAGTAGCAGTAGCAGTAGTAGCAGCAGTTGCAGTAGCAGTAGCAGAAGATGGGCTTCGAAGAGGTGCCGAGAGCTCCGTGCCCAGCCCCGCCGGTGATGCAGTGTTCGCCGCACCTGCGAGCGGTCGAGCGGTCGCCGCGCCTTCGATTATCTCTGCACCTGGGACGGCCACGCCGCCGCTGCCCCAGCGGCCGCAGCAGTCCGGCAGTAGCGGCAGCAGCAGCAGCCGCCCTGGCGGAGGCAGCGTCAGGGGGATCAACGGGAGTGGCGAGGATGGCGGGGGCTGCGGGGGCGGGGTTTTGGCGGCCGCCTTTCCCTCGGCACGCGTGGCGCCACAGCCGGAGCCATCCCGCGCAGTGCTGCCGGACCGGCTGTAGCAGTGGCGACCGCCTGGGCAGGCTGAGCTTCTGGTCAGTCCGGAAGGCTGGCTGCGGACTCCTACAAATCGAGTAGTTCGGATTGATCGGGTGATCGGCTAAGTGGCAGAAGAAATGGTGGAGATGCTGGCGCGGGCGCGCCCCTGAAGTCCCGAGCAGATCGCTCGCGACCCGGGTCACCAGGTCCTTCTTGCAACCATGCATTCTTCTGGCTGGCGACTGGCTGGCGCCGGCACGCATTGACCCGTCCAGGGCTGCCACCAGCAAAGCAAGGCTAAGCAGCGAGGGCAGAGGTGTTGCGCGGTGATGAGCTGGGCTGGCACGAAGGGGGCTGTGCAAGTGACACCGGCCGGGGTAGGGTTGTGTGCGTCGTCAATGCATGCATTGACGACGACGATGGTGCCAAGACCATGTGGTGGACCGGCACACAGCCTATAGTTCTCGTTCATCGAGCATTCAGGTGTGGGCGGGTGTGGAATTGGGCCCACGGGGTGTGTGGCGCGCGAGAATGAGAGGCGAGGGGCGCGTGTACGAACGCCAGTGGGGGGCATGCAGCGGTTACGCGGCGGCTCAAATGTTTGACGCAGGGTTTTGGGGGCCTGAATTTTTCAACATTCATCCAATTAACTTCACAAGGGATCTTGGTCCGGTGTATACGAGCAGGCGCAACGGGCAGTCTTGTCTTCTCGCGCTTTGCCCAGCGGTTGGTTTTGAGATGGGAGGCGGGATTGCCCCCCGATTTTCCCCGAAAAGCGCCCCTGAAGCAGCGCGGTCCGTATATGTAATACAGCGCTTCTAATTTGCCTCACCACAATAATCGCGCCGGCTCTGACAACAAGCTCAAAAGCACTTCCCTTTTTTGCGCTGTCTATGCGCCGGCTGCTTCAAGGCTCAATCAATCCCTCCTACGGATTACTTCACTCAACACTAGTAGGCTATGATGCGGAGACAGGACTCGTCGCCCCCGGCTGTGTTAGGGCTCGCGGAGTTCGGCGCCTCAGCCTTCGCGCCAGTGATTCCCTCCTTTGCTGACTTTGGGATGCAAGCAAATGAAACCATGAAGGCATTCTTGGCACCCGCTGTCTTTCTCGGTGAGCTGCGCTCTCGCGGAGCGCGCGATTGCGCGCCGTTTGCGTCCTAGTCTCGATTATCTTCGATTTGTGCCGGCAAGCTTGTCTATACCTTATCGCTGAAGTGTTCCGCGCACCAGCGCTACATCCGGCTCTCAACCGCTCTCATCAATTGCCAGACCCATGAGTTTTCCTCTTGAGTGCGCGTAGCTTAGCCGGGGCTTCCGTTTTGATCAACTCTGGCCATCTAAGTGAGCGCCGACTCATGTTGTGTACGTGAAGCGCGGCCGATCTTGCTGCTCCCGCCTTTGGGCACCGCCTGCACGCACGCAGCGCACGCTGGGGTTTGACACCGGCGCGTCGCACGGACGTCCGGCGAGGCGCCTTGTGGGCCTTGGGCCGTGCGGCCCACACCCCGCCATGGCACTTGATCTACAGCACGCGAATAGGCCACCTGTCGCGCATTCCGAAACCCAACCTGAACCCTTCGTCTCCGCTGCGCTGCACCCGTCCGCTGCACCCCTCCTCTTCGCCCATTCCCAATCCGGCTGCGCGTAGCTACCCAGGCTGCAGTGCTGCACACGTGCACACCCCAGCACGCATACACACACGGCCACACGGCCACCTCACCATCCCCAACGGTTTGGGTCACCACACCCCTCCCAACCTCGCTCCCTCCTCCTCCAACTTCCCCCGCTTCCCCCGCCCACCTCCCACCCCACCCACCCACCTCACCTCACCCCATCCCTCCTCCCCACAGTGGGCGGCTCCGCCTGCCTGGCCGGCGCGGTGCTGATCCACGGCTCCTCGCCCTCCTGGCCCGCGCTGGCCATCACCGGCCTGTTGGCGGTCATCGGCGCGCTGCTGGCGGGCGCCCGCAGCTTCTGGCACCTGTCGCTGCAGGTGCGTAATCGGTTGATTTGGTTTGCGTTGCGTTGCGTTACGTGCGTCTTGAGGTTTGCGCAATAGAGTGGAGAGAGAGAGGAAACGGGAGGGGTGTGCGTGTGCGTGCGTGTTGGTGTAAGGACCGGAACTGCGACAGTGCGTGTGGGGGGTGGGGGGGGGGGGCGGGGGGTTGCAAAGATGGTACATAGAAGTGTAGTGGCGTAGACAGCAGGCGTAGAGGCGTTCGGACCGATGACCGACGGTGCGTCGGCTTGTCCAGGGGGGAATAGGGGGTGTGTGTGAGCGTGTGCGTAGGTGGGTGGGTGCGCGTGTGCGTACCGTGCATGTGGTGTGTGGGAGTGTGGGCGTGCGCGCGCAACAGGTGTGCCTCCGCTGTGCTACGTGCGGCGGCATGTGACTGGGGAGCTGGGGGTGGCATGACTTCGTGTGGGGTGTTGGCCGCGCTTGGTGGAGGGGATGGCGGGATGGGAGCACGCACTGCGTTGGCACGTCGTGCTTACAAGCGTCCATGTGGCGCCATGGCGTGTGCTCAAAGGCAATGTACATGTGTCTCTGTGCATGTGCACGTGATGGGAGATGCACTGGGGTGATGGGATGAGGTGCCGGATGAGTACTGGGAAATGGGCAGTGGGCGTGGCTGGCCTTGCCGGTGTCGGTCCCTCCGGGCCGCACAGGGCACTGGACGTGGCGGGGCGCTGCGGGGCTGGGTGTTGCATGGATGGCGTCTAATATTGGGCTGAGCCTGGGTCAAGGCGCGGAATGTGGCCCCGCGCACGGTGCGTGCCGCTCTGATGCCACGACGCGCCTGCCTGTGTCTGACTCTCGCCCCTCCGACCCCCCTGCCCCCCGCCCCCCCCCCGCCCCTCACGCACAGCACGCCAATGGAATGCCACTGGACGGCCTGGCACCGCCGCAGGCGCAGCAGGCGGCGACACCGACGCCGACGCCGGAGAACGCACCCGGCGCGGCAGCACGGTGGTCCGCAGCGGCGCAGCTCCTCTCAGGCAGCAGCCGCGAAGGCCGCGCCGCCGCCCGCGCCCGCGCCGCGCGCGCCGCTGCCGCTGGCGCCGGCGCCGGCGACATCGAGTCTTGCGGCGGCGGCAAGTACCTCCTGCCCGTGCACTCGCTGCACTTTGACGCGTCCTCGCTGTACGGCAAGCTGTACGGGAACACCCTGGCGGCGGCGCCCGGCGGCGGCGGCGAGGCGGCGCTCGTGTGCGGCGTGCAAACGCCACGCGGCGCTGCGGCGACGGCGGCGGCCGCCGCCGCCACCAAGGGCGGCTGCTTCGGCGCTGACGATGCCGCCGCTGCCGCCGCCTGCCCAATGTGCGGTCACGAGGCGGCGGGCGGCGACCTGTGCGGGTTTGACGACGGGTGCAGCGTGTGCGGCTACAGCGGCAGTGGCAGCTGCACGACCACGCCCGCAACCACCGGCCCCAACAGCCGCGTTGACAGCTCGGCAACGGTGCCGACAGGGCCGGCGGCTGCAGTGCCGGCGTCGGGAGCGCCGCTGGCATCGGAACCCTCCAGCGGCGCGCTGGGCGCGCCGCCCGCCACACCCCGCCGCCGCCGCCGGGCCCTCCAGCTCCGACTCCGCCGGCGCCGCCAGCTGCAGCAGCCGGACGGGCGCCCCGGTGTCGGCTGCCAGACTCGTGGTGATCGTGCAGCCACACACAATCCTCATGGGCCTGCAGCCCAGGCTGCAGCCGGCTCCCGGCAGTAGCTGCGGCGCTTCGAGCGCCGGCAACGGCAGTAGCAGCTCGCCTTCCGGCAACGGCGGTAGCGGCAGCAGCAGCGCAGCGGTAGCTCTAGGGGTCGCGGCGTCAGGGCCGGACGCCGCTGCCGCGCCTGGCCGCGCTCCGCACACACTGCCCGCACCTGGCGCGGCGCAACTGGCGGAATAGCGGTCGGCCGGTGTTTGCCGAATGTACCTGTTTACGGTAATTACACATGCGTGTATCTGTGTACGGTGATCACACCCCACGCATCCTCCTGCCATGTATCGCGTGTGCTGGTTGCCCCATTTATGCAGCAGGGGCAGAAATGCACCTCCTGCAGCTGGTGGCAACGAGGATTTAGGATTTAGTTTTTTTTACATGTTTCAGTGTTACGTCCATCCTGGTCTCGGCCTGTTGATCTCACGACGCGGCCGTGGCACGGCCGTGCGCATACGCCTCACAAACACAATTTACGATGTCGGAGCTATGGGGTGCACACGGAGCTCATGTATTTGCCGGGGCCAAGCCCCTCCTTCGCAGACGCTCGATGCACAGTGATACTTCATGGGAGGCGCTTCCGCAGCTTGAACTGCTCTCACACATGGATCTGGAGCGCGTTCGGTCTTTCCAGGTCCATGTTTACATTTTGTTATGACCTCAAGTCTATTACGGTATGTGTCATTGTCATATTATTACCGAATGGTGGGCATGTGGAGGGAGACACTTGCCGAGGTGTGTGGGTATTGTGTGGGAGTTATGGGGGGGCATAGAAACCGATGTGCAGCGCGAAGGTGATTCTCCGGCCGGGAGAGGGCGCACGCTGATGCCATACTGTTCAAGCATGGAACATGCGCGTGAATACAGATATCAAACACGTTGCTATCAGTCGGTTCAGGTCACAGATTTGGAACGTGCTGGCTCACCTCCCAGAGCTTGTCCAGCAGCGCGGAGTCCTGCGGAGTCCTGGCGTGTAACGGGAAGGTACGGCAGTCGCTTCCCGTGTGGTACGTGGTGCATGGTGTGTTGTCTCGAGGAAGATGTGCCATGGTTGCTGCCTTTCATCAGAGGGCGGTACCATTAGGGGCGTTGGATGCCCAGGGCAGCCTCGGAGGAGTCGCCGGTGCCGACAGTGGTCTGCTGTCCTGTGCTGTCCATGCACCTTAGGTCGGCATTCGGCAAGCCCATACTCGGATCGAAGCGCTGAGAAACTTATGGACGGCTTTGTAAAACATTCATTAATATTCAACAGGAAATATAATGCCCGCCCTCCCGCAGTAGCCGTCAGCTTCCGTGAGGACAATCGCAGAACCGGCGCGTGGAAAGCTTCTGGAGGCCCGAGTCCAGGGTTCAGCGGCAAGGCGGATGGATTTGCGGCAAGCCAGCAGCACCTCCACCGCGTGCTCCACCAGCTACGCGCGGCACGCAGCGCCGGTAGGCCTGCTTCTAGACGCGAGGGCGCAATTCGTGTGCAGTTGCAAAACGAGCAGGCCTCGGAACTCGGCTCACGATGTTACCTATGAGCGTTGAACCGTCATGCTCGGAATGCCTGTGTTTCTTGCAGCGGGCTCCGCTGGTCCCTGTGCGCGCATCATGGCCGGCTTTTGCTCGGCGAGCGGCGTTGGTCGCGCGCGCAAGCGGCCCCTATGACATGTTTGACGCCATGGACCGCCAGTTTGCACAGATGGACCGCCAGTTTGACGCGATGCAGCGACAGGTGCGGCGCTGGCGTGCCCGTCGGAAGCGTGCGGGGTCGCGGTCGGGGCCCGGCTTGCTGAGGGAGTGTGCCCTCAAGGCAAGTATGCCTTGACCAACACTTGGCTTCTGGCCCGCTTGCCCGCCAACATCACGCCAAGGCACGCTATGCCCGCGCCATCACGCTTGTAGCCTCGCGCGGCAGCCCTACGAGCTTGCCAGCCCCCCTCGCCCCTCTCTTTGCCAGCCCAACCGCATCCTTTCTTGTACCCAGCATCGCACTCAGCGCGCAACCCAATTACCCAACAAGACCCCCAACAAAATCCCCAACACGACGCCGACACAACCCCGCCGCCCTGGCCAGATGGACCGGGAATTCGAGACCGCGTTCGGCCGGGCGCGGGACGCGGAGCGGCTGGCGCGCGAGGCGGAGCGCCAGGCGCTGAGCGACCCCGCGGCACGGTCTTCGTCCGCATCCTTCCGCCAAGGTGCGCCGGGTTCATTTGACGTCCTGGCGATGGCGTCTGGGTCCTACTGGCCTCGTGACGAATTAATTTCGCACCCGTTTGCGTTTAGGGGATACTGGGCGGGTGGGGCAGCTGTAGCGCGTGTCGGACCTCTTGGTGCACCATTCGTCTCCCGCGTGTCTCTCCGCGCGGCAGCTCACACGCCACGGCCCCCACGCTCATCAAATCCCTCCCCCCCACACACCTTGCCTCATCGTACTGTCGCAAACCGTCCTGTGCCTCTGCACCTGCGCGCACGCCCGTTCCTACCTGCGCACGCACGCATTAGAGCTAGTCCCTCATCAAAATATCCCTCCCGCCTTTGCATTCCCGCCCCCCCCCCCGCCCCCCCCCCCACACACACAACCCCACGCAGAGCTGCTGCGCCCCGCGCCCGAGGTGGACATCACGCGCCAGGAGGAGCGCGGCGCGGGCTACTACCGCTACTATGAGCGCATCCAGATCACCAGCGGCGGCGGAGGTGGGTCGTGAACGATGCGGTCCTCCTGTTGTGAATTGTTATCACGGTCCGGTTCCACGCGGTGGCGTCCGTGGGGTTTTGGTGGGTTGGGCGGTTGATGGGTGGAGGCAGTGGCGGCAGTGCAGGCAGGGGGGAAGCGCAGCGTTTGCGTGTCGGTGTGGCGCACTTGCCATCGGCTGGGTGCACGGATCATCGGCAGACGGTGGCTGGGCTGGGCTGGGCTGCGCTGGGCTCGCCTGCACGCACGCGCCACCCCCAACAGGCTCCCGCCGCTCACCCGTAAACCCGCCCTCCCACCACCCACAGGCCGCGCCCACAGCTCCGCGCCGCCGCCCGCCGCAGCCAGCCTCTCGCCCGCCGCGTCGGGGCCCGGGCCCGCCGCGCTGCTGGGCGTGGCGGTCATCCTCGGCGGTTACGCCGCCCTAACCGCCGCCTTCAACCGAAACTACCAACTGACGAGTTACGCCGAGCAGAAGCGGTGGCTGCTGCTGGCCCTGTGGCCGCTGCTGTTCCTGTTCTCGCCCAAGTTCCGGGAGCAGTTCTTGGCGGCGGTGAAGGGCGAGCGGGTGCGGCGGAGCGGCTGGAGCGGGCGCACGCCGCCGGACAGGCTCTGAGCAGCTTTGGAATGGAGCTGTAAAGCACAAGCGGAGACGTGTGTCACTTGGGTTGCGGCTGGGGTTGGCAGGGCTGACAGGGCTGGCAGCACGCCCGTGTACGACACCTGATTGTAACATAGCGGGAGCCTGGCTGCGGTGTGGGGTGTGTGATAGTCTGTTTGTCGGATGGTCAGATGGAGGCGCCTGCTGACATGGGCATGCGTACGGTGCAGCCCGCAGCAGCTGTATGTGCAGGGCCTCCGCATACCGGGTGGGGCCGTGGGGGTGGGGGTAAGGCGGGCGCCGCGAGCGGCGCGACGTAGCCGTCGGCGGGGAGATGAAATGGAGGCTGGCAGGATGTGTTGGACAACAACCGGAAACCTAACCCGCCCTGGCAGGATGTGTGTTGGGACGGAACAAAGGATGTGTGTGTCCAGTGCTCGTATCTTCCATGTAGAAAGGTGCTCCAAATCCGTCGAAGGCGGAGAAATATTTTGGGGTTTGGGGCAACGCATCTAGAGAGCGTAGACGTTTTGGGCGGATTTGGCGGTGTTTTAGACAGGGATGAGGGAGCGTAGATGGTTTGGGGGTTTTAGGGGCGTGCCACTCAGTGCCCGTATCTTCCATCTACGCTGTAGAAATTTGCCCCAAATCTGCCGAAGGCGGAGAAAATATTTTGGGTTTTGGGGCCGCGCATCTACGGAGCGTAGACGGTTTGGACGGATCTGGCGGTATTTTAGACAGGGAGCGTAGATGGTTGGGGGCTTTTGGGGGCGTGGCCCTAGGAAACGTTTTCCGGGCGTAGATGGCGCGGGAGGGGTCATCTACGCTGTGTAGACGCCGGGGGCCTGCAGCCATCTACAAGATACGGGCACTGTGTGTGTCGGGTGGTTTGCAGTTACGGCCAATCCCAACGGCCGGGTGACTGTGCGTGGATGCGGCCGTGTGGGTGGCTATGACAGCCGCTGTGAAGTCGTGAGTGCGACGGGCTGCGGTATGAATGGGAATGGGCCGGGTAGGTTGGCTCTGAGCAGTGTACGTAGTGCCGTGGCTCCGTGCGGCCCCACGGACGCGGCGCTAATGTTTTTGCTGGGGTTGCAGGTCGGCGCTCTGGCGAAATTCAGTGATGCATGTGTGAACGCACAGCCACCCAGGAGTGACACCGGGAGGCCTGAGGTGCGCAAAACCGCGTGTCAAGTCTGTATTGCGAAGTCGGGCGAATTATGGACATGGGACAGGGGCGTGTGTCGGGCCTGCCTGAAGGGCAAGGCACCCTTGGGCACGCCGCCCAACAGCGCTCCCCTTGCAGCCACAGCTGAGGCGTTCTCTGACGTGCGTCGCTCACTGTGTGCTGCACGGTGGCGTCGCCGTCGACCAAGGCCAAGACGGAATCACTGTACGAAGCCAGTCATCAGTAGGCCGTGGGAACTTCTGCGCCGCACTCTAAGAGCTCACGCTTCTGGCGTTTCGCTGATAATATGGGGCAAAATGCTACGCCTTAAAGCTGCGAACCTGCAGGTTAAGACAGCCGAAGCGACAGTTTCTAGCTTTCAAAACTAATAGTCGCTGGGTGTCTATCCCTTTGCCAGTGCCTTAGCTAAGCTCAATAATCGAGAAAAGTTCTGTTGCATCAAGGCTCCCTGGGTCGCACCCGTCCCTGACAACTAGCAGCGCGCGTGCCGACGCCGATTTCCAAAGTGAACGGTTATCGGGGTCAAGGTGATACAATTTCAATGGATATTTAGCCGCAATGGCACGCGACGTTCTGGAGAGGGATCGTCACGGATGGTGCGCGCCGGTTTCGGGCAGAATTGGTGGGCAGGAGCGCCCTAACTAGTCGCAATCTCAATTCCTCTGCCTTGAAAAAGCTGCATTCTAGCAATTGACGATACAGATTCAACAAAAAGTCGTGGAACCTCTTACACAATACTGGTGCGGTTCGTGCTGAGAACCCGGTCATCCTGGCGTGACAGCAGCCATGTTAGAGCCTGTGGATGCCAGTCGAGAGGAACCTAAACGCAGCAAGGGGCTTTTGCAGGGCTTGAGACGCCTCTTGAAGACCGCCCGTTCTGGAGCTAGCGACCTTTCTCGGCAGTCGCAGACAAATTTAGAAGCAACAGTGGATGGAGCGTCAACAGGAACCAGCACAGGGGCGCAGGCTTTCGTGGATGGTGCTTGGGAAGGCTCTCCAGCGCCCTCGGCCAAGACGCGCAGACCGCCCCGGCACGCGGCTTCAATGCCACAGCTTTTACCAAACATGGCTGCTGCGGCGGCGGGTGAAGGGCCGGGCTCGTTCGCGCTCCCATCTCCCTTGCCGGCTCGCGGCGTTGCGGCCGCAAACACCAGCCGACGAGTAGCTCCGGTCCCCTCCTCCTCCATGACAACCGCAGCGCTGATGGCAGCGAATCAAATGAAGCTGCCGCCGATCGAGGCGTGGAGTCTGAGTCAGAGCGCGGTCGGGTCCGCCGACGGGCCCTCCAGCGCAGGCGGGGCGGCCTCGCCCTCCGCCGCCGGCGAAGCTTGCGCCCCCGGCACCGGGCCCACCTCACCATACCCGGGCGGCGGAGCTCCCGGCGGAGTCAGCGCCAGCGGTGGCGTGGTCAGCGGCGCGACCCGCCGCTTCCTCACCAAGCGCTTCAGCAACCTGTCCATCGGCTCCGGCCCCTCCTCCGCCGCGCAGGCGCAGGTGGCGGCCGTCGCCTCGCCCTCCGCCACGCTCACCAACGGCAGCGCCTCGCAGTTCCAACCCAACTTCGCCACGCTCTCCGTCGCCTCTTGCGGCGGCGCCGCCGCCGGCGCCGTGTCGGCGCCGGGTCGCGGCGGTCCGTACAACGTGGCTCCATACGAAGCCTCCGAGCCGCTCGGCAAGATGGCGATGCCGTCGCCGTCGGCCGCCGGCCGGGGAAACCCGTACGGCAGCAGCAGCGCCGCCAACCTGACGCCAGTCAACGTGTCCGCGCTCGCGCACGCGAGCTCCGGCGGCGGCGCCGGCCCCGGCAGCCTCAGCGGCGCCGGCTCCGGCGCGTTTGGCAACAGCAGCTACGGCCTCGCGAGCCCCTCGGTGGCGAACACGGCCGCGTCGGTGCCGCTGCCGACGCTGCGCATGGCGGTCAATGCTAACGCCGGCGCACCTGGCGCGTCGACTGGCGGCGGTGGCGGCGGCGGCGGCGCCGGCCTCGGGAGCGCGGTGTCCTCCGCGGCGACGGACGGCCTCGTCATCGGTGACGGCGGCGGCCCTGCGCCGGTGCTGTCGCCCTCCGGCAGCACGGCGGCGCTGCCCACCCTTGGCTCCCAGAACCAGCTGCTGCAGCAGCCGGCGCTGGCGCACCTGTCGCCCATGCCCAAGCCCAACCGCCGCGCCGCCAGCACCTCGGTGGTTCCCACCGAGCCTGCCTCGCCGCCGCCGCCGCTGGCGCCCACGCCGCCGCCCATGCCGGCGGCCATCGCCGCCGCCGCCGCGGCGGCGGCCGCCGCCGCGGCAGCGGGCAAGACCACGTCCAGCACACTGCTGGCCATCTGCCCGGGCGTGCCGGAGGGCATGCGGCGGCCGGTGTGGTGCCTGGGTGACTACGCCATCGGCGCGCGGCTGTACAAGGGCGAGGTGTCGTCTGTGTACAAGGTGCGTGTCAGGGCGTGTGTCGGGACGTGTTAATGACAGCAACAGCATGACGGACAACAACGTGTGTCGGGACGTGTGTGGGTGTGCGCATGTGTGTATGGGTGAGCGACGCTGCCATTGGCGAGTCTGCATGTGCATGTGTGAACCAGGGCTGGCATGGTTGTCTTTTTCCGAGCCTGGTGGGCGGGTATGGTACTTGTTGTGGTATGGCCCGGTATCCTTAGCCCACCCCTCTTCCGGGCGCCTGCTGCGCACCGGACTGTGATTTTGACCATCCGGTCGGGTCCCACCTGTATCCGTCTGTCCAACCAAACACACGCTGACACGCACGCGCAGGCCCAGTGCCTGCGCTCGGGGCACAAGGTGATCCTCAAGGTGTACAGCCTGAACCGGGTGGCGGACAACGCCGTACACACGCTGGTACGGGAGATCCGGATCCACTCCGACCTCAGCCACGCCAACGTGCTCATGATGTACGGCGTGTTCGAGGTGAGGGGGCGGCGGCGGGGGCGGCGGGGGGCGGGGGGCGGGGGGTTGTAAACACCAGCCCAATCTAAACTCACGCGAAAAGACAAGGGACAGGCAGGTGCAGTTTGCGGCAATACAGGGTCACGGTATACTCTTGCGTTTCGGGGTGTAGAGCGTAGACGGGGCGAGGTCGGCGCGCCGTCGACGAAATGCCACCCAGGCTCGGCTCGCGCACAGCAGCAGCAGACACGCAAACACGCAAATGCAAAACACACGACTTACCTGGCGGGGGGTATTTTTCTCCAATTTCCAAATCAACCATTGCCAACCGGGTGGGGTGGGGCTGTGGAGGCTGCGGGGGCTGCGGATGGGTGGGGTGGGGCTGCGGGGGGCTGCGGGGGCTGCGGGGGCTGCGGATGGGTGGGGTGAGGGGCTATGCGAACTTGAAGCGGAGGGAGGGCGGGACGCAGAGGGCCGAGGAGTAAGCTATCAGGGTCTGCGACGTCCGGACCCTGTAGGCAGGCAATGAACCCACGCATGCACGCCCTCACCCGCCCATCCGCTCCCGCTTACTAATACGCGGACCGTCGGCAAGCATGTAGGCAAATCGCTGACCGTCGCTTGCGGCGCCGTGAATTGTGCGGCCCTGTTTGTCCCGCGCCCCCGCAGGAGGAGGACCGGCTGGTGCTGGTGCTGGAGCGCGCGGCGCGGGGCGACCTGTTCAAGGTGCACCGCGCGCTGCCGGGCTGCCGCATGAACGAGGACCAGGTGGGTGGTGCGGGCAGGAGGTGGTGGGGTGGTGGGAGGTGGTGGGAGGGGGAGGTGGCGGGGTGGGAGGTGAGGCGCGGGGCGGTGGGAGGTGGTTGCAACTTGTAGGGGTGGGTGACTGTCGCCTGAGCCCGGCGCGGGCCGCGGCTCCCCGGCCGCGGACCTGTCGCCCTTCTGTCACCCAACGTCACCCCGTGCGGTCATCCCCGCCCCGCGCCCCCCCCCCCGCAGCTGCGTGTGCTGGTGCTGGCGCCGCTGCTGGACGCGCTGGTGTACCTGCACGGCCGCGGCATCGTGCACCGAGACATCAAGGTGCGTGCCTGGCTGGGCTGAGGGGGGGGGTGGCGGGCTGGTGGGCTGGTGGCGGGCTCGTGGGCTGGTGGGGAATGGCGTGGGGGGCTGGATGGGAGTGGCGCGGGGGGCAAGGCCGTGCGGCCAGGCACGCATCTGGGGCTCATGCGAAGCTATCAGGCCGGCAGTGGGGCGGCGGGGGTTTAGTCAGGTTGGTGCCCGCATGGCGTGGGGGCTGGGCGGGGCCAAGCGGCTTGGGGGCCGGTGGCTTGGGGACCTATGGCCTTTGGGTCCGGCTGCGTGGTGGGGCCTGGCCGGGCGCAGGCTGTCAATCAACACCTTCTACACCTCTTGCGTCTCACACGCCCATCACACACCCACTGCCCTGTCACCACACACAAACGCACACAGCCGGAGAACCTGCTGCTGACCACCAACTGGCAGCTGCGCGTGGCGGACTTTGGCGCCGCCATCAACATCGCGCACGAGCGGGCGGTCACCCGCACCGGCACCATGGACTACATGGTGGGGGCGGGAGGGGTGCAGGGAGGGGTGCAGGGAGGCGTGCAGGGAGGGGGGGGGGTGCAGGGAGGGGTGCAGGGAGGCGTGCAGGGAGGCGTGCAGGGAGGGGGTGCAGGGAGGGGGGGGTGCAGGGAGGGGTGCAGGATGGCGTGCGAGCCACCATGGATTTGCCCTTCTTTTGTTTTTGACCTCCTCCTCCGCCTCCCCCCCCCCTCCCTCGCCCGCCTGCCGCCAGGCGCCCGAGGTGGAGCGCTGCCCCATCAAGCAGCTGCCCGAGGACAACAAGGACAACCTGGACCTGGCCTACACCACCGCGGCGGTGAGGGGGCGGGGTGGGGGTGGGGAGGTCGTGGAAGGTCGGGGAGGTTCGGGGAGGTTGTGGAGGTCTGGGAAGGTGTCGGCAAGCTGCTTGAGGGTCCGGCTTGGGGCGGGGGCGCGTGGATTCCCCGGGGGCGGCGTTGGCCAGGACTGGGGGCCGGGCAACCAGAGTGCACGGCCGGGTTGAACGGGGGCGAATTATGCGCCGCGCGGTCAGGCCGTGGCGATCTACGGCCGTTTTTTTAACCCGGGTTCAAGCCGGTTGCGGACGACGGGCCCGCGTTTCCGGCGTCTGGCCGTTTCTCCTTGCTTTCACATTATTCAGACGCACTTGGACGTCCACACTGTCAATCACAGCATGCTAGACGCGTTCTATGCATGCGCGGCGTCTGTGCTCGTAAAAGAGAGTTACTGCGGCGACTCGAGTGAAACCGGTCGGGAAACCGAACGCCACGGACTCCCTCTCCTTATCGCTTCCCAACAATGCATCTCTTTTCTTACGCAAACATGACATTGTGTGCGGCAAGGCGGATGGCGGCCCGGCGGATGACGCGCCCGTTTGAAACTGAAGCATCCGTCGTAACATCTTGTTGACATTTCGTTCAACGACCTTCCTGACAGGACGTTTGGTCAGTAGGCGTGCTAGCCTACGAGATGCTGGTTGGCTTCGCGCCGTTTGTCTCGGCGCAGCCCGGCGCCGGCGACATCTACACCAGCGGCGACAACCTGCAGCAATTCATCTCCTCGCTCGCGCGCGCCCACGACGGCGCGGCAGCGGGCCTGAATGTTCGTGAGTTGCGCTTCCCGCCGTTTGTCTCGGCGGGAGCCCAGGACTTCATCGCGGCCGCGCTTGCCGAGCGGCCGGGCGACCGGCCGACTGCGCTGCAGCTGCTGCGGCACCCGTGGCTGAAGCACTCGCTACGCCAGGCGCAGTTCCGGCAGCAGAAGGGCACAGCGACTGAGGTGGCGGAGGCGCAGGAGCGCCGGGCACGCGGCCCGGATGCTCTAGGTGCGGCCGCGGCCGCGGTCGCGAGCTCTGCGGCCGTCGCCGCTGCTGGGGCCAGCGCACGCCATGCGCAGAGCAGCGCCGCGGGCGTGGGCGGCTCCGCGGCTGCGATGCGGGCCCAGCTCACGCGCCAGGTAAGCAGGGCGGGGCTGGCGGGGCGGGGCTGGCAGGTCGGGGCCGGTGACGCGCCATTTGAGTAGGGCGGGGCTGGCGCATGCTGGCAGACGCGGGCAGGGCACCGCAGGCGCCTCAACCCGCTTTGCTGGCCACGCCGCCCGCTGCCGTCTGCGAACGCGGCTGACCTGTGCCGATTTCACTGCAATGACGATCTGACGATGACTAATTGACGCTGCTCCTTCTGCGGCTTCAGGGCGTGGCACCGGGCAACAGCTACGCGCACCTGGGGGCCATTGGCGAGGCGGAGCCGCCCTCGGCCGCCGGCGACTACTACCCCGGCGGTGAGGGCGGCCGGGCCCGGGCCGGGAGCGGCCGCCTGTAGCGCGGTGTGCGGCGGAGATGGCGGAGGCGGCGCGCATGGATGCGCGCATGGGAGCAGGGAACGGAGCGCAGCAGCGGCGAGCGCCACGGAGGCCTGACTGCGGGCTGGGGGCGGCTGTGTGGCCACCCGGGAGGGGGGCGTGCTGGTTGCCGCCACCACACGACCCCAGCCAATAGCACGTGCCCACGTGGCCCGAGGGCGGCCGCAGGGTGCTGCGGGCACGCCGGGCCAGGAAGGGCCTTGCCGGGCCGTTTTGGAGCAGGGGCGGCCCTGAGCGCTGCCGCCGCCGCAGCGGCCGTGGCCACCAGGCTGTTGGCCGCGCGGAGATGACGCAGGCGCGGCGACAGGGACGAACAGTCCCGCCGAGGCTGCGGTGGGGGGCGGGCGGAGGCGGGGCGCAGGGCGACGCCCGCGGCCGCCGCCATGCGACGCTTACGGCGGGGAGTACCGCGTCACATAGCCCGGTGCCGGTGCCGGTGCCGGCTCCAGCGCTGCAAAGCCAACCGGCACACAACAAGCTCGGCGGTGGAGGTGGAGGCGGAGGTGGAGGTGCATTGGCTTGCGGCCCAGCGCGGAGGGGCCGGGCGGTCGCACTTGGCCGGCGGTATGGCTATGGCGCAGCGGCGATAGGTTGGCCGGCGCGGGCCGAGCCAGAGCCGGACTGTGCATCAGGGAGCGGCTGCCGCATGCATGGGCAGGGAGGCATGTTTGGGGGACTCGGGGAAACGCATCTCCCAACCTGTGCACTGCGTGAACCCGGCGGATGGCGGAGAGTTACGGGCCCGGGGGTTGCGGGCAGGGCCGGCAGGCGCCCGCGTGAAGCAGTGTGATCCATGCCACAACTGGCGCATGTGGGCACGGTCGAGTACGGAACTGGCGCAATCATGGCATTGGGGAAACAAACAAAGTGCGCTTATCGCATGTCAGGCGTGCATTGCTTCATATTCGCGGTTCAGCATCAGTGAATATCTCGGGTATACGTGGGGCGGTATGGGTGCGTGTAGGGCCGGCGGGGGCTTCATTCACAAACGGTTACGCATATGCTACCATCCCGCCAAGAACTGCGGCCCAATTGCGGCGAACAAGGGAGATCCAGGCATTTGAGACCGCGGCACATTACGGTGCCGCGGCACTAACTCAATTTGTTGGCAATGGGGGTCAGCGTGCAGCATGGGGTCACGGGGATGCAAGGACTTTTTGCCTAGGGCGCGGCGCCTCTCTGCGGTTTCGAGCGCATATAATGTATGGGGGCGTGTGATCAGGTTGATCAAGTGAGCATTTGCGACTAGGTGCCAGAAGAATGACGCATGTGGTACGGTAGGATATGTTTATATGTTCAAGCCCGGCTAGTGACATGGTGCTGTGTGCAGGTGCTAGCCGGGTTGCAAACTGATAGGCGAATAGCCTAAGCCCTGCAGGGAGCTGCCGGCTTTGATAGGAATCTCGCAAGCACACTGGGCGCTTTAAGGCCGGGGTGGTAGGATGCTCTGTGTAGCTGCAGTCGGCCTGGTTCGCGCCGCGTGTTAGCGCGCACCGGCGATGCGGTGGATGTGGGGAGTGGTGCTGTTAAAGGCTTTGCATTACTTTATGCTTGGCGAGCTGGTTCATCGCAGGAAAGTTACGTGAACGCCGTGCGTGGTGCAGTCATACGGTCCCGCCTCGACAGGGCTGGCAGCGCCTGGTGCGCCGTCTCGGGTCCAGGGTTTGTTTGCGTGCTTATTCAGGTTCCGCTGATGAAGGAGCGAGCATGCACCGGATGCGGTGCTGCTCCAAATGATCATTTGATTGTTTGCACGAGCTTCTGCGCCTGTTTGAGATAAACAACCCTGGTTGCGGAAAGCTTATCATGAACCGATATCATCAAGAGAACCTGTTTATGGCGGGGGGATGGGTGATGTGATTCGAGCTCCGCATACCGGTATCTGAAAGGCGTTGCGAGATCCACGGGAGGCGAAGCTTGGTGGCTGTGGGAGGGTGCCGCGAGTGTGGGCCCTCCGGCAATGCCCCTGTGCATTGGGGCGCCGGCACACTACGACACATGACGTCAGCTGGAGTTCCCGAGCGCCGCAAAGATTATGGGCGGGGCTTGGTATGTGGTGTCGCGACGTGCATGCACCTAATTCCGAACTGCAATCACATTGACTGGCAAGCTGCTTTTTGGGGCACTGATCGCCTGCGGCCGCCACACGACGCCCGCCGTCGTGAGCACTGGCCGTGGCGAATAATGGCTGAAGTATCAAATGCGCAGGGGAGTTGGGCTGCTGGGTCACTGGCTCCAGGCCCATGAAACAGGCTTGCTGTCGAGGTGCGGTCAGAGAAGAGGATTGCGAACAAGGCGTTGTGCTGGGTTGGTTTGCCTGCCTGAGGCAAGAACTGGATTAAGGTGCAGTCGAGGCGTGACAGTGCGCCGGCGATGGAACGAGGCTGCGCCCCTGGCGGTGCAGCCGGTGGTTCTTTCTGCTATCTGGGATATCGATTGTGTCTTGGCGTGCCATGCGTAGGCGAGGACGGGCAGGTCGCGGCAGTACCGCGACAGGCACGCAGATTTCTCACTCATGTTGTAGGTCGAGGTGGTTGCCGCACACAGTCTATAAATTAGGACCCTGCTTATGATAATCACTGCTGCAATTTAGCTCGTGAACGGAGGGGCTGCGCGGAAGAGCTGCACGAGAGTCTCATACAACAGGGGTGCCCCTGTCATACAACAATCTGGCGGAAACATTTTGCACGACTAGGACTTAGTAAGTACGGCTTCAACAGCACTTGCGATGGCGATCATGGGTGATGGCGATTCAAGATTGATGAGCACCTTGCGATGGGGCTGAGTCCCGACCAGAGTCTTGCCCGCGTGCGCTGGGAGTGTTTGACGGCAGCGCTCTGTCCTGATGCCCCAAGCCCCGCCCCTGCCCCAAGCAGTACGGAGCCC
The DNA here is from genome assembly GCA_016834605.1 of Chlamydomonas incerta. NCBI lineage: Eukaryota > Viridiplantae > Chlorophyta > Chlorophyceae > Chlamydomonadales > Chlamydomonadaceae > Chlamydomonas > Chlamydomonas incerta. The sequence goes on from JAEHOC010000040.1 coordinate 628,993, forward strand.
GGCGTTGCAAGAGACGCAGCAAGGCGCCCTTTGTGTGGCCTTTGCAAACACACCGTATGGCTGCTGGTGAGATGAACATGTGTCAGATAGGCTGGGTTGGCCAAGGGCTGGGCCAACTCCGCGACGTTTGGAATGATGCTTTCTTCTGCGCGCACGGCAGGCCGCGAGGGATCTACTGCCGAGCATTGCACAGTACTGACATTTAGAGCATTTTGGTGATTGATGGAACAGGACAGGCACTGTTGTAGCAGGGTGGCATGTGATGCGCTGTAAATGTGCTCGAGGCCGCCGCGTTTCCAACCCTCAGGTCAGTGCCCGTATCTTCCATCTACGCTGTAGAAATTTGCCCCAAATCTGCCGAAGGCGGAGAAATTTGTTTGGGTTTGGGGCCGCGCATCTACGGAGCGTAGACGTTTTGGGCGGATTTGGCGGTATTTTAGACAGGGAGCGTAGATGGTTTTGGGGTTTTGGGGCGTGCCCCTAGGAAAATGTTTCCGGGCGTAGATGGCGCGGGAGGGGTCATCTACGCTGTGTAGACGCCGGGGGGCAAAAGCCATCTACATGATACGGGCACTGCCTAAGGTGCCGGTGGGGACACCGCGGCTGTACTGTCGTACCCGTGGTCACGGACCGCTGCCTTGCCTTGCCTTGTCGGCTTGCCCTGGTTGCCGCGCCAGGGCTTGCTGAGTCAGGGAAGTCATCCGCCACCACTGGGGCATGCCAGCCTCATCCCATGCCCAGATGCCCTGGGCCTACCACCCCCTTCTCCTGGCGCGCATTGGTACAGTAACCGCGTCGCACAGCCTCTGTCTGCCTCTGTCTTTGTTGTCGCGCAACGGCTTGCTGGGTGCGGAGAATTCATCTGTCACCACTGGGGCATGCTAACTTTCGCCCTTGTCCTGGGCCCACCACCCCCTTCTCCTGATAGCAGGGAGGGTACGGGACGACGAGTCCGCACGCCGCACCACCCGGGCGCACACCGGCGCATTCCCCTTGGCCCTTTCCCAGGCACCACGCTCCCCCCCAGAGCACCCCGCGGTCCACTGGCAGGGCCGCCTTTGCTCCGTGATGGCGGGATTTATGTGTGTGTGTGTGTGGGGGGGGGGCAATTGGCCGCCGGAGCGCCCCTCCCGCATCGACACGCTCGCATCTGGACGACTCGACATACGGTCCTCCGCTCCATCTGCGCACACCTCATCACCCGCCATGCGCCCAGACGGTGTGGCGTGGGCTGCTGCGTGGCTGCTGCGCCACTTGCCAAGTGCATACAGACGGGAGAATGAGGTCGTGGTGGTGGGGGCTCACACAGCGGACTCAGCGCATCTTTCCGCGTGTATGATGCGGCATTCGCAGCGTACGAGTGAAGTACACAGTCGGCTTCGCCACCAGCTTAGGTGCGTACTCGACAAGTATCTTAATACCGATCACAGGACTCTAAGTCATTCATCAAGGAATCTAGCTGACGCGTAATTGGCAGCCGAAACGACACAGCAGCACGCAAGCGCTGCTTTGAACCTGGAACTTATATGGGATACACTGTATCAGGTTTCTTGCACAGTAACAGAATGATGCGGGCGGAAGAGAGCTCGCAGTGAGGAAGGGGCCAGGAATGGAAGTCCGCATGCCTGGCACATTCCTATCGCGGTGTGCTTGCATTCATGGCTAGTATGGAGGAGAAGAAAGCTGGCGTTGGAGAGAGGCTGGCTCGATTGTTCGGCAGGTCGACTTCGCCGGGCCCGAATTCGGGCACCGTCGCCAAGAAGCCGAAGGCTTTGCCGAGCCCGACCTCGCCGTCGCCGCCCAGCCCAACTGGGGGTATCGGATTTTCGTGGAATGTGCTGGGCGGCGATACGTCGGGCAAGCCGCTCCTCCTCGGTCGGCGCCCAGGGAAGTCGGCGAATGGTTCGCCAACGTCGTCCGCGCCCGGCCCCGCGCCCAGCGCGAGCGAGCTGGCGGAGGCTCGGCGACGGCGGACGCGAATGAAGATGCGCCAAATGGGCCTGCTCGACTGCAGCGTCGCGAGCAAGGACGGCGAGCTGTTCCTCGAGCAGCGCGCGCCCCGGATGTCAGCACCGTCGCTTCAGCTTGACAGCGACGGCGCAGGCGCGCTTCCAGCGGGCGCGCGGGCTGCTGGCGCCGTCCCAAACGGACTGCTAATCCAAGGCGGTGCCGCGCCGCCGCCACTGTACCGCGCGTCAGTTGGAGGCAGCAGACAGGAGTTGGCGGCAGCGGCGGCCGCCGCCGCGCCGTCGCCGTCGCCCTTTCGCAGCGGCGGCGGCGGCGGCGGCAGAAGCGGCGGCGGTGGCGGCGCCTACGGCGAGGTGTTTGGGTACGGCGCTGTGAGTGGCGGCGCAATCGTGTACGGCTCTTTCGTACCGCTGCCGCACCTGGCGGCCGTGCTTGCCGCCACGCCCGGCGGCAGCGGCGGCGGCTGCCCCGGCGCGCCGCCGGCCTCCCCAAGCGCCTGCTGCTACTCCCCGGCGGCGGGCAGCTACTCCGACGCTGGTGGCGGCAGTAGCGGCTATGGGGCTGCTGCTGTCAGCTCCGGGCGGATCTCTTACACGGGTAGTTACGCGCCAGCCAACAGCAGCTCTGCCATTCACCCGACCGTGGTGCGCTCCTGCCCCAGTCCCGCCGCGGCGCCGCCGCCGCAGCCGGCCGCTCAGCAGCCGCTGCAGCCGCTACAGCCGCACACGCACCCCCACCTCATCGCGTGGCACCGGACCTCTTCCGGGCTGCGGCAACAGGTGCAGCAGGCGGCGGCTGTAGCAGCAGCCGGGGCAGTAGCAGGGCCGTCGTCGGCATCGGGGCATGCCTACTGCGGCGGTAGCAGTCTGATCTCATCCTCATCAACCACGCCCCGCGCGGCCTCGGGTGTGCTACCGCCGCTACCTGAGGCAGCCGAAGCGACTGCTGGAGATGAATCAGCGGCGGCTGTAGCAGCGGCAGCGACGGCGGCGGCTGTCGCAGCGCATTTGGCTCGGCTCGAGGCAGGGTGCAGCGGCGGCACCGCGGCCGCACCGCAGCCACCGCCGCCTTCGCCAGCCTATCAGCAGCCATACCGGACACAGCTACAGCCGCAGCCGCCCTGTCCGGCGCCGCCGGCGGCGCCGCCGCCGTCGCCGTCGTGGCGGCGCCAGCTCAGTTCAGGTTGCTGCGGCCGCGGCGGCGGGCTGCCGTCGCCGGCAGCGGCGGCGGCCGGGACGCCGCGGCCCCTCAGCGGCTTGCACGGGGGCGTTACGCAGCAGCAGCAGGCGGGGACTGCAGCACTTGCTGCTTCACCACCTGTGTTGTCGCCGCGAGCTAGGATCCCTTGCGTGTCATGTGATGGCGGCTTTGCAGCCTGCGGTAGCTGTGGCGGCGGCGGTAGCGGCGGCGCTCCTTGGGCCCTGCTGGAAGCCCCCCGGACACCGCCGCCGGGCGGCCCCGCCTGCGGCAGCAGCCCCGGCAGTCCCTTTAAGAGCAGCATTGTCAGTGCCAGCGGCGGCGCTGCTGCTGCTCACGCGCCGCAGGGGCCGCTGCCGCACCTGCACCCGCCGGCGTTACCCCTGGCACTGTCTCCTCTCGGGGGCAGCGGCCGTTGGAGCATGAACGGTGGCGTGGCGGGGGCTGGCGGCATTGGGCCTGCTGGGGCGTACAGCAGCTCCTTTGGATTCGCGCATCAACACCAGCACCCGCACCCGCACCCGCACCCGCACCCGCACCCGCACCCGCACCCGCACCAACCGCAGCTCCAGCTCCAGCACCAGCTCCAGCACCACCACCAGCACCAGAGCAGCAGTGGCCAGCAGCCGCTGCCGCCGCCGCCGTTCACGGCGGCGGCGACGGCACTGGCCGCGTCGCGACGGAGCTGGTCGGGTTTGTCGCACGTGCCGGAGGCGCCATGCGAGGAGGCGGCGGCGACAGCGGCGGCGGCGGCCGAGGAGCCCTGCGGAGGCAAGGCGGCGGGCGAGGGCGGCGGCGTCGTCGGGCGCTCTGCCAGCGCTGTGCTGCCTCCGTTGGGGGTGCGCCGCTCCATCACGACGCCGTTACCGACGCTTTCCGCGGCCGGCCTGGCGCACTATGCGGCCGCCGGGCCTGCTGCTGAACGCGGCCCATCCGACCCCGGAGTAGCGTTGGCTGCTGCTGCCTCTGCTACTGCTGCGGCTGCGGCTGCTGCTGCCGAGGTGACTGCGGGCTGGGCCCATTTCCACGTCAGCAGCAGCCTTGAGCCGACCATGCGTCGCGTGACCGAGGACGCGGCTGCTGAAGCAGCAGGCGACGCGAGCGTGGCTGCTGCCTTTGTGCCTGCGGAGGAGGCGGAGGAAGAGGAGGAGGATGTCTGTCTCTCTCACCCAACCCTCAGCAGTCTCCTGCAGCAGCCGGCGTCCCCGCCGGCCCCCTCGCCGGCGCCCCTGCCGCCGCCGCTCTTTCTTCAACCGCCCCAGTCGCCGCAACAGCAGCGGCGCCCGCCGCACCGCATCCCGCTGCTACAGCCCCACCTGTTGCCGCCGCTGCAGCCGCTCCAGCCGCTGGCACCGCCGCCGGCACCCATGCTACAGCCACCGCAGCTGCCGTGGCCGCCGACTCCCGCCCTCAGCCGCCACGAGTTGCTACAGATGCAGCCGCAGCAGGGGCAGCCTCAGGAGCTACAGCCGCAAGAGCTACAGCCGCAGGAGCTACAGCCGGTGGCGCAGGCCTGCCTCTCGGCGCCGGCTGACAGCGCTGATGAAACTGGGCTGCAACGGGTGGGGAGCCGCGGTGGAGGTCCCGCGGCGCGACCGCAGTGCGGGGTGGCTGCTGGGCCGGCGCAGGGGCTGCAGCAGCAGCACCACCATCACCCGGAGCTGCCGGAGCCACAGCAGGAGGCGGCGGTGTGGCGTGTCTGGCACAACCAGCTCGCGCACATCACCTCGCCTTCCCTTGATGACCCGAGCAGCAGCGGTGCTGGCGACGGCGGTATCGCCGCCCGCAGGAGCAGCGGTGGCGGTGATGGCGCTTTGCAGCGGCCGCTGCTGGAGGTCGAGGACGGCTTTTGGACGGCCTCGGCAGCGGCAGCGGCATCGACTGCTGGCAAGCCTGCTGCAGCAGGTGCGGCTGCGGCGGCCGCCGAGGACGGTGCCGCCGTGGAACCGGCATTGCAGCAGCCGCAGCCGCACCATTCCCTGACCCCGGTATCGCAGGAGGCACAGCCGCAGTCGCAGCAGCCGCGCGTGCTGCTCACCACAGCCACCCTGTCCACGGGTATGGGTGGCGGGGGCGGTGACTTCGCCGTCGCTGTCGGCGGCGGCGGCGGTGGCGGCGGCGGCGGCGGCGGCGGCGGCGGCGGCGGCGGCGGCGGCGGCGGCGGCGGCGGCGGCAGCAGCAGTGGCGCTGAACCAGCAGCCTCGGAGGATGGCGCGGTGGCCGAGGCCGCGGCGGCCGCGGCGCACGCGGCTGCTGCCGCCAGGGCCGCGGCTGCGGTGCTGGGGCTTGACACCGTAGGCGCTAGCTGCTCAGCTCAGGGTGTCTCCGCGGGCGTGGCGCAGCCACCACCACTCCCGCTGCCGCTGTCGCCTTTGAATGCTTCGTCTGCGGCCAGCAGCAGCAGGCCGCAGCTGCTGCTGCAGATTCCAGACGCACCCGCTCGCTTGGACAGCAGTCGTGGCGCGGACGCGCCGCCGCCCACCTGCACGGACGCTGCAGCCGGCGCCTTCTCGCCGTTTGAGGCGGTGATGATGGCGTTCCACCGGGAGAGCCGCAGCTGGCGGGTTGGGGGCAGTAGCACCACCGCGAGTCGTGGCGGGACGGGCGGCGGCTACAGCGGCGGCGGCGGTGGCGGCGGCGCCGGCGCCAGCGTTGGCAGCATCGTGAGCCGCGGCGGCCTGCCGCGCACGAGCACCAGCGGCTCGTTCCACGCGTCCCGGCGGCGGCGGTGCGATTCCATCGCCTCGTCGCGCCACCCGTTGCCGCCGCAGCAGCAGCACTCGCACCTGCTGCTGCTGGAGCTGCACGAGCAGCAGGCGCGCGCGCTGCTGCTGCAGGCCGCCGCGGCGGCGGCCGTGGCGGCTGCGGAGCAGGAGCAGGAGGAGGAGGACCAGGAGGAGGAGCAGGACCAGGAGGAGGGGGAGCAGGAGCAGGAGCAGGAGGAAGAGCAGGAGGAGGAGCAGGCGCGCGAGGGCGAGGAGGAGGAGCACAAGCGCGAGGAAGGGGATGAGGGCGAGGATACTGCAGGCCCAACAGCAGGCTTGGCACTTCAACCGCACGGACACGCGCTACAGCCGCCAGCTGCTGCTGCCGCTGCGCCGGTAGGGCCGCAGCCTCCCCAGTCGCCTCGGTCGCAGCAGAGCCGGCACCTGGTGCACGGTGCGAATAGCGTGCGCGGCAAGTCCCTTAAGCAGGCGTGCTATGGGCTCGAGGCCGAGACCTCCGAGGACGCGGGTGTTGCCGACACGCCGGCAGGAGTCGACCTTGCAGCACCAGCGGCACCCGCAGCGCCAGCGGGAGCGTACGGCGGTGGCACGGCCGCCTCTGCCTCATCGGACGCCGCAAGCGGCAGAAGTGTCAGCAATGGCAGTGGGCTGCTGCTGCAGCCGCAGCAGTCGCAGTCACAGATGCTGCTGCAGCCGCCGGTGCTGCTGACGGCGCCACCGGGGGTGCTGCCAGCTGGCATGGCCCGGGCCCAGTGGAAGCTGGATGACTACGACATCCGGCCTGCCTTCTATCGGGGGGACGCCTCGTCACTGCACAAGGTGGGTGGCGGGTTTGGGGGTTTGGGTGTTGGGGGTTTGGCGCTGCTCAGCGTACACGGGAGCATGGGATGAACCATAGGGTTACTCCTGCCGGTGGAGCGTGTTGCGTCAGACAGCGCAAGTAACGCCAACAGGGGCGCCATCCCCGCCTACTGCCTGCCTGCCTGCCTGCCACTCACCGCTGCTGCCGTCACTTCTGCTACTGCCTCCCGATCGTTGCGCGTGCCACCGTACCGTACCGTGCCGCACGCCCACATGCACACACACAGGCCACGTGCCTGGTGTCGGGGGCGCGTGTGGTGCTCAAGGCGTACGACATGCTGCACGTGGCGGGCGCGCTGCCGCCCGACATGGCGGCGGCGTGGCGCGCGCAACTGGGCCGCGAGGTGGCGCTGCACGTGGCGGTGGGCGGCCACGGCTCCGTCATCAAGCTGTTCGGCGCCTTCCAGGCAAGCAGTAGATTGGGCACGCGGTGCAGAAACGCATGGGTTCTGAGGTTCTGCACAGCAGGCCTGAAAACACAGGGGATATCTTGGGTTTGCGCACAACCCACCACCAGAGGCGAGCAAAGCAAAGCAGCCCCCACAATGAGTACTCACGGACCCCCTGTTGAGACAAGCGCAGTCTGCGGTGTCATACCACGTAGAGTGAGACGATACGTCCAGAACCCTCTGGGCAAGTTCTAGAAGGTGCCAAGTACGGGAACCTCCCGGGCATACCCAATAGGCCTAGAACTAGCTGGTTATTTGCATACCAGTATATATAGTCATGCGTACTATCGCATAGACATAACAAGCCATTGACAAATTACTCAATACGCAACTTGTAACATAACTTACAAGACCGCTTATCTCGATACCCCCGACCCGCGCCGCCCAATACCGGTACTGCTGCTCAGGAGGAGGGCCTGCTGGTGCTGGTGCTGGAGCGTGCCGACGGCGGTGACCTGTTCACCCGCCACCGCGCGCTGCCGGGTGGCCGCATGCCGGAGGCCGAGGCCGCGACGGCGGTGCTGGAGCCGCTGCTGCGCGCGCTGGCGTTCCTGCACAGCCGCGGCATCGCGCACCGCGACATAAAGGTCCGCACTCACGCAGGATGTGCACACGTGCGCGAGTGTGCGTGTGTCTGTGCGTCTGCGCGTCTGTGACCTGGTAATGACGGCATAGATGGCATGTTTGCCGCCGTTTATGCTGCTGCTGCCCCTTCGAAACCTCCATGCTCTTGGCACTGAATGCGTACGTGCCCCTCTGCCCCGCCCACCCCACATACCCCACACACTACACGCACACGCACACACTGCCACCACGCAGCCCGAGAACCTTCTGCTGGATGCCAAGGGCGCCCTCAAGCTGACCGACTTTGGCGCCGCCATCAGTGTGCGGGACGAGCGGCCAGTGACGCGCACCGGCACCGCCGAGTACATGGTGCGTGCGTGCGGGCGGCTGCGGGCGGCCGCGCTTTTGCCGTGTGTTACTCATGTGCTGATACCCCGTGAGCACGGCCTGCGTGGTTGTGGCTGCTGTGCCCTTGATTGCTGCACGCTTGCATCGCTTTGCGACGGCCACAGGCCCCAGAAGTGACTCTGTGCCTTCGAAAGGACGAGGCGGCGGCGGCTGTGGCGGCCGGCCGGGCGGTTCCTGCGGGCGGGTACGGCTTCCCTGTGGTGAGTGATTGCGCGGTCCTGCAGGGGGAATTTCGCGCATCCCGCTTCCCTGCTGCGCTTCGGCGGTCGCTGCGTTCCTTTTTATTTGCGGGCGCGCGGTGTCGGTCGCGCCGCACCCCATGGCTGGTCCATGCGCATCCTCCCAAACACCGCCGCTCTAAGGACAGCACGGCTACGCTAGCTTGCTGTGTGAAGTGTGACGGCGCGGCTGCGGTGCCAATGTGATCATGGATTAATGGTTTCTTTATTAATGATGCCTGCAGGACATTTGGGCTGTCGGTATCCTTGCGTACGAGCTGCTGGTGGGCTGCCCGCCCAGCGCCCGCGTCAGCGGCAGTAGCCGGGCCCAGCAGTACCCGCAACTCGGCGGCGACGGCGGCGGCAGTAGCAGGCGCGCCGCTAACACCAGCACCAGCACCAGCAGGCGCATGTCTTTCGCCTCTTCTGCGGCGGCTGTGGCGGAGGAGATGCCGCTTGGGCTCTTTGCCGCGAGTCAACTTGTGGCAACAAGTGGCGTGGGTGCTTCCGCGGTTGCAAACACCGCCGGTGAAAGGAGCCCCCGCCGAACCTCCAGTAGCAGCAGCGTGAGCAGCAGCAGCAGTGGCGAGGACAGTGGCGAGGAGGATGCGGGAGGCCCCAGCTCCCGCAGTGCCGGTGTGAATGGAGGAGACCGCGGCGGAGCGGCTGCAGCTGTGGCGTCGCCGGGTGCCGGCTGTGTGGAGAAGAGCGACAGGCAGCCACGGCAGAAGAGGCTGCACATCCACTTTCCGTCGCATGTGTGAGTTGATGCGAAGCGTCTGGTGTGCGAACGTCGGCTGCTTTACTCTGGCTGCTTGTAGATAGCCCTTGTGTCCGGCGGCAGCATCCTGGCACGCAACTCCTTTTTCCCAGTGCCGAAGGGGCTGTAACCTGTGGCGTCCACGCCCACAATGCCCCCCCCCTTTGCCTGACCCGCTGGCCCCTTGCATACACGCACACACGTTCACACACGCACCAGGTCGCACCCCGCCCGCGCCTTCATCCGCGCGGCCCTCGCGGTCGAGCCGTCGGTCCGCCCCACCGCAGCGCAGCTGCTGCAGCACCCGTGGCTGCGGGCTGTGGCGGCCGCAGCGGCCACTGCAGGCGGGCCGGGCAACAGCAAGAGCCGGAGCAGCAGTCGCCGGAGGCTGTAGCAAGGGTGCTGCGTCGGCTACAGTGCGGTGCGTGTGGCCGCAGCGCGGGCTGCCGGCGGTATGTATTTCAAGCGGTGGGAAGGATTGCTCCTGGACCGTCCAGAGGAGCGGTATGTACGTTCGGACGATGGCGGTGAAGAGCTTACGTTCAATGTGTGTCCGGGCAGCGCTTCTCATGAACTGGAATGAGCGTACAAGGGGTGGGTCGTGAGTTACCGGTATGGGTTGATGGATGGATGATGGCAACTAAACCCTTATGTGAGTTTGCGTGCAATTTTCCAACGGCATGCACGTACACATATAACTGGGCCCAGGTGTGAACAGGCGCCGCACACTTACTTTTGATGATATACGGTACGGTACATAATGAGGCTTCGATATTGCCATGATGGTCCTTGCTGCCTGTGGAGTCTGAATGGGGCGATATGCACAGAAGGGGGCCCACTTGAGCTGGGGTGGCGGGTGTGGGGCAGTGCGTGGGCATACATACGGGGCAAGGAGTCGCGTGTCCTTTTCACAGCAGGGGATGCTTGCGTGAAAGAGCGTGCCAGGACTGTGTCACTGGCATGAGGTATTGCTGAAAGCGGCGGTGGCGTGACACGAGGGGCGCCAGGCACGGTAGCTGCTGCTGGGGCACGCCAGGTCCTCATCACGTGGCTGTCAAGCCGCAGCTAAAGCAGCACAGGGATGACACGGGCCGCGGCTTGCGCAAGTTGCCATGGCACGGATTCGCTCTTTCGGGGACTTTCCCACCTAAACAACGTATGCATAGACAAACGTAGGTATGGCAGGAACACAAGTTTGGTTGGACAGTTTGGTGGACAGTGGCAAGTTTGGACTGGTTTGGATTGTGGCCTCAGCGTACTCAGGAACGTCGGCCTGGCACGGTGCATGCGTGTTGCGCCTGCAGTCCGATCGCCAGGTGTTGTCTTGCGTTGCTGGTTTAAGAATCTGCCTGCATGCGCTATGACATCGAGCCATGGAACGCGGCGACCGAACGCGCGCTTGCCGTGGTAAACTGTCCCCCGGGCAGCAGTCGAGCAATGCCAGCGCCCACTGCCCATAGAGAATGCAACTTGCCCTATTTAAAGGATAAAGGAAGCGCGGGGCGGACTGTCGTGACAGGCGCTTCGACTTGCGCTTCGACCTGCGCTTCGACGGAGAAGTTCCACTCCCCCGTGCTCATGGGTCCGACGAGGTCAAGCGGCTTCCTCAATTTTGCTCTGCTTGAATGTATTACCAAGAGGGCATTCGAGCATCTTTCTTCGCGGCCGAAATCATTCAACTCTACCGACTCTAACGACTGCTGGCCCCGCGCGCCTCGGCGTTCAGGCTTGAAAAGCCCCGCCTCTAACAAACCAACGGTGCTTGTAGTTTATGTTAAACAGCGCTCACGCTATGCGAGGACTCCCTTTCGGGCAGGGCAAATTGTCGGCCCAACTAGTTGCTCTTGTGGCAAATGCGTGCGCGTTCCTTGCCTTAATAGCTGCAGCTCATGCTGTAGCAGCAATGCGCGAAGCGACTGTTTCAACAGGAGCCGGATTGGCAGAAACTTTGGCAAACCCCGCGGTCTCGACAATTCAGCTCATGGGCAACGTGAGTCTGGTAGATGCGGACTTCATAAATGTGAACAGCCCGGTGGAACTGCGTGACCGCAAAGTCACAATTAGCGGGGTGCTTTCGGCCCCGCGGAGCTGGCCGCTCCTCAGCCTGAATGCCACCCGCAAGGTACGTACAATAGCTTCAAGCTGTGGGGGCTCTGCACATACAGTCTGTGACTTGTGTGACAATTGACCACCCCCGACACTACGGCCCTGACCTTCCCGCGCTTTCTTCCATCCCCTCTCCCTGCCTTCCAGATTAAGGCAAGTGCAATTGATCACGGTCGTAGGCCAGTGGAGTGTTTACATGGGGCCTGAAGTCAGCGCGAGCACAGGACAGGCACCCGCATACCGTACTTACAGCTTGAAGACGACAGCCAAAGAGTGATGAGGGGAGGCGATGCACGTGGCTGATGCGCTGGTGGCGCGGGCTTGATGCCTTGTCGCTGATCGGTGGCTTTTGTTCGGGTTGCGTGGAGGGTGCTGTACGGCAGACGGCAGGAAACCCAAGGGTTTGGCACGTCGCCCTTGCTGCGGCCGGGCACCCACCACCGATGTCCCCCCGGCCCCGTGCTTCCAACCCCTCAGCTGGGCGACACGTTTGGTCTGGAGTTCCGGAATGTGATCGTGGTATGGTCCGCAGCAGAGCTGCTGATTCGTCTGCCGGCGTTTGGTCTGGTGGCACCTAGTGCACCGGGTGCGGCCGGGCCGCCGGTGCTGCTGTTTAACAACTGCGCTCTGTACACACATGAGTAGCTAGACGCCACCGCATCCGTATAATCCGTATGTACCCTGCCACCATCCTGCGCTTCAGCTTCCCCAGATTTCCCAGATTTTTGCCACACACACTCCTGCCACCCCTCTGTTATTCTACTGGATTGTATGACTGCCACTGCATTTGCCTGTCCCCTGCCTAGTTAGCTCAGCTTCAGCTTGGGCTGGTGTTTACAATCCCTCCCACCCACCCACCCCCACCTGGTGGGACATGTATGCAGGCACGGGCCTGGCCGCCGCCGCCAGTGAGGCCTACATCAGCGGCCTGCTGCGGCCGGCGCTGCTGCCGGGGCCGCAGCAGGCCGTGTATGAGGTGAACCAGGTGGGTGGCTGGGTGGGGTGGGTGGCTGGGTGGGGTGGGTGCGTGGGGGCGGCTGCTCACGCCGGCAGTGCAACCGGCGGCGTGCATCCCGCCGGGGTGTTGGGACAGCGGTACAGGATGCACTGTGGGCGGGTCAGCAGCGGGGCGCCCGCCAGGCCCACCGGTGGTGGGCGGTGCAAGATTACCAACCGCCGGTGAGGGGGACGGAGGCGGCCGATCATATCACCATCCCGCCAGCCGCGCTACCACCATCCTGCACGCACGCGCACGGCGGTCGCAGCATGCATCGGACATCGGGCAAGGCTGCATATTGCACCCCAAGCTCAGCTTGGCTCCAGGGCTCGTAGGTGGGGCTCTCTTTGCTTATTTGCAGGTCCTTGGGGGTAGGCCTGTTAGCGTGCGACGCGCTCACGCATCCCACGTGTATACCATGTACGTACGTGCGCGGGCCAACGCACTGAACAACACACCGCCGCGCCCGCACAGACCGGCTGCGCGCCGGAGAACGACACGAGTGTGGCAATCATGGAGCGGTGCAGGTGCGCGGGGCTGCCTGCCTGCCTGCCTGCCTGCCTGCCTGCGCGATAACATACGCCTGCTGGGCTCCGGGGTGCTGCTGCGTGCGTGCGCCGTGCACCCGTGTGCTTACTCATGTGCCGTACTATGGTAGATACGGCATACCAGCGCCGCCGTACATTTCGCTTCCTTACGCGCGTGCTCACACCCATACATGTGGCACGCACGCAGCAAGGGGCTGGGGCTGTTGATCGATGTGGGCACGGAGGCGGCCATGCTGGTCAACGCCACCAGCTCCGCCACCGTGCCCACAAACTTCCTCATCCACTTCCTCAGCGTGTCCTACTTCCACAACCAGGTGCGGCCTGGTTCTGCGGTTCCTACGGGCTGCTGTTGCTGACGCTTCATGCACGGGAGGGGGCTCCTCGTGCAGCAGTACAGCAGTGGGCTTGTGTGCGACGGCTAGTCGGTGTGGGCTGCCGCGGTACGGTACTGCTGCGGTACTGCTGCGGTACTGCTGCGGTGCTGCTGTGGTACGGCTGCGGTACTGCTCCAGCGGTGGGACGTACATGCGTGGCGATATAACAGGGCAACAGGTCAACGGGCTCTTTCTAGCCTCTTGTCGTCTAGCTTCTGTCTGCTGGCGGCGTCTCGCCTAGTCGCCTACCCTACCTCCCCCCCTGGTCACTGAGATGGCGATGCCAATCATGCTATGGAATTGCTCCCTCACCTACAGACCATAACGCGCTTGTGCCGGTCGGTTAGGAACCCAGATGGGACCGTTACGTGCACCACCCTGGATCAAACCAAGCCGACTGCAGCCAACACAACTGCCTCGCTGCCGCCGCCTCCGAAGCCGGCGCCGCCGGGCGGCGGTGCCTCAGCAGGGGCTGCTGGCGTGGGCGCAGCCAGCAGCAGCGCCGCCGCCGTGGCGGGCGCCGGCACTGCTGGTGCTGCAGAAGGCGGCGGAAGCTCAAGCGTGACGGCGATTGTCGTGGGCTGCGCCGTGGGAGGTGCGGGCGCGTTAGTAGTTCCGATGCAGATGTACGCATGCGTGCTGAGCTCGTGCCCACCTCGCTGGGCTGCACCCTCAGCTACCCGCCGTGGATCCTTGTCGCGGGAGGGCAGCCGCCCAATCATCAAACGTCTGCTGGCTCCCCGCAGGCGGCATGGCACTGATGCTGCTGGTGGCGCTTGCAGCAACGCTGCGCCTGAGGCGGCGGCGGCAGGACCGGAGCAGCATTGGCGATGGTGAAGACCGCGGCGGCTTGGAGGCACGCGGCGGCGGCGGCGGCTTCTGGGGATGTGGCGGTGGCTGCTGCGCCACCGCCGCTTCTCGGCCCTCCGCGTATGCTACAGCCGACAGCCGCAGCCAAAGCGGCGGCAGCAGCTGTAGCCAGAACGCCACTGGGAGCGGGATGCCGGCGGGGGAGGCGGGCTCCGCCGTCAATGGGTGCACAGCATTGTTTACGGCCGCAGACACCGGTGGCACAGCCAATGCCATGGTGGGGCCATCGGCGCAAACGCAGGTGCCGGCGTCTGGCGGCAGCTGTGGAGAGCAAACAGCAGCGGCGCCAGCGGGCTCGCCGGGCCCGGCGCCAGGGGCAGCTACGGCGGCGGTGCTGGCGGCACCAGTAGGCGACAGCGGCAACTGCATCTCTTGGCCACTGGTGCCAAGCCTGGTGGTGCCGGGGGGAGCGGCTGGCGACGGCGGCGGCGGCGACGGCGGCGGAGGCGGCGGCAGGGGCGCGGTGCACGATGCAAGCACCTGCATCGTACTGTTCTCAGATGGGCTCCTGACATTCCCGCCGACTGCCGCCGCTCTACGCCACCGGGCGGGCTCCCCTTCGGCCCGCCCAGCGCGCAGCTCAGCCACGCCCACATGGCGGGCGGGCCAGCGGCGGCAGCAGCAGCGGCAGTAGCAGCAGGCTCTGCGGCGGCGGTGGGCTCTGTGGTGGCGGCAGCAGCTGCTCCATCCCCGAGTGAGCATGCTGCCCAGAAGGCGCCCACCGCCGGCGGCCTTGATAGCTCCAGCCCTTCGTACGGCTGGTCAACGCACAGTCGTACATCTGCGCCGTACCAGTCGTACACGTACGAGCAACAGCTGCAGGTGGTCACACACGCCACGCCCTTCCGGCAAGCCCTAGACGTGGGCGTGGAGCTGCGGCCGGCTGACGGGGGCGGCGACCGCGGGGGCGCCGGGACAGCAGGGGCTGTTGGTGCCGCCGGCCGATATGACGCGGTGACGGCTGCTGGTGTGGGTGCGGCGCCAGGGCGGCCCGCTGGGGCGGCCGGGACTGCCCGGGTGGCGGCAGCATCCTCCGGGGCCGACGCTCTGGACAGACTGCCGGTGCTGCCGCATCAGTACGATGTACTGATGAGCGGCCTGCGGGCTGAGGTCACTGCCGTAGGGCGGCCGCCGGCAAACGCCTTTGTGGAGCCGGCAGCAGCAGCAGCAGCAGCAGCAGCGGCAGTAGCAGGGGCAGCGGCAGGAGCGCCTGGAGAAAAATGCAGCTCACCAGCGGCTGCTGCAGCTGCGACTGCCGCTGCTACAGCCGCTCTCGCGACGGCGGCGTCGGACGCGGCAGCGCCGGCACCTGGGGTGGTGGAGGTGTTTCCAAACGAGGTGCTGGGGAGGGGCGCCTTCGGACGCGTAATTGCCGGGCGCTGCCAGGGCCGGGACGTGGCCGTAAAGCTGATGCTGTCCGTGGTGGAGGCGGAGGCGGCAGGGGAAGCTGCAGCGGCTGCAGCTCAGCATGCGGCGGCGGAGGCAGCTGGCAAGGCGGCAGGAGCGGCTAATACGGCGGGGGCCGGCGCGGCATCCGGCGGGCCGGTGGAGGGCGGGCGTGTGTCGGGCCTTCTGGGCTCCTTCATCGCGGAGGTCCAGGTGCGTACCGCACTGCGGGCGGCTTGGTGGGGTCCGGCTGGCAGGTGCGGGTAGTTCATCCAATCCTAAAGAATATGGTAACCAAATCAACGGGAGTGCAGGTGGAAAGGAGCGCATGACACGTGCTGCTGCTCCCACCGTACACGCGCCCACGCCACGTGCGCACCGCCTGCTGCTTCTGTACCTGTCCTCACCGTCCACCACCTACTGTATCCTCACCACCCACACGCACGCACCAGATCCTGGGCCGCTGCGACCACCCGTGCATCACGCGCCTGTTCGCCGCCTGCGTCACGCCGCCGCACCTCGCGCTGGTGATGGAACGATGCGATACCAGCCTGGCCCGGCTGCTGTACGGCGGGGCGTTGGGAGGAGGAGGAGGACGAGGAGGAGGAGGTGGAGGCGGAGATGGTGGAGGGGGAGATGGTGGCGGCGGCGGGCAAGGGGCAGGCGGCGGCACGGATGCGGCAGGCGCGCCGGCCGGCGGAGCGGGCGGCGGGGCAGGCCGCACGGACTTTGTGGCGGCGGCGGGGTCAGCGGCGGAGGCAGGCGCTGGGGTGGTGGCTTCAGGAGCGGCGGGCGGCACCCAGCAGCCATGGTCGCCGCCGCCTGGGACACAGCAGCCGCCGGGTGTCAACTTCCTGCCCTTGAGCAAGGTGAGGCTGGTGACGGTGGAAAGACATGAGTGAAAACGCGCTGTGTGCGGTTAGGCTCACACATCCCAAGGCTCGCTCGATTTCGAATCCAGCCATCCACGGTTCATGGCTTACTGTGACCTGGCCGTGAGCTGACGACCTAGGTGCTGAGCACGCATGACGCCGACCTGCACGCGCTCGCGCTCGCTCGGTTCATTCTCCCCCGCATTGGGACGCACGCCACCTCACTCGCGCCTCAAACGCGCTGCGCTGCGCTGGTCATTGCCCCCGCCCTTGCAACCTCCACCGTTGCAACCCCTGGTATGCTTGGCGATGGTGGACTTTGGGAATAAACCAGTCACCCAACCCCACTGTCTGTCCCTTGTCTAGTTCAGCTTGGTTTAGCTTGGGATGGTATTCACAACCCACCCCCATCCTTGCAACTCCCTCCCCCCGCCCCATCCCCTCCGACCGCCGCCCCCGGGTGCTCCACATCGCGCAGGAGGTGATCCGGGGGCTGGAGTACCTGCACCCCACCATCACCCACCGCGACCTCAAGGTAGGGCAGGGGCCGTGCGTGCGGTGGGGGGCTGAGATGGCGCGCTGATGGGGGGCCGCGGTGCGGGCGTGCTGAGGGGCTGCGGTGCCGCGGTGCGGGCGTGCCGTGAGGGCCGGTCGATTCCCCGCGAGGGCGGCTGGGGCGATGCGGTGTCGTGTCTTGTCGTGTCATGCTGTTCGCTTCTGCGCCCACACATCATTACGGCCCCTACTTTCTGCCCTTATTTTGCGCCTGATGTTCCCATTTGCTGTGCCGCGCGGTGATCGCTCCCTCGCCCGCCCGCCCGCCCGCCATCCTCCTCGCAGCCCGACAACGTGCTTCTGAACCGCGCCGACGCGCCCCGGCCCGAGGTCAAGCTGGCGGACTTCGGGCTGAGCCGCATGCGCGCCGCCACACAGCCCACCGCGCGGCCGGAGGCGGGCACGGTGAGCGGCTTCTGGATGGGCGGGGGAGGAAGGAAGGAGGGTGGGTAGTTTTTTCCAATTCCCAAATCAACCATTGCCAGGAAGCAGGATGGGGTGGCGTGTCGCTGGGGGTGGGGCTGTGGGTTGGGGGGCAGGGTGTCGAAGCTGGAGGCAGCTGGGGGCGGGGATGCTCGGACAAGGAAGGGGCTGTTGCGGTGAAGATCCTGCCTACGCCGCACACCGGCACACGCACAGCGCGGCCTGACTATTCCCCCTGCCTGCCCCGCGTACGGCCACTTGGTCGCCCTCTTGCCCCCCGTGGGCGGCCCGCCCTTTGCACAACCAGGCCCCCTACCAAGCGCCAGAGTGAGTGCGTGGCGCGATGGGTGGGAATGCGGCATGTTGAGTTTTCAGCACGTTGGGATGTAACAACACGATGCGAAGTATGCACTGCCCCTGCCTTCCCATGCCCGCCGCACCCACACACTGATGCGTTCGCAAATTCAAAGCATGTTAGGCAACTAATTAAGGTGATGCACTGCTGACAGGTGCTTTGACTTGCACAACCAAGTCGTGGGGCACAAGGCGGTGAGCGGCGTGCAGCGGAGCACATGGGGGCAGCTGCAGCTTGCTCGCGGGGGCGCTGGGCTTGTGTGGCGTCATCGCCTGAAAGGTCGACACGTGGGCCTACCGCTCCAAACGACAATGTCGTGCCGCAGGACATATACGCTTTCGGCGTGGTCGTGTGGACCATGCTCTCTGGAGAGCGACCATGGAAGGTAGCGACTAGCATGGCCCTGGTCGGGGCTGCTGGATGGTGTTGCGGCCCCAGTTTGCATCGACCCCCTCCCTCGTCTAGTTTAGCTTGGTTTAGATTGGGCTGGTGTTCACAACACCCCCCCCGGCCCCGGCCCGCCTCGCCCTACCCCCTGCCAACCTGCCCGCACAACCACACAACTCAACAACAACTCAGCAACAGCCCAACCACATCCCAACCACATCCCAACAACAGCCCCACAACAGCCCCGCCATGCCCCGCCATGCCTCAACAGGACTACTCCCTGGTCGCCATCGCGTACGCCGTCACGCTGCAGCACGCGCGCCTGCCACTGCGGCACCTGGTGGCCGCGGGCCGCTGCCCGCCGCGCCTGCCGCGCCTCATATGGGACTGCTGGGAGCCCGACCCTAGCAGGCGCCCGGCGGTAAGGACGGCGGGTGTGAACCCCGGCGGGTGTGGCGTGGAGGGGGCCGGGGCGGGGGCGGGGGCACGCGGGATTAGCGTGGTAGCGGGATCACCTTGATTGGCTCTTCCTCCGTGCATCATCATGTGGTGAGCATGCTGCAACGAGCACCCTCCCGCCGACACACGCTGCGCATTTTATCATCTATCCTTGCTTGCTTCAGGCGGGCGAGGTTTGGAAGCGGCTGCTGCTATGCCAGGAAGAGGTCAGCGGGGTTGGGCAGTTGGGCTTGGGCGGTTGGGCACCTGGCTGCTGATCATCATTCCGGCGGGGAGCGAGTGCGACGCTGCGGCTACTTTGAGTGATCCCACATATCGCACGCATCCCGTGACACTCTGATACAAGCGGACTCTGGATGCATTATTAGTTGACCTGCTGGATATGTGTGCTGCCTCGGCGTACTCAGCGACCGAGCGAACGGCTCCAGCCGCGGATGGCCTCGCCAGCCGCGCGTGTCACCCCCTGTCACCCCCAGCCATTCCCTGCTGGCCCTCGCTGGGTCGTGGCCCGTTCCGATTAGCACGCGGCAGCCGTACAGCCCTCCAAACTGCTGCTGCTGTCCATGCTTGCCCGCACCGCCACCGGCACTGGCACGCCTCGCAGGTGGACCGCTTGGTGGGGCCTGACTGTTGCGAGTCCGCGCTGTGCGTGCCTTCGTCATCCACCGCAGCGGCCGCGGCGGCGGGCTCGCCGGCACCCGGGTACGAGGAGGCGTGGTGGTACGGCTGATAGTGGTCTGGTGCGTGGCCTGGGAGTCTTAGATGCGTGGCCGCATGGGGCTCGGCGCCGTGCGTGCGTCCAGGGGCGTCGATTACCTATGCGCGCAAGACAACCTGAGCCCTGGCCACGATCTGCGCTGGAAGCAATGGGAACGCCAGTAGTTGTCAGGTCCGTCAGATTGAGGATCAGGCACCGCTTGCCATGCCTATTTAAACTGTTTGGGCAGCAGGGACTGTCCATTTTATTTGGTGTCATTGCGTACGAGATGACATGGGCAATTATTTGAGCTCCCTTACGTTTCCCTTGATGCCCGTAACCATGGCTCCGTAACCATGCCGCGTACGTAAAATCATCCATGTGACATAAACCTAGTTCATGCAGCACGTTGCTAAGCCATGCGCACTCTTGTCTATCAAGCAATCGAAGCAATCTGTGGTTTCATTGAATGTGAGCGCACCCACGGGCGCACGGAACTCACTTGTTGCATTTATCCTTCGTTCCGAAGGCCCACACAACGGAGCTGTCATTGTGCCACAGGAAATCGTGTGTTGAGATGAGCTTGCAGTTTGATTATTGATTGCGCCAATCAAGCACGCACGCTCGCCGGCGCTAACCGCAAGTCGTGTGAGTGGCAGTGTCATGCCCGCTTTATTTGGCGTGCCGCCATGAAGGGGCCTGCGTGCGGATGCTGGACGTGAACGTGAACGTGAGTGCGGTGGGCGGTGTGTGATGTCACCTGATCTAGTGTGCGGACTGCGGAGGAAGTCTGTTTGTCGGTGTCCGCGATTAGTCCGATGTTGGTTGCCCCCATCCCAGCCCACGGTAGTGCATGGTGGGACACTGCGGCTGGAGCGAGTAGCTGGAGGCGGCCGGGTGGAGGCCCGGAGCACTGGATGGGGGTTGACAAGAGGTCGTGTTGGAGCGACTATAACCAGCCAAATAAAGATGCACGAGAACGCAAACTTCTTACGGTGTTGGCGTCGCGAGCGCCCACTGGGAATAATAGCCGTGCGGTCGTGAGTCGGATGTGTGCGTGTGTGTGCGACTCTTCTGCTGAGCGCAAGAGACCTACATGTGAGTGGTTATTGCACCATGGCGTGTGTCACAATAATGTCAGAACGCATGCATTATGCGTGTGGCAGCAGTGCAGCGCAGAGCGGGTGACGGGCATTTGCTGTGCGGGGCGAGGCGTTGGTGCCCGAGGGCGGTTGGCCCAGGGAGGCATGCATGGCATGGCATGGCATGGAGGAATGGAGCATGGTTTGCCGACAGAGAGTACCATATTTTGGTCGTGTTGGAGTGGCTTCCAGCGGCCGTCTCTCAATCCAGCCTACCGTATCCTAGGCGTGCTAGTCCTTGACCGTTAGTTTGGTAATGAGGCACCCAAGACGAGGCACCCGTCCATTGGCCAGTACACACAGCATGCTCGCTCAACTTACAAGCCGCCCGAACGTGCGTGACTGCTGCACGCAGTGCCGGCCCAGCGGTCGTATCTTCCATCTTTAGCCGGGGCGGGGCGAAAAGATGACCCTTAACCTTGATCTTTCGGCAAAAGATGTCCCTTCGGCCCCTTCTTTTACCCCCACTGTGCCGCTGCCCTCTCGCCCCGACGCAGCCCCTGCTGGCCAGCAATGCCCAGGCCAACACACGGCTATGCACAGCTGCACGACGGCGGCGACGTGATGTGATGTGATGTGATGTGATGTGTGGTACAAGGGATGGGCACGTCGTGCATTCCTATCTTGGCCGAGACCGAGGCTCGGGCCGGGGGGGCCCTTTTAACCGATGTGTTCATTCGCTCCAATGGTACTAACCGTCGCGCTACCCAGCCCTGCCCAACCGCCGCGCCCCACCCGCACGGCGCCCCCCCAAACGTGACAGGGCCGCCTTCGCCCAGTGCGTGGGGTCATCGCTAGGTAGTCACATCCCATCCAGCCATCAATCATGATGTCGATCACGGCTTTTGCCGGGGCTACCCAAGACGCTGCCCGGCTTCTGCTGCCGCCCCCTGCTGTTCACCATCACAACCGCCACCGCCACCATCGCCAGCACCACCACCGCTGTAGCAAACACCCTCTCATCCCGGCAGGGGCCCGTCCTGGCGCATGCCAGGAGCTAAGAATGGGCCAGCCTCATGCATGCCAGGAGATTTTTGGGACCCCCTAGAATAAGCCTGCACCCTGCTCCTCTTGCAGCGACTCCCATCACACGGTGATCACCACTGCCCACGCGGCCGCTCCTGCCGCGCCCCCCAACCCCACACTGGGCCCCCCGGCACTTCACAGCATCACAAGATACGTCACCGCCACATGGACGGCCAAGTGCCCCCCCCCTCCTGCCCTGCTGCTGCCTACCCTGCCACAACCACTCCACCTATCCCTGCACCACCCCCTTCCCCTCCACCTCCCCCTCCTCCTACCATCCCAGCACCCCGCCCTCCACTCCCTCATCTCTGCCTGCCGCCGCCGCCCGCCCGCCGCGCCTGCTTCTCCCACCCCTTCACCCCTCATCACTGCCCGCCGCCGCCGCCCGCCCGCCGCGCCTGCTTCTCCAGGTAGCGCTCCCAGCGGTTGTGGTCCAGTTCCGCCAGGCTGTCCAGCGGCGCTATGGCGGCCAGGTAGCGCGTGAGGCCCGCCAGCTCGCGGTCCGTGTGCCGCGTCAGGTGCGCCTGTGGGGTGTGGAGGTGTGGAGGTGTGTGGAGGTGTGGAGGTGTGTTAGAGAGCACAAGGGAAAACGACAGCAAGGACCTTGCGTGCGGTGCTGCAAGTCGCGACGGAAGGCATACGGATATTACCTCAGGACATCACCTGGTCACCTCGCTGCGCTGACCGCCGACCGGCTTACCATCCGGAAATCGCGCAACCCCCGCTACTCTAAACCTTGAGGGGGGAATTAGTGTCCACTCGCTCTCAAGGGTGCATCCCTATGCGTGTGCTCACGGTACCGTGAGGCCCAGGCACTCGATAAGTCCCAGGTCCCAGTTCCCAGCGCTCGCCGCTACTCCTGGCCGCTACGTCCAAGCTCCCGCCCGATCCTCGAGGAAATGCTCACCTACGCGATTTGGGAAAAGGATCAAGCACAGGGCGGCAATAGGGGAGTGTCACGAACAAGAGCGAAGAATCGTGGCGGTGCGGCGAGCAAGAGCGAACACGCAGCCCAGTCCCAGCCCAGATAACTATGAGGGGTTGCGCGATTTGGAAAAGAGAGGGAGTGTAAGCGGACGCAAGCGAATAAACAGCGGGAGATCGCATGGGCGCATGCACGACGGCAATGGCATGGTGTGCGTGTGCACCATGGGCTGGCGGGGGACACATCCCCCGGAGGTGTGTGTGGGTTGGGTGTGGGTGTGGGTGGGAGTGTGGAGGTGTGGGGGTGTGGTGTGTGTGAGGTGTTGGGTGTGTGGGAGTGGGGGGGCGGATGTGGACGTGTGGAGGTGTGGGTGTGGGTTGGGGCGAGTGGTGTGGTGTGGGGGTGCGTACTAGAGAGGACAAGGAGGAGGTGCGCAGGTGGTGCGAGAGGCCAGACGTCCGACAGGCAGTACGTATGTGTCACCGCCATCACCACCGCCCATGTGCTGTTCCGATCCTGTCCGTTTAACCATTGTTGCCCCTGCCCACCCCACCGAGCACCTTGCGGAACCATGCGTGAACAAACCATCTGGCAAACTCCAACAATCATTACCTCACCCCACCGCACCTTGCGAAAGGGCCGGATGACCAGGCCTTGCTGCGGGTTCATGATGTAGTTGCGCCTACAGTGCCATGCACACACACGGTTTTACACGCACACGTAAATACACATGTGTGCATTGGTTTGGTTTGAGGCAGGTTGGGCAAGCAGCAGGGTCTGCGCCGGCGGCAGGCAGCGGCGTGTCGGGACGGCGTGTGTCCACCCCTGGGCGGCGGAGCCCCCGGCGCCTGCGGCGCAGGATGCTGTAGCCGCAAACGCGGGTCTGCAACCACCGCCCACACGCCCCGCATCCCAGCTTGGGCTGGCATTCACGCCCTCCCCCACAAACCCACATCAGGGTGAACCCCTTTCCCCCACACCCACACCCCCCAAACTCACTTGAGGTCGTCCAGCATGATTGTGTTTCCGGGCGTGTACTGGCCCGGGAACTTCTCCCAGATGAACTGCGGGTGGTGCGGCAGGGCGTTGGGGGTTGTGAACACCAGCCCAATCTAAACTAAGCTAAGTGGGGCGGGGCGGGGCGGGGCGGGGCGGGGCGGGGCGGGGCTTAGGTGGCACGGGGCGGAAATGGCATGTCACCACACAATTTTTCTATCTGGGCGGCGACTGCACTGCCCGCCACCAGCACCCCATAAACACCCGCCCCACCTGCAGCGGCCTGCAGTCGAATACGCCTCCCCCCCGCCTGCCCCATTCAAAACTCTTCTCCCGGCCCCAGCCCCCCACCTGCAGCGGCTTGCAGTCGAACACGCCGTACTTGTCGGTGTGCACCGTCACCATGGCCGTGTGGTCCAGCAGGCAGCAGATGGAGTAGTTCGGGTTGCCCAGCACGCCCAGCTCCTGAGGGGTGTGTGTTCGTGGTAATGACGTTCATGATTATTTAGGGAAGTTGAGGGGTTAGCGGGGGGGGGAGATGAACAGGGCGGGGGTCCATGCATGATTGGTCAAGACGAGATGATGGGGGTGGAAAGGAAGGTTGGAAACACGGTACAGGGGGGGCTGGAATTCATGAAATTGTATGAGTGAGGGGTTTCAGGCGCGGTGGGAGGGGGCGGCAGGCGGGGTCAGGTGGTGCGTGTGTGTTGCAGCTGCGGTTCGGCTGCCCCTCCCCCCACACACGTGCGCGGGCGCGCCTGCCGTCTGTGACCCGTGACCCATGATCCCCCGCCGCGATCCGGCCGCCTCTGCGCCCAGCCCTGCTCCTCCATCCACGCGTTCCACACACTACGCCGCTCCCTGCTGCCCCGCCCACCGCGCCGCCCCGCCTGCCGCGCTCCCTGTCCCCATCCGCACCCCCACCCGCATCCCCACTCGCACCCCCACGCCCAGCCCCACCCCTACCTTCATCTTGACTTCCACCCATTTTTTACTCGTCGCCGACCTATGGGGTGAAGCAAGGGGTGAGGCACGGGAGTGGGGGTGCGAGTGGGGATGCGGGGATTGGATGCATACGGCGAAGCGGTACGGTTAGCGTGGGCTGGTACTCACAACCCCTGCCCCCCAGCCAGGTCCTTGCACCATATTTGCAACCACCTTTGCAACCCTTTCCCCCCGTCCCCCCTCGTTGCATTTGCCCATGTGCCCATTTGCCTAGTTAGCTGCTTTAGTTTGGGATGGTGTTTACCGTCGCCCCCTCGCCATCCCATACCCAAACACACACCTCAACACCCAACCCAGCCCACCCACCCACCCAGCCCAGCACACGCTCACCATATGATGATGTCATAGTCCTGGTAGGCGGAGGTGAGGAACTCGTGCAGGAAGGGGCGGGCCAGCTCCTGGCGGCGGGCGGGCAGGACCGTGTATACGTGTGCGTGTGTTAGATATCACAAGGTAAAACGACAGCAAAGACTGTGCGTGCGGTGCAGCAGGTCGCGTGTGTGCATGTGTGTGTTTGCGTGTGTGTGTCTGTGGGTGACGGTGTCTGAGGTACAGCAGCCGGAGCGGTGGAGACGGCTGCGCGCAAGCGGTGGCAATGGACGGCGAGGGCATGCACGGTGCCGGCCCCCGCCCTCGCCCTCGCCAGCGCGTGCAGCATTCCTCTGCGGGGGTTGCGGGAAGAAACGCCCCCTCTCAAACACCCCCAGCCCCGACCCCCCCCCCTCAGCCCGGCACAACCTCCCACACACCCAAACTCCCAAACCCCCAAGGCCCCAACCCCTAACTCGCACCTCGGGCCGCTCGGCTGTTGACCCCAGGTCAAATATGGTGTAGTCGATCTGCGCGGGAGGGCAGGGCGGGGTGCATGGTTGCGGGAGGTAGTTGGGGGGGGGGCCGACTGAGAGCCCTTTAACACAGGGGACCATGCGCCGGCTGCTGTGCACCATCGCTTGCGGGGCCGGCCTGCTGCGAGCAGCCTGGGGCATGCGTGTGTGCGGCCCAGACCCCCCCCGCCGCTGCCAGGTCCAAGCCACAGCCGGCCTGTCAGCGCAGTCTGCACCCCCCTCTCACATCAACCTCCAGGCACCTCGTGCCCGTAACCCCCCTCTCGCGTCAATCACCAGGCACCTCCTCCCCGCACCACCCCGCTCCCATCAAACCTCCAAGCTCCCCCACTTCCCCCCCCGCTCTGACGTCAATCACCACGCACTTCTTAACCATCCCCCGTTCCCCACCCCCTGTGTGAACCCCCCCGCAATTGGGGATTTGGAGAAAACTACCCCCGCTCTCACATCAATGACCAGGCACTTCTTGTCGCACCCCGTGTCCCCTATCTAGTTCGGTTGGTTTAGCTTGGGCTCGTATTCACAAACCCTCTCTCACATCAACCCCCTTAACCCCCAAGCAGCTCTTCCGTTACCCCCCCCCCCCGGGCTGGCAGCGTTGTGGGGAGCCGTACGCGGCCCGCACGCTGCCTGCCGCATCCCTTGCCACTAACCGCCCCCATGCCGGCAGCGCCTACCTCTTAACCCGTTCTGACGCCCCCACCTTTCTCTTTTGCCACCCAGGCTCGTGCGTGATGTACTTTGTGCTGTCCATACCCTTTACCTTCCGCCGATGCGCCTCGGCCCTTTCATTGTGCCCCGCCCTTTCGAACCTCGCCTTTCCCCTTAACCGCATGTCGCTCTTCTGGCCCGGCGCTTGCTGCCTGGCGCCGGGGTCATCTTCCTGGTCGCCACGTAAGTCGTGTGTTTTGCATTTGCGTGTTCGCGTGTCTGTTTCTGCTGTGCGCGAGCCGAGCCTGGGTGGCATTTCGTCGACGGCGCGCCGACCTCGCCCCGTCTACGCCCTTCGCCCCGAAACGAAAAGAGTACACCGTTCCCCTATATTGCCGCAAACTGCATTGCCTGCTCCTTGTCTAGTTCAGCTTGGTTTAGCTTGGGATGGTATTCACAACCCCCCCCCCCGCTCTCACGTCAATGACCAGGCACTTCTTGCCCGGCCGCGGCGGCGCCAGAATCTTCACCTCCACGCTCTTGATGCGCCGAGCCAGCTTCTCCTGCGGGCGGCGGGGCGTGTGTGTATGAGTGTGTGTTAGACCCGCACACATGCGGGCACGCTGCGGGCGAGCCTAAACCCCGTGCCATGCACATCCACACGCCACACGCCCCCGCGCACCCACCTGCACCTCCGGCTGGTCCCGCACCGCGATGTTGGCCATCAGCTCATCCGCGCCGATGTCGAAGTCGTCCTGCGTGTGTGTGTTCAGAGAAGACACACAAGGAAACACGCAGGACGGTGAGTGTGATGCAGCAATACGGTCGCCAGGTTATCACCTTCGCCGTCCTGTCGTGTGTTCAACCCCCGCCATCCCCAACGCCCCCCAGCACCGACTCCCCCGGCGTTGGGCTGGTACCGTTTCCCCCTTGGGCTGGTATTCACCCCCCCCCCTCAACCCCGCACCCGTCAACTACGTCAACCGGACACCCCTCAGGCCCCCGCGGCCACCGTGCGGGCCGACGCGCCTGGCGGCCGCCCCCGCCGCGCCCCCCCCCCCCCCCGCCGCCCCCCGCCGCACCTGCACCTCGGGCGCCGCCTCCTCCTCCTTCGCCACCGCCTCGATGGCGGCCTCGGGCGTGCTGCGTGCGTGAGCGGCAATGTGGTTATGCGGCAGGGCGCATGAGGGTCGGAGGGAGGTGAGGAAGGGTGGGGTGGGAAGGGAGGGGAGTGAGGGGAGCTCTGGCCGTGTCACCCTCAGCGCGCAGCACGGGCAGGCAGCCCTCACCCGCCCCACCGCCCGCCCAGCCCGCGGCCCTTGCCCCCACATTGCAAATGGGTTGAAGCACCCCGCCCATCCACACTCTGCCCACACACGCCCACACTCAACCCACATGCCGCCCACACACGCCCCCCCTCCCCACACGCGCCGCCCACCCCATCATCATCAGCTTCACGTTGGGCTTGATGGCCAGCTCCCCCACCGGCGCCTCGTCCCCGGCGGCCTTGCCGTCCTTGGTCTTGAGGCCCAGGATCTGTGTGTTCCGTGTGTTAAAAACAACAATCAGACGGACAAGAAAGCCCACAAAACACGCGCTCGCAATTAGATACAGATACCGTGTTCCGTGTGTATGTGCGTGTGGGTGGGCAGGCGGCATTGGGCGGCGCGCCCGCATGCAGGAAAGCAGGGAAGCGCGATGTGCTGATAGACCTATAACGAGCCGCTAATGATTGTGGCTCAGTGTAGGGTGACGGGAGCGGCCTACTGTAGCCTGCTGATGGCTGTGGTCGCAAAGTGGCCGGAGCTGGCGGCGCTGCAGGCGGCGGCGGATGGGGCGGAGAAGGAGGTGCAAGGTGGAGGTGTACAGCTGCTGCGTGAAGACTAACCACCGGCGTGCTGGTGGCCTGGCAACCGCCGGTGTCGATGTCGCGTGCCACGGCTCCGTCAAGGGTGCGAACATTACGAAGAAAGAAACAGTCCAATGATGAATCTCTGGCCCAGGGGAAACCGCAAACCCCCTCATGCATGCGTGCCGCTGCCGCGGCCCCCACCTGTGCCAGATGCACACTCGCCAGCAACAGTGGGGTAGGGGCACCTCTCACTCAGAGCCGCGAGTCAGTGCTGCCTTCGCACGCACACGCACACGCACACGCACACGCACACGCACACGCACACGCACACGCACACGCACACGCACACGCACACGCACACGCACACGCACACGCACACGCAAGTACCGGGAACTGCTGGCCACTTTCCCCCAGCTGTACTACCGTGACCGTATCGCCCTCGCCGCCGCCCGCGCCGCCCACAACACCACGGGCCATGGCCCCGCCACCGCCGCCGCCCCTGGCCCCGCTGCGCCCCCGATCCCCCCCCTCGCACCCTCCACGAAATCACGCAGCGCCTCTACGCGCAGCAAACAGCCAGCCCCCACGCGGTCGCCCTGCCTCGCGGCCGCCAACGCCTTTAACCGCCGTCGTGGACACGCCTCCATGGACCCTCTGCGGTGGAGACCGGCTCCCCGCGACTCTCACTATCAGGCGGGTGGCTTTGTTGTGTGTATGCGTCGTGGGAGTCTTGAGTGCCGTGGGTTACTACGGGTTACGGTCGGGTATGCGGGCTGCGGGCGGGTATGGGTCGCGGGGTTTTCTGTTTTAGGGGTTCCGACGTGCGGTCGGCCGTGCGGGCTCCGGGCGGGTATGGGCTGTCGGCAGGTGTGGGTGGGGCGGGTTTTCGTTGTGCTGGTGTGCCGCCGGCACGCGCAGCAGGCAGCTGCGGACGGGTGGGCTGCGCGTCGGCGGGCACGGGGTGTGTCCAATGGGGTTGGGTGCGTGCGGCAGGGCTGCGGAAGTTTTCTGTCGGTGGCTTCCAGTTGTGGTTCCCGCGCTCGCCGCCACGCGCGGCGCCCGGCCTCTCCGCTTCTGCGCATTAGCTGTAACCGCTACGCCTGCCACCCTTCCCGCCTCGCCTGATCCCACCGACGTGGCCTCTGCGGCCACGAGCATATCTAGATAGACTCGGTGACGCCGTGGAGTGGGGAGCGGGGGATCAGCCCCGCCAGCCCACGGCGCGCACACACGCACACACACGCACACGCGGGATTAACGTTATAGGCGGGCTCGCGGGTGCAGGGGACGTGTCGTTTTGCCTTGCCCCGTCAGCCCCCATCCGGGTCTCTGGAACCGCCGCCCGCTACGCGTCCCCATGCAGCCTCGCGCTATTTGCTCCCTCGCCGCGCCGAATTCGTTCCCTTCCGTGGGCATTAGCATAGTAAGTGGGTGAGCATTGGGCTGCGTGTTAGGTAGCCTTGTAGCTTGCTTGTTGCACGCCGCCCCCGTTTCGCCATTGCCATTTCACCTGCCCCTGACACTGCTGTGCTGCCGCCTCATGCTTTCACTTTGCGCTCGCCTGTAGGTGAGCATGGCTACGGACAGCGGGCGGGAAACAGGGAATTAGGCGTGCCAGGCGAACGTTTCTAGCACGTCGATGGCGCAGCGCATGGACGCATACAGGTGCACCTCGGGGACGAGGCTGAATGCCAAACGCCCGGGTAGGGGATTCCAGTCTCTATTTGCGGGTAAGTATGCAATGGTAGACAACGAGGGCAACATCGCCAATGCGGAGCTCGGTAACCGGCGTAGGTATTGGTACGTAACTGCGCGCGCGTGATCGGCGGGCCTTGTTGTCCGTCATGCTGTTGCTGTCATTAACACGCACACGCACACGCACACGCACACGCACACGCACACGCACACGCACACGCACACGCACACGCACACGCACACGCACACGCACACGCACACGCACACGCACACGCACACGCACACGCACACGCACACGCACATGCACACGCACACGCACATGCACACGCAGCATACCGTATCACACACGGGCGTGTCTAGGGTGTTTGCGATTCGTCGTGAACTGGAGGGTGGCTGTGCTGTGGCTGTCTGCAGGCAGCATGGGGCAGCGCCGCACGTGGCGCACGTCCCCAGCTGACCCCATCAGCGACTCAACCCCGCCTCCTCTCCCTCCAAGGAGTGACACAGCCGACCCCCACCTGCCGTGCCAACCGCTGCAATCACCAGCCCCGGCCTTCCTCTCCGCCGTCATCCCGCCCACCCCCAAGCCCCAGCATGCTTGGGCTGCGCGGGGCGACCCGAAAAAGGGCTGGGGCTTTCAGGTACCCCACCGGTCTGCCGAGCTTCATCAGCCCTGCCGACTGCATCATCAACCTCACCTTCTGCCGTTTAGCGAGCACATTCGTCTCCCCCTCAAGGCGGTGCTTCAGCGTCGCGACCGTGTCGGTGGGCTCCAGCGAAAAGACGAACTCTTTGCCGCTCCACTTGATGCCCACCTCTACCGACATTTTATTTCAGTGAGAAGCGAACTCAACAGTATTTAGCTTACGGGGCGAGCGGGCGAGTGACGCGATGAATGGCGGAACGTCTGCGTGCTGTTCCAGGAGTCTTAGAAAATGTCGGCGAAGGTAACGAGCGATATTTAAGAATTAAACGGTCAGACCTCACTAATAGACTGCTGGTGACAGCGATCGGCACGCCGTGTTTGGCGGGAAAATCGCCCGGTACCACAGGGTTACCCCCACACTTGGCGGCAGGCACACATACGTGTGCGGATCGCTGCAACGTCCCTTACGCCCGGGTAAGCACCAAACCGCTGCTTGACCGTAGCGGTACCGCATGCGGTGGAACGGGCAACGTGCTTTGGCCGTGCAGACGGAGGCGTCCTGGGCCGTGCCGTATTGCGGCGCGGGTGTTGCCTACCCATGCTGCCCCATCCCATCCCACCGTTACCCACCGCCAGTGCTAGGCCCGCGCGTATGAAGTGTGAACCCATTGCTGGCCTACAGGTGTCTTGATACCCACACGCTTCTACCTACAACTGAGGGATGGGTTGCGCACGTTGCCGTGGCACGCTTTCACACTTTCCCGTCCGACCAACTGATATGATGAATGTGTCACCCCTCGGTGCCCACCCTCTGTCCCCGAATCCCCGATGAGCCCTTCACAGGGGCCCAGGGCAAAGGCCGAGCGACCGCTACCGTGTTGATGATCGCCAGCCGTCCCTTTCCAGACGCCTCCCAGTCGTAGTAGAAGTCTTACATTTGCGGGAGTGCAAGCAGCGCCGCAGATGCACCCGGGTGCCACTCCCGGTTTGGGCTGAGTCCAGAGGGCCCCGCATCTTGGAGGCGCCGGTAGCACCTTCAGAACCTTTCCTCCAAGGCTGTTTGACACGGCGTTGCGACATTGGGCCGGGGTTGACCTTGGAGGAGAGGGTCGGAAGTGTCATACGGCGCATTCCGTCCGGGGGGTGCAATTTCCCAGCCAAACCCGCACGCGCCGACGGCACCGGAGTTTATGCCCGGGAACTGCTCAGGGACCTTAATATATGTCATGTGATGCCACTTCAGCGGCCAAGGGGCTTGGACTCAGGCAGTCCCCAGGGAAGTGCCGGAGTGGCACCCGGGTGCACAGATGGGCGTTCTGAACGCGATCCGCGCGGTTCCGCGTGTGCGCTCGCGTGCGTGCCCGCGAAGCACGGAACTTAGCCCCTGCGCCCAGCTATCAGTGCCGACTGATCGTCTGATCGTGGCCTGCACCGACGTTTGTTGTAGTCGATATCAGGGGGGGCTCTCCTGATCGATATGCATATTAGCGGGGGGGGTGCCCCCCCCTGCGCCCCCCCACAAGCGGGGGGAGGGACACCCTCCCCCCTGCACCCCCCCTCCCATACGATTCTCTTAGCCCACGGCTGAGGCACGTCCCTTAGGAAGTTGGGGGAGGGGGGTGCAGGGGGGAGGGTTTCCCTCCCCCCGCCGGCGAGGAGCGCGGAGGGGCAGCAGCCGGGGTCGCCGAGCTGGCACTTCTCGACGGTCCTAAAAGGTCACAGCACCTCGCAACTGTGCATGACTTTGCGCACCAACCATACTAGTTAATAAAGCTTCCTGCGTATTTCGCGAAAGCTTTCATCTTTGCCGATCGGCAAGAGCGCGTTCACATTTTCGGGCAAATGCGCTCGGTAACATGCCAGTCTGTGTTGCTAGTATATTGCGCTGTAACGCATTGCTGCGTGCATTCTCGCGCATGCCGAAACTGCGCAGTTACTTGCTTCGTTCATACGCTGCTCTCGCTCTCGCGGCCTGGGAAGAAGATCACGTATATAGGAAGGTGCGACCAATCGATCATGCTAATTAGTTCAGCCGGAATCGCGCTGTAGCGCAAGCGCACAAGATTGCGCCATTTTTTTGACTTCATATGTAGATAGCTGGGCTGACTTTTGTGTGTGTGGTTACAGAGTGGTGCGCACGTTCTTGCGTGCCTTCCTGCTGCGTGTAAACCGGAGGCCCGGGCCGGGGTGACCCTTATAACGCCAGTGCATGATTGTCCTATTTATTGTTCTCCCCTTGCAAGATTGCATTGGTTACAGGAGGGACCTGCTGACGCAGCTCACGAGCCAGCGAGCACGTACTAGTACGGACGCCCTGCTCTAGACCTCAGGGGCGCGCCACCTGCAGCGCCGACAGCCTACTCTGCGCCTTGGGCTAATAGGCCTTGCTCCCATGGGAGCGCCACCATCTTCTAAACTCAATCTCCTTCCTCTTCAACTGTAATGAAAGTCGGCTTATTGATCCACATACTCCCGTCTTCCCTTCTTTCAATCCAAGGGTGGCCTGGTGGGATTTCGTCCCACCCCCTTGGCTTGATGCCCAGGCTCACATACGTCTGCAAACGCTCCCAAAAGTCTGCTATAACTTGCGTTTTAATCCTGCTAATCGCTGTTTCTTCTACCTTGCCTTGTTCCCCTCTGGAGGCAAAGGGGGACTTCCCTTGCAAGGGGGACTTCCCTACTTCTATGCAGTGCCCGTATCTTCCATCTACGCTGTAGAAATTTGCCCCAAATCCGCCGAAGGCGGAGAAAAATGTTTGGGGTTTGGGGCCGCGCATCTACGGAGCGTAGACGTTTTGGGCGGATTTTAGTGTGTGTGGTTACAGAGTGGTGCGCACGTTCTTGCGTGCCTTCCTGCTGCGTGTAAACCGGAGGCCCGGGCCGGGGTGACCCTTATAACGCCAGTGCATGATTGTCCTATTTATTGTTCTCCCCTTGCAAGGGGGACTTCCCTACTTCTATGCTCCCAGATGGAGCTGAGTAATGCAGCTAACTTGACAGGCTCAGATTTCAGCATCACTTCGCGCATGCTTAGGCTAAAGTCTAGGCCACTGCACGCTCGTAACTCGGTGTAGGCAGCACATTGCATCAGGACGTGGTGCTCATCCTCCACCTCATTGGCCGTACATAGTGGGCACGTCCTCTCCTCCCTAGGCCTCTCCCAGGCACGGTTCGCGGTGATTGGCCAGCAACATAAACGGAATCTCATCAAAAGCTTATGCTGTGCAACCGGTATGAATGCTCTACTGTGTTCGTGCAGGGTCGGCGGCGCGGACCCTAGTGCGCTTAGCCCCATCCAATGCTTGTGTTTGCACATGTGTATGCCGGGTTGCTTGCCGTCTGAAGGGAATGCGTGCGGGTCCGCTACCAGCCTCTCGTGCTCCCACGCCCTCGTCAAATGGCCCCTGAAGGTAGATAAGATAGGTCCATCGGGTAGGACCGTGCTTGCCCTCCACTCCTCTCTGGACTCGTGTGTGCCTGGCCAATGCCACGCGTCGACACCCTGTGCCGCCACAAAACGGAACAGCCGCGCGCACCACCCATCTCCCATTGGATTCGCCCATGCCTCCCGTGCCTCGTCGACTAGTGCATCAAAGGCCAGACTTCTGTTTTGCGCGGAAATCCTATTGTAAAAACCCAGACATTGTTTGGCTATGAAAAAGTGCAGCGGCAGTTGGGCCAGCTCCGCAAACAGGAGACGGTGTGACGGTTTGGCTGCTCCCACTGTCTGTCGCATGTATTGGACCTGCAGCTTTACGGCCTCGTCACGCAAACATGCCTCAAATGCGCCCTGTGCTAGGTTGTTCCTGTCATTTGGCGGTATTTGGCGCGGATTTGGCGGTATTTTAGACAGGGAGCGTAGATGGTTTGGGGGTTTTGGAGGCGTGCCCCTAGGAAAATTTTTCCGGGCGTAGATGGCGCGGGAGGGGTCATCTACGCTGTGTAGACGCCGGGGGCCAAAAGCCATCTACATGATACGGGCACTGCTTCTATGCTCCCAGATGGAGCCGAGTAATGCAGCTAACTTGACAGGCTCAGATTTCAGCATCACTTCGCGCATGCTTAGGCTAAAGTCTAGGCCACTGCACGCTCGTAACTCGGTGTAGGCAGCACATTGCATCAGGACGTGGTGCTCATCCTCCACCTCATTGGCCGTACATAGTGGGCACGTCCTCTCCTCCCTAGGCCTCTCCCAGGCACGGTTCGCGGTGATTGGCCAGCAACATAAACGGAATCTCATCAAAAGCTTATGCTGTGCAACCGGTATGAATGCTCTACTGTGTTCGTGCAGGGTCGGCGGCGCGGACCCTAGTGCGCTTAGCCCCATCCAATGCTTGTGTTTGCACATGTGTATGCCGGGTTGCTTGCCGTCTGAAGGGAATGCGTGCGGGTCCGCTACCAGCCTCTCGTGCTCCCACGCCCTCGTCAAATGGCCCCTGAAGGTGACTTTTGGTCGCGGCTTGCTGCGTTCGTGAGTCTCTGCCGGCCTCCGCGCCGCTGGGACCTAGTCCCAAACCAGCACCCATTCCTAGCGTCAGACGATGTGGGAGGGGTTATCTTTGTGGGCCCAGCGGCGGACTCGCCACCGGCCTCTCCCTAGCTTGTCTGCTTAGGGACTCGCAAGAGGTAGTCTTTATGACGCCGACCCGCGGCTTAGGTTAGCAGCGCGTGCGTTTGCAGTGAGCCTGGCTCGGGGTTCCTCCCCTCCCCGGAGGCGAGGAGCATGGGGGTCATTCGGGGTTCCCTCCTCGAGTGAGCGTGCGTGTTTCGCACGTTTTTGGAGCCCTGGCTTGTCCACGGCTGTCGTCCCACATGTAATCTCTTCTGCTAACCAACGTACGCAATTAGCCGGGTGCTCTACCACATGGAGTTCTCGGGCCTGCCGTCCAAGACGGCCCTGTCGGACTTCGGGGACACCTTGGCCCGGTTCGTGGACCGCCGCATTCTCACTGCGCCACCGCCGGGCTCGGGCTGTGCCCGCCTGCCTGGTCTTCCCACGGACTGCATCGCCCTTCCGCCGCGCGATGGTGGCTTTGGCCTACTGCCGGTGGCGGAGCACACGCGTGCGCGGCATGCAGTTTTGGCCGTGCGCTGGCTGCAGCATATGCACAGTCCTGCCGCCGGTGCCTATGTGCCTCCGTGGACGACCGCAGCTACTGCCCTGATGCAGCGACTGCACATCGCCGCCCACCCGTTGTGTATCCTGACGGTGGCGCGTGCGGCCGACGGCGTGGGTCCCGCCCGCGAGGGGTGCGCTATCCTTGGCCACCCCGCGCCCGCGACCTGCCCCGCCTTCGCTCGCCTCCTTGGCGCGCTCAGTTACCTGCCGCCCATCTCGGTCCTGCGGCCGGCCGTGCTGACTCCTGGGCCGTGGTGCTACGCAATGCCGCTGTGGGGCAACCCGGTCCTGCCAAGCACGACCGGTCTGGCGGCTGGCGGCTTGGAGCTGGACTTTCCGGACCTGGTGGCGCTGCCGGGTATGCTGACGCTTGGCGTGGCGGTGCGGTGCTGGGAGGCGCTGTCCGACGTGCGTCAGGTGCTGGCATCGCAGCCCCATGGTGCGCTAAGCCCGCGCATTGCCCGGCGCTGCACCAACCTGTATAAGCGCGCGGTCCTGCGCCCTATCTTGGGCGTCACCGACCTGGCTGATATTCCGCTGGCGCTGCAGTCGGGTGCTGCCGCCGCCCTCCAGCTGGATTCTTTGCTGGCACGCGTGCCGGCGACGTGGAAGGCGGCGGCCTCCGCGACGCTGCGCGCGCCTGGCGGCGGCAGCACTGCGCCTCCCGCCCCTCAGGTGTGGCTGCTTCTCGCGCAGAGCCTGGGGTGGCGCCTCGGCGCGGCGGAGGTGCCGCTGCTGACCCTCACCGTTAAGCAGGCGACCCTTCTGCAGTTGGCGCCTACGTACGACGCGCTTCGCGCGCGCCACATGGCTTTTGTCCAAGAGGCCTACAGTGGTGCCAACCCGCCGGCGGAGGCAATTCATGCGCTGCGGGCGGCGTTGGCCCGGCTGTGGGCGCTGGTCTGGGAGCCGCGACACAAGGAACCCCTCTGGCGCCTGGCTGTCAATGGTTTCTCGGGCTTTGGGATGCATAAAGCCCGGGCAGCCGCGGGGAATGCTGATAAGTGCCCCTGCGGTGTGCTGATGACTGCTGGGGCTAGGGAGCACCACTTCTGGAGCTGTGACGTGGCGGGGGCTCTGCGTGATGTGTTGCAAGAGCATGCGGGCTTGGACGTTGCGCGGCACCAGTTGTGGTTAGTACAGGCGCCTCCAGGGCTGGCGCAGGCGGTGTGGGACATCGTTTGCTTAGCTGCTGTGGCTGCCATGGAGTACGGCCGACAGCGCCTCTACGCGAGCCGGAGTGATTCGGGTGGGACCGTAGGGGTTGCTGTTGTGCGAAAAATCGGTGTGGAGGTGGTGGCTGACTTTTGGTCGCGGCTTGCTGCGTTCGTGAGTCTCTGCGGCCTCCGCGCCGCTGGGACCTAGTCCCAAACCAGCACCCATTCCTAGCGTCAGACGATGTGGGAGGGGTTATCTTTGTGGGCCCAGCGGCGGACTCGCCACCGGCCTCTCCCTAGCTTGTCTGCTTAGGGACTCGCAAGAGGTAGTCTTTATGACGCCGACCCGCGGCTTTGGTTAGCAGCGCGTGCGTTTGCAGTGAGCCTGGCTCGGGGTTCCTCCCCTCCCCGGAGGCGAGGAGCATGGGGGTCATTCGGGGTTCCCTCCTCGGGTGAGCGTGCGTGTTTCGCACGTTTTTGGAGCCCTGGCTTGTCCACGGCTGTCGTCCCACATGTAATCTCTTCTGCTAACCAACCCTGGCTTGTCCACGGCTGTCGTCCCACATGTAATCTCTTCTGCTAACCAAGGGTGAAACCCGGGGCGAAACCGACGCCAGGCGTGGGTCCCGACGACCACCACCGCCAATTCATACCACAACGCAGCCCGACCAACAGACGCTGCAGCGGCGAGAGCCTCCCGCTCCCGATCGCACCCGGCCCGCGACCGGCGGATCGGCGAGTCATTACAACCTTGACTTCGCGGCGAGCATGCCAGTGTTATACTAATTTGAAGCAGCCCAACCATAGTATTGATGAATGATGGCCACACGCGCGCTGCACATTGAGTGTTATTCGCTGGCTCCAAACATGCGTGTCGACACGGCATTGCTATGTTTATTATTGTTAGCTGAGGCTTTAAGATGGACCACGAGTCTCGCGTTTGCCTTTGGCGACGCCCAACAAAACAGTCTCGAGTCAAGGGTCGTGAGCGCTTCACAGTTCGCCGCCGCGCTTTCAAACCCTGGTGTCGGCACCATTACAATATCTTCTCTTGACCTCGCATTGAATGAGGAAAACTTTCCACACACTGTCCCACTGTCAAGAAATTTGGTCGTGACAGGCGACCCGGCGTTGCCAGACCTCCCCATCTTGCGGCTACTGGCATACAAGAAGGTCAGTGCTTAGAGAAACTTCTGCGCCGGGTGCACGCGCTTGCCGTTGGCTGCTGCTGTTGCGCCGGTCGGCCCGCGGTAGGAGTAGACGGGGGGCTCAGGGGGGACCGTGCGTGCGTGTCAGGACCGTGCCTGATGGTGCCTGGGTGTGCCTTGGGGAGGGGGCGGCGTGAGGAAATACCACCGCGCCACACCATGCGCCGGTACACTCTCCACATCCGCTCGGTGCGCCCATTCCGTGTCGCATCGGCTGCTGTGCGCAGATAAAGATGATGCGCGGCACGGTCCTGACCTTCTCCGGGGTTGCGCTGTACTCGCCGTACCGCGACAACTTCGTGCGGGTGCGTGCGTGCGGCGGGTATGCGGCAGCAGTATCTCGTGTCCTTAGTAGATTGGGCAACGCCCTATCCTGGATTCCTGGTAACCCTCACCCAGCCAGTTCGGGGGGCGTTGACCTGAGAGTCGTGTATGCGGCGTGCGGGCCAACCAGCTCCGTGGCGCGCATCGCTGCCGACGCACCGCTGCGCGCAGCTCGCGCATACATGCGGCCATGCACGAGCATGGGACCTAAAGGCCCTCCCTCCCCTGCCCTTTCCCTTACTCCCCTACCTGCTGTGCTCGATCGAGCGACGCACGGCGGCGTTGATGACTCGGGAGTTGCGTCCTACCTGCTGTACACGAACGATGCGCATGGGCTGCTGCTAGGTCGCTAGCTGCTATCAGTCCACACCACCATGCATGCACGCACGTTGTGCAGGCCTTCTCTTTTGGTATCCTGGAGCGCGCAGAGCCGGGGGCGAACGCCACCATCGTGACGGTGAACTGCATCTTCTTCGGAGGTGGGCGTGCGTGCGTCAGATCCTTGGGGGAATGGGGGGAATGATTCTGACATCTCGCACAACTAGCCAGCCCTTTTTTATTGCATTGAACTGATACCGTAATAACGCAGCACACCACATCCCTTGCTTCCCGCCGCGCGCGTACATACCGTACCGTGCACAGAGACCTGCCTGCCGCTGGCGGCCCGGGCCGCCAACTTTTGGGCGTTGCTGGACG
Organism: Chlamydomonas incerta; assembly: GCA_016834605.1. Classification (NCBI taxonomy): domain Eukaryota; kingdom Viridiplantae; phylum Chlorophyta; class Chlorophyceae; order Chlamydomonadales; family Chlamydomonadaceae; genus Chlamydomonas; species Chlamydomonas incerta. The sequence goes on from JAEHOC010000040.1 coordinate 667,460, forward strand.
TGGCGCGGGCGCAGCAGGCCTCGGGCGAGCTGCCCGCCGGCCTGGCACTGCGCATCACCACCAGCGCCGACCAGAGCGGCTGCGTGCCGACCAACATGTCCAGCCCCGGCGGCGTGCCGCTGCTACGCCGATGTTGGCCAGGTGTGTTAGTTCTTGTGTTGCTTGGTGCATGTGCGTGTGCGTGCGCGTTCAGCCGTCAAGATCGCGATCGTGTGTGGGCCGCCGCCGCACGTGTCTTATGGTGAATGTTGAATTTGAGAGCATGCGTTGGCAGGTTTTACATGGTTGGAGCCAGCAGCACGGTCCGGGCCTCCAGGGGGGGTCCCAATGGATGGTACCTGCTTTTATTAAATACTGTGCTGTGCGGCCCTTTCTTTTGCTTGCTTCCACAGATATGCCTTTCTTTGACTCTATCTTGAGCGTGGGCCAGGAGATTAACTCCGCGGGAGTCCCGGAGCGCACAAACGTAAGCGTGTGCGTGTGCGCGCGATGACGGTGCCCCTAGCTACCTGCTGCACACCGACCGCCGCGGCCCCCATCACCTCTGCTGGTTTGGGTGTGGAGCATGTATGAGGTCCCATATGGCCTGTGGAGCATGTGGAGCACATTCAATCACACCCCGCCCCCGCGTGCCGCCCTCACCCGCCCCCATCCTCCCCCCCTGCCCCTCCACCCCGACTCCCGCCACAAATACAAACACGCCTCTACCTCCAGTCGATTTTCGTCGTGCTCAACGTGAGCGTGCCCTGCCTACGGATGGCGCCCGATGCTTGCTTGGACGCCTACGGCCCGGTCGGTTGCAACGCCTGGGCCATTAACAACTTGGCCCCACTGCCCATGGTGGCTATGGAGCTAATGAACAGCAGCACCGTGGGTGAGGGCGCAGCAGCAGGTTCCGCAGCACCGGGCTCCGCCGAGGATGGCGGCGGCGGCAGCAGTAGCGGCAGTAGCAGTAGCAGTGGAGGAGACGCACTGGGAATCATCCTGGGCTGCACTCTCGGCGGTGAGAAAGGGACTACTAGGGCTGCTGACGTGGGCTGCTGATGCCGCGTGTGTCTGTGTGTGCGCATCCCGGGTGCATGCCAGCAGCGCAATTACGGCTTGTATTACAAAGGGTTTATTACGTTCAGGGCACATACAGTCCGGGCATGCGGATATGGGCGGTTGCAGCTTGATTGGATGTGCATGCAACTGAATGTCACGCACGGTTGCTGCTGTTTGCCAGTGATGCATGAACCGAATGACCGCATGTGTATGTGCTGTATGTTTATGTGCGTCCATGCGCTCATGCATGCAGGCGCGGCTGTTGCGGCCGTCATCGCTGTCGGGGCAGCGCTCTGGTGGAGGTCATCTTCCCGGCGCCGCCAGCAGCAGAAGCAGGAGCAGGGCCCGGCTGCAGCAGGGGGACCGCTGCTACTGCCCATCGCCACTGACAGCAGCGGCAAGCCGCAGCACGAGCAGCTGCTATGCGACTCCCCACCCGGCATTGCAATCGCGTTGGGGGACCAGCAGCAATACTCCGCTGCTGAGCAGGCGCGCGCATGTACCAGCGGTCAGCAGCAGGGGCGCAGCAGCGACTGGGCGGGTAGGTTGGCACGCTCTGCTGCTGAGACGACTTATCACTGGGCTTGCGTTCGTGTGCCTCGATATTGGGCGTGGGGCGAAGTGGTGTGTTTGTATGGATGGGTGACCTGCCGCCGTGTGTGCCTGCTAGCTAGCTGTGAAAGATCCGCATGGACGGAAGCAGAGTTTGTACACGCCAATCAGATAGACAGAACGGTGCGATGAGCTTTCCGCACCGCTACTAGCTACATACGGCAGGCCGTTTCTTCATTCCATGCATTTATGCTCAAGCTAACCATCAGGTGCAGCAGCAGCAGCAGCGGGCACTGCTAGCGCTCCGCATTTGCACACCGCATCATTCCGTGCCATGCATACACATACTCGCTCTAGCCCTAGCCCTAGCTCTCGCTGCACCCATGTATTCGTGTGACCCATGCATTCACCCATCCAGATGCTGATCTGGGCGGCTCCCAAGCGGCGTTGTACAGCCGGCTGCTGGGTGCCGCGGCCAGCACTGGCGGCGGCGGCAGCGGTATGTACGCCCGGGACAGCCCCGTCACGCCCAACACGCCGTACCGCCTGGATCTGGATCTGAGCCTCAGCCTCAACACACCCATAGCAACAGGGCTGTCTGCTGCTGGTGCTGGCGGTGGCGAGCTGCGCCTCTCCGCGCCGCTGTCCGCCGCCTCCGCCGTAGCGGCAGCAGTCGCACCAGCGTCGTCAGAAGCAGTAGCAGCAGTAGCAGCAGGAGTACAAGCAGGCGTAGTGGCCCGGCAGTCCTCACCGCTACTGCCGCGCAGGTCACCGCTTGGGGTGGCGAGGCTTGCCGCGGACAGGCCTGCTGCGGCAGGCCCTGCCGACAGCCGAGAGGCGGCCGCTGCTGCTGCTTCTGGGCACCATGGTGCGCATGGTGCCCACTGCCCGCCGCCACTGCAGGCGCAGGAGCAGCAGCAGCAGGTGCCGCAAGAGCAGCAGCAGGTACCGCCGTCGCCGCCGCCGCAGCAGCAGTTGCACAGTGGCGCCTACATCAGCATGGTGAGCCGCATCCTGGACGGCAGCGGCATTGACAGCGGCAGCGGCGCTGGCGAGCACGACGGCGGGCAGCAGGAATGTGAGGAGCCCTGCGGCCGCGGCGGCAGCGGGGCCGAGGGGAGCGGCGGCCGCAGCGCGCACGGCACGAGCCGTGCTAGCCGTGCCGAGGGCGGGGCCGAGGATGGAGAGGGCGAGGGCTCCTCGCTGCTGCCACCGCACCTTGCGGCGGCGTACGTGTCTCGGACCGAGAGCGACACGACTCTGCACCTCCTGCCCGTTGTCCTCGGCCGCGGGTGAGATTCAGGCAGCGCGGAAGCAGCTACTGATGCATTAGCTACATTAGCGACTGCTGCTAGCTGCTAGCAAGGCTGTGCGTGCTTACTGCATGCGCCGCGCATCCACGTAAGACGTGTGTCCGCTCTGCTGCCTGCCTGCCTGCCTGCTGGTGTGCATGCAGGGCTTGCGGGCGCGTGTACGAGGGCGTGTATCGGGGGCAGCGGGTGGCGGTGAAGATGCTGCTCAGGGGCGCAGGCGACGGCGCGGCCGGCGACACGGCAGCTCTCGTGCACGCGCTGCAGCAGGTTAGTGGGCTAGCCGTACTGCAATGCAATGTTTGCTTGGTCACGGTTCGCGCCTCGCCATTGATCACCCCTTTACCCGTTTGCCCAACACGCCCCCTCCTCCCTCCACCAATAATGTGCAGGAGGTCGAGGTGCTCGGAAGGTGGGAATAATCATGATGATGAGGGAGCGGCTGGGTGGGCGGCGCCCGGCAGCAGCATGCAGGGTGGGCACCGTGGTAGCAGTGTCGCCGCCGCCGCCGGCCACTTCGTGCATCGCCTACCGCCAACTCAACCTGCCCACAACCAACCAAGCAACGGAACGACTGCCAATCAGTATCCATGCGCGCTCGTGTTCGCCCTCACGCACGCATGCACGCACGCGCACGCGCACATACAGGTGCTGCCACCCCAACGTGGTGCGCCTCATCGCGGCGTGCCTGGACCCGCACCAGCCCTGCCTGGTCATGGAGCTGTGCGAGACGTCGCTGGAGGCGCTCATATTCAGGCGCGGCGGCGGCGGCGGCGGCGGCGGCGGCGGCGGCGGCGGCGGCGGCGGCGGGGAGCCCATGATGCCGCTGGAGCAGGTGTGTGCGTGTGTAGCGTGTGCGTGCGAGGGCCTGACCGCAGGAGGGCGGTGGGTGGGCACGAAGGTAGCTAGCCAGGGCACGCGCGGTTGTTCGTGTGGCGAATGAAGCACACGTACATGTTGTGAACCTTCAACCCGCAGTCTGCATGTGTCCGCCGTGCGTGAAAACACTGAAAAGACCGCCTCCCCCCACTAACTAATGATGAATGTAACCCACCTCCATCCACCTACGTGTTTGGTACGACAGGTCCTGAACGTGGCGCTGGGCATCTGCTCCGCGCTGTCGTACATGCACCCCACCATCACCCACCGCGACCTCAAGGTAGGCATGCAGGGGCCGTGCGGGCTGGGGGTGCAGGCTCTACTGGGAGGCTAGCTATTTGGACATGGCACACGTGGGGAAATGTCGGTGTGTGTAGTGTGTGCGTTCACACGCACGGCGGGATGCCGCCGTGCGTACCGTTCCTTACATGAGGGTTTACTGAAAGTGGTCGTGTAGCAGTACCGGTATTGGTACGGTTATGTGATGCTCGCTGTGGGGCGTGATGCGGAATGGTTGCGGCAGACGGCTGCATGCGGACAGCGAATTGTGTGATGGTGTGTGCATGCCCATGTCCCGCACGGGAGGGCGTCCATGCAGCGCGCGCGTTGAAAAAAAGAAAACAAAACTTGCACTGTTCTTGCAATTATACGGTAGGTTGGGTTGCTCGACCGAGGCCGACTTCTGGCAACGCACCCGTGCATCCACCTATACACCCCGCCCCATGCACGCCCTGCTGGCCTCCGTCCCAGCAGTTTGATGTAGCTTGGGCGTGTGTTCACAGCCCCTCCTCCTCCGTCCCGCATCGATCCTTGCAACCCCCCTCGCGCGCGCAGCCCGCCAATGTGCTCATCAACAACCCCGCCAGCCGCACACCGGAAGTCAAGCTGACGGTAGGTGGGGCCGCTGCGGCCGGGCGTGGTATGTAGTAATGGTAGCTAGATGCTAGTGCTGGTACGGTATTACGGGGCATATACGGTATTACTGACACGCGAAACGTGGCAGTAAGCGCGCGCACAGAAGGAAAGTAGTGGCGTGCGTTAATGCCCGACGCGCACACACACACGCACACACACACGCACACACACACACACACACACACACACACACACACACACGAGGCATCATATGCGGGTGAGTATACAATTGCGCGCGCGGGTTTGGCGGGCTTTGTTGTCCGTCTGTTTTTTGTTTTTAACACACACACACGCGAACAGTGTTCGTTCCTCTGTGTGTGTTGGCTGTGTACCGTGTGTGCCGCATGTGCGATGCACCGGCGGCCAACCACAGGACTTCGGGATCGCCCGGATCAGGGAGACCACCATGCCCACGGCGCATCCCGAGGCGGGCACCGCAGCGGTGGGTGATGTGGCTGGGCGCTGTGGGTGCAACGGCTGCTCAGCATGCTTGGGCCCCGACTTGATTGCTCTCTGTTCCCTTTTCCCTTTTCGCTGCGCAGTACTCTGCTCCCGAGGTGGGTAGTGCTCATGCACAGCACAGGGTGGAGGGTGGATGGATGGCGTTCGCCCTCTTGCTTGCTGTATGTTCGCACGCACGCTCGCCACTGGCCTGGTTGGATAGGAGGTCGGGGGTTTTTATTGCTCCAGGAAGGGGGAACACGCGCGCTACGCTTTTGATTGACCGTGGTTGTGCACACGCCGCCGCCGGCTGCGCACCTACTACCTGCGCGCCTACCACCTGCTGTGTGCCCAATCCGTTGCATGCAGTGCTTCGATGTGACCAACCATCTCGTGTCGCACCACGCGGTGAGTCAACACGCCGCCGCATGGCTCCATGCAATGCGGGCATGCTCGCGGTGCAAAGCGAGCACATGAAGCTTCCCAGCGACAAGCTGCCGGCACCCACCCAGATGGCAGCCCTGCTGACTCACCGCCGAGCACTACCAGCCGTAACAGAACACGCATCACCCGCTAGTTCACTGGCACGCATACAGTACACACATCACATCAGGCACGCACGTATCTTTTCTGCATTGCGATCATGATGCCCACTAATAACACACTATCAGCAACCTAAGCAACCCCATCATGCGCACGCACACGCACGCATAGGACATGTACTCGCTGGGCGTGTGCATCTGGGCCATGCTCACTGGCGAGCAGCCCTGGCGCGACTACTCGTCGGTCGCGGTGGCGTACAAGGTGTGTGCCAAGGCTGAGCGCCTGCCGGTGGAGAATTACGTCCCCGCCCACCGCTGCCCGGCCAAACTCCAAAAGATCATCTATGCGCTGTTTGAGGGCGACCCGCGCCGCCGGCCCGCGGTGCGTGCGTGCGGACTGCCGCAGCGGATTGGGGGTGTGGGGATGCGGCAGGGGGTGCGGATGTGGGGGTGCGAGTGGGTGTCGGTGTTGCACATGCGCTGCCTCTTTCTGCGGCACAAACAGGACTCCGTGTGCCGCACGTGCACCTTCTTGGCGACCATGCCCGCCGCAGGCTGAGGAGGTGGCCAAGAAGCTGATGCTCATGCTGGAGGAGCTGTCCAGGGCGACGGCCACTACCGCTGAAAGGCGCATGCAGCTAGCCAGCGAGCTAGCGATCTAGCGCGCTAGCTAGCTAGTTAGCTAGCAAGCGCGGATCGGAGAGACTTGGAGCCGCTTGGATCCAGGGGTTTCCAGGGGGTTGGTTTCCAGCGCACTGGCACAAAGCACGCGCTGAGGAAAGGCCACATCCGAATTTGGGCAATTTGACAAAACTCTGACAACGTGTTGACGTACCGCATATGAGTGGCCATTCTAGTGTCTGCACTGTACGACAAGCACCCTTCGGATGGAGGCATGTGTGGCCTCCACGAATGTGCGAGGCTAGAGTAACGATATTGTGTGTCACGACGTATGCAGCATGCACCGCAGGGGTGTCACCACCATGTTTTCGGGCACAATTGGCGGCGGATGCGAGCAGGACTTGGCTTGGCTTGGTTGGGAACATTGTAAGGGCTTCGGCGCTGTTGGTGGATGGCTATTACGAGCGTTATTGAAAGGCCGAGCGGGTGCCCACATTGGAACGCAAAGCATGCACTGGGAACTGTACGCATGTATGCTTGCGCTTTATACGCGTCCAGTTTTGCAGTGAATTGTGTGGCGGCGGTAGCAGTATGAATGATGGACGTATGACTACCCGCAGCGTTGTACGGCTGACATTATCAGCCCGCAAGATTGCCATGTAACCGCACGCTCGAAATGTCATAATCGCTTTGCAACCACGTTTACATCGCATGACTGCGTCCATTGATTCATCCAGGCAACGCGTCGTGACGGTGCGTGGTCCACCTCACGTGGTTGCTCAGCACTGTTCCTGTTTGGTGTGCTGGCGATGAGCGAGGGGCCGGCGGCTGATGAGGCGCTGTGCCCGCCGGTCGGCGGTGGGATGGAAAGGGCTGGTGCGTGTGTGTGCACGTTACGGCATAGCACTGCTGCCGCGGCTGGTCGCCACCGATCTCTGATCCGCAGTGCACCAGCCTGGCAGTGTATGTGTAGATGGCGGCGGCAGCAGTATGCATGCGGACATGGCATGGACAGTATGGATGGACAACTGGCAGCATGTGCGACCGGGCATTCTAGGCTCGGAAGATTGCGTTGTTACCGTCCACGAGGTACCTGCGGGCCATAGTCGCTTGGGGGATTTGCAAACCACTTTGGATTCCTATGCTATACACGGAACTGCGGATTTGTTGAACGGGTCAGCTTTATGACCATGCTCTTTTGCCAAATTCGTGTGCCTGGTGCGTTCGCCTATTGCATCCATTTATCCAGCAGACAACGCTTCGTAACATGGTGGTTGTTGACATGTTACTGATGAGGCGCCGGCGGCTGATGAGTGATGAGGCGCTGTGCGTCGGCTGTGGTGTGTGAAGGGCTGGCGGTTGTGTATGTGTGCAGTTGTGTGCGCCACTGCTGCGGCTGATCGCCACCGCTCTTTGATTGCCCAGTGCGCCGCCTGGGGCGGTGGTCAGGTGCTGGCAGCGACGGCGGCGCGATTGCGGGCGGGAGGGATGGCGGCGTTTGGTTTGCTGCTCCGGGCCCCTCACATACGGTGTTAGCGTGTCCCCGCCCTCACATGTACGGGGTACGCGGGGGACCTAAAGCCGTATACATGATACGGGCACTGGCGCAGAGGGGCTCTCGAGCGCTGGTGCGCATGAATTCGTGTCTAACAAGGATGCCAAATGGTGTAGTGTAGAATGCAGCACTTTTGAGAGGTTGTGCCGGGGGAATTTCTTTGGATAGATTCTCGCCCGGGGGTACAGAACATGACCGCCAATAATGGCACGGCGTGATAGCGCGCGTCATGAGGAGTCGATTGGCACCACTTTGGGATTACATGGAGGTTTTTTAACCCCTAAACGACACGGTTTTGTCCGTGGGGAGTCGGTCGTCCCTCAACGGGGGATTTCGGGGCATGGAGTTCGGCACTTCGTTTCCTACCCCACGCCCCCACGCCCCGCCCCCCTGGCTAGCGCGCCCGTGCGGACGAGCTATCAACCGACCTCGTTCAGTCGTTTGTGGGCACAAAGCTAGCGGGCTGGATCGCGGCGATGCCTTCCGCCGCAAACCCATTCGCTCGTCAACTCCGCTCGGCACACAAAGGCCTGCGGCCTCACACAGCAGTCAACCTCGCGGCCCTACCTATGCACCACACCTCAGCAGCCATGAGTCGCGATGGGCTGTTGCAGTCCGAGACGCTACCCGTACCCGTGTCCAGCATTCCGCGCCCTCCGTGGGCACACTAAACAACTAGCCAGCTGCCTTGACTGCAGTGCCCGTATCATGTAGATGGCTTTGGGCCCCCGGCGTCTACACAGCGTAGGTGACCCCTCCCGCGCCATCTACACCTCGAACATTTTTCCTAGGGGCACGCCCCCAAATCCCCCAAACCATCTACGCTCCCTGTCTAAAAGACCGCCAAACCCGCCCAAACCGTCTACGCTCCGTAGATGCCGAAACCCAAACCCAAAATATTTTATCCGCCTTCGGCGGATTTGGGGCAAATTTCTACAGCGTAGATGGAAGATACGAGCCCTTGAGTTCCCGCCAGTCTCCCATCCGCCAGCACCTGCTGCCTACCGAGCGCGAGCTATGACATGCATGCGTACGGCCCACCAAGCCTATCGACTACAACGACACATGGTCACGCATATTCGCATTCGCGTTTCGAAAGCACTTCGCTAAGCCTATCTAGCTCAAGCCCCTCACGCAGTCACGCGCCTACCGTAGCGGCGGTAGCTGAACCCAAGCCGCCCGTCGCGCCGAAGCCCGCTCCGCTAGCGCACTCTTGACCCTGGCCAGCTCGCCAGCTCCTTTCCCTTTCCCTTTCCTTGTCCTCTCCCTTCCCAATATCTTCCTTCCTTCCGCCACATCTAATATATATTATACTGCAAGTGTTGCCTCACCAGTCTAACTAATCAGTTGTCGTCCAGCAGGCCCTGCATCAGGTCCTCAACCGCAATGCGAATGCTCCAGTCCTCATGCCGCTCACGAAGCGCCGCCGCCGCCGCCGCCGCCGCCGCAGCAGCAGCAGCCGAGCCGCCGCCGGCGGCTGCGCCAGTGGCGGCGGCTGCGCCGCCGTCGCTGCCGGGCGGCAGCCAGCCGGCGAGGGAGGTGGAAGCGGGGCGGGCGTCCACGCCGTTTGGCGCGGCGGCGCCGCCGCTGCCGCGAGACGCGGCTATCTGCGCCGCCACGGCCGCCGCCGTCGCGGCGTCTCCAAAAGACGTGCCCGGCCCTTTGACGCCGCCACCGGGAGCCCCGGCGCCGCCCTCACTGCCGGCCGCGCTGGCGAGACCGCTGCCGCCGCTGCTCCCGTCTTTGCCGCCGCGCCGGGCGCCGGCCGCGCCCATCAAGATGCTCGCTAACGTTTAGTTGCTGGCGTGCTTTGCAGCCGCCATCGCCTTTTCCTCATCCACTGCCTTGGCGGCAGCCGTGGCGGCTGCGGGAGCCGGCGCGGCCGCAGTGCCGGCGCCGCCAGCGGCTGGGGCGACGGCTGGCTCCCACCCATGCCTCACCATCCATCCCACCGTCATCCGCCGCCAATGCTAGGTCCGCGCATCTGCGCATGTGAGCCTATTGCTGGCCTGCAGATGCCTTGGCTCCCACATGCAAACAGAGGGATGGTTTGCGCAAGTTGCCGTGGCACACTTTCACACTTTCCCGTCTGACCAACTTCTGACGAATGTGTCATCCCACAGTGCCCTCCCTCTCCCCCTCGAGTGCCCATGGAACCTCGCATCAGACTTGTGTTACATGAGCCCAAAATGTTTCCGTGCGTGCAGTGCGGCCCTTCAGAGGGGCCGCTGTTATTGATGATAACCACCCCTGATGACAACTTGTCATAACCGTTCCTTTTCAGACGCCTCCCAGCCAATCAGCCAGGTGCAATTGCAGACTGCAGTGCAGATGTGCGTTTTGACCTCGTGCGGTTCCGCGTGCGTGCTGGCGCCCGTGCCCGCCAAGCGCGAAACCCAGGGCGAAACCCAGGGCGAAACCGAGGCCAGGCCTGGGTCCCGACGACGGGCTACCCAAATAAGACAACACCGACCAACAGACGCTGGTTGAAGGCCATTGAATACGTGCGCGGGATCGGGCGAGTCAACAAGCTCGATTCGCTTCGACTTCGCGCACACAAAGTAATAATTTGCCAAACGCATTTTACTGTTTGTAAGCAGCCCAAACCTAACACGATGGCGACAACAGGCGCGCTGCACTATTGAAAGAATCGCGCTGGCCCTGGCGCTGGCTTCAAACATGCGTGTTGACACGGCATTACTATTTATACTGTTCACTGAGGTACTGCGATGGACCACGAGTCTCGCGGCTGCCTTGGGCGACAAGCCGAACAGTATCGAGTCAAGGGTCGTGAGCGCTCCTCAGTTCGCCGCCGCGCTTGCAAACCCTGGTGTCGGCACCATTACAATGTCTTCTCTTGACATCGCATTGAATGAGGAAAACTTTCCACACAGTATCACACTGTCGAGAAACGTGGTCGTGAGAGGCGACCCGGCGTTGCCAGACCTCCCAATCTTGCGGCTGCTGGCCTACAAGAAGGTAAGCGCTTAAAAACGTCTACGCCGGTTGCACACGCTTGCCGTTGGCCTGCTGCTGCGCCAGGAAACCCCTTAGAGTAGACGGGGTTCTCCGGGGGAAACGTGCGTGCCGGGACTGTACCTCAGGGTGCCTGGGGCCTTGGGGAGGGGGCGGGTGTGCGGGGATACGGCGTCATACCACGTGCCGGCACACCCTCCATACCCGCTCGGTGCGCCCAATCCGTGTCGCATGGGCTGCTGTGCGCAGATAAAGATGATGCGCGGCACGGTCCTGACCTTCTCCAGGGTTGCGCTGTACTCGCCGTACCGCGACAACTTCGTGCGGGTGCGTGCGGCCGGCGGGTACGGCTGGGGCAGCAGCATCTCAAATGGCCTTGGTACATTGGGCAACGCCCTATCCTGGATTCCTGGTAGCACTCAGCCGGCAAGTTAGGGAGGCGGTGACCTCAGGCTGGCGTCTTTATAGAGCGACACGAGCGACGTGCATGGCTAGCTGCTGCCCGTTCCCGCCCACACCACCATCAGGCGCGCACCTGTGCTGACGCGCGTTGCTTGTGCAGGCCTTTTCTTTTGGTATCCTGGAGCGCGCAGATCCGGGGGCGAACGCCACCATTATGACGGTGAATTGCATCTTCTTTGGAGGTAGGCATACGCGTGCGTGATTAGCCTTGCATGCACATCTGCTACTGTTCACCGCATTCGCTGGCTACTGCTGGATGGCGGTGGGCAGGTTCGGCTGTTCTTGCTCAGCGGGCTCAGGCGGTGGCTAGTAAAAGGCTCATCAGTACATGACAGCTGCGGCTCATTTACTTCTGGGGCCGGCCTGGGGCGGGGCGCAGCACGCAGCTGCACGCTTGGTTAGTTGCCACTCACGGAGCCGGGTTACTAGCCGGGGCCCGGGGGCACGGCCCCTCGCCGCCCCCCGGATGGTGACTGGCGGGCAGCGTTGCCCCCGTCCCCACGTAGCGGACGTTGATTTGGTCATTGGACTTGACCGCGGGGAACCAACCGCCGGCCAATTGGTCTGGCATCCCATCGAGAGGGCTGAAACTGAAAAAATGAAAAAAGCCTTGCTCTCCCCGGGCACACACACGCACATGTGCAGAGGCCTGCCTGCCGCCGGCGGCCCGGGCCGCCAACTTCCGGGCGCTACTGGACTTGGCGCGGGCGCAGCAGGCCTCAGGCGAGCTGCCCGCAGGCCTGGCGCTCCGCATCACCACCAGCGCCAACCAGAGCGGCTGCGTGCCGACCAACATGTCCAGACCCGGCGGCGTGCCGCTGCTACGCCGATGCTGGCCAGGTGTGGTGCTTGGTGCATGTGCGTGCGAGTACAGCAGGCGTCGTGATTGTGATCGTGATCCTGCGCGCGCCGCCGCACGTGTCTTGTGGTGAATGGTGCAAGTGGAAGCATGTGTGCGCAACTGGAGTCAGCAGGTTTCGGGCCTCCGTGGGGTCACGACCTCACGGTGCATGGCCCATCCTTGTGCGGCCCTCTCGTTTTGCTTACTTTGCTACTCCGCAGATATGCCTTTCTTTGACTCTGTCTTGAGCGTGGGCCAGGCGATCAACTCCGCGGGAGTCCCGGAGCGCACAAACGTGAGCGTGCTTGCACATGGTGACGGTGTCCCCTAGCTACCGGTACCTGCTGAACACCGCCGCTGCCCCAATAATGCGCGCTGCTGGTTTGGGTGCGTGTGAAAGCATGCACATTCCATCACAGCCTCACCCCAGTCGCCCTTCCCTTCCCTGCCCGCCCCCATCCCCCCGCCCTTGCGCCCCCCCCCCGCCCCCCCCCCCCCACCGCAAACACGCCTACTACGTATCCCTCCCCCATTGCCACCACAAACACGCCTACTACGCCTACCTCCAGTCGATTTTCGTGGTTCTCAACGTGAGCGTGCCCTGCCTGCGGATGGCAACCGATGCTTGCTTCGAAGCCTACGGCCCCGTCGGCTGCAACGCCTGGGCCACCAACAACTTGACCCCGCTACCCATGGTCGCTATGGAGTTAACGAACAGCAGCAGCGGGGGTGGGGGCGCAGCAGCAGCACCGGGCGGCGTCGCCGAGGATGGCGGCGGCGGCAGCAGCGGCAGCAGTAGCAGTAGCAGTGGAGGAGACGCACTGGGAATCATCCTGGGCTGCACTCTCGGCGGTGAGAAGGAGCGGGGCTGCTAAGCCTGATGCTGCGTTCGTGTGTTTGTGTGTGCGCATCCCGGGTGCGTGCCAGCAGTACAAGCAGCAGCGCAGTTACGGCTTGTTACAAAGGGGTTATTGCGTACAGGGCACAGTGCGGGCATGCGGGCATGGGCGGTTGCAGCAGCTTGATTGGGTGGGCATACAACCGAATGTCACGCACGGTTGCTGCTGTTTGCCAGTGATTAATTGAATGACGACCGCACGCATGTGTGCTGTGTGTGTGCGACCATGCGTCCATGCATGCAGGCGCGGCTGTTGCGGCCGTCATCGCTGTCGGGGCCGCGCTCTGGTGGAGGTCGTCTTCCCGGCGCCACCAGCAGAACCAGAAGCAGCAGCACGAGCAGGGCCAGACGGCTGCTGCGGCAGGGGGACCACCGCTACTGACCACCGCCGCTGCCAGCAGCGGCAAGCCGCAGCATGAGCAGCTGCTGTGCGACTCCTCACCCGGCATCACAATCGCGTTGGGGGACCCGCAGCAGCACTCTGCTGCTGCTGAGCAGGCGCGCGCGTGTGCCAGCGGCCAGCAGCAGATGCAGGGGCGCAGCAGCGATTGGGCCGGTAGGTTGGCGCGCTCTGCTGCTGAGACGATCGACTTATCACCGGAATTGCGTGCGTGCGCCTGTACTGGCATGGACGGAAGCAGGGTTTGTGCGCGCCTAATAAGGCGCCAATCGGACATGATCGGTGTGATGAGCTTTCCGCACTGCTACGACGGTGCCGTACATATTACCGACCGTTTCATTCCGCGCTATGCATGCACATCCAGATTCTGACCTGGGCGGCTCCCAAGCGGCGTTGTATCAGCTGCTGGGTGCGGCGGCCAGCACTGGCGGCGGCGGCGGCGGCGGCATGTACCGGACCAGCCCCGTCACGCCCAACACGCCGTACCGGCGGGATCTGGATCTAGGCCTCAGCCTCAACGCACCCACAGCAACAGCGCTGTCTGCTGGTGGCGGTGGCGGTGGTGGTGAGCTGCGCCTCTGCGCGCCGCTCTCCGCCGCCTCCGCCGCGGCGGCAGCAGTCACACCAGCTTCATCAGAAGCAGTAGCAGCAGTAGCAGCAGTAGGAGTAGGAGTACAAGCGGGCGTGGCGGCGCAGCAGTCCTCGCCGCTACTGCCGCGCAGGCCACTGCTTGGGACGGTGAAGCTTGCAGCGGACATGCCTGCTGCTGCGGCAGCTCTTGCCGGCAGTAGTCGAGAGGCGACCGCTGCTGCTGCTGGGCACGCTGGTGCCCATGGCGGCTACTGCCCCCCGCCACAATTGCAGCAGCAGCAGCAGCAGCAGCAGCAGCAGCAGCAGCAGCAGCAGCAGGTAACACACAGCGGCGGCGGCTACATCAGCATGGTGAGCCGCATCCTGGGCGACAGCGGCGTTGATGACAGCGGCGGCAGGAGCGGGGAGCCCGCTGACCCAGCTGTCGCGGCTGGCGTTGCGGTGGGGGCTGGTGGCGCAGTGGCGGAGGGGGAGGCGGCGGCGGAGGCAGCCGCTGCGCGCACGGCGAATTACGGGGCCGAGGGGAGCGGGGGCGGCAGCGCGCACGGCACGAGCCGCGCCGGGGGCGAGGGCAGCGAGGGTGGCTCTTCGCTGCTGCTGCCGCCGCACCTGGCGGCGGCGTATGTGTCTAGGACCGAGAGCGACACGACTCTGCACCTGCTGCCGGTCGTGCTCGGCCGCGGGTAAGTGCGTGGACGCAGCTGCATTATTAGCTGTTAGCTGCTGGCTACTGCATGTGCCGCGCATGCATGCTGCCCATGTGAAACGCATGTCCGCACTGCTGCCTGCCGGCCTGCCTGCCGGCCTGCTGGTGTGCATACAGGGCTTGCGGGCGGGTGTACGAGGGCGTGTACCGGGGGCAGCGGGTGGCGGTGAAGATGCTGCTCAGAGGCGCCGGCGACGGCGCGGCCGGCGACACGGTGGCGCTCGTGCACGCGCTGCAGCAGGTAAGCAAGTGGACAGCGCACTATGGTGAATGGGCTAGCGGTACTGCAATGCTCGTTCACTTGGTCACGGTTCGCGCGTCGCCATTGAGTACCCCTTTACCCGGTTGCTCGACCCGCACGCCCCCCATTAATGTGCAGGAGGTGGAGGTGCTCGGAAGGTGGGAACCATGAGGAATCTGCAGGGTGCAGCACGGCCACCGCCGCAGGCCACTTCATTCGTGCACCGCCTACCGCAATCAAACTTACTGAGCTGGCTAGCCAATCAACATGCATGTCTTCCCGTCCACACCCCGCACGCACGCATGCCGGCACAATCGACAGGTGCTGTCACCCCAACGTGGTGCGCCTCATCGCCGCGTGCCTGGACCCGCACCAGCCCTGCCTGGTGATGGAGCTGTGCGAGACGTCGCTGGAGGCGCTCATTTTCAGGCGCGGCGGCGGCGGCGGCGGCGGGCCCCTGATGCCGCTCGAGCAGGTGTGCCTCTGCGTATGCGCCTGTGCGTGTGCCTCTGCGTATGTGCGTGTGCGTGTGCGTGTGCGTGTGCGTGTGCGTGTGCGTGTGCGTGTGCGTGTGCGTGTGCGTGTGCGTGTGCGTGTGCGTGTGCGTGTGCGTGTGCGTGTGAGAGCGTGACCGCAGGAGGGATAGATGTGGGCGGCGGAAGTGGAGGTAGTTACGCGCGGATGGTTTTGTGGCGAAGCGCAGTTGTGAATCAGCGCTGAAAACACCGAAATCGCCCCACTTCCACCCACGTGTTGGGTACGACGACAGGTCCTGCACGTGGCGCTGGGCATCTGCTCCGCGCTGTCGTACATGCACCCCACCATCACGCACCGCGACCTCAAGGTAGGGCAGGGGCCGTGCGTGCGGTGGGCTCTGACCTGCTGGGCGCCTAGCTGTGTGGCTATAAACGCGGTGGTGAATGTCGGTGTGTTCACACGCACCTCAGGATACCGCCGTGCGTACCGTTCCTTACTTGAGGGATTTCCCCGCATGTTTTTAGGAAATGTGGCGCAGCAGCGGAAACAGAAGTACCCGACAATCCCATGCACGCTCCCTGTCCTTTTCCCTGTCCTTTTCAATTAAACCTGATTATCTCCCGCCCCCACCCCCAGCCCGCCAACGTGCTCGTCAACAACCCCGCCAGCCACACGCCGGAAGTCAAACTGACGGTAGGATGGGCCCGCCGTGCGTGCCGTCCTGGCGAAGCGCGCAGCAGGCCGCCGGGTGTGTTAGTTAGCTGCTGCATGCTGCACACGTACTGCTAACTAGTCGCTGATGTGGCAAGGGAGCATGTGGAAGCGCGCGCTGTGATGCGCACAAAGGGAATGCGGCGTTGGCTCACGCCCTGCCCGACACACGGCACACAAGAAAGGCATTTGCCTGTGTGTGTTGTGTTTTGGCGGCTGCGCATGTGTGCATCGCATGCCGCACATATAGCATGCAATCAATGCACCGGCGGCAGACCGCAGGACTTCGGGCTCGCCCGGATCAGGGCGACCACCATGGCCACGGCGCAGCCCGAGGCGGGCACGGCAGCGGTGGGTGCCGTGGACGCTACGGCTGGGCGCGATGCATGGTGCAACAGCTGCTGCTCAGCCTGCTTGCTTGGGCCCTGACTTGCTCCCTGCTGTTCCCTTTTCCCTTTTCGCTGTGCAGTACACTGCTCCCGAGGTAGGTCATGCTAGTACACTACACCTCGCTTGGGGGTGGAGGGTTGGATGGATGGCCTTCGACTTCTCGCTCGCTGCATGTTCGCACGCTAGCCACTGGCCTGATGCCTTTGACCGATTCGGTTTCGGCCTTTTGATTGCTCCAGAGAGGGAAAACGCGCTCTTTTGATCGACCGCGGTTGTACACACGCCGCCGCCGGCTGCGCACCTACTCGCTTACTACCTGCCTTTGTGCCCTACCGGCTGCTGCATGCAGTGCTTTGATGTGACCAACCAGCACGTGTCGCACCATGCGGTGAGTGGGGGACCAATATACCACCGGATTGCGACTCCGCACAGCTCCATCGGGGAACGAAGGCAGTGCTTGCGGGTAGCCGGCATCCGAAAGGCAGGCCACCAGTGCACTACTGACACGCCAGCCACATCATGATCAGGCATGTACGCGCATCTCCGTCCCACTACTCCGCTATCCATAACCCCACCATGCGCACACGCACGCAACCACAGGACCTGTACTCTCTGGGCGTGTGCCTCTGGGCCATGCTCACTGGCGAGCAGCCCTGGCGCGACTACTCGGTGGTCGCGGTGGCGTACAAGGTGTGCGCCCAGGGCGAGCGGCTGCCAGTGGATAAATACATCCCCGCCCACCGCTGCCCGGCCAAACTCCAAAAGCTCATCTATGCGCTGTTTGAGGGCGACCCGCGCCGCCGGCCCGCGGTAGGTAGCGGAGGGCTGGCGGATTGGAGCTCGCGCGCTGCCCAGCGCAGCAGCTTGTGTTGATCGCATTCGGGGTGTGCGGGTGCGGATGTGAGAGGGCGGGTGGGTGGGTGAGCGGGAGGGTGTGAGTGTTGCACATGAGCTGCCTCTATCTGCGGCACATGCAGGACTCCATGTGCCGCGCGTGCATTGCCCGCCGCAGGCTGAGGAGGTGGCCAAGAAGCTGATGATCATGCTGGAGGAGCTGTCCCGGGCGGCGGCCACAACTACTGCTGGCAGGCTCGCAGCGCAATTAGCTAGCTAGCTAGCTAGCTCACTAGCTCGCGCTACCGCGGTGATGCTTTGCTACTACATGACAAGCAACCTGTGGATGGACATAAAACATGTGTGGCCTCAATGAATGTGCGTGCGGGGCTAGACCGCTAGAGGCCTTCGTCGTAACGGGATTGTGTACGTGTCATACCGTATGCTATAAATGGACGTGTGCAGCACCGTCGTCATGCACCGCAGGGGTGTCATCACTCTGAACACGTTGTTGTGGGGCGCTGCGGGCCACCACTATCACCACTTTATAATGTTTTCGGGCACTGCGGGCGGCGGGTGCGTGGATCGCATGGCTTGGCTTGGTTGGGACGGGAACACTGTAAGGGCTTCGGTGCCGTGGTGGATGGCTGTTGCTGTGCGTCATTGAAAGGCAGAGCGGGTGTCCACATAGGGACGCAAAGCATGCACTGGGAACTGTGCGCATATGTGATGGAGTGCTTGTGCTTTATACAGCGTCCACGTTCAATGATTCGGTAGCAGTATGAATGCGACACGATGAGAATGGACAGTACCGGTATGAATAGACTCCGAAGCGTTGTACGGCTGACATTACCAGCTCGTAAGATTGCATTGTTACCGCATGCTCGAAATGCCCTGATCGCTACGCAAAACCACGCACTTGATCCCGTAGGCTGTTCGCATGATTGCGTCCATTGATTCATCCAGGCAACGCATCGTGACGGTGCCTGGTCCACCTCACATGGTTGCTCAGCACCTTGCTTATTGTATGGGGCTGCTGATGAGGTGCAGTGAGGCGTGGGCTGTAGTGTGGGAGTGCGCCCCTCCGCCTGCTGCTGCAGCTGTTGCAGGGGCCGGCGGCTGATGAGTGATTGATTAGGCGCTGTGCCCGACGGTGGCGGCGGCGGCGGGATGGGAAGGGCTGCGTCGGTTTGGGCCGGGGTTTGTAATCCTTGCTGGATTTGCGCTTGGGGGCGATTTCGGGCCGCGCACATACCTTACGTGTGACGACGTGTCCCTCACAAGTACAGGGTGCGTACCGGCTCACAAGCCTCGTTCAGTCGTTCGTGCGTCCAGTAGCCTAGCGGGCCGGACAGCGGCGCCGCCTTCCTTCCTTCGTCGCAGACCCACTGGCTCGTCAACTCCACTCGGCACGCAGAGGCCTGCGGCCCCAGGCAGCACTCAACCTCGCGGGTCGCGGCCCACGCAGCATTCAACCTCACGGCTTACCTAGCCGCACACGCATCACGCCTCAGCAGCCATGAGTCGCGATGGGCTGTTGCAGCCCCCAGTTGCTACCCGTACCCGTATCCAGCATTCCACGCCCTCCATGGGCACACTAAACAACTAGCCAGCTGCCTCGAGTTTTCGTCAATGTCCCATGTGCCCGCACCTACTGCCTACCGAGCGCTAGCTATGACATGCGGGCGCACTGCCCACCAAGCCCACCTAGCTCAAGCCCCTCACGCAGCCACGCGCCTAGCGCTAGCAGTCCACCCAACTCAAGCCGCCCGTCGCGTTGACGCCCCGCTGTGAAGCGCCGAAGCCCCCCCTATGTAACTAGACCATCCGCCCAGCTTCGCCTCCGCCAAGCCCGCCACCTCGCCTTCCTATTTTCTTTCCTTCTGCCCTATTATAATATTATTGTAAGTATTGCCTCATCAGGCCAGGCCTCAGTCGTCGTCCAGCAGGCCGTACGCCAGGTCGTCCAGCAGGCCCTGCATCAGGTCCTCCACCGCAATGCGAATGCTCCAGTCCTCATGCCGCTCACGAAGAGCCGCAGCCGCCGCCGCAGCGGCAGCAGCAGCAGCAGCCGAGCCGCCGGCGGCGGCCGCGCCGCCGTCGCTGCCGGGCGGCAGCCAGCCGGCGAGGGAGGTGGAGGTGGGGCGGGCGTCCACGCCGTTCGGCGCGACGCCGCCGCCGCTGCCGCGAGAGGCGGCTATCTGCGCCGCCACGGCCGCCGCCGTCGCGGCGTCTCCAAAAGACGTGCCCGGCCCCTTGACGCCGCCGCCGGGAGCCCCGGCGCCGCCCTCACTGCCGGCCGCGCTGGCGGGGCCACTGCCGCCGCTGCTCCCGTCCTTGCCGCCGCGCCGGGCGCCGGCCGCGCCCATCAAGATGCTCGCTAGCGCCTTGTTGCTGGCGTGCTTTGCAGCCGCCATCGCCTTTTCCTCATCCGCCGCCTTGGCGGCAGCCGTGGCGGCTGCGGGAGCCGGCGCGGCCGCAGTGCCGGCGCCGCCAGCGGCTGTGGATACGGCTGGGGCGGCGGCGGCGCCGGCACTGCTGCTGCCCGCACTAGGCGCCCGGCCGGGCGTGCCGGGCGGGTGCTGCTGCTGCTGCTGCTGTGGCTGTTGCGGCGGCGGCTGGTGGTGGTGGTGGTGCGGGACGTGCGTGGCGTGGTGCACGTGCGAGGCGGGCGCGTAGGACGCGGCGTGCGTGTGCGGCGGCGGCATGTGGGGGAAGCTGACGGGCTGCAGCGGGGCGCCCGAGCCCGAGCCCTGCGGCGTCAGGCCGCCCAGATTGAGCCGCCGTGCCGAGGTGTTGGCAGAGCCCCCCGCTGAGCCGCCGCCGCCGCCGCCGCCACCGCCGCCGCTGCGCACGCCGCCAGCGCCGTCAGGGCTGCCGGGAGCGGAGTCGGAGGTGCCGCCAAAGGCGCCGTAGGCGCCGCCTGCAGAGCCCACGGAGACGAGCGCCGCGGCGGCGCCGGCAGTAGCGCCGAGGGCGGGGCCGGCAGTAGCACCATCGGCGGCGGCGGGCGGGTGCAGGCTGATGCCCGCCTCGTTCAGGCGCTGCACGAAGGACGTGGGCAGCAGCGTGGGAGTGCGCCCCTCCGCCTGCTGTAGCTGTAGCTGCTGCAGGTGGGCTGCCGCGCCCGCGGCTGCGGCGGCGCCTGCGGCTGCCGCCGCGCCCAGGTCAACGCTGGCGCCGCCGCTGCTCGGGTCCTCGTCCACGCGCGGCAGCCGGCCGCCCACACCCACCCCCAGGCCCGGCTCCGCGCCGACGGCCGCCGCGGCGGCGGACTGCGGCGACGCCGCCGCAAATGCCGACGCCGGCGGTGTCAGCATCATCAGCGCCTCCAAGCCGCCCGGCGTCGCCGCCGACGCCGGTGTTGTCAAAGACGCCGCCGAGCCCGCCGCCGACGGCGGTGGCATCGGCGTCGCCAGCAGGGTCGGCGGCGCCGCCGCCGCGGCGGCGGCGGCCGCCGCCAGCGCGTTCGGCGCGCCGCCGCCGGCGGCGTTGGGCTGCCACACGTTGTGGTTGGTGGGCGCGGCGGCGGCGCCGTTGGGCAGCGGCGTGAGTGGCGACTGACCGGGCTGCAACAACCCCAACTGCTGCTGCTGCTGCTGCGGGTGCGGGTGGCTGTGGCGGTCCTTTGTGGGCGTGCGGGTCAGGGTGGAGGACTGCAGCAGCCTCTCGCGCGCCTCCATGGTCTCCTGACGCTTCATGGTCAGCCTGCGGCGGCCGGTAGCCACAGCCACAGGCGCAGCGCCCGACGGCGGGTGTGAGCGGAAACTGCGGCGAGGCATGGGCTTGTGTGTGCGCGCGCGTGTGTGCGCGCGTGTGTGGTCACTGTGGCAAGAACCCATGGCTGCGCCAACCGTATAACCCACCTCCCCCCCCACAGAGCCCGCCACACCCACTTTTTGGCCTTCTCCGCGTCCGCCGCCTCGCGCTGCCGCCGCCGCACCTCCCGCTCCTCCTTCTCCTTGCGCTCCTGCAGGGGTGGGCGCAGGCGGTCCATGGGCGGGCAGCACGTGCGAAATCAGTGCCATGCGGGTGGCGTTGATGCGTCGGCACACCAGAACACACGCAATACCGGTCGCAACCACACCCGCTCATTGCACCCTCAACTGCAACCCCACTGTAACGCCCCCTTGCCCTCCTCCCAGCCCCCCGCACCGCCCCCCAGCAGCCCCACCCCCGCCCCCCTTGCCCTCCTCCCAGCCCCAGCCCCGCACGCACGCACCGCCACCAGCGCGCGCTGCGCGGCGCTGAAGCGGTCGACGAAGGCCGCCAGCGCGGCCCAGAACTCGGTATCGGAGGGGCTGGAGTTGAGGTTCTCGCCGTAGTACTTGAGGAGCGCCTCGTACTGGGCCTTCATGCTGCGGGGAGGCAGGCGGGGAGGGGGTTACATGCATGATCAATCAAGATGATGTCGACAGGTTGTTGCAGCAGATCATGGGGGAGAGGAGAGGGAGGGGGAGGGAGGGAGATGGGGGGAGGGAGAGTGGAGGGAGGAGCGGTTGCAGGGAGGGTTAGAAGAGTGTTGGTTGTGTTGTGAACACACGGTACATGAAGTTGATGACGCGCGATGCCTCCAGTGCACCCTGTACCGCTTTTCAACCCCACCCCCCTCTGCACTGCACTGGCCTGTCCCTCGCCTAGTTTAGCTTGGTTTAGCTTGGGATGGTATTCACACCCCCCCCCCACACACACACCTGGCCTGCATCTCCCGCGCCTCGCCGAACGCGGCGTCCAGCGCCTCCAGCTCGGCGGCCATGGTGGCGGCGAACGTGTCCTCCACGCCTGTGTGTGCGTGTGCAGGCGATGGTGTGCATGTGGGGCCGTGTAGGTGCTCGCCCCATTCCGGGGTGCCATATTGACGTGCACCATGCCGCGTCACCCCACCGCCCCCCACTCCTAACTAATGATGAATGCACCCCCTCCCCCCCCCCCCACACACACACGCCCTCACCCGGCACGTCGGTGATGGGCACATAGTCGCGCAGGAAGGCCCTCAGCTCCTCGATCTGAGCCTCCGCGCCCGCCAGCATCTCGCCCGCCTCGGCGTGCGACACCTGCGGTGTGTGCGTGTGTAGTAGTGGTGGTGGTGGTGGTGGTGGTGGTGGTGTGTGTGTGTGGGGGGGGGGTTGTAAAAACCAGCCCAATCTAACCCAAGCGAAACTAGACATGGGACAGGCAAGGGGGGCGAGTGGAGTGGTGAGGGTGTGTGAGGGCTAATAGTGGCAGGAGGAGGGGGAGCACGAGGAGGGACCCCCCACATACACTTCTTTGTACCCCTCACCCCCCCCATATTTGCAGCCCCCATATCCACGTGAGGCCAAAGCAAAGCGTATTTTGCAAACAAACGCACACACCACACAGCAGCAGCACGATCAACCCCACCCCCACCCCCACCCCGCCACCACCCCCACCTTGAGCATGGGGTCCGCCAGGGTGCCCATCTCGTCACTCAACACCGTGTCGCCCGCGGCAGGACTAGAAACACCGGCACCGGCACCGGCAGTAGCAGCGGGGCCGGGTGTTGCTACTGCTGCTGCCGCCGGCCCGCTACTGCCGGTGCTACTGCCCATGACGCGCATGACCTCCAGCGCCAGTGCGCTCATCAGCGTGTGCTTGCCGTCCGCGGACCTGCGCAGTGTCGAGTTTTATGGTTCAAATCGGAGAAGCCCCACCTGCCTGCCTGCACCCGCTCCCTGGCTGTTCCTGGCTTCACGTTCTAAATAACCATAAATGTAGCCCCCCTTCCCCCTCTAGCTTAGCTTGGGTCAGCTTGGGCTGGTATTTACTCCCCCGCCCCCCTCACTTGGTGTCCTGCAGCTTGGGCAGCGTGCGCAGGCGGAAGCCCACCGCGTTGCCCAGCCGCGAGCCGTGGTTCATGAAGTTGCCGGCGTCCACCACCAGCCGCAGCGCGCGCCGGAACATGGCGCTGGAGCGCACCGCGGCGATGGCGCGCAGGTTGGCGGCGAACACCTTTGGATGGATGGGGTGAGGGGGTTGAAAAGGGGGGGAGATGATGTTGACAGGTTGTTGCAGGTGGCTCCATGCATGATGGCGAGAGGATGAGGGGGTGGAAGAGTGGAAGAGTAGCAGGGATGGTTTGGAGCAGCGGTCAGGAGTGAGGCGGAGGCGGGGCGGAGGCGCGGGGGGGGGGGGGGCAGCCGTCCACGTGGACGGAGCTGCTTTATTAGCAAACACTCAACCCCCCGCCCCCACCTGCTTGGCGCTGTTGATCTTGTGCGGCGTGCTGAACTTGTAGCTGTAGGCCCGCAGCCGCCCCTCCACGCCCGGCACGCCCATGAGCGCCAGACACACGCGCTCCGCCTCGCCCAGCTCCTCCAGCGGCTTGCCTGCAGCGGAGCGTGGGTTGGGTCGGTGGCTAGGTTGCGTTGGGGTGGATTAATTGGGAGCGAGGGTTTGCAAGGCGCAGGGCAGGTCGAGCAGCTGAATCGCGGGGCAGGCGCACGGTGCCGCACCAAAATCCCAACCGCTCCCAACGCAAACCCCGCCACCGCCGCCCCGCCCCAGCGCCCCCCCCCACACACACGCGCACCGCTGTCGCGGTAGGCGGCCAGCGCCGCGGCGTCGTCTGCACTCGGCACGCACTGCAGCAGCGCGCCCACCGACTCCTCGTTGTCGAACACGCGCGGGTCCAGCTGGACCACCCGGGCGCGGAGCTGGTCCACCTGGGGGGGGGGGCGGTTGGGTGGGGTGAGGGGTGGGGGGAGTGGGGTGGGGTTCCATGCATGATTAATTAAGATAAGATGATGTTGACAGGTCGTTGCAGCAGTTGGGGTGGGTGGGTGGGTTTGTGAGTACCAGGGGTGGAGCGGGCCGAAGGCGGGGGTGCGGAGGTGGCATTTGGCACCGAAGTGGCCGCCACACCTGCTCCCTAGTTCACGCCCCCCAACCCGCCCCACCCCATCCGCCCCCCCCTCACACACACACACCTGGATCTTGATCTTGGATCCCATGAGGATTGAGATGTTGTAGGCGCGCTTGGAGTCGATGATGGCCTGCGCCGCCGCCTTGCCGCCCGCCGCCTTGGCGGGCGTGGCCTTGGCCTTGACCACCTGCGGAGGGTGGTGGTGGTGTGTGGGTGGGGGTTGATTGGTTGGTTGGGTGGGGCGGAGGGCGGGTGGGGTAGAGTCACAAGCGTGGGTGAGCGCGGCGGGGGGTTGCAAAGATGGTACATAGAAGGGTAGTGGCGTAGACAGCAGGCGTGGAGGCGTTCGTACCGATGACCGATGGTGCGTCCGCTTGTCCGGGGGCGGAAAAGCAGCATCAACCGCTGAAGCAGTGGGGGTTGTGAATACTAGCCCAAGCTAAACCATTAAACCGAACTGGGAAAGGGGATCAGCAGTAGCAGCGGGTGTGCACGCTGCTGTGAACGGTGTTATGGGCAAGGACAAGTGGGGACTGGGGAGGCTGGGGGACCCGGCAACCTTCCAAGTTCCAACCGCCAACCACCAGCCGCCGCCGCTGCCGCCGCACCTGGGCGAACATTTCCTCCATCAGCGACCAGTCCAGCGTCGGCGGCCCCTCGCCGTCGCCCTCGCCCTCGCCCTCCGCCGCCGCCTCGGCGGCGGCGCCGCCGGCCTCCGCCACCGCCGCCAGCAGCGCCGCGCGCTGCGCCGCGCGCTCTGCCTCATCAGGCTCCACCCAGAAAGTGTGATGCAGTCGGGCGTACGGGATGGTGTCCCAGTACAGCTGCTTCATCTTCTTGGAGGGCGGCGGTACGGGACGCGGCGCGTACCGCACCGGCGCCGCCATCGGCGGCGGCGGCGGCGCCGCCGGGAGGGCCGGCGGCGGCGGCGGAGCCGCCGCCGCCGCCGCCGGCCCCGGCGAGCCGTCCGCCAGCTGCATCGTGACCGGCGGCGGCGGCGGGCCGGGCGGCGGCGGCGGCGCGCCAGCGCCGCCGCCCCCGCCGCCCCCGCCGCCGCCTCCACCACCGCCACCCGGCGACGCGGGCTTGGCCGCCGCCGCCGGAGGCGGTGGCGGTGGCGGCGGTGGCGGCGGCGGCGGCGGCGCTATGATCTGTATGATTGTGTCCTTGATGGCCACCATGTCGCGGTCCAGCTGCGGGCTGTCCAGCGCGGTGAGGTCGGCGAACAGCATGATGAGCCGCCGCCCCACCAGCGCGTCCACGAAGCGCAGCATGAGCGGCCGGTTGGGCTCCGCCTGCGGGTGTGTGGGTTTGGTCGGGAGCGTGTTTGGTTGGGTTGTGTGCGTGTGGGTGTTGGGTTGGGCGCGTGTGGCTTTGTGTGCGTGTGGGTGGTTGGGTGCGTGTGTGGGTGGTCGGGGGCGGCACGTGCAAGCTAGGAAGTTGCATACGCTGGGTGGGAACGCGGCCCCTGCCCCTGCCCCCGCCACACCCGACATCCGAGTGCCCCTCCACGCCTCACCTCGGGGCTGGTGAGCGCCAAGCT
Source organism: Chlamydomonas incerta (assembly GCA_016834605.1). NCBI lineage: Eukaryota > Viridiplantae > Chlorophyta > Chlorophyceae > Chlamydomonadales > Chlamydomonadaceae > Chlamydomonas > Chlamydomonas incerta. The sequence goes on from JAEHOC010000040.1 coordinate 693,272, forward strand.
CAGCAGCCGCACCACGTACGGCACCAGATCCGGATCGAAGGTCTCGCTGTCCATGTCCAGCAGATCCAAAAGATCCAGCAGGTACTCCTGCGGCGGCAGTTCAGGTTCCGGATCCGGATCCGGAGCCGCCTCCGGCGCGGGCGCAGGCGCCGCCGGGTGTGCGGGGCTGGCTGGTGCGGCGGCGGCGGTGGCTGGCGCCGCAGCCGCCGCCGCCGCCGGCGGCGGCATCGGCTTGGCGTTGCTGGTCGGCGATGACGCGGCGGCGGCATTGGCGGCAGCAGCCGACGCGTCATGTGCCGCGCCCGCCGGCGCGAGGTCGGAGCCGGCTGCAGGGGCGGGTGCGGCGGCGGCGGCGGCCTCTCGGGCGGCGGCGCGGGCCCGCAGCATTTCCTCCATGCTGCTGCCCGCGGGTGCGGCGGCGGGGGCAGCGGCGGCGGGCTTGATGCCGGATATGGGTGGCGGCGGCGGCCCTGGCGGCGGCGGCGGCGGCGGGCCGGTGCCAGCGGGCCTGGCGCCAGCGACCGGCGGCGGCGGAGGCGGCCCTGGCGGCGGCGGTGGTGGGGGCCGGGCGCCGCCTGCCGCAGGAGGTGGCGGCGGCGGCGGCGGGCCTGGCGGCGGTGGCGGCGGCGCGCCGCCAGCAGGCCTGGCGCCGCCAGCAATGGGTGGTGGCGGCGGCGGCGGAGGGCCGGGTGGCGGCGGCGGCGGAGGCCCACCGGCTGCCCTTGCCGCCACAGCCACAGGCGCTGGCGGCGGCGGTGGAGGGCCGGGAGGCGGCGGTGGTGGAGGGCCCCTGGCGCCGCCAGCAATGGGCGGGGGCGGAGGCGGCGGCGGCCCAGGCGGCGGCGGCGGCGGCGGTGGACCTGTGCGCGGCGCCACCGCAATCGGGGCCGGCGGCGGGGGTGGCGGCCCTGGCGGCGGTGGCGGCGGCGGCGCTGCAGCCGCCGCAGGCCGTGCAGCCGGCACCGGCGGCGCCTCCTGCTTCCCGTCACGTGTGTCGTTGTCATCATCGTCGTCTGCCGCGGCGCCCCGCCGGGCGCGAAGCAAGTCCGCCAGGGAGGCACCGCCGCCGCCAGCGGCGGCGGCGGGCCTGGCGGAGCCGCCGTTCACGACCGGAGGCGGCGGCGGCGGCGGCGGTGCCGGCGGCGGCGGGCCACCGGCAGGGCGCGGCACACCCGCGATGGGCGGCGGCGGCGGTGGCGGCGGCCCCGGAGGCGGCGGCGGCGCCGCCGCCGCGGGCTTGGGCGGCCCCGCGATGGGTGGCGGCGGCGGCGGCGGCGGCCCGGGCGGCGGCGGCGGCGGTGGCGGCGGCGGACCCAGCGGCGGCGGCGGGGGTGGCGGCATGCCGGGCCCCACCCAGCGGAGCACCCGCGCGGGACCGGCCCTGCCGCCGCGGCGCCCACGTCTCCCCGGCGAGGCCCTGGCGCTGCTGCTCCCGCTGCTACAGCCGTCTGCTGCTCCGCTGCTACTGCTGCTACAGCGCTGCTCCGGGTCGGGCGACACGGACCGCCGGCGCCGGTCCTCGTCCGCCTCGGCGTCGAACCCAACCGCCTCCAGCAACCCAGCGAGCCCGAACGCCGCGAGCCAAGAGCCCACGCCACCGCCACCGCTGCTGCTGTTACTGCTACTGCTGCTGCTACTGCTACTGCCCGCTTCAAGGGGTGGCAAAAGAGGCGGTGGGGGAGGCGGCGGCGGTGGACGCGGCGCAATGGGCGGCGGCGGTGGAGGAGGCGGCCCCGGAGGCGGAGGGGGCGGCGCCGCCGCCGGCCGTGCAACTACAGCCACTGGTGGCGGCGGGTGGCGGTGGCGGCCCGGGCGGCGGAGGCGGAGGTGCCGCCGCCGGCCGCGCGACGCCCGCAATGGGCGGCGGCGGCGGCGGTGGCGGGCCCGGAGGTGGCGGCGGCGGCACCGCCGCCGGCCGTGCAGCTACAGCAACTGGTGGCGGCGGCGGCGGCGGGGGGCCCGGCGGCGGCGGGGGCGGCGCCGCTGCGGGCTTCGCAACGCCGGCAATGGGTGGCGGCGGTGGCGGCGGCGGGCCTGGAGGCGGCGGCGGCGGCGCGGCGGCGGCCACTGGCCTCGGTGCGCCCGCAATCGGCGGCGGCGGTGGCGGTGGTGGGCCTGGAGGTGGCGGCGGCGGCGCGGCGGCGGCCGCCGGCTTGGGTGCGCCCGCAATTGGCGGCGGCGGCGGCGGTGGAGGCCCAGGTGGCGGCGGCGGCGGTGCCGCTGCGGCCGGCTTGGGGGCACCCGCGATGGGCGGCGGCGGCGGCGGCGGCGGCCCAGGCGGTGGCGGCGGCGGAGGGCCGCCGGCCGGCTTGGCGCCGCCTGCCATTGGCGGCGGCGGCGGCGGTGGAGGCCCAGGTGGCGGCGGCGGCGGCGGGCCGCCACGCGCAGCTGCAGCTGCTACCGGCGGCGGCGGCGGTGGCCCCGGAGGCGGGGGCGGCGGTGGTCGTGCGCCGCCCATAGGAGGTGGCGGCGGCGGTCCCGGCGGCGGCGGTGGCCGAGCGCCGCCCGTAGGAGGTGGCGGCGGCGGCCCCGGCGGCGGCGGGGGCGGCCGGCCGCCGCCACCGACTGCCGGCGGTGGCAGCGGACCTGGCGGCGGCGGGGGCGGCGCTCCCCCGCCGCCTGCTGCCGCCGACGGCGGCAGCGGCGGCGGCGGAGCCGCCGTGCTGCAACTGCTGCTGCTGCCCCCGCCTGGGGCGCCAACGGCGGCGGCGGGTGGTGCGCCGCTGCTGGCGCTCCGCTGCGCCGCCAGGGCGCCCGCCACGATGCTGTGCTTCTCCGGCAGCCCCAGCAGCGCCAGCAGCACCTGCACCGAGGATGAGTGAAGCGAGGGCGCAACGTGCGGGCGTTGGGCGGCATCGGTTGGGTGCGGGCGCATGTGCGCCGTGCTCCAGTAAAACCAAACAGCTAGCAGGGCCCGCCTACGGCTGGCTGGTGTTCACAACCCCCACACCCGCAGACCAGAACGCCCCCCGAGCTTGTCTGCCGTCTACCGTTTTCTTGACTAGCCCCCCAAAATGCCCCCCCCCCCCGGGTTGGGTTTTGGGTTGGCAATGGTTGATTTGGGAATTGGAGAAAACTACCCCCAAACCGCTCCCCCCCGTCCGGCCCCGCCCGCACCTGGCGGTAGCTGGCGTCGCCCACCAGCAGCATGCGGCTGAGCAGCTCCAGCGCCAGGCGGGCGGTGTCGCCGTCCACGGGGCGCAGCAGCGAGGCGATCTGGCGGGGGGGGGCGCGGGCGGGGAGTGGGTGGTGGGTGCGGGGGAGGATGTGTGTGAGGCTGTGGGTTGCAAGTGTCGTTGGAAATGTGGTACAGCAGGAACGGAAGACCGGAGGAGTCGAAGACGGGGCAGATAGACGGTGCGTGCTTTCCGTGTGCTCTCGATCCACTCAGCCGCCGCCCCACCGCAACCCATCCATCCCCGCCCTCGCACCTCGCACACACATACGCACACAACCCCCAAACCCAAACCGCCTGCACGCACCTGGCGCGTGAACCCCCGCACCGCCAGCACAGCCTCCATGCCGCCGGGCTTGGACGCCAGCGACCGCACCGCCGCCAGCGCGCCGCCCAGCGCCTCCGCCGCCTCGGGCGCGCCGGCGCGGGCGGGCGGCTCCGTGGCGCGGAGGACGTCGTACAGCAGGCGGGCGCCGTCCAGCCTGGCGGGTGGGTGGGTGGCGTGGGTGATGTGAAGGGGTGTGGTTGTGGAGGGAGGTGATTGGAGGATGGATTGGGGGGCGCCGTCCACGCAAGTGGGGGCTAAGTTCATTTCAATGCCAGTCGATCACGTGAACCGCACCCACAGCCACCTGATTTCCATACGCTGACTTCCTTTTGCTTGTTGCCATCGCCTCCTCCGGAATCGGATGACTTCCGACACGGACTTCGTGCCTACCCCCGCCCTCCCACTCCCTCCCGCTCCGCGGCGCAGCACGCACCGCACAAACATGTCGGTCCACTCGGCGGAGCAGTAGTCCAGGCACTCGCGCAGCGCCGACAGCGAGGCGGCCGTGGGCAGCCGCCGGACCTGCACACGTGCGCGCGCGCATGCGTGTGTATGGGAGTGCGTGTGCGTGTGTACGTGTGTGCGTGTGCGTGTGAGCGGCAGAGCAGGGGCGGCAGCACGCGCGGCAGCGGGGGCGGCAGCGGGGCGCTCCGTCTTCGCTACACGTGATAAGAGCCAAACCGAAGCCTGCCCGCCATCCCCACCACCCCACCCCACCCCACCCCCGCCCATGCACACGCAAGCCCGCCACCCACCCCTAGGTTAGCTTAGATTGGACTGGTGTTCACAACCCCCGCCACCCCATCCCCCCCCCCGCACACACACCTGCACGATGATGGCCTCAGGGCCGGCGAAGGTGGTGTCGCCCTCATCCGCCGCCGACCAGTCCGGCCGCGCGCGGGTGACCTGGGCGCGGTCGGCGGAGGGGCGGGGGAAGAGGGGAGGCGTTGTCAAGGTTTAGAGGTAGGTGGTTGCGGGTAGCTGCACGCCCCATGCCCCACCCACATCCCTCACCCTCCCCACTTCTTGGTACCATCCTTGCATCCCCCTCCCTCCCTCCCCCCCTCCCCTCCAGCACACATGGACACGTGAGCGGCTCCCCTCCCTCCCTCACACAACAATGTGCTGCATCCTCCCCCCTCCCCTCCAGCACACACGGACGAACCGTATGGAAGCCAACCCTCCCCCTCCCCCCTCCTCACCTCCAGCACGTACAGCGCCTTGCACGCCAGCAGCACATCAGGCGCCACGGAGCGCCCCTCCACCAGCGACACCCAGTTCTGTGGGTTGCGTGTGGGCGTGCGGAGTTGCACGGCCAAGAAGACGCTCATGATGGGGTTCGCAAGGATGGCACGCAAAGTTTGGGCCAGGGCAGGGTGTAGCCGCACTTGGGTCAGACACCGGCCAACGCCAGACGCATCACCACCTGTCACCACCAACACCAACACAACCATCACCCACCCCACCCAACCCCACCCAACCCAACCCAACCCCGCCCCGCTCCTCCCCTCCCCCTCCCCGCCCCGCCCCACCATCCCATCCCCCACCCCGCGCTCACCGCCAGTGTGGCCCGCATGCCCTCACTGAAGTGGTCCGGGTACTTGCCCACGTAGGCCGCCGCGCGGTCGTACTGCTCGCACAGCGACGAAGTCACCAGGCCGCCGTCGAACTTGCCTGGGGGGGGGGGCGTGTGTGAGTGTGGGAGTAGTGGAGTGTGGTGAGTGTGGTGAGTGTGGGAGTGTGGACTGAGGGGTTGCAAAGGTTGCCCATCCACACCGAACCGGATCCCCCCTTGCCTTGGAGACCGTCCCCGCTCGCCACCCCCGCCTCACAGGTCCATCATGCCCAGGGGCGGCGGCACTCACCCGACAGCACATCTAGCTGCCCTGCCACCGGACCAATTGGTTCCACCGTATAGCTCGGCCGGGCCGCCTGCGCCGCCGCTGCGGCAGCAGCCGCTGCCTGCGCCGCAGCTGCAGCAGCCGCCTGCGCCTGCGACGCGGCGGCGCCGCCGTCCGCGCCGCCGCCGCCGCCACCCCACCAGCGGAAAAAGGAGCTGCGCTGCGGCTGCTGCTGCGCGGCCGCCATGGACGCCTTGGCGGGGCTCGGCGCCGCAGACGCCGGCGCGCTCGCGGCCACGTTCACGGGCACCGTGGCGGCACGCCCCGACCGGACCGAGCCTCCCCCTCCCCCTGCACCGCCGCCGCCGCCGCCACCCGCCCCTGAAGAGCCCGGCACAATCGCCGAGCTGCGGCCGGCGGCGGCAGCGGCGCCCCACGCCGTCGCGCCGCCGGACAGGCCGCCGCCGGCCCCCACAACCGGCCCTCCGCCGGCGGCGCCCGCCGCCCCCTCCACGCTCTGCCGCCGCGCGTGGTGCTGCGAGCCGCCGCTCGGCTGCGGCCCCTGCGGCCCCTGCTGGTGCAGGGCCGCCAACGAGATGACCGAGTTGGCCAGAGAGGACGAGCCCAGAGACCCCGCGACGGAAGACGGGCCGGCGCCGCCGCCGCCGGCCGCATCCGCAGCCCCGCCCGCACTCGGATTCAGCGGCTCGTGCTCGCCAGGCCCGTCCTCCACGCCGCCGCCAGCGCCGCCGCCGCCGCCGCCGCCGCCGCCGAAACCGTAACCGTACGACGCATACTCCCCGACTGACGTTCGCATGGAGGGCGACGGCGACACCGAGCGGCCGGGCGTCCCCGGGGGCGAGGAGGCGCTGCTGCGCGGCGCCGCGCCGTACCCGCCCGCGCCGCCGTGCCGCGGGTGCAGGTGCCCGTGGCCCCCCGGCCCGTAGCTGTAGGTGTGCCCGTGGTGCCCGTGGTGGTGCCCGTGGTGCGCCGCCGCCGCCGCCGCGGCGGCGGCGGTGGCGGCGGCGGCGCCGTGCACTCCGGCGGCGCCGGCGCCCGCCGCGAGCGGCACGATGGCTGAGATCCACTCCTTGCGGTCGTCGCCCGACTGGCTGGCCAGGTGCCACCTGAGCGTGTGTTAGAGAGCACAGGGGAACACGAAAACGACAAGCAAGCACCTGTGTGTGTGTGCGGTGTGTGGCGTGCGGTGGATGGGCAGCGAGGCGGTGCTTTGCCACTTCGACATCTCTCCAGGGTTGCTTGTGGATGGTGCGGGCGGCGTCATCGAGCGTCGCCATACCCGACCCAAACTCATAGGCCCGACACAGCCTCAAAGCGTGACCCAACCCGTGACCCAACCCGGACCCCCGACAACCAGCCACAGCCGCAGCCGCGGGTGCGGTCGCGGGTGCGGGTGTGGGCAGGGCTGCAGGTGAGGGCGCGGCCGCGGGGGTGCGGACAGGCGGGTGCGGGCGGGGGTGCGCGCGGGGGTGCAGCTGCAACCGCGGGTGGGGGTGCGGGTGCGGGCGGGCGGCCAGCTCACCTGGTCTTGTCCTTGAACTCGAGCGTGAACTTGAAGCGGCCCTGCTGCTCCAGGATGTCCTGTGGGGGCGGGCGGCGGGTGGGCGCGGGCGGGTGGGGTGCAGGTGGTGCGTGCATGTGTGTGTGCATTTGCGTGTGCCTGCGCCCGCAGGCGGCAGCTGCGGCAGGCCGCTACCCCACCCAGGGTCCCCGAGGATCCCTGAAGGCCCCTCGCCCTCTTGCGGACTGCGGGGCGCCTTTGGTTGGTTTGGCTTGGGCTGGTATAGCCCCGCCCCGCTCCGCGGCGCCCGCCCCGCCCCCGCCGCGCTGCTGCAGCTCACCAGCACCCGGCAGCCCGGCAGCGCCATGACCTTGTCCGGCTTGGCATCGATCTGCGCGCGCGCGTGCGGCAGCATTCGCGACATATACAGTCGCACGACCAAGGAATGACACAACACGGCCGTGCGGTGCGGGGTTCAGCCCCGCGCCCCGCCTCTTCCGCGTGGCGTGTCTCCCCTTGCACCGCCCACCCCCCTGGCACGCGCTGGCGGTGCCACCGCCCCGGCGCCGCACCTTCTCCTGATAGTACAGCGCGATCGCGGGCTCCTCTCCGGCGAATATGACGTAGAAGTGCTTACGCCAGAAGCTCCACGTATCTGCAACATACACCCGCGGACAGCGCCATCAGCATCGCATGCTGCTGGGCCCCGCTACTGTGTGCCGTGTGCCGCTACTGTCCCTGGCCATGCCGGCAGAGCTCATGCGCTCGTCACCTTGCTTCCAGAGGAGTCCCGACTTGACCGCCAAGGAGGGTTGCAGACTGGAAATCGGCATTGTTATTTCTCTTCCAGCTCAAAAGGCCCCCGGCCATTACACCCTGGCCGGGAGCCCCAATTTAATCACTTATGAAATGCGAATGGTCGACTGGGCATCATAGAAGTTGTGCAGCGGAGCTGTCGGGGAGCAGCGAGGTTTTGCACAAAGCTTGTATTCACATGCAGTTATACATACTCAAACATGTAGGCAGCTCGAACATAAGGCCCGAACCCGCGCTGAAAGCAGCGTTGCGATGCCGCGGTGCATGGGGAAAGCCGCGTAGATCGCGGTGCCAGGTCAAACACCACCCCACCCTGCATAGCACTCTAATATTTATCAACAAACACATACGAAACACCGACACGCATCTTGTTTTGCAAACTGAAGACTGCCTGAAAGCATTTGCCGACACCGAGTTGAGCCCTGTCGCCTCCCGCGCTTGGCAAGCCTGCACCGCCTTAGCTAAATCCCGCAGCTGTCATGGCGCAAGACTGGAGCCTCAAAGGCGCTGGGGCGGCCAACTTGGTCTACGCGTACCGCGGCGCGGACGAGGCGCTGGTTAGTTTCAGTAACTCGGCCCTCACGCGCGCCCGTCGCGCAGCGGGCGCCCCTACCGCGCCCCTCGCCTCCTTTTCACGCCTTCAAATATACCGCCCATTCCCTGCCGCTGTCGGCCCCTCTCTGCCCCGTCTTGCCTAATATGCCAGTGCGGCCACGTCCTGCGGGTGCGCAAGGGCAGCGCGCACTCGGCCTCAGAGGTGGATATCGCCCTCTGGGAGGGCGTGCTGCAACACAAGCCGGGTGGGTGCCTGCGCTGCCTGCGTTGCCTGCGCTGCCAGAGTGCCTGGCAGACGTCAGGCGCTCCTGTGTCGGCTCGAGCGTCCGTGCCGGGGAAACCGGGGGAAAGGGGGTTGGTGTTCCCCTGTGTGCGTGCGTGCCAAACCCCATCTTTGAGGAGGAGCCATGGCCGTCGCCGACCCAGTTGAGGGCCGGGTGGCTGGGCGGTTACGACGCCATGCACAGCACGCCAGCGCCACCACGTTGCGCTGCGCTGCGCCACCACCCGCCCCTGCTTCCTCACACACTCCGCCCCGCCCCCCACCCCCAAAACCAAAAACAAAACCAACAAACGCACCCGTTGCCACCCACACCTCCTCACCTCCCTCCAGGCGACGCGGCGGGCCGGGAGCTGGCCTACGTGGCGGACGTGATGGCGCCGCTGCTGGGCCGGCAGTACGTGTTCCCGGGGGTGAGGCGGGGGGGGGGGACAGGCGGGGTTACACTCATGATTACGGTTTTCAAGACGCTGCGGTGGTGTTCCGGGGGGTCCGGAGGGGCCAGGCGGGAGGTAGGACAGGCGGGGGAGGCATCCGTCCATGTGAAGTGTGGTTTCGCTTTGTAATGTGCCGATGCCGAACGCTTCTATACCGTTGGCTCCAGTAGCTACCGGGGTGAAGCTGGCCCGGTCTAAAACCGAATCATGAACGGTTTGGGGCAAATCGATGGAGGCAAGGGGGCGTGGCACATGGTAGTGGGTGGAGGCCCAGGCGGCCTGTATGTTGAGACAGCGAATCGGGGCAGCGGAAGGCTGTGTTGCCTGGGGTGCTGCCTGGGGACTGGCTGTGTGCGCCAACTCGCCAAATACGCCGAACACGCCGCCCCTCCCGCCCGCCCAGATCCCCTGCCGCCTGCCTGACGACCTGCGCGCGGCGATGGGCCCCGGCGGCAGTAGCGACGACTTCCCGGCACTGCTACAGCCCGACCACACCACGCTGCAGACGGCAGGTGGGGAGACTGGGGAGGGGCCGCGCCAAGCGCGGGGCTGGGATGATGGCAAGGCGCGGGTCAAGCGCGTCTGCATGCAGTGCGTGCCTCATGCCGCGTGGCACGGACATGCGTGTGTCTCCCTCGGCCCTCGCCGACCCGGTCCGCTCCCCAACCCTGACCTCGGGCCCCTATCATCGTCAACATTACCATCCTTCAGCACAACCACCGAAGCCATTCATCCACCAAACCGCCCTGCCCGGCCGCACCTCTCCCCCCTCCCCCTCCCCCTACGCCTACGCCACTACACTTCTATGTACCATCTTTGCAACCCCCCTCCCCCCGCTACCACCACCCCAGCGCTGTCGACCCAGGGCTATGTGGGCGTGGGCCCGGCGGTGTGCCTGGAGGTGAAGCCCAAGTGGGGCCTGCACCCCAGCGAGGTGCCGCGCGGGCCGGCGGGCGAGGCGGGGGAGCCGGAGCCTCTGCGGCGGCGCTACCCGCGCTTCATGCTGCACATGCTGCACAAGCACATCAAGGTGTGGGTGCTGCACCGTGACGCACTGGCAGTAGCGGCAGAGGGCTGGGGCGGGGCTGGGGCGTGGGCTGGGGCGTGTTGGCGTGGGCTGGGGCGTGCTGGGACGGGGCCGGGGGCACTGGAGGTTTTGATGCGCTGCGCCGCAGGTGCCTGGGCGAGGTTCTTCGTCTGCTGCTCTGTTTTCAGTGCATCCTGTACAGCTTTTCTAACCATTCTTGCAACTCCTCACAACCCGCCACCTTCCGCCACAACCCTCCCCTCCCCCTCCGCCTACTGCCCCTCCCCCCCAGGTAAGTCGTGTGTGCTTTGCATTTGCGTGTTTGCGTGTCTGTTTCTGCTGTGCGCGAGCCGAGCCTGGGTGGCATTTCGTCGACGGCGCGCCGACCTCGCCCCGTCTACGCTCTCCGCCCAGAAACGCAAGAGTATACCGTTACCCTGTCTTGCTGCAAACTGCACCTGCCTGTCCCTTGTCTAGTTTCGCTTGGGTTTAGATTGGGCTGGTGTTTACACCCACCCACCCCCCGCAGTCCGGCATGCCGCTGAGCTACTACAACCCACTGGACCTGTTCAGCGGCCAGCCGCCCCGCATGGCCGCGGCGCTCACCCGCCTGCTGGAGGCGCCCAGCGTGAGTGGGGAGAGCGTGGAGGGAGGGAGGGAGGGAGGGAGGGAGGGAGGGAGGGAGGGGAAGGGAGGTGGTTGCGATGATGTTTGGAAAAGCGGTACAGGATGCACTGAAGACTGCAGACGGAGTCGTTGCCGAATGGGGGGGCCGGGGCGGAGGCGGACGGAGGGTTAGCCATGGGAGGGGGGGAGGGAGGGTAGTTCATTCCAGAAACCATAAGCGAGACGACCAAGAGGGGCTGACGGAGGCAGGTCGAGGGAGGAGTGGAGGGGGATGGGAGCAGGTGGTGGATGCAGATGCCACGGCAGCTGCAGTTGCACGTTGCGGAGGCCGGGTCACTGTACTATGATGATGGACGTGCTGGGGCAGCTGCGGCAGCCCTGCTGACCACGTGCCCCCACGCACCCCCAGTGCATGCTGTATCGCTTTTCCAAACATCCTTGCAACCACCCACTCTCACCCTTGTATTGCTGCAATTGCATTTGCCTGACCCGTGTCTAGTTTAGCTTACACAACACTCAGCCATCGAAATTTACCCACCTGCGGAGAAATCCAGATTATTCTGTTAGCTGCCTCAATGCCCCCCCGGCCTCCCTTCACCCCCACCCCCACCCCCGCGCAGAACAACCTGCGCGTGTTCCGCGACGGCGTCCAGGTGTATGGCGGCACCGGCACCGCGGGCGGCGGCAGCGATGGCATCGACTCGGCGCCGCCGTCGCCGGCCGCAGGTACGGAGAGTTCGGGTAGTGCACCTTACTTGGCGCGCTTTTTTGGTCGGGACCGCTGCAGGGCTTTCATGTGATAGTGCCTGCCAATAGGAAGTATGGGTACCGGTACCGGCGCAGTGCAGTACCGGAAGGAGGAGGTCCACCACACGCTGCAGCCACGGCGTAACCGCTACAGCTTCGCAACGGCTTCACGACAGCTCCAGCTTGGCCTTGGGGGAGGCCGAGAGGCATGCACATGCGTGCGCCGCCCCTGCGGCCGCGGTGCGATTCTTCCTTAATAGCTCTCAAACACATACGCACACGCGCCAACACATACGCACACCGCAGGCACGCAGCGCGACGGTACCTCCATCGCCGCCACGGTGGGATTCGGCGACATCGACCGCGCCGGCGCGCGCTGGCAGGCGCTGCGGCAGCTGGCAGCCAATCTGCGCGGCTTCACGCCCGACACAGCCGCCGCCGGGGCCGGGGCCGCGGACGGGGCCGTCAGCGGTGACGGCGGTGACGGCGGTGCCGGGGGTGACGGGGGCGCCGGCAAGGCCAAGGCCGTGACGGTGTCGGTGCTCAGCGCGGAGGACGCGGCGGCAGAGGCGCTGCTGGGCGCGGTGGCGCGGCTGGCGGCAGTGGCGCTGCGCAAGGAGGGTGAGCGAGCGGGCGAGCGCGGGGGGAGGGAATGGGAGAGGGAAAGGGGCATGGGTCAAGGGTCAAGGAGCAGGCGGCGTGTTGGGTAGGTTCCGTCCTGGCCAGTGTGCCTATCATTTCTGACGCATGACAGCCAACCTGCGAACGCGTTGGCCCTACTCACACTTTGCAACTCCCCCAACACACCGACACACGCACGCACACGCGCAGGCGTGCTGCAGCGGCTGCACGACGTGCAGGCCCTGGACAGCGAGGGGCCGGCGGGGGCGCTGAGCCTGTACGACAAGCTGGTGGCGGCGGTCAAGGTGGGACTGGTGGGGGGGGCGGGGCGGAGGGCGGGGTCTGTGGGGCTGCGAGCTTGTATACGGTACACGTTACTGCCGTGCATGTGCATGTGCATCGTGTTGCTCCCACGTGTTGCTTGCTGCTGGGTGCGGTCATGCGACGTTGCTGTGCGACGTTGCTGTGCGACGTTGCGGGCGCGGGTTGCTTTGTGTCCCCACACCTCTTTCCTCATGTGCCGACCGACCGACCGAACTCGTGCCGATTGCCCATCCGCCCCATGGCCCGTGCCTCACGTCGGCGGCCGCCGTTGTTGCAGACCGGCTCCTGGCCCTCCACCGCCGCCGCCATCGTGCCCACCGCCTCCGCCACCTGGGCCTCCGCGCCCGCGCTCGGGCCCAACCCCGCCGCCGCCGCCACGGCAGGCGGTGGCAGCGATGGCAACGGCCACGACCAGGGCCACCAGGGCCACCACTCGGCGCTGGAGAAGCTCCGCAGCTACCTCAAGTCGGTGACGGCCAAGGACTGCGGCATCATGATCACCCTGCAGCGCGCGGCGCCCGCTACAGCCGCCGCGGCTGCTACAGCCGCGGGCGCGGCTGCTACAGCCGTTGGGGCCGCGTCAGCTGATGGCAGCGAGGCGGCGGCAGGTGGCGGCGAGCACGCGGGCGAGCTGCTGGAGCCGGCAGCGGCGGCGGCCGGGGCGGCGTCTCGGCCCTGGGTGTCGCTGCTGCCGGACCCGCAGGACCCCAGCACCCTGTACCTGTACAAGGTGGGTGACCGCCGGGGGGGAGGTGCCAGAGCACATTGGAGTGTGGGCTAGTTTCGGGGGCTGGGGGCCGGAACTCATGGTGAGTGCGGGGCGTGCCAGGCTCGGCGCGCGTGGTGGCCCCGGTCAATGGCCAAAACGTGCCACGCTCTGCGGCACGCCACGTGGGCCGGAGATGGATGGCCACAATGACGGCTGGCTGGAGCCCACACGCCACATCCCGCCAAAATCATCTCATCAATGTTGTCGTAGTCAATGTATGAATCATGCATGGCACCGCCTGATGGCCGCCGCCGACCGCCCGACCGCCCGCACCCCCAATGAATGGTAATGATTTGGGAATCGGAATGAACTGATCCCCCCGCCCTCTCCTCCCCCCCGCCCTCACGGCGCAGGTGGCGTTCGTGGACCTGGACATCAAGGCCGCGGGCAAGCTGCCCAAGCACCTGCAGCTGGAGCGCCAGCTGGAGGAGAGCGCGGCCTCGGAGCGGGGCGCGGCGCTGCTGCGGGAGCTGGCGGCGCTGGCGGGCCTCGAGTAGTAGGCACCTGGGTACCGGCAGACCGAAGAGTGGTGCTTTTGGGAATGAATACGTGTGTACGCGTGCGTGATTAAAAGGGTGTGTGTGGTCGCCAGCAGGCAGCACAGGAACCTGATTGCAGGGGCGGATGTCGAACTGCGGGGCGGCTGGCGCCGCCAGCGCCTGCACGCAGCTAGCTGCAGCTGACTGCGGCTAGGTGCTGTGGAGCGTGATCGACGGCGTGGTGTGACGTGACTGGTGCAGCGATGCATGAGATTCACCGTGATTCGCGATCGAGGGCGCTATGTGGACTCGTGAGGAAAGCGGGCCACTGTGATCTGCGGTACACAGATGCTGGCAATTCACGGAAACGTGCGCACAGTGAAGAATGGCACTTGGTGCTTGTGCTGAATGGGCCGACCGTTCACTAGGACCCTCCCGCAGTGAACGCAGGCGGAGGCTGCTGGCGGCCTGTGTGCGATCCATTGCGTCGGCCCTGCGCGCGCGTGGGCTGTGTACGTCTCCGCGGTGTCGCTAGCTGCTCACCGAGCAGGCAGTGACACGGACCCGGCACGGACCCGAACGCTTTGAAGTTTCACCTGACCGCATGCATGCATGAAGTCTTTTGGGGTTCCGCGTGGCCACAGTGCTCACTCCTCAATTCACGCATTTTGTCTGTATCCTACTATCCTTCACGCGCCCTGCCCACCAAGCTCTCGCTTGACACTCTGGCTCGAAACCCCTCCTAGCATGCTGATAGATGCGTCATCATCCCAGCAAGCCGCCACTAGCCCTCAACCGACACATACACATGCCGCGGCAGCTCTTCCGCCAGGGCCTTGTCAAGCTGCAGCAGCCACCGCGCCTGCTCCTGCAGCAGCTGCAGCGACGGCGCGTGCGCATGCGCTGTGGGAGCTGTGGCAGTCGGCGCCGCGGTCCCTCCGCCGGCGGCGCCTCCACCTCCACCCGTGCTCAGTGCCCAGGTAATGTCCAGCTCCTGCGCAGGGGCGCATGCAAGGCATAACGGGCCTCCTGACCTGGGTGCGGGGCACCCTTGCTTGGTCGGACTGTCCCTTCTTTGTAATGTCGCATTCATAACGGGCAGAGTGAATGCAGGCAGTCCGGGCAGGCCCAAGCAAGCACAATATGGTCGGCGGGCGACACACACAACATGACAGCAGTCAAACTCGACCAGCACATACCCCGCACCTGCTGGAGGCACCGCAGCAGCGGTGCTGGGATGACTTGACCGTGAATGCCACGGCACTCCGGGTACCGCTCCACCGCCACCCAGGCTGCGCCCAGCTGCGCCCCCGGCTCCACGGACCGCACCGCTGCGTGCAGTGCCGCTGCAGCGCCGCCCCTGCCAAAGGGCTGCAGCAGCAGTGCCGGACCGCCCAGCGCCCGCGGCACCAGCTGGCAGCGCCCGCGCCAGGTCTCTCCCGGCGCCGCTGCCGCTTTGGCCAGCCACTTGACCCAGCCATCCACCAGCTCTGGCGCGTGGGCCAGGCCCGCCACCAGCGGGCCCTGCAACACCAGCAGCTGGGCCACGCCTGAGGACGTAGGCTTGCCAGCCGCGGGAGCCGTCACCCGCGGGCTTGCAAGCAGTCGCTGCACCGCCCGCGCCACCACCGCCTGCGGAGGGCTCGACATAGCCAGCGGCAACACCGCTGCCGCCTGCTGCTGCAGCGGCTGCGGCTGCGGCTGCGGCTGCGGCTGCAGTAGGGGTTGGAGTACGGGCGGAATATGCGCTGGCTGTGCTGCAGCCGCGTCCACCACAGCAGCAGCGGGGGCGGTGCCCTGGAGCACGGGCACAGTCAAGGGGTAGCTGTATATGGTCACCAGCCGCAGGGACTGCGCCTGTCCGAGCAGCTCGGTGGCCTGCTGCAACTCTGCGGGAAGGTCGGCCGCCGCCTGCTGCAACTCCGCGGGAAGATCGGTTTCGGCTGTCCCCAACTCGACTTCCCCAACCCTCACAGCCCGGCAGCGCTGCACCAGATCCTTGACCGCTGCGCGCGCCGCCAGCGCCTCGTGCGGCTGCCGGGTGCCGTCCAGGCGCAGCCTCAGCCGCCCCACGACCAGCTGGCGCAGCATGACGTCCTTGGCGCGCAGGTACGGCAGCAGCAGGCCGCTCGCCACGTCGCCCAGATCGCGCATTGGTGCACTGCGGAATTCACCTGCGCCGTCCGATGCCAAAGTCACCTCCTTGAGCTGCCCCGCCGCGAAGCGGGCTTCCAAGCCCGAGCCCAAGGGCCCTTGGCTCGTGTCGGGCAAGACGGAGAGCCTTTCCAGGCTGCGCGGCAGCTGGCTGAGCAGCGGCAGCAGGCCGGCCGCGTCCCCCGGCGGTGCGCATCCTCGGAGCCGGAGGATGCGAAGGCTGCGGATAGAGGCGAGGCCGGCAATATGTTCGTCTGTGATAGTGTCATCTTCATACGAACTGATCTCCAGCTCCTGCAGCCCCGACAACCAGCAGCCGTCACCGCTGCCGCCACTGCTGCCGCCGGCGCTGCCGCCACCGGCTTGGCCGCCGCCGCCAGCGGCCGGCCCCCCAGCAGCGGCGGCGGCGGCATCCTTGCGATGCTGCATGCTGCCGAGCGCCCCCAGCAGGCTCCAGCTGGGCAGCGTGAGCTTCACCAGGTGCGGCAGCCGGGCCAGGCCGCCGCGGATGATGGCGCTGAGGTGGCCGGTAACATCCTGTACCTCATCCGGGAGCATCGCTGCGGTGATGTCCTTGAGCCCGAGCTCCTGCAGCGGCAGCAGCGGCACGCAAAGGCAAGTTGCGGCTCGCGGAGCGCAATCGTGTGTGGACGATCCTCAGGGGCAGGAAAAGGGAGCAGGCGGCTGCTTCAACACCTGGGCCCGTCGCAGGAAGCCAGGGGAAAGCCTCCGAATCCGCCGGCTGGTCGCTGTCAGCACTACAGCCGCCCGACCAACAACTTACACGCAGCTCACCTTGAGGTTTGGGAACCACAGGGCGATACCGGCCGCCAGGGATGCGGTGAGCAAAGGGCCGCCGACCGGCGGCCAGTCCAGCCGCAGGGCCGCTACCTTGCGGAGGTTGGCGGGAGGCTGGTTGCCCGCCCAAACGGTCCACTTCTCAACGGCATGACGCACATCCTCGTCGTCCATGTCATCCATTTCAACATGATGGCATATCTCTTCCACACGGGGCCAGCGCGCTAGCGAGGGCAGCGGCCAAGCCAGGGTCACCGATGCGCATTCAGTGAACTTCAGCGATTTGATGGACCCGTCGATAATTTCGAGCAGATCCTTGCACACCAAGCGAGCTGCAGCGATACATTTGCGCTCGCGTAGGATTTCCACTAGGGCGTCGGTGGCGTCGATGCCAATAGCGCTGAGTGTGGCTGTCATGCCGTGCTGGGGCACCATTTGCATCGTCGTATGTGTTTATGGAGTGGAAGTCGGGGATATCAAGGCGTATAGTTCCCCACCAGACGGATAAAATCCGCGTTTGGATCTCGCGGGAAAACGAGTTGAACCGCTGAAGCGGTGAAGGGCAAGACGAGGGCGCGATATGGGGTCGAATTGGGTTACAACTTGCAATGTAGCAGCAGCGATGGTTTGGCGAGCCGAGTTACGTCGGCGCGGAGCCATGACTTGCAGAGGGGTGGCAAGGATTGGACCTGGCGCTGGTCACCCCTCCCTGGATTGGATTGGCCAACATATGGTTGGACCCGTCACTTAAGGATTGGGTTTGACTGGCAAGGGATTGGAACTCCACTTTGGGGGACTGGGTTTGGTGTAGGGAAGATGGGTGTTGCCACTTGAGGATTGGACAGGTGAGGATTGCTTGCAGCCTTTGCGGTCCTTGCAGGCGCTCTCGGCCAGGGGTGCCCTGCTGTCGACACGCTGATTGGGTTCGGGGTGGGGGGTCCTGGAGCAAAGCGTGCCTTGGCGCCCATGGTCCCCTCCGCGCCCCTGCCCCCCCCGTCCGTCGTCTAGTTTGGCTTGGTTTAGCTTGGGCTGGTAATCACAGTCTCCCACCCCCGCCCTTCCACGGCAGTCAACACAGTTCGTGACCGGGCGGACCGACGTTATGCACCGGCCCAACATGCTTCCCAGTCCTGACTGACACAAAGATATTCTCACGGCGGGCGGCGGTGGTGTTGGTACGGCGGGCGGCGCCTGGTGCTGGTGGGGCAGTGGGAACTAGGAACTGTACGAAGCCTTGGAGATTGTATTGGAGGTCCAGCCAGCAGATTGTTGCGGGCGGCGGGGGAACCGGTAGCCGTGTAGCACGCAGCGACCGGTAGTGGCATCGCAATTCAGGTCCTGCGCACTCCCCCCACTCAGGCGCATCCCAGCCCTGTCATTGATCCACCGCTGCGGCAAGGCGCACGTACTTGCCATCCGAGCATCCCAGCTGGGACATCAGCCATCATGGGGATCCCGCCGTAGGGATGCTTCTCGAGCTGCGATGAGTGAGGTCTCGGTCTCTGCGTGGTCACATTCGTGGCTAGTATTAATACAAACGTCTGCGCGGCGCATACAATTCTGTGTGACGTTTTCTCACAGATGTGGGCTCCGACACAAAGGAAGGTCGCGGAAGCTGCCGGAACCAAGCAACCGAAACCGCCGGCCATATAAAAGCCGACTCGCTCGGCTGGTTCCAGACAATACACATAATCAAACACTAACTTACAAACAATCGCATTCTCTCATTAACACAAATAGCACGAGGGACCACAGTTAAGTTAACTGTCGATATGCTCGCACGCTCTCGGCGAGTTAGCGCCGCGCTGGTCCTTGTGACCACAGCGCTGGTGGCAATCATGTTGATCGCACCTGCAATCGGTTCACGCTTGCTGCGTGGCGACACGGCGGCCGCTCGCAGCGCCGATGCTCGCGCAGCCGCGATGCTGAAGCAAGGACCGCTTCGGCGCTCGCTGGCCGTGACGACTGAGACTGCTTTGCAGCTGGCTGCAAGACTCGTTGACCCCGCGTCTTTTGAGGTGGTTGATGCTACCCTCACCTGCCCAAGTAAGTCGCCATGGAGAACTGCACTAGCTAACGACACCTCGCTCCCTGAGTTCAGGGCGCGTCACACCGCAGCTCATTTCACTGCTTCCATCTAACTTTCGAATAGCTCACTTACCCCGGACTTTCCTCGCCTGCCCAGCTGGCGCGTCGGGCTTTTGGACGCCACCTGTCGGCCACGCCCTCGCTGCTGACTTTCCTGATGGTGAGTGTACCATAATATTGAAGTGGCTGCAAAATTAGCAGCACCCCACTGCGTTCAGGATTGGGCAACCGACATTTTGATGAGAAGGCTCGCTTATTGTCCTACTTTAAATGCATTCAATAGAAAATGTGTGGTTCATAACGAAATACGATAGGGTGATTGAATGAAGGCTCGTCGAGCATAGCTCCATTTTTGTTTCACAAGAGGCGATACCGGCCTGCTGCCACCTACTGCTACCAATATTGAAGTTCAATGGCTTAAGTACTAATGGTTCCGCACTGGCAGTCGAAGAACGATGCCGATCAGCCGGACCGTGACTCCCACGAAGGTGGCAGTTGTTTATATTACTATGCCCAAGCGACTAGAAGAGCGGCGGTGGAGTGCGCGGGCTGTGGCGGCTTAGTGACCTCGGCGAGTTTCGGGCGACGACGCGCAACACTCGCCGCGGCCCTCCCTGCACCCTTCGCACACCACGGCGCACAATACCCGCAAGCCCAACATGCCCGCACATGGTTTGCCACACATTAGCACTGTGAATGATGAACCTTCATCCCATGCGGTGGCTGCACGCAGGTGCGGTGGTACTGAGCACGGGGCAGGCTTCCATCGCGGACAAGCTGAGCAGTACGTCCAATCAGGGTGGTGTCGGCAACGGTGCTCCTGGCGACCCCGACGTGTCCGCCGTTGTGGGTACCAGCACATACGACTCGTGCTCTCTGTCAAGTGAGTCAGAAGGATGCACGTGAGCATGGGTAGCATCATGTCGGTCAGGGGAGGATGTCGGTTGTCTTCACACACGTGCAGCCCATGGCCGGTCGTCGTCCCGCTTGGCAACCCACTTTGGCGACCGTGCCCCCAACCCTGTCCCCGCCCTCGCTCGGTTGCAACGCGCAGTCACTGCCAAGGCCAAGACCAAGGGCAAGATCTCGTTCCAGTACGTGTTTGCCTCGGAGGTGCGTGAGAGGCAGGGGTGTGTTCGTGTGTGTTCATGCTCGACATGTTCTCATACGGCATGTCCGCAGCAAGCACCGGGCTGCAAGCTGCGCCTGGCCATGATTATCAGCGCCGCACCACCCTGCCCCTGTTCCAACTTGTCGTTGCAATCTCGCCGTAAATCCTTCATGAGCAACGAGCGTGGCAATAATCAGTAATGCCCCGCTGACGCCCTCAGGAGTACCCAGAGTACGTCAATCAGTACAATGACGGCTTCCTGCTGCTCTTCTCGGACATAAGTGAGAACCGTGTGCACATGCCTTGCGCAAACAATGTTGGGCCGCCATCGCCGCCAGTGCACGGTCGCGTGCACATGTGCGCGTGCAGGGTCGCATCTGCAGACGTTGGTGCATGAATTTCCACCGACTTGCCCAAGCCATCCACATCACCCATTCAACACCCATGTGCTGCCCCACACCCATGCCCCTCCTGCTCGATACAGCCACACCCAAGACGAATGTCGCCATCGTGCCTGGCACGGACCCCGCTCAGGTGGGTTGGCGCACGCGCACGGGTCGTACACTATTGCTGTCGATGATACACGGTCACCCTCCCGCAGTAGCTTCGCTTGCTTCAATCCATATATAACTAGATGGACGTGAATGGCATTCTAAAGCAGTTGCCTCTTCAATCGCCTGCGTGCATCCCACTAAGTCGCCCTGCCTTGTGCACATCGTTTCAGGCCGTGACAATCAACACCGTCAACGCCGGCGTCAACTCCAACTTCTTCAGGTCAGCAGCAGGTCATGGGCTCGTGGCTCACACGCCGATCGATGGGACCCCACGTCTGCAGCAGACCCCACGCACGGGACACCTGGTACACAGTCACCACACACATGCACACACTCCCTCTCTCTGCATACACACTCGCTCTCTTTACACACACTCTCTCACTGGGTCCGTCTCGTTGGTTTTAACACATTCTCACGCTCTTTACACACACATAAACACACACGCAGATCCAACAGCGGCGGCACGGAGTACGACGGCATGACCACGCTGCTGCCCACCAAGCCCATCATCCTGCAGGCGGACGAGGTGTTTAGCTTCAAGCTGGTGATCGCCGGTGAGTGAGGGGTCGAGCGATCGATAGGATGGACTGCGTGGCGTTGGCAGCGGTGGTGCGTGGTGGCGGTGGATGTGTCCTTGCCTGGGAACGGAGCCGGCGCGCTTGCCTGCAGCACGCTCTACCGCTTGCTTGCTTGCTTGCGAGCGGAGGCACGGAACCGGCAGCCGCAGCCTGCCTTATGAGGCGGTGGCTATGTATCCCGACCATTCCCACGCACCCACCTACCGGCGTGCGCACCTCCGTCCTGTCCTCCTGTGCCTACCCGTGCCTACCCCAGCTAGCAGCCATGCCCTATTAACGTTTGCCGCCCTTCTCCGCATGTGTGTACATACAGATGCCGCTGACAACATTTACGACTCGGCGGTCTTCATCAAGGCCAACAGTGTGTGTGAGTCTCGTGAGAGTCCAGCTAGATCGGTAGCTAGAGCCGTCTCTACCTACCTGTCCGGCACTGCGCTGCATGGGGTGTCCTAGCCGGACACGTGATGCCTGTTGCCAGCGCTGCGCTGCCAACGCCGTCATTCCCGCCGACCTTGATTTTGCGTGTGCGTTTTGCACGTGTGCGTTTTGCACGTGCGAGCGTCATGCTGACAACACCCGCGCGCCCACCGCAATCAAGGCGCCCATCCATGCGTCCATGCATCGCCCGAACCCCCATCACCGCCGCATCATCATGTGCTGTTAGCTAGCTGTGCTGATGGTGGCCCTGCTGCTGTGCCGCTGAGCGGCCCGCTACTGACTACTCCAACCCCTGCTTCTTACGCGCAGCCCTGTTCAACAAGTGCGACAAGCCCTGCGCCACCGGCACCGTCGCCGCCGACAGCTGCCAGGTGGACAGCGTGTGCCAGTGGAACGACCTGATCGAGCCGGTGAGTACTGGTAGTGCTGGGGCGCTGGGGTGCCACCAGCCAGCCACAGCACGACACAGCATGACACAGCGTGCAGAGCACGGGCATGCATGCGACGTCAACAGCCGCTGACGCTGGCGAAGCCATAGCGAAAGGAAGGGGGCAGGTGTCTAGACGAGCTCTTCCCGGGCACCCACCCACCACGTGCACGCCATCACTTGCTCGCACGCACACACACGTGCAGGTCTGCAGCGGCGTCACCAACAAGGAGGACGGCGCCGCCTGCGCCTTCGCCGGCCTCGGCAGCAGCAGTGTCGCCGGCGCGTGCGACGCCGGCGTGTGCCAGGGTGAGCTACTTGGGATGGCTGGTGGTTGATGCGCGCATGCAACACGCACGCGAGCTTTGCATACGTTCACGCTTACTTGTTGTCCATGCATCCAGCCGCCGCAAGCGAACCATGCTGCTGATCCGCCAGGTGTGGCCTTTCCCCGTCCCTCATCACCTCGTATTAACTAATCATGCATGGAACCCCCTCCCTTGCGCAGCTCCGTCGTGCTCGTCCTTTGATGGCTTCCTGCCGCCCATTGCGGCCAAGGACGAGAACGTGCTCGCCACCGCCTCCAGCACCATCCCCGTCAAGTGGTCCCTGACCAACCCAGACTGGGGTGAGTCGTGCGTGCCTGCCTGCCTGCCTCGTCTAGCAGCGGCAGGGCGTTTGGGCGGGGGGTGGTGCAGTTACCAGGGGCGGGGGAGGGGGGGCTAGCCGTCCATGGGGCTAGCCGGGCCACCTGCTGTGCGTGTGTGTGGCGGGCACGCCTGGCTCGCCTATTTCTAACGGCCCCTACCCGCCTGCCCGTTCTCCCCACCTGCCTGCACCCCGCAGGCCAGCTCGCGCCCGGCTACCCCAGGCTCGTGCCCATCGCCTGCGGCACCGACCCCGCGCCCAGTAAGACCGACGCCGGCGAGTTCCTGGCCGACGCCCTGGCCACCCTGAAGCTGACGCCCACCCAGGCGGCGATGACGTTCCAGGGCAAGGGCCACGTGGAGGCCGGCAAGTGCTACCGCTTCGACGTGCTGCTGGCCGGCTGCGCGCGCACCCAGGCCGACATCCGCAGCTTCCGCATCCGCGTCAAGTAAAGAGAAGAGCGTTCACGTTTAGAAAGCACCTCGGTAAGAGGTGCTAACAGTGGAATCGAATGAGCAGCAGGCCGGGCTTGGCTTGCGTGCGCACGCATGGAGGAGTGGAGGTGTGTGTTTGTGCAGCAGGGAATGAAGTGGTGCAGGTTGGCGCCTGCCTTCCTGAGCATGGCTGTGGGATGATTCACGCGCGCCTTGCACCGCTTGGTTGATTGCGTTGATTGATTGAGGGAGTGGGACTTCCAAGTACGCACCTTTCGACGAAAAGAGTATGCATCAAGATCTCAAGTACATGAAATGCATGGGCTCGGCGTGCCCCGCGGGTTTGCTTCAGCATGTCGCTAATAAACGGGTGTCGCATTGGCCCGCTGCATGCTGCTTATTGCTCCGCGCTGTCCCGCCGGCGCACGCACGCACATACCACAGGTGCGGCACGCATGCGCCACAACTGGTATGCGTGCCGCACCTGACTTCTCATAAGTCCACATATAAGTTGACATATACATGCACATACATATGGCACATGATTCCGTTTGTTTCCGCCGACACACGTATATGCACGCGTACATAGGACGGGCTGTACATAGGCTGTACATAGGCTGCGCATATAGGATGGGCTGCAATGGATTTGAATTGGTCTTCCCAACTTGGGGGCCAGAGGGACCCAACCGTGCTGTTGGATGGGCGTGGTAAGTACCGGTATATGACCGGTTGAATAGACAGAAGCAGTGTTGCGTGGACGGCCAGTGAGACGGGGTTGTGAGACTGCCTATGATATTGAGGTTGAGTTCGTGATTTACATCCGCTGCGTAGCGAGGCGATGGGCCGCAATCACTCATCATTATTGTAACCAGCAGTCAGGCCAACGTCTCCTTCTCAACAAGCCCCATTTCCGCCGCTAGCTAGCCGCAGCTCTTCACGTTGCTTCAGGTTGCTTCCGCGCACGCACGCACGCACTGTGCACAGCGGTCTATGTGGCACGTGCTGCTTGGGCCGGAATGGATCCCAGCCCGAACTCCGCCCGCCGGGGGACTGGGCGGGGATGGGGATCCAACTGTGTGGCTTGGGCTGGTACCGAGTCTATCGACCCTGCTGCTCTTGAGCTCTGCGCCGTCAAAGCGCATGCGGTGGATAATCCCCCTTTTATAAAATGCTTGCTAGTGAATGCAACTGCAGGCGGCCCCCTGTCCTTTGGCGCCTTGGAACGCGTCGGACCGCCCCCTCTCGTAAGCCCGCCTTCATGACTCCCCCCTGTCAACACACAACTTGCCACGCGTTCATCTTCCTTTGCAATAACCTGCAGTCGCGCTTGCTTCACACCCGGCCACTCCTCCCCCCCTCCCCTACTGCTAATTAGTAATCATGCATGGAACAGTCACCTTCCTGTGTGAGACCGGGAACGCCCGCTGGCAGCTGCTGGGCACCGTTGACGGCACCATCCGTGTTTTGCTGCATAACGTGCACCCGCACATCTGCGGTTCATATGAACAGCGTGCTATAATACAAGTGTCCTTCCGTGAATCGTGTCACGTCCTAGGCTGCGGACGGGGTCGTCGACTCCATCGTCGTCCCCGACAGCGCCTGCTGCGTCCTTGCCACACGCCGGCGCCGCGGCCCCACCGCAGCCGCAAAGCCCGCGTCCGCAGCCACTGCTGCCAGCAGCCCACCCGCCACCACCACCGCCGCCCGCACACAGCCATACAGCGCATCCCCAGAGGCGGCACCAGCGCTGCTGCTGCTGATGCCACTGCTGCCCGCAGTCGATGCAGCCGACACCTGCCGGGCCCCCGCCTGCGCCGCGACACCCAGCGCACCCAGCGCGCCCGCCGCCGCCGCCGCCGCGCCCGCGCTTGCGCTGCCTGCGCCCGCGGCGCTGCCACTGCCGCCGCCGCCGCCTAGGCGCAGCAGCCATTCCGCTATCGCGGCGTCCCAGCCCTGGCTCACCGCCGCGGCCGCGGCGCCGGAGGCCACGCCCACGGCCGCGGTGCCGTACAGCAGCTGCGCGGCGAAGCCCTCCATCACCACCGCCGCCGCCACGAACACGGCGGTCACCGCCGCGCCCACGCCCCAGAAGAGCGACGACACCCACAGCAGCGGCGCGGCCGCCAGCACCAGCGCCGCGCTCAGCCACAGGAGCGACAGCTCCCAGGCAGCCTGCTGCGGGGAGGGGGGGAGGGTCCATGCATGATCAGTCGAGAGGGCAGGGAGGGCGTTGTCGCTACCGGCCCACGCGAAACCCATCGGAACTAGACGGCGCCCAGGCAGAAGCAGATGCGGGCGGTTTCGGCGCGGGCATAAGGCCAACGGGGTGGTCGGACGGATGAGCGCGGCCCCGTGAGCCGATGCCTGATACCATCGAAACGCCCCCGGCACGTACACACACGCGGCATCCACGCATGCACAGGGCTCGATGTGCATTACTTTCTGAAGATCTGTAACACAAGGACACAAGGTCGTGTATGAAGGCAGGGCGACATGTGACATGCCGCACGTGAGCGACGCCGTGAGCGCGAGCCTCCTCACCTCCTGCGATCTGCCCGACCCGCCGCCGCCGCCGCCACCACCTGCTCGCCGGCGGTCGCGGCGACCACCACCATTGCCGCCGCCGCTCCCGCGATCCTGTTTCCGTTAAGGAAAGCAACACGGCCGTCACGCCCTGCTCTCTGCCCACGCATACCAGGCGCGCGCACGCCGATGTCCAGAGCAGGGGACCCAAGGTAAGGGAAGATGGTCCCAAAACCCGCACGCTGAGCGAGCACGCATACAGCAGGTGAGCAACACTAGAGAGGTTGCGACTGCCTCCTCCGCGGGACCTCCCGCAGCGCTGCCTGCCACCCCGCCTGACTCACCAGTGCCACCACGGCTGCAGCCGCGGCCGCGGCCGCGGCTGCCGCCGCCACTGCCGCGGTTGGCGTCTGCGCTGCCAACCACGCAGTCCCTGTTGCAGTGGAGCCCCCCTGTGCAGGTGCCTCGTCGCCGGCCCCCCTGGAGCTGCCCCCGGCGCCGCTGCTGACCTGGATGGCGCCAGCTACCGAGAGGCCGGAGCTGACGCCGGCGGCCACCGCTGCGCTCAGTGACTGCTGCTGCTGTGCTGAGAGCGCTGCAGCGCCTGAAAGCGCTCCACCGCCTGGGGGGTAGCGTGCCCAGCGTTTGCAGCGCGGGTTCTCCAGCAGTCAGCGAGAGCTCGGAACGAAGCGTGGAGCGATAAAAAGAGCGCCCGCCATGACATCGTACTAACCCAGCGTTGCGCCAACCCCCCTTCCAAGAGCTTGCACCCCCGCCCCAACCCCTCCCTTACAGGGTCCGGTCTTCCTCAAATCCTCACCTCCTGCACCTCCCGCTCCGCCGTCTCCTGCCTCGCCGCCTCCCACCGATCCAGCCTGCCGCCAAGCGGGCCGGGCTGCAGCACGACCACCACTCGCTGCACACCGCGCAGCCCCTCCCGCAGGGCCCCGCCCAGGGCGAACCTGTACGAATCGAGGGAAGGCGTGTGCGCTCACAGCGTGGCGGGGAGGATTCCCATTCGCGAGCGGGACCAGCGCGCAGCTCCGGAGGCCGCGGGTGACGCACGAGGGAGACGTCGCAAGCAGTGCATCGCGCGCCGGTCGCCGCAAAATGAGCTGGCGTATCATGTATATAAATATACGTTTTCTTTGAGCTCACCCCGCGGAGTCCAGGAGCCGACCCAGCGAGGAGGGGAGCATTTCCGCGCTGGGCCCCAAATCGAGGTCCCCGCGCCGCGGGCTTTCCAGCGAGGAATGCGCCTAGGGCTGCCGTCTTTGACAAATTCGAGGAAGCAAAGCTTCTGGTGAACGGAAGAAGTTTGGTGATTGCGCGAAACTCGTAGTGGGCTGGGCCTCGTTTGACAAATCACAGCTATTCAACAAAGTTGTAAGTGAGCGCCACACACAATACGACGGCAAGCATGCCGTTCCTGAAAGCTGCATCTGGACAGCGCGGACGAGCGACGCCGTGCCGGGGGATCAGGGTTGTAAACACCAGCCCAATCTACACCCAAGCGAAACTAGACAAGGGACAGGCAGGTGCAGTTTGCGGCAATGTAGGGTAACAGCATACTCTTGCGTTTCGGGGCGGAGAGAGTAGACGGGGCGAGGTCGGCGCGCCGTCGACGAAATGCCACCCAGGCTCGGCTCGCGCACAGCATAAACAGACACGCAAATACGCAGATGCAAAACAAACGACTTACATAGGGCCGGGCGTGGTCGGACGGACGCGCGATGGTGGGGGGAGTCGGCACGCGTCACCCGAGCGGGTCTGGGCTGTAAGCGGTAACGCGCGTCACACGACCCAGAACCCCGGAGGGATATCACATAGCACCCGGAGGGTGCGAGAGACACGCGTGTGGGTTTCACACACGGCGGATGAGCCCATGCATAAGTCCGCTAGCGCTTATCAGCGCTACACGCACAGAGCCTAACAAGTCTATTACAGGTGTATTCATACACCACCAGTCATACGGTTATCATACAGTTTCCTTGTTTCCCCTTAGGAATCCTCGTTAGCATCCTTAGTTGTCGGAGAATAGTTCCACTCTCTCTCGGTGAGCACCTAGTATGTTCCTGTTAAGCTACAACTAGCTTACAAGTGGTATCGAGTTCCAGGACTAGGAATTAGCTACTAGAGAGCGAGCTCGGAGCAAATCCGACTCAGCGGGTCCCCCGCTTTGGCGGCGGTGACCCGGCGCCAAGGGTTGGCCTGCCTTAGGGCGGCCTCTAGAGACTCTCAGGAGTCTGTCCACAGTGCCCGGACGCTTCGCGTACCGTTGGCCTGGACTTGCGACCCCGACTCGGCATTACACCCTGCTCTCGCTCGGTGCCAGTCTTGGAGGTTCGCATATACTACCCTTAGGCGAATTGCTGCTATAAATTTAGCGATATGTCTTCCGGGAGCCCAACTCCGGAACTCGTCACGGCATGGCGCACGTGCTTGCAGAAATACTGCGAGATTTACACGCTTGACCTGCCTGACGACTTTGCCGAAACCAGCAATACAACTATTAGCTTCCTGGCTAAAGTTTACGGTTTCGCCTTGCCCGCCGATGTCGCTGCCGCACAGGCCCTGCTTGCCCGCCTCGAAAACGAAGGCTTGCTCTTTGAGAGCAAAAATATGGAGGCAGAAAAGGCTCTGGCCGAACAGCAGGAGCTGCAGGAGCAGTTGGACCTGGAGCAGCGCGGGCAGCCCACGCGTTGCCGCAAGACGACCCAGCGCGCGTCGCTGGCGGCCAACCCCGCGCCCGGCGGTGGCAATGCCGAGGAGGATAACGACCCCGACCCCTTCGCCACCGCCCGCGGCACCCCCGTAGCCAGTGGGTCCGAAGAACTGGACGAAGGCGAGGAAGGCGAGTTGGGCTCGGGGGAGGGCGAGATGGCGACGGCGAGGAGGACGGCCAGCTGACAGCAGCAGGCCTCCGCGTGCGCCCCGACATGGAAGCGGTCCTCATAGAGAACCGCAACCTGCGGATCCAGCTCGCGGCAGCAAAACGCAACAACGCTCCCACAGACCCGCGCCCGGTGGCGAACACCGCCGCCGCGCGGGCCCAGGCCGCCGCGCAGGCCCAGCAGCAGCAGGCCGCCGCGCAGGCCGCCGCGCAGGCCCAGCAGCAGCAGGCCGCCGCGCAGGCAGCGGCGCAGGCCCAGCAGCAGCGGGTCACTGCGCAGGCTGCCGCACTGGCCGCGGCCAAACAGAATTCCTGGCAGCTCAGCACCAGCTGCAGGAGGCGCGCGCCCAGCAGCAGCAGCAGCACGCGCCGCACCCGCAGTCCCTGCCGCGCCCGGCGCCCACCTTCAGCATGGGCGAGGCCAGCCATGGCCACGGCGCCGGCGAGGAGGTGCACCAGGTGCACCCGGCGCCGGCTGTTAACGAGCGACCGCCCCAGCGCCAGAACACCGGGGCCCCATGCCAGCCGCAGGCTCCGCGTCAGCCGCAAGTCGACCGGCAGGAGGTCCTGCGCTGGGTCCAGGAGTCCCACGGGCGGTCTGGATGGGTAGCGTGTCAAACACGGTCTGACCGGCCGGCAAGGCCCGGAACTCCTGGACCCAGCGCAGGACCTCCTGCCGGTCGACTTGCGGCTGACGCGGAGCCTGCGGCTGGCGTGGGGCCCCGGTGTTCTGGCGCTGGGGCGGTCGCTCGTTAACAGCCGGCGCCGGGTGCACCTGGTGCACCTCCTCGCCGGCGCCGTGGCCATGGCTGGCCTCGCCCATGCTGAAGGTGGGCGCCGGGCGCGGCAGGGACTGCGGGTGCGGCGCGTGCTGCTGCTGCTGCTGGGCGCGCGCCTCCTGCAGCTGGTGCTGAGCCGCCAGGAAGTTCTGTTCGGCCGCGGCCAGTGCGGCAGCCTGCGCGGCGACCCGCTGCTGCTGGGCCTGCGCCGCTGCCTGCGCGGCGGCCTGCTGCTGCTGGGCCTGCGCGGCGGCCTGCGCGGCGGCCTGCTGCTGCTGGGCCTGCGCGGCGGCCTGGGCCCGCGCGGCGGCGGTGTTCGCCACCGGGCGCGGGTCTGTGGGAGCGTTGTTGCGTTTTGCTGCCGCGAGCTGGATCCGCAGGTTGCGGTTCTCTATGAGGACCGCTTCCATGTCGGGGCGCACGCGGAGGCCTGCTGCTGTCAGCTGGCCGTCCTCCTCGCCGTCGCCATCGCCCTCCCCCGAGCCCAACTCGCCTTCCTCGCCTTCGTCCAGTTCTTCGGACCCACTGGCTACGGGGGTGCCGCGGGCGGTGGCGAAGGGGTCGGGGTCGTTATCCTCCTCGGCATTGCCACCGCCGGGCACGGGGTTGGCCGCCAGCGACGCGCGCTGGGTCGTCTTGCGGCGACGCATGGGCTGCCCGCGCTGCTCCAGGTCCAACTGCTCCTGCAGCTCCTGCTGTTCGGCCAGAGCCTTTTCTGCCTCCATATTTTTGCTCTCAAAGAGCAAGCCTTCGTTTTCGAGGCGGGCAAGCAGGGCCTGTGCGGCAGCGACATCGGCGGGCAAGGCGAAACCGTAAACTTTAGCCAGGAAGCTAATAGTTGTATTGCTGGTTTCAGCAAAGTCGTCAGGCAGGTCAAGCGTGTAAATCTCGCAGTATTTCTGCAAGCACATGCGCCATGCCGTGACGAGTTCTGGAGTTGGGCTCCCGGAAGACATATCGCTAAATTTATAGCAGCAATTCGCCTAAGGGTAGTATATGCGAACCTCCAAGACTGGCACCGAGCGAGAGCAGGGTGTAATGCCGAGTCGGGGTCGCAAGTCCAGGCCAACGGTACGCGAAGCGTCCGGGCACTGTGGACAGACTCCTAAGAGTCTCTAGAGGCCGCCCTAAGGCAGGCCAACCCTTGGCGCCGGGTCACCGCCGCCAAAGCGGGGGACCCGCTGAGTCGGATTTGCTCCGAGCTCGCTCTCTAGTAGCTAATTCCTAGTCCTGGAACTCGATACCACTTGTAAGCTAGTTGTAGCTTAACAGGAACATACTAGGTGCTCACCGAGAGAGAGTGGAACTATTCTCCGACAACTAAGGATGCTAACGAGGATTCCTAAGGGGAAACAAGGAAACTGTATGATAACCGTATGACTGGTGGTGTATGAATACACCTGTAATAGACTTGTTAGGCTCTGTGCGTGTAGCGCTGATAAGCGCTAGCGGACTTATGCATGGGCTCATCTGCCGTGTGTGAAACCCACACGTGTGTCTCTCGCACCCTCCGGGTGCTATGTGATATCCCTCCGGGGTTCTGGGTCGTGTGATGCGCGTTACCGCTTACACTCCCCCCCTCTGAAGCGAACCGCCCTCGGGAGCCGCAGCGCGGATGGAACCGGACACATCGGTTCGGCTGTGCTCACTTACGCAGGCGTTTAGCCTGGCGCCGTTCGGAACGAATCAGATAATCGTCAATGCACTCCTCAACCAGCTTGTCCTCACACAAGGTGGTTCCGGGTTCCCAGGAGTTGTGTTCAGGGCCGAAGCCTTCCCACTTGACAAGGTATTCGCGGATAGTTCGGGAGCGGCTACCACCTAGCTTCCGATCGCGATGAGATAGGATATCTTCCACCGTCCAATATGCATTGCCGTCGTCATCGAGGAACGCTGGCGGAGGTTGATAGGAGCCGGTACCCGTGTACGGTTTCAGCAGCGATGCGTGAAACACTGGGTGGATGCGGTACCCTGCAGGCAGGGTGAGCTTGTAAGCCACCTGACCTGCTTTGGCTTCCACGTGGAATGGGCCAATGTAGCGAGGCATAAGCTTCTTGGTACCGCCGGCTGGAGCCTTCAAGGCGAGATTCTTGGTACTTAGCAAAACGAGGTCACCCACAGCAAAAGTGGTGTCCTGGCGCTTAGAGTCAGCGGCCTGTTTCTGCCCTGCCTGGGCACTGGTTAGGCAGGACATCGCTCTCTTCAGGCGCTCACCCATGAGCTGTGTGTGTGGTTACAGAGTGGTGCGCACGTTCTTGCGTGCCTTCCTGCTGCGTGTAAACCGGAGGCCCGGGCCGGGGTGACCCTTATAACGCCAGTGCATGATTGTCCTATTTATTGTTCTCCCCTTGCAAGGGGGACTTCCCTACTTCTATGCTCCCAGATGGAGCTGAGTAATGCAGCTAACTTGACAGGCTCAGATTTCAGCATCACTTCGCGCATGTTTAGGCTAAAGTCTAGGCCACTGCACGCTCGTAACTCGGTGTAGGCAGCACATTGCATCAGGACGTGGTGCTCATCCTCCACCTCATTGGCCGTACACAGTGGGCACGTCCTCTCCTCCCTAGGCCTCTCCCAGGCACGGTTCGCGGTGATTGGCCAGCAACATAAACGGAATCTCATCAAAAGCTTATGCTGTGCAACCGGTATGAATGCTCTACTGTGTTCGTGCAGGGTCGGCGGCGCGGACCCTAGTGCGCTTAGCCCCATCCAATGCTTGTGTTTGCACATGTGTATGCCGGGTTGCTTGCCGTCTGAAGGGAATGCGTGCGGGTCCGCTACCAGCCTCTCGTGCTCCCACGCCCTCGTCAAATGGCCCCTGAAGGTAGATAAGATAGGTCCATCGGGTAGGACCGTGCTTGCCCTCCACTCCTCTCTGGACTCGTGTGTGCCTGGCCAATGCCACGCGTCGACACCCTGTGCCGCCACAAAACGGAACAGCCGCGCGCACCACCCGTCGCCCATCAGGTTTGCCCATGCCTCCCGTGCCTCATCAACTAGCGCATCAAAAGCCAGACTTCTATTTTGCGCGGAAATCCTATTGTAAAAACCCAGACATTGTTTGGCTATGAAGAAGTGCAGCGGCAGTTGGGCCAGCTCCGCAAACAGGAGACGGTGTGACGGTTTGGCTGCTCCCACTGTCTGTCGCATGTATTGGACCTGCAGCTTTACGGCCTCGTCACGCAAACATGCCTCAAATGCGCCCTGTGCTAGGTTGTTCCTGTCATTCCTCCTGGGTGGCATGAGCTGAACCAAGGACGAAGCCATGGGTACGGTGAATGCGTGTTTGGCAGGTAGTGCCAGGTTCGCGGGAGTACGCGATTGGTACGGCGTGTAAAGTCGGAAGGGGCTCGTGCCAATCGACTTGTTCATCGAGTTATTGATTGCGAACTCGATTAGTGGTAGGTACTGATCCCAGTCGTCTTGACGGGGGCCTACGTAATGCCGTAGCGTCTCTTCGAGCAAACGATTCATCCGTTCAGTTTGGCCGTCTGTCTGCGGGTGGAAAGCTGTGCTCAG
Source organism: Chlamydomonas incerta (assembly GCA_016834605.1). Taxonomy (NCBI): domain Eukaryota; kingdom Viridiplantae; phylum Chlorophyta; class Chlorophyceae; order Chlamydomonadales; family Chlamydomonadaceae; genus Chlamydomonas; species Chlamydomonas incerta. Next base: position 725,764 of record JAEHOC010000040.1, read on the forward strand.
CTTCACCGTAGTGTGCAGCAATCTGTGCACTTCAGGCCAGAACTTGCCCGCGAATTGGGGTCCGCGGTCGGATATCAGTTCGTCTGCAAGACCGTGATGGCGGAAAACGTTTTGCAGGTATAACCATGCCGCCTCCTCTGTGTCAACATCAGAGGTTGTGGGCGCAAAATGCGTCATTTTTGTTAGACGGTCCACATACACGATGATGGCGTCGTGTCCGGAGGTGGTCAGGGGAAGTTGAGTGATCAGATCAAGTGTGACACTTCCCCAGGGCCGTTTGGCCACTGGTAGGGGCTGAAGTAAACCGCGCAGCTTTGCGGTTGAGGCTTTGTTACGCTGGCAGTCTGGGCAGGCCGCGGCATATCTCTTACAGTCTGCGCCCAGACCTTCCCAAAGATAGTCGCGCCGTATAGCCTCATAGTGTGTGTGTGGATACAGAGTGGTGCGCACGTTCTTGCGTGCCTTCCTGCTGCGTGTAAACCGGAGGCCCGGGCCGGGGTGACCCTTATAACGCCAGTGCATGATTGTCCTATTTATTGTTCTCCCCTTGCAAGGGGGACTTCCCTACTTCTATGCTCCCAGATGGAGCTGAGTAATGCAGCTAACTTGACAGGCTCAGATTTCAGCATCACTTCGCGCATGTTTAGGCTAAAGTCTAGGCCACTGCACGCTCGTAACTCGGTGTAGGCAGCACATTGCATCAGGACGTGGTGCTCATCCTCCACCTCATTGGCCGTACACAGTGGGCACGTCCTCTCCTCCCTAGGCCTCTCCCAGGCACGGTTCGCGGTGATTGGCCAGCAACATAAACGGAATCTCATCAAAAGCTTATGCTGTGCAACCGGTATGAATGCTCTACTGTGTTCGTGCAGGGTCGGCGGCGCGGACCCTAGTGCGCTTAGCCCCATCCAATGCTTGTGTTTGCACATGTGTATGCCGGGTTGCTTGCCGTCTGAAGGGAATGCGTGCGGGTCCGCTACCAGCCTCTCGTGCTCCCACGCCCTCGTCAAATGGCCCCTGAAGGTAGATAAGATAGGTCCATCGGGTAGGACCGTGCTTGCCCTCCACTCCTCTCTGGACTCGTGTGTGCCTGGCCAATGCCACGCGTCGACACCCTGTGCCGCCACAAAACGGAACAGCCGCGCGCACCACCCGTCGCCCATCAGGTTTGCCCATGCCTCCCGTGCCTCATCAACTAGCGCATCAAAAGCCAGACTTCTATTTTGTGCGGAAATCCTATTGTAAAAACCCAGACATTGTTTGGCTATGAAGAAGTGCAGCGGCAGTTGGGCCAGCTCCGCAAACAGGAGACGGTGTGACGGTTTGGCTGCTCCCACTGTCTGTCGCATGTATTGGACCTGCAGCTTTACGGCCTCGTCACGCAAACATGCCTCAAATGCGCCCTGTGCTAGGTTGTTCCTGTCATTCCTCCTGGGTGGCATGAGCTGAACCAAGGACGAAGCCATGGGTACGGTGAATGCGTGTTTGGCAGGTAGTGCCAGGTTCGCGGGAGTACGCGATTGGTACGGCGTGTAAAGTCGGAAGGGGCTCGTGCCAATCGACTTGTTCATCGAGTTATTGATTGCGAACTCGATTAGTGGTAGGTACTGATCCCAGTCGTCTTGACGGGGGCCTACGTAATGCCGTAGCGTCTCTTCGAGCAAACGATTCATCCGTTCAGTTTGGCCGTCTGTCTGCGGGTGGAAAGCTGTGCTCAGCTTCACCGTAGTGTGCAGCAATCTGTGCACTTCAGGCCAGAACTTGCCCGCGAATTGGGGTCCGCGGTCGGATATCAGTTCGTCTGCAAGACCGTGATGGCGGAAAACGTTTTGCAGGTATAACCATGCCGCCTCCTCTGTGTCAACATCAGAGGTTGTGGGCGCAAAATGCGTCATTTTTGTTAGACGGTCCACATACACGATGATGGCGTCGTGTCCGGAGGTGGTCAGGGGAAGTTGAGTGATCAGATCAAGTGTGACACTTCCCCAGGGCCGTTTGGCCACTGGTAGGGGCTGAAGTAAACCGCGCAGCTTTGCGGTTGAGGCTTTGTTACGCTGGCAGTCTGGGCAGGCCGCGGCATATCTCTTACAGTCTGCGCCCAGACCTTCCCAAAGATAGTCGCGCCGTATAGCCTCATAGTGTGTGTGTGGATACAGAGTGGTGCGCACGTTCTTGCGTGCCTTCCTGCTGCGTGTAAACCGGAGGCCCGGGCCGGGGTGACCCTTATAACGCCAGTGCATGATTGTCCTATTTATTGTTCTCCCCTTGCAAGGGGGACTTCCCTACTTCTATGCTCCCAGATGGAGCTGAGTAATGCAGCTAACTTGACAGGCTCAGATTTCAGCATCACTTCGCGCATGTTTAGGCTAAAGTCTAGGCCACTGCACGCTCGTAACTCGGTGTAGGCAGCACATTGCATCAGGACGTGGTGCTCATCCTCCACCTCATTGGCCGTACACAGTGGGCACGTCCTCTCCTCCCTAGGCCTCTCCCAGGCACGGTTCGCGGTGATTGGCCAGCAACATAAACGGAATCTCATCAAAAGCTTATGATGTGCAACCGGTATGAATGCTCTACTGTGTTCGTGCAGGGTCGGCGGCGCGGACCCTAGTGCGCTTAGCCCCATCCAATGCTTGTGTTTGCACATGTGTATGCCGGGTTGCTTGCCGTCTGAAGGGAATGCGTGCGGGTCCGCTACCAGCCTCTCGTGCTCCCACGCCCTCGTCAAATGGCCCCTGAAGGTAGATAAGATAGGTCCATCGGGTAGGACCGTGCTTGCCCTCCACTCCTCTCTGGACTCGTGTGTGCCTGGCCAATGCCACGCGTCGACACCCTGTGCCGCCACAAAACGGAACAGCCGCGCGCACCACCCGTCGCCCATCAGGTTTGCCCATGCCTCCCGTGCCTCATCAACTAGCGCATCAAAAGCCAGACTTCTATTTTGTGCGGAAATCCTATTGTAAAAACCCAGACATTGTTTGGCTATGAAGAAGTGCAGCGGCAGTTGGGCCAGCTCCGCAAACAGGAGACGGTGTGACGGTTTGGCTGCTCCCACTGTCTGTCGCATGTATTGGACCTGCAGCTTTACGGCCTCGTCACGCAAACATGCCTCAAATGCGCCCTGTGCTAGGTTGTTCCTGTCATTCCTCCTGGGTGGCATGAGCTGAACCAAGGACGAAGCCATGGGTACGGTGAATGCGTGTTTGGCAGGTAGTGCCAGGTTCGCGGGAGTACGCGATTGGTACGGCGTGTAAAGTCGGAAGGGGCTCGTGCCAATCGACTTGTTCATCGAGTTATTGATTGCGAACTCGATTAGTGGTAGGTACTGATCCCAGTCGTCTTGACGGGGGCCTACGTAATGCCGTAGCGTCTCTTCGAGCAAACGATTCATCCGTTCAGTTTGGCCGTCTGTCTGCGGGTGGAAAGCTGTGCTCAGCTTCACCGTAGTGTGCAGCAATCTGTGCACTTCAGGCCAGAACTTGCCCGCGAATTGGGGTCCGCGGTCGGATATCAGTTCGTCTGCAAGACCGTGATGGCGGAAAACGTTTTGCAGGTATAACCATGCCGCCTCCTCTGTGTCAACATCAGAGGTTGTGGGCGCAAAATGCGTCATTTTTGTTAGACGGTCCACATACACGATGATGGCGTCGTGTCCGGAGGTGGTCAGGGGAAGTTGAGTGATCAGATCAAGTGTGACACTTCCCCAGGGCCGTTTGGCCACTGGTAGGGGCTGAAGTAAACCGCGCAGCTTTGCGGTTGAGGCTTTGTTACGCTGGCAGTCTGGGCAGGCCGCGGCATATCTCTTACAGTCTGCGCCCAGACCTTCCCAAAGATAGTCGCGCCGTATAGCCTCATAGTGTGTGTGTGGATACAGAGTGGTGCGCACGTTCTTGCGTGCCTTCCTGCTGCGTGTAAACCGGAGGCCCGGGCCGGGGTGACCCTTATAACGCCAGTGCATGATTGTCCTATTTATTGTTCTCCCCTTGCAAGGGGGACTTCCCTACTTCTATGCTCCCAGATGGAGCTGAGTAATGCAGCTAACTTGACAGGCTCAGATTTCAGCATCACTTCGCGCATGTTTAGGCTAAAGTCTAGGCCACTGCACGCTCGTAACTCGGTGTAGGCAGCACATTGCATCAGGACGTGGTGCTCATCCTCCACCTCATTGGCCGTACACAGTGGGCACGTCCTCTCCTCCCTAGGCCTCTCCCAGGCACGGTTCGCGGTGATTGGCCAGCAACATAAACGGAATCTCATCAAAAGCTTATGCTGTGCAACCGGTATGAATGCTCTACTGTGTTCGTGCAGGGTCGGCGGCGCGGACCCTAGTGCGCTTAGCCCCATCCAATGCTTGTGTTTGCACATGTGTATGCCGGGTTGCTTGCCGTCTGAAGGGAATGCGTGTGGGTCCGCTACCAGCCTCTCGTGCTCCCACGCCCTCGTCAAATGGCCCCTGAAGGTAGATAAGATAGGTCCATCGGGTAGGACCGTGCTTGCCCTCCACTCCTCTCTGGACTCGTGTGTGCCTGGCCAATGCCACGCGTCGACACCCTGTGCCGCCACAAAACGGAACAGCCGCGCGCACCACCCGTCGCCCATCAGGTTTGCCCATGCCTCCCGTGCCTCATCAACTAGCGCATCAAAAGCCAGACTTCTATTTTGTGCGGAAATCCTATTGTAAAAACCCAGACATTGTTTGGCTATGAAGAAGTGCAGCGGCAGTTGGGCCAGCTCCGCAAACAGGAGACGGTGTGACGGTTTGGCTGCTCCCACTGTCTGTCGCATGTATTGGACCTGCAGCTTTACGGCCTCGTCACGCAAACATGCCTCAAATGCGCCCTGTGCTAGGTTGTTCCTGTCATTCCTCCTGGGTGGCATGAGCTGAACCAAGGACGAAGCCATGGGTACGGTGAATGCGTGTTTGGCAGGTAGTGCCAGGTTCGCGGGAGTACGCGATTGGTACGGCGTGTAAAGTCGGAAGGGGCTCGTGCCAATCGACTTGTTCATTGAGTTATTGATTGCGAACTCGATTAGTGGTAGGTACTGATCCCAGTCGTCTTGACGGGGGCCTACGTAATGCCGTAGCGTCTCTTCGAGCAAACGATTCATCCGTTCAGTTTGGCCGTCTGTCTGCGGGTGGAAAGCTGTGCTCAGCTTCACCGTAGTGTGCAGCAATCTGTGCACTTCAGGCCAGAACTTGCCCGCGAATTGGGGTCCGCGGTCGGATATCAGTTCGTCTGCAAGACCGTGATGGCGGAAAACGTTTTGCAGGTATAACCATGCCGCCTCCTCTGTGTCAACATCAGAGGTTGTGGGCGCAAAATGCGTCATTTTTGTTAGACGGTCCACATACACGATGATGGCATCGTGTCCGGAGGTGGTCAGGGGAAGTTGAGTGATCAGATCAAGTGTGACACTTCCCCAGGGCCGTTTGGCCACTGGTAGGGGCTGAAGTAAACCGCGCGGCTTTGCGGTTGAGGCTTTGTTACGCTGGCAGTCTGGGCAGGCCGCGGCATATCTCTTACAGTCTGCGCCCAGACCTTCCCAAAGATAGTCGCGCCGTATAGCCTCATAGTGTGTGTGTGGATACAGAGTGGTGCGCACGTTCTTGCGTGCCTTCCTGCTGCGTGTAAACCGGAGGCCCGGGCCGGGGTGACCCTTATAACGCCAGTGCATGATTGTCCTATTTATTGTTCTCCCCTTGCAAGGGGGACTTCCCTACTTCTATGCTCCCAGATGGAGCTGAGTAATGCAGCTAACTTGACAGGCTCAGATTTCAGCATCACTTCGCGCATGTTTAGGCTAAAGTCTAGGCCACTGCACGCTCGTAACTCGGTGTAGGCAGCACATTGCATCAGGACGTGGTGCTCATCCTCCACCTCATTGGCCGTACACAGTGGGCACGTCCTCTCCTCCCTAGGCCTCTCCCAGGCACGGTTCGCGGTGATTGGCCAGCAACATAAACGGAATCTCATCAAAAGCTTATGCTGTGCAACCGGTATGAATGCTCTACTGTGTTCGTGCAGGGTCGGCGGCGCGGACCCTAGTGCGCTTAGCCCCATCCAATGCTTGTGTTTGCACATGTGTATGCCGGGTTGCTTGCCGTCTGAAGGGAATGCGTGTGGGTCCGCTACCAGCCTCTCGTGCTCCCACGCCCTCGTCAAATGGCCCCTGAAGGTAGATAAGATAGGTCCATCGGGTAGGACCGTGCTTGCCCTCCACTCCTCTCTGGACTCGTGTGTGCCTGGCCAATGCCACGCGTCGACACCCTGTGCCGCCACAAAACGGAACAGCCGCGCGCACCACCCGTCGCCCATCAGGTTTGCCCATGCCTCCCGTGCCTCATCAACTAGCGCATCAAAAGCCAGACTTCTATTTTGTGCGGAAATCCTATTGTAAAAACCCAGACATTGTTTGGCTATGAAAAAGTGCAGCGGCAGTTGGGCCAGCTCCGCAAACAGGAGACGGTGTGACGGTTTGGCTGCTCCCACGCGCACTGTCTGTCGCATGTATTGGACCTGCAGCTTTACGGCCTCGTCACGCAAACATGCCTCAAATGCGCCCTGTGCTAGGTTGTTCCTGTCATTCCTCCTGGGTGGCGGTCCTCCGTCTAGCATCTCTACTAGCACGTCGGGACCCCATACCTCACATCCGTAGGCAAGGATGGATCGGATTTGCACGTCGAAACACCTCATGCGAATATCTGGTGCGAAAATGCGTAAACGGTTCAATCTAGTGTTAAGCCCACACATGGCTCTCCTTGCTGACTCGCAGAGTGTCTCCCTGCAGCTGACGAAGGCCCTACCCGGACCGTACACTAGTCCAAGATAGCGCGCCTTGTCCACCGCAGGGATGGGCTGCCCTGCTAGCTTTAAACCCTGGCATCCGCTGCACACAGTGCTGGCCGTTACTTCGTTGGCTGCAAAAACCAGCCTCTCACACTTGGTAACGTTTGCCTTCATGCCAAAAGCTAGGCAGAACGTGTCTACTAATGATAGCAAGTGGCGCATCCGCTCAGGGGTGGTGGCCAGCAGGGAAACATCATCCACGTACATCTTCTGCACACCACCGCGCACAGCAAAGGGGTTGGTGTCGGACACGGCAGCAGATGGCTTGCTTTTCAGGTGTTTGCCTTTCGCGTAATCGGATGCGACGCTCATGGTCAGCACGTGGTGCATGAGCACGGCTACGTCCTCCCATTCCTTGGTGGTTCCCGGCTGAAATTGGTATTCCTTTTGCAGTGGGGAGCGCAAGCCGTTGAGGAAATGTGCGACGCGGTCGGGCATGCTCATATCCGGGATATCTTGCATCACCAAGCGGAAGTCAGAGACGTATTCAGCAACAGTACCCGTATGCGCGATTTCGCTGGCCAACAGGCGTTTGCGGGCCTCCTGCGCTGTGTGGCGATGGGGATTGTCCCACTGCAACAGGAAGGCTGTGCGCAATTCGTCAATGTTTGGCACGCGCTGGTGTACGGTGTTGAACTCGCGCATCCACGCGACGGCCCACTTCTGAGCCGCCCCGCCCACGTAAAACACGAAATGTGCTACAGGGTCGCACCGCTGTAGGACTAGGTACATGATCAGCACCTCAAACCACGTGGCGACGTGGGAGATGAACTTGGTCGTGTTACCGGCGAACGTGGGGTACTTCATGCGGGGCTTTTCGTCATGTTTGCTGGTGGGGTCGGTTGCGCGCGTGCCAGTGCGCGTGGGTGAGTGGCCAGGCGAGATTTGCGCAGCGGAGCCAGGCGGTGTGTCGTTCACAACGCCCATGATGCCCTCACCCGTCGTGCGCACTGTCGGCACGTCAGCGCCCGTCCCAACCGTATCCGCCCCAGGGGCCTGCCCGTCTGCGAACCGTACCTGGCGGCGGACCACCATGAAGTCGCCCGGGTCCTCGCCCCACGGGCCGACCTCCATCATGGCGGCAAGCAGCGCGTCGTCGTTGGGGCCGCCCTCCCGCAGCTCGCGATTGTACGTGTGGCGGAACTTGCGCACGGGCCCACGGGCGGTCTGGATGGGTAGCGTGTCAAACACGGTCTGACCGGCCGGCAAGGCCCGGAACTCCTGGACCCAGCGCAGGACCTCCTGCCGGTCGACTTGCGGCTGACGCGGAGCCTGCGGCTGGCGTGGGGCCCCGGTGTTCTGGCGCTGGGGCGGTCGCTCGTTAACAGCCGGCGCCGGGTGCACCTGGTGCACCTCCTCGCCGGCGCCGTGGCCATGGCTGGCCTCGCCCATGCTGAAGGTGGGCGCCGGGCGCGGCAGGGACTGCGGGTGCGGCGCGTGCTGCTGCTGCTGCTGGGCGCGCGCCTCCTGCAGCTGGTGCTGAGCCACCAGGAAGTTCTGTTCGGCCGCGGCCAGTGCGGCAGCCTGCGCGGCGACCCGCTGCTGCTGGGCCTGCGCCGCTGCCTGCGCGGCGGCCTGCTGCTGCTGGGCCTGCGCGGCGGCCTGCGCGGTGGCCTGCTGCTGCTGGGCCTGCGCGGCGGCCTGGGCCCGCGCGGCGGCGGTGTTCGCCACCGGGCGCGGGTCTGTGGGAGCGTTGTTGCGTTTTGCTGCCGCGAGCTGGATCCGCAGGTTGCGGTTCTCTATGAGGACCGCTTCCATGTCGGGGCGCACGCGGAGGCCTGCTGCTGTCAGCTGGCCGTCCTCCTCGCCGTCGCCATCGCCCTCCCCCGAGCCCAACTCGCCTTCCTCGCCTTCGTCCAGTTCTTCGGACCCACTGGCTACGGGGGTGCCGCGGGCGGTGGCGAAGGGGTCGGGGTCGTTATCCTCCTCGGCATTGCCACCGCCGGGCGTGGGGTTGGCCGCCAGCGACGCGCGCTGGGTCGTCTTGCGGCGACGCGTGGGCTGCCCGCGCTGCTCCAGGTCCAACTGCTCCTGCAGCTCCTGCTGTTCGGCCAGAGCCTTTTCTGCCTCCATATTTTTGCTCTCAAAGAGCAAGCCTTCGTTTTCGAGGCGGGCAAGCAGGGCCGAGAGAGAGTGCCTTAGGGCGGCCTCTAGAGACTCTTAGGAGTCTGTCCACAGTGCCCGGACGCTTCGCGTACCGTTGGCCTGGACTCGGCATTACACCCTGCTCTCGCTCGGTGCCAGCGCATTGTGGATGGCTATGCGTCCGACCCTAATTTCCGAAACCGGACTTGGGTAGCGAAGCTGAAAAAGATCGGCGACCTTTATTACAAGGGGGGACAGGTGATAGTCCCTAATGTCGATTCGTTACGCAGCACTCTCTTGGCTGAGTACCATGACGGTGGTGCCAGCGGGCATCCAGGGCACGAACGGCTCTATAAGGCTATACGGCGCGACTATCTTTGGGAAGGTCTGGGCGCAGACTGTAAGAGATATGCCGCGGCCTGCCCAGACTGCCAGCGTAACAAAGCCTCAACCGCAAAGCCGCGCGGTTTACTTCAGCCCCTACCAGTGGCCAAACGGCCCTGGGGAAGTGTCACACTTGATCTGATCACTCAACTTCCCCTGACCACCTCCGGACACGACGCCATCATCGTGTTTGTGGACCGTCTAACAAAAATGACGCATTTTGCGCCCACAACCTCTGATGTTGACACAGAGGAGGCGGCATGGTTATACCTGCAAAACGTTTTCCGCCATCACGGTCTTGCAGACGAACTGATATCCGACCGCGGACCCCAATTCGCGGGCAAGTTCTGGCCTGAAGTGCACAGATTGCTGCACACTACGGTGAAGCTGAGCACAGCTTTCCACCCGCAGACAGACGGCCAAACTGAACGGATGAATCGTTTGCTCGAAGAGACGCTACGGCATTACGTAGGCCCCCGTCAAGACGACTGGGATCAGTACCTACCACTAATCGAGTTCGCAATCAATAACTCGATGAACAAGTCGATTGGCACGAGCCCCTTCCGACTTTACACGCCGTACCAACCGCGTACTCCCGCGAACCTGGCACTACCTGCCAAACACCGTACCCATGGCTTCGTCCTTGGTTCAGCTCATGGGTGAGCGCCTGAAGAGAGCGATGTCCTGCCTAACCAGTGCCCAGGCACGGCAGAAACAGGCCGCTGACTCTAAGCGCCAGGACACCACTTTTGCTGTGGGTGACCTCGTTTTGCTAAGTACCAAGAATCTCGCCTTGAAGGCTCCAGCCGGCGGTACCAAGAAGCTTATGCCTCGCTACATTGGCCCATTCCACGTTCCGCCAGCGTTCCTCGATGACGACGGCAATGCATATTGGACGGTGGAAGATATCCTATCTCATCGCGATCGGAAGCTAGGTGGTAGCCGCTCCCAAACTATCCGCGAATACCTTGTCAAGTGGGAAGGCTTCGGCCCTGAACACAACTCCTGGGAACCCGGAACCACCTTGTGTGAGGACAAGCTGGTTGAGGAGTGCATTGACGATTATCTGATTCGTTCCGAACGGCGCCAGGCTAAACGCCTGCATAAGTGAGCACAGCCGAACCGATGTGTCCGGTTCCATCCGCGCTGCGGCTCCCAAGGGCGGTTCGCTTCAGAGGGGGGGGGGGAGTGTAAGCGGTAACGCGCGTCACACGACCCAGAACCCCGGAGGGATATCACATAGCACCCGGAGGGTGCGAGAGACACGCGTGTGGGTTTCACACACGGCGGATGAGCCCATGCATAAGTCCGCTAGCGCTTATCAGCGCTACACGCACAGAGCCTAACAAGTCTATTACAGGTGTATTCATACACCACCAGTCATACGGTTATCATACAGTTTCCTTGTTTCCCCTTAGGAATCCTCGTTAGCATCCTTAGTTGTCGGAGAATAGTTCCACTCTCTCTCGGTGAGCACCTAGTATGTTCCTGTTAAGCTACAACTAGCTTACATGGGCTTTCACCGGTTCGACAAGTAAGGGGGCTGTCCGCCCGGTCTCAACCTGCGCCACGCTCTCCACGTGGCCTTGCCCACCGCACATGTACGCCGCTACTGCTGGACCCAGGGCTACCAGGGCCGCCGCCGCCGGGGCACAGCGCCACAGGGCCGCCGCCGCCGGGGCACAGCGCCACAGGGCCGCCGCCGCCGGGGCACAGTGCCACAGGGCCGCCGCCGCCGTTGCTGGACCCTTGGCAGAGGGCAGCGCAGGAGAAAGTGGGAAGCAGCACGGGAAGAAGCACAGCAGACGCACATACAATGAAAGTATGAAACGCGCACACGCACCACCACGCTGCAGACCGGGTCTCGCGCAGGAAAGCACAGACCGCCTAAAATCAGCCCTTCGCTGTGAACTCCAGCAGCTGCGTCACCATGCCCGGGGCACGCGCACACACTGCGCGCGGAGGGGCCTCAGTATAATCAGAGCGCGCCCAGTGCCACGACCGCACACCGCAAACCGACCGCACGCAGCCCACAACCCATGCCGCAGGACCGCCTTCTATCTGGTAACTCTCAGCCGCGCCACTATACCTCGCGGGCGGGCGGGTAATGAATTGGGCACCAGCAGCTGTCATCTATTGGAGCTGGTCATCCTGTAGGCAATGCATGGCGGTGTACGGGGCGGGGGGGGGGGGGGGGTTGTGAATACCATCCCAAGCTAAATCCAACCAAACCAAACCAATGCGTGTGCGTCAGTGCATATAGATAGGAGCGAGGAGGAGAGCGGTGCCGAATATGGCTGTGTGCAAATTGTTTGACTTGGTCAGGTTGCGACATGCGACGTGTGACATAGCCACATACGACAATGCGACATACCAAGACTCGTGCCACATTCGCATAGCTACGCGTCCTAGAGCTCATTCAATTACCATGTCCCAGCTTTGCGGCTGTGCGTTGCGCTAGCATAGCCGTCAGCTCCTCCCACTGGCCGCACCCTATGCCACGCCACAACCGCCGTGGCAACCGTGGCACGTTTTGTTGTGTGCAACGGCGTTCCACGCTTACCAGAAGCACATTGAATGCATTCAAAATATGTTTGGCGGGTTTAGGTGCATTTGGGCAATATGCACGCATGCGTCGCAATGTCGTATGTTGCATTTCGCATGTCGACATGTCGCAACCTGACCACGTCAAATAACTTGCAGCTGCTATATGCGACGTGGTGGAGAACCCGGATAAGTCCCGATAGGTCCCGGCCCCAAGCCCATTTCCACCCAGTTCCCGAATTCCCGGCCCGTCGACCCAGCTGCGAAATACTCGGTATGTGCTGGTGATGAGCGCTTCGGTCGAGTGCATCCAGGCGGTCTTGACGAGGAGCGCCGCCATCGCATGTGCCACCCAGGCTCGCACAGTCACAGCCGCACGTCCTAACTAGCAGTGCATACTATTCACGCGTTATGCACCCACCTGGCGACCAGGCAGACGACCCCGGCGCCAGGCAGCAAGCGCCAGACCCGAACAGCGACAAGGGGAAAGCGAGATTCGAAAGGGCAGGGCACAGTGAAAGGGCCAAGGCGTATCGGCGGGTAAGGAAGGGTATGGACAGAGGCGAAGCACGAGCCTGGGTGGCAAATGAATTTGTACTTTAGTGTGCCGATTCTAGGGGGGAAGGGGGTTCAAGGGCGAAGCGAGGTGGGAGGGGCGTGGGCGTGGGCGATGGGCGCAGCCGCAACGATTTGGCGCGATAAAGCAGGCCGCGCGATTTTGATCCGCCGAGATGTTCAATGCAATTAATACTGTAATAGTTATGCATTGCACTTGTTTCAGGGCGCCAAGAGCCCTGTAAAGAAAGTACTCTTGTCACAATGTCCGCGGAAGAACGCGATATTGCGAGTCCGAGTTGTCGACTGGGGCCTAAACTCTGATAGCTATCTGCTGCACTTGTCCTCAGGGCGCCAGCCGCGCTGTAAAAAAAAGTATGAATGCCTACGTGGCACCCTGAATTTTAAGGCGCGTTTTCGCCCTGCTAGCACAATATTGGAGGTCTATAGTGCGATGGGTATCAGATGCACTTATCCGTTGGGCGCCAAACGGGCTGTGCAAGGAGCAATCCTTTTTGTGCCAAGTGTCCGTTTCGTCTGTAGACCTCAGTCGGCATAAATAAAGGGTGCGGGGCACCCTTGCTTGGTCGGACTGTCCCTTCTTTGTAATGTCGCATTCATAAATAAAGTGCTTCGGCACCAGATATCGAGAGAAAGCAGTGCTGCGTTAGATTGGGCGTCGCCGGACTATATGCCTGGTGTACCTGGTTTTGCGTCTGGTGCTGTAGACAGCGCTTTGTGCGCAGACACGGTTTGCTACACTTTGTGGGGCTTTGGCGGGCTTACGCTTGGCTTCGACTTGCGAGGTTAGCAGCTGAGACATGGACCTAATGCACGTGTTGGTGGAAGGTCGGCAGCCTGCTGGGGGGAGGGTGGTTTCCCTTCGGGCCGGAGATGGTCCCTCCTGACCTGGGTGCGGGGCACCCTTGCTTGGTCGGACTGTCCCTTCTTTGTAATGTCGCATTCATAAATAAAGAGAAGGGACCGTGAGCCAGCAACAGGACACAAGGAAGCATGGGCTGGGGGGCATGGGGCCACATGAGGACCGGAGGTGGGCCGTGAGTCGAACAGGGTGCGGGCCGCGTACGGCTCCCCACAACCCTGCCAGTCCGGGCGCCCTCACGCATAAGAGGGCGTCCGGGGCCTGCCAGTGCCCGTATCTTCCATCTACGCTGTAGAAATTTGCCCCAAATCCGCCGAAGGCGGAGAACATTTTTGGGGTTTGGGGCCGCGCATCTACGGAGCGTCGCCGTAGCTCCCCGAAGCGCAACGTAGGGCAGAGCGGAGGACTACCGCACTGAACGCTGGCCGCACGACCCTTCCCTCCATCCATGGCACCATGGCACCATGGCACGCACCGAAAATACGCACGTTTCGCGCGCGCCAAGCACGTCAACGGATAGCTCGCAACACACGGAATTGCACGGATGGCAGGTTATGCTGGAAACATGTCCGCAGGAAGAGCGGGTAGTGTGAGCACGCGAACAAAGCGAGTCGCGCCCGAGCTGGAGTTTAAAGCGCGACTGTACGCGTGCATGATTTGCCTATCGACGGCAATGAACTGTGGGCGCAGAGCGGCCAGGAGCAGGGTGCAAGCGCGAGCATGGCCCGCCACCAACGCGGACCACGCACGTTTCGTTCTTGCTATGAACGGCATTAGATAGATTGCATGGTGGTGTAGATTGCATGGACAGCAATCGAAGCGAACGCGGGAACGCGAGAACGCGAGGAAGTGCGAGGATTCGCTCGGTGACACGCCGAGGCTATCGCGAGGGAAGCCGAGAAGTTGGGCGATAGAACCCGGGTGTTACCGCGTAGGAGGAGTCATGAAGCTATGCCGTTTTGAGCGGAAGGCAAGCGTTCGAGTCATTTGAGGTTAACTGTGAGTTCCCGAATTAACACGTTTGAGGTTAGCTGTAAATAACATACTACTTATCAACACATAACAAACACCCGGCGCAAGTTCTCGCCCTGGCTGCCCATGCCGACGCCGGACCGCTCCCATGCAAACTCTGCTCGGAGTCTGCATGGGGCCACAAATGGCCCATTTTGTGATTGATTGATTGTTACATGGGTTCGAGTCCATGTGGCCCTGCTAACTCCTTTGAGTCCGAAGGCGCAATGATACATTGACACTCCACTAATCGATCACCCGATTCGATCTTCACTACTTGATTTCTCAGAGCTCGCGGCCGCCCTAGTGGACCGAATCCGGGCTCATCAACTAAGTCCTAAACTCATCCAGCCGACTGCTTATCCTTAGTCTTTTCGTTCCGACCGAAATCGGAGGGGATTATGGGAATCGAACCCAAGACCTCGAGAAAACCCGTCCCTTGACGCTATTCAAACGAGGCGCACCAGACATTTTGTGATGCATACAAGGGGATCGGACTGTCCCTTCAGAGGGGGAAGGGGCTGGGGTACTCAATCGGTCATTGACATCAAACCTGCTTAACCTGCCTATGAAACACATCTCTACGCGCGCTCAGTGACATGCGTACGGCTAGCAAACTTTGCCAGGTGTGATGGTCAGGGGAGTGACCCGAGAACCCGAGAAGGGACCACCTGTAATACTCACTCACTCACATGACATTACAGCCTTCCATTACAGCAGCACATCTACGCCCGCTGGGCAAAGCGCGCGGCTGCATACGCTGGCCGGGATGGAAGTGGCGTGGCACCTGCAGCGCAAGCCCCGTGGCAGCGGGTTTTTGGGTACCTGCTTCGGTCCTACCATCCCTGCTTTCGCCCCATGGCGCTGCTGACGGCTCGTGCGGACGGGCCCTGGCTTGGCACCCCGTCCTTGCCTCCCGACGTGCACCGCATCGTCACAGCCCTCTCCCACCTACCCCCAGCAGTCGACATTGGTACCTCCCCTCTCACGCCCGGCGCGTGGTGCGTCAACACGCCACTATGGGGAAACCCGCTGCTGCCCAACGCGCCACCCTCTGGCCGCCGCCCCGGCCTTGAAGCCTACCACCTACAGCTCACGGAATGCCGCCGCCTGCGCACGCTGGGTGACGCCGTGCGTGTCTACGACGCCTTTGCTGCGTATGAAACATCGTGGCGTCACCGCCTGGCATCGACTCCGGGCATCCACATCTTCACCTTGCTGGCAACCGAATGGGCGCAGCTGGTGCGGGAACAGCTACAGCCATCTAGCGCCGTGGCGGGCGCTTTTGCGGATCGCGTGCAGGCCATCGCCGCCATTAATGCCCTGCTCTTGGACATCAACCCCTCCTGGGCTGCTGCTGCACGCATGCACCTTCCTGCGCCCCCTGCGCCCCCAGCGTCGCCGCGTATCGTACCAGCGCCGTCAGCGCGTCCCCCCGCCCCAGCAACCGCCCCCCTAGGTCCCGCCGCCGCCCAGCCAGCCCCCGCCCCCGTTCACCCGCCTACCCACGCAGCCACCCCTGCCCCAGCATTACCCACCGAGGACCAGGTCGTGGAGATGATTGTCAGCCGCATGGGATGGTTCATCCAGGGGCACCAACGCCCCGTTCCCCTGACTGCCTTGGCTGTCCGCGACGGCACAGCTATGCAGCTAACTAGCGTCAATGAGGACCGCACACGTCTTCACCATGCTTATGTGGCTGAAGCCCTGGGCGTCACACTGCCTCCCGCCCCCGGGCGCCAGCGCCTGGTCCAGTTCCGGCGACACATGGCCTCGGTGTGGCAAGTACGATGGGAACTGAAGCACAAGGAGGTGCTGTGGCGGTTGGCGGTGGACGGTGTGGGCATGCTGGGAAATACGCACATCCATGGCAGCTCGCCGGAGCCGTGCGTCTGTGGCGCATACGCCTCTCCCCCGTCACCGGCGGTGATACCGCCCTCGCCTCGACTGCATCACTTTTGGGAGTGCCCCATCGCGCAGAGTGTGGTGGAGCTGCTGCAGGACACCATCAATGCTGGCCGCACCGACGCGGGCTGCCCTGTCCGGCGGCATCACGTCTGGCTGCTGGAGAGCCCGGACCCAACGCAGATACAGCAATGCGTATGGGAGGTGGTGGCCCTGGCCGCACTTAACGCGATGGAGAGTGCACGGCGGTACATGCGCGCACGGAAGCCGTTCACTGAGGGGGCTCTGGCCCGGGCCAAGGCGGTAGCACTAGCTAGCATCAGAGGCTTGCTAGCCGACTTCGCTTCGCTTGGATTGCCACGGCGCCGGCGGGATAAGGCCTGGCTGAAAGTGTCTGACACACACCCCTTCCTGCGTGTGTGTGGCGACCGGATGGAGGTAGCCATTCCGGATGTGTGTGACCTTGACGACATGTGATTCCTGATCTATCTGAAACCAAACCCTAACAGTCTGTGATGCTGCGCTTACGACTATCTGACTTGACCAAACACGGACATGCGAGTAGTATTATAGCCACTTTTGTGCGTTTGAGATGGGGTGGGGTTGCATGCAACCGTAGGCAGGATTGAGGGGCCGATCGCAATCCAGGCTAGGTGGGGCTCTGGTTTCAACGGGTTCCACTGTATGTGCCTACTTTTCTGCCTGTTGAACAGCATTGGGCGCCACCGTTCTGATTAGGTGATGCGCCTGCTAGTCCTGCTACTGAATTGACATCAAACCTGCCTAACCTGCCTATGAAACACATCTCTACGCGCGCTCAGTGACATGCTTACGGCTAGCAAAATTTGCCAGGTGTGATGGTCAGGGGAGTGACCCGAGAACCCGAGAAGGGACCACCTGTAATACTCACTCACTCACATGACATGATCTGTTTTGCAATATGCTCACTTTGCACTCGCGTTTTAATAAAATGTCTTAGATCTAGGTATCGCATACGTTTCATAAAAAGGGCATTTGCTTTGCACCTGTAGCCATTCGCCTTGTTCTTGATGGATTTGCATTCGCGTGAACAATGTTTATCAAAATAATCTCTTGGATGCAGAGATTACCTTTGTTTTGGAAAAACGCACCAAACCCTAATTGTCTGGGTTTGCCGAGGCGTAAGGCTGTCGCCCCCCTTTGGGGGCGAGCCAACAATCGGCAGGAAAGGAGCTGGTGGCACACCCCTGCACAAGTGGGGAGGGTTCGCCGCGCCTGGCAGTGCCGCTGACGCTCCCATTGGACACGCGCCCACACCCCAGCACGACTCTCCCCCCGCCCGCGCACTCAGCCACCCCCGCACACTTGGGAACACGCAGTGCGCCTGGCGGTGCCAGCGCCACTGTCAATGCACGCCCGCCTGCTCTACAGAACGTGACTCCCACCGCTTGCACACGCTGCCACCCCCGCGCAAATGAGTTCGCCCTTGCCCCGCCGTGTCGGTCACCATGTGCAGTGCGCCGTGGCACCAATGCCGCACTTCCCCCCAGGCATCTTCCTCCCGGTGTGCGTACGCTACCATAACGGTGCATCCCGACGCAGATGGGTCATGTTTTGCCGCTATACAGTTTGACGTCCAACCCAAAATGTGATAGCTGATGAGCAGATGCAGGATTGTTACCTGCATGCATTCCACACCAGCGAGTCTCGCAGTCAGCCACAACTGCTGCACTGCAATGTCACGTACAACCCACACTGTCCTTGCCTCGCCATTCCACACATACAACCCCCCTCAGTTTAGCTGCTGGGTCCCGATTCGGCTGCAGGCCTCCGCCCACCGACGCGTAAAGTACTCAACCTGGTGCGGGAGCACTGGCATCTCCAGCGACGCGCATGTGCGTTCACGGCGGTCTGCCGCCTCAGCCACGGATTTCATAACCTGACCCATACTGGCAGCCGCTTTCCGAGCATCCCCCTCCAGCGCCGCCTCACCGGTCACCATGTCCACCCATCCATGCATGACACCTACATTCGCAGCTGACAGGCTCGGAATGGCCGACCTCATCTTGGACCACGACACCACATTGCACCGACCAGACCGATCCACACCACGAACCTCGCATTGAAGCCAGCGCTGGACAAGCAAGTTCCCGCCAACAAGCGCCGCAGAGCTGGCGTCCTCCCATTCCACGTCGGACACCTGCAAAACACCAATGAAAAACAGTGCATGTAACCGTATGGCCGGGCCCCTTGCATGTTGCGTCAACACGATCCGTGCCCGAATCTCACCCCTGCAGCGTGCGTCGCATGCGCTGCCTTGGCAGATGCCAGGGACCCGCTGCCTGATATGGCAGCGAGACCAAGTGGCACACCCCAGGCCCTTGACAGCGCCAGCAGGCGTGCTCGGTCCGCCCCCGATCCTGATGCAGCGTGCAGCAGCCGCTGGCCGCACGCATCACAGGAGCCGCAGTTGCCACCGAACCCAAGCACGCCAGTGCCGGCGCTGCTGACGTCATGGCTCACACCGCCACTGCTGCCCTGATCTCTGCAACTGGCGCGACCCGATCCCACCATCTGCTCGACGAACACCGCCGACTCAGGGGAGCCGTGCTCCAGCGAAGCTGCCAGGTCCATCACCGTCAGCTCGACGCCACACCGCAGCACCGCTGCGAGCTGCTCGCGCCTGTCCCAGCGCCGCGTCCACTCGCGGAACCGTGACTGCACGATCACGCCAGCTGCACCAAAGCCCCAGGGCGCCAACCGCAGTTCAGCTGGCGAGGAACACGTGAACAAAACACGGAACCTCTCGCTGCGCCAAGCACGTCCAAGCGCTCCCGCACGCCGTCAAGCTGAAGGCTGTGTGTCCACAGCCCCAGATTGCCCGCCTGCTCGCCTGCTGGCATCAATGGCAGCAGGACCGCCACCTTCCGACGCCAGCAGCTGGTGGGGCTGCCTGCTGCAGCCTGCACCGTCCAGGCGCTGACCACCGGCTGTCCAGGCCGCTCCTGCATGCACCCGATGCGGCGCAGCACCACCTCCATGTCCTCACACACGCAGCCGTGCGCGGCAGCGCAGCAAAGGCTGCTCCACTGGTGCGACTCCTCCTCGCCCGCCCACCACACTTTCCGCACTGCGCGCATCGCCACACTGACATGCCCGCCGTGCAGCGCCGCTGCAACAATGTCAAGCCTTCCCGCGTCCGAGGGTGCCCCGCACTCCTGCTGAAGCGTTTTCAGCACACCCCCGCGTCCCGCTGCCGCCGCTGCAACACGGGCTGCGCGCAGACCCACCCCCAGAGAGCGACCCTGGAAACACGCTGCGGCGCGCAGCAGCGCCAGCAGCACGCCGGTGTGACCGCCACGCGCGGCTGCAGCGAACGCTGTCCAGTCCACGCCGCATCCCTGCGCCAACAGACGCTCGACGCACCCCATTGCGCCATTCCCCGCGGCGGCTGCCAGCACAGACGGCCCCGGCACGACACCACCATGCGCAAGCGCGCAGTCCAGGCTCGGGACGTTGTTGGACGCCGCGGCCAGGCACGCCACCCGCCGCCGCCGTCGCAGCGGCAGGGGCTCCCAAAGCCGCGGAACACTCCACTCGCTAACAAACAGCTCCCCCGGCCAGTCGGTGGCGCTGCTGCAGGCACCACACGAGCCCTCCGCCCACCGGAGATCCTTCGCCCACGTCACGGCACCCGCTTGCTGGTGGTCATCATACGCCCACGCGCCGCCGAGCTGAACAGTCTCGGAGCGAACTCGGCTTGCCGCGGCCGCGCATGTCTGCCGGAAGTTCACGTGGTCCCCAGCCGCTGTGCCCGCCAGAATCAACCGAAGCACATCGTCGGGCATGACCAGCAGGCGGGTCCACGCATTTGCGTCCGCCCCTGCGGGACTCCAAGAGCCATCACCGCGAGCGCAACTCCCTTCAGTGCCGCTCTTGCCGGCTGCCCCAACATCGCTACGTGACAAGAGCGCTACAATTTCCGGCGCTGAAACGTCGCAATGGATCGAGTCGTCGCTTCCTGTGCTCATTTGGGACCGCCGAGCTCCGTCGCATATATTCCCTATTCAGATGAAAACCTGAATACGTGCCTTCCCGATTAAAACACATAATGATGACATGCCCGCCCGCCACGCCAAGAGCCATTCCCGAACACGCACCTTGTGTGTGGTTACAGAGTGGTGCGCACGTTCTTGCGTGCCTTCCTGCTGCGTGTAAACCGGAGGCCCGGGCCGGGGTGACCCTTATAACGCCAGTGCATGATTGTCCTATTTATTGTTCTCCCCTTGCAAGGGGGACTTCCCTACTTCTATGCTCCCAGATGGAGCTGAGTAATGCAGCTAACTTGACAGGCTCAGATTTCAGCATCACTTCGCGCATGTTTAGGCTAAAGTCTAGGCCACTGCACGCTCGTAACTCGGTGTAGGCAGCACATTGCATCAGGACGTGGTGCTCATCCTCCACCTCATTGGCCGTACACAGTGGGCACGTCCTCTCCTCCCTAGGCCTCTCCCAGGCACGGTTCGCGGTGATTGGCCAGCAACATAAACGGAATCTCATCAAAAGCTTATGCTGTGCAACCGGTATGAATGCTCTACTGTGTTCGTGCAGGGTCGGCGGCGCGGACCCTAGTGCGCTTAGCCCCATCCAATGCTTGTGTTTGCACATGTGTATGCCGGGTTGCTTGCCGTCTGAAGGGAATGCGTGCGGGTCCGCTACCAGCCTCTCGTGCTCCCACGCCCTCGTCAAATGGCCCCTGAAGGTAGATAAGATAGGTCCATCGGGTAGGACCGTGCTTGCCCTCCACTCCTCTCTGGACTCGTGTGTGCCTGGCCAATGCCACGCGTCGACACCCTGTGCCGCCACAAAACGGAACAGCCGCGCGCACCACCCGTCTCCCATTGGATTCGCCCATGCCTCCCGTGCCTCGTCGACTAGTGCATCAAAGGCCAGACTTCTGTTTTGCGCGGAAATCCTATTGTAAAAACCCAGACATTGTTTGGCTATGAAAAAGTGCAGCGGCAGTTGGGCCAGCTCCGCAAACAGGAGACGGTGTGACGGTTTGGCTGCTCCCACTGTCTGTCGCATGTATTGGACCTGCAGCTTTACGGCCTCGTCACGCAAACATGCCTCAAATGCGCCCTGTGCTAGGTTGTTCCTGTCATTCCTCCTGGGTGGCGGTCCTCCGTCTAGCATCTCTACTAGCACGTCGGGACCCCATACCTCACATCCGTAGGCAAGGATGGATCGGATTTGCACGTCGAAACACCTCATGCGAATATCTGGTGCGAAAATGCGTAAACGGTTCAATCTAGTGTTAAGCCCACACATGGCTCTCCTTGCTGACTCGCAGAGTGTCTCCCTGCAGCTGACGAAGGCCCTACCCGGACCGTACACTAGTCCAAGATAGCGCGCCTTGTCCACCGCAGGGATGGGCTGCCCTGCTAGCTTTAAACCCTGGCATCCGCTGCACACAGTGCTGGCCGTTACTTCGTTGGCTGCAAAAACCAGCCTCTCACACTTGGTAACGTTTGCCTTCATGCCAAAAGCTAGGCAGAACGTGTCTACTAATGATAGCAAGTGGCGCATCCGCTCAGGGGTGGTGGCCAGCAGGGAAACATCATCCGCGTACATCAGCAGTGACACCTTTTTGCCATTCATCTCAGGTGCACCTGTGGCTTCGTCCGTATCTTCCGAATCAATGTACTCTGCTAAGGTTTCTATAAAGAGGCCGAAAAGCTCTGTGCTAAGCGGGCAGCCCTGCTTGACCCCTTGCGTGGTTGCGAAGGGGGCACTGTGCTTAAGCACAGTAAGCTTACCCCCGGCCTTCACTACCATCATCACTCTCTCGTACGCTTTTTTCAAAGCCGCCAACATCTCACCCGTTACCCCGCGTTCCTCCAGTCTCATCCAAATTAATGGTCGTGGGACCTTGTCGAAAGCCTTTTCAAAATCAATTTGTACGACAATGAGGGGGGTGGTGGCGCCAGCACGCGTACGCGTGTGCTTGTTGATGAGATGCCTTAGGACAAAAAGATGGTGCGTTGTGCCGTACTTCCTCCTGAATCCGGCCTGAGCCGTGTGCCTCCACTCAAACTCCTCCCCGGCATTCGCCAGCCTCTCTAGAAGGATCGATGCATAGCACTTTGCGAGGGCGCCCCCTACTGCAATGCCCCGGTAATTACCAGGCGCCTGCACGTCACCTTTCCGCTTGTAAATTGGTGTCAAAACAGTTGTAGTAAATTGCTCAGGATAAGCCCCTTCGCTCCAGATTTTATTAAACAACACGTGCACCAGCGGTGCAACTCTATTGAGTGCCGGTGTCGGCGGTTCAGTGGTGGGGTCGCCCGGTTTTACCGCGTACTTGTAGCACTCAGACGGTACCTTCTCTAAGCCAGCTGCCTTGCCGTTGGGCAGCCTTGCTAGTGCGCGTGTTACCTCATCAAGGGTAATCTCGCTATTCAACATCTCGTGCAGACACGTACGGTCAGCCGCAAAAAGATCTTCGGACATCCTCCCACCCGAACCCAAAATGCAGTGGGCGGCTGCTGGGCATCCCCCGCCTGCGCCGTCGTTTAGTAGGGTCGCAAAATGATCCCGAAACCCATCGGCCGTGACTGGGCACTGCTCCTTAGTCCGTCCCTCAATCATCCTCCACAGCAGTCGGGCGTCTGCGCGGCAGCGTGCCACCTTCTCCCTCATCTCCTGGGTGTCGTGCGCGGCCCTGGCCCTTCGCTTCACCCGGTCATAGGATGCCCTGGCTGCGCGGAAGTTTTGCCACACCTCTCCTTCTCGTACCACTGGACAACCCAGCGCTAGCTTTGCTTGCACAAACACCGTACGCACCGCAGCACACTCTTCGTTCCACCATGGAGTCTCCTGCTCCCGTAGGTTGGCCGGTCGTGTGGGACCGAAAGCCTTTTCTAATGCATCGTACAAACATGTGCCTAAGGCTTCGACCGCTTCGGTGGTGCTGATGCCACCCTCCTCCGCGCAAAGTGCCACCTTAATCTGTTCGATTTTCCCTACAACTGGCGAACCGTCCGCCTTGAACAAGCCACTGAACAAGTGCTTCTTCTGTACGTCAAACTCTGTGCGCTTCTTTGCGGGGCGTGTGCGGCTCGCTGTGGCTTCCTGCCCTTCGACCTCCAAGCCCAGTGTCGACGTGACCGGCCGATGATCACCCGCTTCCTTCAATCCGCCGTGCCTCCACTTTAGAATCTCGCCCACTTTCAAAGCCACCACCTTCGGGAATAGGGTCGGTGACGCCACACAGAGATCAATCATGCTGCCACCTGCGTCGCCCTTTGGGAAAGTAATGTGACCTGCTGCATCTCCCGGCGCCCTTCCGTTCAAAAGTACTAGTCCTTGCGAACGGCACATGCGCCCTAGGTACTCCCCGAAACAGTTTATTTGGGCATCCTCGGATGCTCTCACTGGGAGCCCCGCGTAGTCTGCAGTACAGGGCATATCTGACGTGGAACCACCCCCTAGTGCTACGTCCTCCAGCGCCTCGAGCTGTGCTAGATCCGGTACGTCAATGATGCTTGTTGAGATGCGTGCGTTCAGATCACCAATAATGCACGCACCTGGCTTCCCACACACACACATAATGCACGCACCTGGCTTCCCACACACACACACACCAGAGCCACCCCGCCTTTCCCCCGCGGTCCGCACAACCTTACCGACCTTCACACCCCGCCGTGCACTGATAGGGGTACCCGGAGCATGACCTCTTTACCCCCGCCCCCTGAACGGACATGCTGTCCTGTGTGCTCACAGGGTGAGCTGTCCCACTCACAGCACGCGCGGGTGTCCGATGGAATGGTGCAAGCGGGGCAACATGCCACGTGGACAGACGTTGGCTGACAGGTCCGCGCGGTATAAAACCAGTCATCGGAGCAACATGCGAGTAGTGGCGAGGCCGGCAGATACAAGTACGACTGCCGGGCGTTTCAGACACGGACGGCGGCAGCTGACAGCGGCTACCCACACACAGAGACGAATTGCGAGTCCATGCACGGAACCGCCGAGCATCTGGCACACTTTGATACATACGCCGTGCAGCCTGTCTCAGGACGAGTGTCATCGGGGCCACCCCCGTACTGTCTCATCGCAGTCATCGGGCACTTCCCATTCCAAGTCGAGCAATTCCGAAACCCGCATCGAGTCGCTCGTGCTCCTTTCCGCGTGTCTTCTGCGACTTGTCATGCTTATCGGCTCACATTCACACACCAGCAGTGCTCACCCCTGGCCAACAGGAACACCTACACTACTGCCGGCCCGCCATCGCCCAGTCCAGCGCATCCCTGCAGCCCCCGGCCCATACCGCATCCACGTCCACCACGGCGCCCCGCTTCCGCAGCGCATCCAAAACAGCCCTGCCTGCACCAGATCTTGCAGCATCCTGGAAAGCCCCGCTCAACACCTCCACATCTCCACCGCTGATGCTCGCCGCCTCAATCAACCACACGGCGGCCGACTCGTGCAACATGTAGGCCACCTCCGGCTCGTCCTCGATCACATTCTCCTTGTACATGTCCACCTGCCCCATTAGGAGCCCCACGTGCGCGGCGGTGAACTGCAGCCCACAGTCCTGCAGGTACTCTAGCACCTGCACTCCCCCGCCGCCCATGACCCCGTATGCCACCTCGTCCAACCCTGCTCGATCACCACCCCGCTCCACCTGCGCCTTAAACGAATCCCGCAAATACTGCAGCACGTCAAGACGACCATACGTAACAGCCGGCTGCACCTCCGTGCTTCCAGGCTGCAGCCCCGCCTGCTGCAGATGCTGCAGCCGCACCAGGAAATCGGGCCGCCTCGCAAGCACATACACGTTGATGGATGGATCATTGTCGCTGTGACCCCAGCTCGTGTCCAGGAACTCTACCCGGCGATCCCCCAACCGCTCAAGAACCATGTCCACCTTCTGCCGCCAGCACGCTGTTGGGCTACTGGCTGCGGCAGTCAGGAAAGCACAGATGGCCACGGGCACCCCCTCGGTGAACCCTTCACCAAACACAGATCGCCATCCCGCACCCCCTTCACCACACGCAACACCTTCCCCCTCCAACGTCCCCCCCCCAACCTTCCTCATGCATGCTGAGCTACGGCCCCCCTCAAGCTGACCAGCTTGTAGACGTTTTGGGCGGATTTGGCGGTTGGCTTGCCCCTTCCCCCGAAGGGGGAGGGGCGTAAGCCATTGCGGTCGCATCGACTTCCCGCAGCGGGGCCCTCCCGGTTATTACAGTTTTATGCAGCAACGTTACTTCCCGCGACCGAGGTGCAGCCCACGATGTCCTGTAATTAATTCCCTTCAATTTGTCCGTAGCCTCAAGTAACTTTGCAAAAACACGAGCTAAACGTCAGGCCGAGGTAACAGATACAGCGCCAGAGCTCCAGCGTAAAGATTTAAAAATCGATTGAAAATCATATAACACAGGTGCCCGGCACAACAGGACACAAGACGAAGGAATTGGAGGCGTAGGAGGATCCCAAAGCTCCGACACTAAATGCTCGCGCGAAATACAGCGCCTAAATGGTCAGGAACGCGCTCTTCAGTTTTCATGCGCGATATTGACTGATATCATGTGTATTCCGCTCGCAGCCCGCAGCAGACCAGCGAGTCCTCCCGCGCGGCCCCCCGCCGGGGGCCCCCCCCCCCCCCCGCGTGCCCCACCGCGGGTGCCCCCGTGTCCCCTTGGTGCCCCCACTAGCCCACTGCCCCCCCCCTCCCCCATGATGAGATTAGCGCGATAATACGTGGATGGTTCAAGCAATGCGTCGGTCGTTCTGGGAAATCGCTGTACAGACACACACACCCCTCGACACCCCATTGGCTTCGGTTGTAACTGCCCCTCCCCCCCCCCCTAACACCGCGGGCGGGCTGCCAGAGGGGGGAGGGGCAAGCCGGGGTACTGCGTAGCGGTAGGGGGTTTTCAGACAGGGAGCGTAGATGGTTTGGGGGTTTTGGGGGCGTGCCCCTAGGGAAATTTTTCGGGGCGTAGATGTCGCGGGAGGGGTCATCTACGCTGTGTAGACGCCGGGGGCCAAAAGCCATCTACATGATACGGGCACTGCCCCAACCCCACCCCAACTCCAACCTCGCCCACTCCACTCCACCCAGCCCATGCGCCCACCGTCCCAGTAACCATAATAACAGGCACCCCGGAACCGCATGCCAACCACACCAAAGACGCCCCGCATCCACCCCACGCACCCACCCACCCACCCACCCACCCACCCCACCCCACCGGCCCCGCCTGTGCACCCCGCTGTCGCGCCTTTACACGTGACTTGCGGTATTCAATGTGCCTGGCGGCATGCCAAAGAAGTAAGGCTGTGCTAGTGCTCGGCTGGTGATACGCTTGGCAGGCTGCTGTCCCGGGTCGCTAGGTTGAGAGGAAAGACGGAGTCTGAAGCATCATCTGGAAAGCGGCTTACACTCGTGCAGCGAAAGAATCAGTGCTTAACGTCCGGTGGACGGGTCCCTCTTATAGGTTGGTCATAGACTACACGCCTAAGATCAGGTCGAGAGACGGCTGCAAGCCACTCTCGCCCAGCCTTTATCCTCAGCGACAGCGTCCGTACCGGGCACGCCCATCGCAAAAGATACGAGCACTGCATGATGCGCGCAGAGCGACCGACGCCGCAGTGAAGTGAGGAACACCCCGATGAGTGAAACTACGTCATCCCACCAGCCCAGCTGCCAAGCACCCCGGAACTGTGCGGCAACCGACGGAGGCACCCCGCTTGCCGTCCACCCACCTACCGACCCAACCCAGTCCAGCCGCGCGCGCGTCCTATCCCCTCCTGACCCCGGAGAACAGCAGGTTGGCACGGCCCTATGTCGATAGCCCCCGCATGCGCGCAGAGCGATCGACGCCGCAATGTAGTAAGGGACGTCCCGAGTGAAGCTACGTTACGATAAATGCGATAGCTGCCGACCAACCGAAACTGATGCCTACGGCCTGGTGCCCTGATACCCGGCCAACCCGGCCAACCCGGCCAACCCAGCCCAGCCCAGCCCAGCCCAACCCGGCCAACCCAGCCCAGCCAGCCCAGCCCAGCCCAGCCCAGCCCAGCCCAGCCCAGCCCAGCCCAGCCCAGCCCAGCCCAGCCAGCCCAGCCCAGCCCAGCCCAGCCCAGCCCAGCCCAGCCCAGCCCAGCCCAGCCAGCCCAGCCCAGCCCCAGCCCAGCCCAGCCCAGCCCAGCCCAGCCCAGCCCAGCCCAGCCCAGCCCAGCCCAGCCCAGCCCAGCCCAGCCCAGCCCAGCCCAGCCCAGCCCAGCCCAGCCCAGCCCAGCCCAGCCCAGCCCCAGCCCAGCCCAGCCCAGCCCAGCCCAGCCCAGCCCAGCCCAGCCAGCCAGCCCAGCCCAGCCCAGCCCAGCCCAGCCCAGCCCAGCCCAGCCCCAGCCCAGCCCAGCCCAGCCCAGCCCAGGCCCAGCCCAGCCCAGCCCAGCCCAGCCCAGCCCAGCCCAGCCCAGCCCAGCCAGCCCAGCCCAGCCCAGCCCAGCCCAGCCCAGCCCAGCCCAGCCCAGCCCAGCCCAGCCCAGCCCAAGCCCAGCCCAGCCCAGCCCAGCCCAGCCCAGCCCAGCCCAGCCCAGCCCAGCCCAGCCCAGCCCAGCCCAGCCCAGCCCAGGCCCAGCCAGCCCAGCCAGCCCAGCCCAGCCAGCCCAGCCCAGCCCAGCCCAGCCCAGCCCAGCCCAGCCCAGCCCAGCCCAGCCCAGCCCAGCCCAGCCCAGCCCAGCCCAGCCCAAGCCCAGCCCAGCCCAGCCCAGCCCAGCCCAGCCCAGCCCAGCCCAGCCCAGCCCAGCCCAGCCCAGCCCAGCCCCAGCCCAGCCCAGCCCAGCCCAGCCCAGCCCAGCCCAGCCCAGCCCAGCCCAGCCCAGCCCAGCCCAGCCCAGCCCAGCCCAGCCAGCCCAGCCAGCCCAGCCCAAGCCCAGCCCAGCCCAGCCCAGCCCAGCCCAGCCCAGCCCAGCCCAGCCCAGCCCCCAGCCCAGCCCAAGCCCAGCCCAGCCCAGCCCAGCCCAGCCCAGCCCAGCCCAGCCCAGCCCAGCCCAGCAGCCCAGCCCAGCCAGCCCAGCCCAGCCCAGCCCAGCCCAGCCCAGCCCAGCCAGCCCAGCCCAGCCCAGCCCAGCCCACTGCACCACTGCACACCACAAGTCTTTGATGAGGTTCCGCCTTTGCTGCTGGCCGCTCTCTGCCAACCGCGCCTACGGACGACCCAGGGCGGAGAGGATTTGTCCGTTTTGCAAATGAAGTCGAAGATGAGAATCACGTGCTGATGCGGTGTACGGCCTACGACCAGTTGCGCACAGGTAGCGGGATCGGTTTTGCAAGAGGGATGCAGACCGTTATGCAGAAACCGGACCCAGCTAGGTTAGCCGCGCTACTCGGATTTCATTTGGGAGCACAGGAGCAAATGCACCCCCCATTCGCACCCTCCCATTTTGGGGATCAGGACCCGGATCACAGGAGCAAATGCACCCCCATTGCACCTCCCCATTCGGGGACCAACCTAGCTGCTTATAAAAGTGTTTGCAGGCGTTATAAGGGTCCCCCGGCCCGGGCCTCGGTCTCTACAAAGACAGGAATGCACGTGCTCACCACCTTGTAACCACACAACGAAACCCACGGCACCCCGGGCAAATCAAGGGCAGACCGAGGCCCCGAAAACAGACGAAGTAGCGTGTTAGTTACGCCCATCTGCCGGCTTTGCACGTCTCCGCCACCGGTCACACCTACTACTCCGGCTGCTCTTCCGTTACTGAGGTCAGGCTGTCGAGGGAGCCGCGTTAGGGCGGGCAGCTCTGTCCTCCGTCTTGCGGCCGTCCAAGTGTTGCAGCTTGGGTCCGCGAAGCCTGGATCTGGACTGCTAGTGGCGTTGCTATGTGCCTGCGCGCCTAGACTTTGGCATGCCCCCAACACGCCCCCACTGACGAAAGAGAATGCTTCCGGGAATCCAGTGACATGTCCACCAGAGTTCGTTACAGCATTGTTGTATGTTCTGTGTTGGCTAGGGAGTAACGAAAGAGCGGCGCCGGGCAAGGCCGGCGCTACGCCATTGCCCTATGGCAGCCAGGGGATAGTTACCATGGTCGTAAACATATCCAAGATCGTAACGATCGCCGCCTCTGTCGCGCCAGAGCGCCGGCAGTGCGTCCAGCCGGCACGGGCGTGACTTGCTAGGGTTTCGTGTGTGTGCGTGGTCGCTGACTTGGGCAGCTGAGTCTGCCGAGTATTGCCATTTAGAGAAGCAGCAACTCTAGCCGCAATCTTGCCATAGAGAAGGCGCGAGCGAGAGACCTGTCGTACATGGGCGGCCGTGCACTAAGCGGACAGTGACGCCTGAGAGCGGCACTGTCCGCTGATACTCCTGATTGGCACTACTTTGCGACCCTACTAAACGACGGCGCAGGCGGGGGATGCCCAGCAGCCGCCCACTGCATTTTGGGTTCGGGTGGGAGGATGTCCGAAGATCTTTTTGCGGCTGACCGTACGTGTCTGCACGAGATGTTGAATAGCGAGATTACCCTTGATGAGGTAACACGCGCACTAGCAAGGCTGCCCAACGGCAAGGCAGCTGGCTTAGAGAAGGTACCGTCTGAGTGCTACAAGTACGCGGTAAAACCGGGCGACCCCACCACTGAACCGCCGACACCGGCACTCAATAGAGTTGCACCGCTGGTGCACGTGTTGTTTAATAAAATCTGGAGCGAAGGGGCTTATCCTGAGCAATTTACTACAACTGTTTTGACACCAATTTACAAGCGGAAAGGTGACGTGCAGGCGCCTGGTAATTACCGGGGCATTGCAGTAGGGGGCGCCCTCGCAAAGTGCTATGCATCGATCCTTCTAGAGAGGCTGGCGAATGCCGGGGAGGAGTTTGAGTGGAGGCACACGGCTCAGGCCGGATTCAGGAGGAAGTACGGCACAACGCACCATCTTTTTGTCCTAAGGCATCTCATCAACAAGCACACGCGTACGCGTGCTGGCGCCACCACCCCCCTCATTGTCGTACAAATTGATTTTGAAAAGGCTTTCGACAAGGTCCCACGACCATTAATTTGGATGAGACTGGAGGAACGCGGGGTAACGGGTGAGATGTTGGCGGCTTTGAAAAAAGCGTACGAGAGAGTGATGATGGTAGTGAAGGCCGGGGGTAAGCACAGTGCCCCCTTCGCAACCACGCAAGGGGTCAAGCAGGGCTGCCCGCTTAGCACAGAGCTTTTCGGCCTCTTTATAGAAACCTTAGCAGAGTACATTGATTCGGAAGATACGGACGAAGCCACAGGTGCACCTGAGATGAATGGCAAAAAGGTGTCACTGCTGATGTACGCGGATGATGTTTCCCTGCTGGCCACCACCCCTGAGCGGATGCGCCACTTGCTATCATTAGTAGACACGTTCTGCCTAGCTTTTGGCATGAAGGCAAACGTTACCAAGTGTGAGAGGCTGGTTTTTGCAGCCAACGAAGTAACGGCCAGCACTGTGTGCAGCGGATGCCAGGGTTTAAAGCTAGCAGGGCAGCCCATCCCTGCGGTGGACAAGGCGCGCTATCTTGGACTAGTGTACGGTCCGGGTAGGGCCTTCGTCAGCTGCAGGGAGACACTCTGCGAGTCAGCCAGGAGAGCCATGTGTGGGCTTAACACTAGATTGAACCGTTTACGCATTTTCGCACCAGATATTCGCATGAGGTGTTTCGACGTGCAAATCCGATCCGTGTGTGTGTGTGGTTACAGAGTGGTGCGCACGTTCTTGCGTGCCTTCCTGCTGCGTGTAAACCGGAGGCCCGGGCCGGGGTGACCCTTATAACGCCAGTGCATGATTGTCCTATTTATTGTTCTCCCCTTGCAAGGGGGACTTCCCTACTTCTATGCTCCCAGATGGAGCTGAGTAATGCAGCTAACTTGACAGGCTCAGATTTCAGCATCACTTCGCGCATGTTTAGGCTAAAGTCTAGGCCACTGCACGCTCGTAACTCGGTGTAGGCAGCACATTGCATCAGGACGTGGTGCTCATCCTCCACCTCATTGGCCGTACATAGTGGGCACGTCCTCTCCTCCCTAGGCCTCTCCCAGGCACGGTTCGCGGTGATTGGCCAGCAACATAAACGGAATCTCATCAAAAGCTTATGCTGTGCAACCGGTATGAATGCTCTACTGTGTTCGTGCAGGGTCGGCGGCGCGGACCCTAGTGCGCTTAGCCCCATCCAATGCTTGTGTTTGCACATGTGTATGCCGGGTTGCTTGCCGTCTGAAGGGAATGCGTGCGGGTCCGCTACCAGCCTCTCGTGCTCCCACGCCCTCGTCAAATGGCCCCTGAAGGTAGATAAGATAGGTCCATCGGGTAGGACCGTGCTTGCCCTCCACTCCTCTCTGGACTCGTGTGTGCCTGGCCAATGCCACGCGTCGACACCCTGTGCCGCCACAAAACGGAACAGCCGCGCGCACCACCCGTCTCCCATTGGATTCGCCCATGCCTCCCGTGCCTCGTCGACTAGTGCATCAAAGGCCAGACTTCTGTTTTGCGCGGAAATCCTATTGTAAAAACCCAGACATTGTTTGGCTATGAAAAAGTGCAGCGGCAGTTGGGCCAGCTCCGCAAACAGGAGACGGTGTGACGGTTTGGCTGCTCCCACTGTCTGTCGCATGTATTGGACCTGCAGCTTTACGGCCTCGTCACGCAAACATGCCTCAAATGCGCCCTGTGCTAGGTTGTTCCTGTCATTCCTCCTGGGTGGCGGTCCTCCGTCTAGCATCTCTACTAGCACGTCGGGACCCCATACCTCACATCCGTAGGCAAGGATGGATCGGATTTGCACGTCGAAACACCTCATGCGAATATCTGGTGCGAAAATGCGTAAACGGTTCAATCTAGTGTTAAGCCCACACATGGCTCTCCTTGCTGACTCGCAGAGTGTCTCCCTGCAGCTGACGAAGGCCCAACCCGGACTGTACACTAGTCCAAGATAGCGCGCCTTGTCCACCGCAGGGATGGGCTGCCCTGCTAGCTTTAAACCCTGGCATCCGCTGCACACAGTGCTGGCCGTTACTTCGTTGGCTGCAAAAACCAGCCTCTCACACTTGGTAACGTTTGCCTTCATGCCAAAAGCTAGGCAGAACGTGTCTACTAATGATAGCAAGTGGCGCATCCGCTCAGGGGTGGTGGCCAGCAGGGAAACATCATCCGCGTACATCAGCAGTGACACCTTTTTGCCATTCATCTCAGGTGCACCTGTGGCTTCGTCCGTATCTTCCGAATCAATGTACTCTGCTAAGGTTTCTATAAAGAGGCCGAAAAGCTCTGTGCTAAGCGGGCAGCCCTGCTTGACCCCTTGCGTGGTTGCGAAGGGGGCACTGTGCTTACCCCCGGCCTTCACTACCATCATCACTCTCTCGTACGCTTTTTTCAAAGCCGCCAACATCTCACCCGTTACCCCGCGTTCCTCCAGTCTCATCCAAATTAATGGTCGTGGGACCTTGTCGAAAGCCTTTTCAAAATCAATTTGTACGACAATGAGGGGGGTGGTGGCGCCAGCACGCGTACGCGTGTGCTTGTTGATGAGATGCCTTAGGACAAAAAGATGGTGCGTTGTGCCGTACTTCCTCCTGAATCCGGCCTGAGCCGTGTGCCTCCACTCAAACTCCTCCCCGGCATTCGCCAGCCTCTCTAGAAGGATCGATGCATAGCACTTTGCGAGGGCGCCCCCTACTGCAATGCCCCGGTAATTACCAGGCGCCTGCACGTCACCTTTCCGCTTGTAAATTGGTGTCAAAACAGTTGTAGTAAATTGCTCAGGATAAGCCCCTTCGCTCCAGATTTTATTAAACAACACGTGCACCAGCGGTGCAACTCTATTGAGTGCCGGTGTCGGCGGTTCAGTGGTGGGGTCGCCCGGTTTTACCGCGTACTTGTAGCACTCAGACGGTACCTTCTCTAAGCCAGCTGCCTTGCCGTTGGGCAGCCTTGCTAGTGCGCGTGTTACCTCATCAAGGGTAATCTCGCTATTCAACATCTCGTGCAGACACGTACGGTCAGCCGCAAAAAGATCTTCGGACATCCTCCCACCCGAACCCAAAATGCAGTGGGCGGCTGCTGGGCATCCCCCGCCTGCGCCGTCGTTTAGTAGGGTCGCAAAATGATCCCGAAACCCATCGGCCGTGACTGGGCACTGCTCCTTAGTCCGTCCCTCAATCATCCTCCACAGCAGTCGGGCGTCTGCGCGGCAGCGTGCCACCTTCTCCCTCATCTCCTGGGTGTCGTGCGCGGCCCTGGCCCTTCGCTTCACCCGGTCATAGGATGCCCTGGCTGCGCGGAAGTTTTGCCACACCTCTCCTTCTCGTACCACTGGACAACCCAGCGCTAGCTTTGCTTGCACAAACACCGTACGCGCCGCAGCACACTCTTCGTTCCACCATGGAGTCTCCTGCTCCCGTAGGTTGGCCGGTCGTGTGGGACCGAAAGCCTTTTCTAATGCATCGTACAAACATGTGCCTAAGGCTTCGACCGCTTCGGTGGTGCTGATGCCACCCTCCTCCGCGCAAAGTGCCACCTTAATCTGTTCGATTTTCCCTACAACTGGCGAACCGTCCGCCTTGAACAAGCCACTGAATAAGTGCTTCTTCTGTACGTCAAACTCTGTGCGCTTCTTTGCGGGGCGTGTGCGGCTCGCTGTGGCTTCCTGCCCTTCGACCTCCAAGCCCAGTGTCAACGTGACCGGCCGATGATCACTCGCTTCCTTCAATCCGCCGTGCCTCCACTTTAGAATCTCGCCCACTTTCAAAGCCACCACCTTCGGGAATAGGGTCGGTGACGCCACACAGAGATCAATCATGCTGCCACCTGCGTCGCCCTTTGGGAAAGTAATGTGACCTGCTGCATCTCCCGGCGCCCTTCCGTTCAAAAGTACTAGTCCTTGCGAACGGCACATGCGCCCTAGGTACTCCCCGAAACAGTTTATTTGGGCATCCTCGGATGCTCTCACTGGGAGCCCCGCGTAGTCTGCAGTACAGGGCATATCTGACGTGGAACCACCCCCTAGTGCTACGTCCTCCAGCGCCTCGAGCTGTGCTAGATCCGGGACGTCAATGATGCTTGTTGAGATGCGTGCGTTCAGATCACCAATAATTAGCACTTCTTCTCCGCTTTGCCGTAGCTCGAGGATCGACTGTTGTAGTCTGCTGAATACAGACTCGGCCGTGGCTTCCCGTGCTGTCCGCGTCTTTCCGCCCTCCCTGTAAACCCGCGAGGTTTCTGGCGCTAGGTAACAACAAGCTAACAACACACTGCAACCTTCATTTGATTTGATACGCACCCACACAATTTCGCACCCCGTGAGATGGACGTCCGTCTTGACATGCGAAACGCCGCCCGCTAGGCACTCCCGTACATACACAGCAACGCCTCCAAAATCTGACCGCGTGGCCTCCTGGGACCTATGTGCACGGACAACTGTGTAACCGTCTAGCTCGATTGATTGGTCCGGTACCCAGTTCGTGAGGTGCGCTTCCGAAATAATGATAATGTCGTGTGAACGTGCAACAGTGCCTATCCCGCGGTCGTGCAGCTTGCATGCCCCAGCGGTGACCAGCCCATGGGCATTCCATGCGAAAATGCTGATGCCACCCCGGCCCCCGCCTCCCTATGAATCAGTCTCGCCTGTGGTCCCCAAGGCGTCGTACGCATTGTGCTGCTGGTTGTGGCCGCCGCCGCTGTGACCTCCGCGGCTTGGCAAGTGGCTTCTGCCGCCAGCACTCCCACCCCCGCGGCCACTGCGCCCCCCACCTCGTCCTCCGTTTCCGCCGGCCTGATGCCCTCCTGCTCCCTCGCGCCCGCGTCCGCCTTTGGCCTTACACGGCGTGAAGCCCTCCTCATCGACGCGGTTGCCGTACTGGTCACAGAGAACAGTAGTGTGGCCGCGCGCATCGGCGGCTGTGCGAGCCGGCGACTCCATCACCACGTCCTCCGTAGCAGCGTGGGGGTTGCTGCCTGCTGGCGCGGCGCTGCTGCCCGCTGGCGCGGCGGCGATCCATCCTTGCCTACGGCAAGCCTACGGCTGCTGCCCGCTGGCGCGGCGGCGATCCATCCTTGCCTACGGATGTGAGGTATGGGGTCCCGACGTGCTAGTAGAGATGCTAGACGGAGGACCGCCACCCAGGAGGAATGACAGGAACAACCTAGCACAGGGCGCATTTGAGGCATGTTTGCGTGACGAGGCCGTAAAGCTGCAGGTCCAATACATGCGACAGACAGTGGGAGCAGCCAAACCGTCACACCGTCTCCTGTTTGCGGAGCTGGCCCAACTGCCGCTGCACTTTTTCATAGCCAAACAATGTTTGGGTTTTTACAATAGGATTTCCGCGCAAAACAGAAGTCTGGCTTTTGATGCACTAGTCGACGAGGCACGGGAGGCATGGGCGAATCCAATGGGAGACGGGTGGTGCGCGCGGCTGTTCCGTTTTGTGGCGGCACAGGGTGTCGACGCGTGGCATTGGCCAGGCACACACGAGTCCAGAGAGGAGTGGAGGGCAAGCACGGTCCTACCCGATGGACCTATCTTATCTACCTTCAGGGGCCATTTGACGAGGGCGTGGGAGCACGAGAGGCTGGTAGCGGACCCGCACGCATTCCCTTCAGACGGCAAGCAACCCGGCATACACATGTGCAAACACAAGCATTGGATGGGGCTAAGCGCACTAGGGTCCGCGCCGCCGACCCTGCACGAACACAGTAGAGCATTCATACCGGTTGCACAGCATAAGCTTTTGATGAGATTCCGTTTATGTTGCTGGCCAATCACCGCGAACCGTGCCTGGGAGAGGCCTAGGGAGGAGAGGACGTGCCCACTGTGTACGGCCAATGAGGTGGAGGATGAGCACCACGTCCTGATGCAATGTGCTGCCTACACCGAGTTACGAGCGTGCAGTGGCCTAGACTTTAGCCTAAACATGCGCGAAGTGATGCTGAAATCTGAGCCTGTCAAGTTAGCTGCATTACTCAGCTCCATCTGGGAGCATAGAAGTAGGGAAGTCCCCCTTGCAAGGGGAGAACAATAAATAGGACAATCATGCACTGGCGTTATAAGGGTCACCCCGGCCCGGGCCTCCGGTTTACACGCAGCAGGAAGGCACGCAAGAACGTGCGCACCACTCTGTAACCACACACACAGGATTGGCACTACAGACATCGTTAAATGTATCTGTGACTCTGAGCGAGCAGACTGATCACCTGTGGACTTCGAGGACGCCCGGCGTGTTCAGCGGCAGGCAAGACTAGCATTGGCCAGCTAGCGGCACTTTGTAGTGTGCACAGCAGGCAGGGCTGGAGAGCAGCCTCCGCCTGCATTCTTTGGGTTGCGACGGCAACCATTGTCCCACTCGGCCCGACCTCTGCACTAGTCTTTCAGCGAGCTCTGGGCTCCAGCCGTATAGCGTGCCAGCATCCGGTTCGGCGCTGCCTTAGAGGCCAGCCCACCTCGCAAGCTAGTATCAGCGGACAGTTGTGCGACCGCGTCGCTGCTGGCCGCCGCGCCAGCCGGCGCCACGGCCGCACCACCCTGGGACGCGTCCGCGGTCGCACAGCTTCCCATTGCTGCGGGTGGGCAGTGGCTTGTCATCGGTGGCTGGGGGTGGAGCGACAGCTGGGGGGAGGCGGACATGCTCGAATTCCTCGGAGCCCTGCAGCGCCGCTGCATGCAGCAGCGGTGGGCCGCGCCCGCCTACCTCCTGCTCGCCCCGTCCACGACGCTCGAGCAGCAGCAAGAACTCGGCCTGCCTTTTGGGCCGCCGGTTCCCTGGGACGTGGCGCAGGCCGGCGTAGCCGCCCATCACGCCTGCAGTGTTTACACCAACTTGGCCACGGCAGAACACCTCGGGGCGGTTCTCGGTGCCATGCGCTCCTCACCGCGCAGGCATCTGCAGCAGCTCCTGCCAGCAGGCACGCACCTCCCCGTGGCGACGCGCGTGGAGCCGCTGCCCCACGTGCCGGTGCACACCCCAGGCCAGCGGGTGGCCGCACTCCCAGCCGGTGCCCAGTCGCTGCCAGCCGACGGCGCCGCACCAGCACAGGCGCTCACCCCTCGCGACTGGGAAGCCATCCTGGGCCACACAGCCGGCGCCTCCGGCAGCCTCCCCGCAGCGGCCGCGATCGCTGCGCTGCGGGCAGCGCCGCCGCCGCTGGCGTTCAGCGCCATCCTCGCGGCCGCAGTCGTGTTGTAGCGCCACTACCTCACACCGCACGACTCTCACACCCCGCCGCCGCAAGTTCTCGCGCCACCGCCGACGCCGCAGCTGCCGCTGGGGGGGATGACGACGACGAGGATGCAGACCTCGCTCGTTTCCGGATTCAGCGGCAGCCTGGCGGCGACATGTTGGTGTTCGCCACAATGGCGACGGCAGAAGCAGATGCCATGGAGTCGGCGCTGGCAGCAGCGAACGGGCAGCAGCCCGACGTGTGGCTGGACGAGGAGGTGATGGCGCTGCTCAGGGTCCAGGCGAGGAGCGGAGAGGCCTCACGCCGGGCGATACGGCGGGCTAGCTCTTACCGGTGGGATGGACAATAACAGCTGCTGAGGTGCCTGCCAGACGGGCGGGCCCGGGTCTGCCCGCCACCGGAGGAGCGGATAACGATAGCGCAGCGGCTGCACGTGGCGCTAGGCCACCTGGGCATCAGGCGAACCAAGGCGCTGCTGCAGCTGGGCTACTGGTGGTTCGACATGGGCATCACGGCGGCACGTAGTACGCAACTGCCGGGCCTGTGACCTCAGCCGCGTGGTCGGAGACGCGAGGCCAGCCGAGCTGCAGCCACTGCCAGTCAAGGGCCTGTTCTACCGCTGGGGCGTGGATCTGGCGGGAGAGCGAACGCCCACGGAGCCAGACGGTTATCGCTACTGCGTCATTGCCATCGAGCACTTTAGCAAACACATAGAAGTAGTACCAATCGTGGACAAGACCGCAGACCGCGTTGCACGTGTGTTCGCGGACATCATGGCGCGCTACGGCGCACCGGCGGAGGTAGTGACGGACAACGGCTCGGAGTTCGAGGGCGAGTTTGCAGCGCAGATGGAGCGCTGCTACGTGGACCACCGCCACGCCTCGCCAGGGCATCCACAAGCCGATGGCGCAGCAGAGCGCATCGTGCGAGTGGTCAAGGACACGCTTCGCAAGGCTTGTTATGAGTCAGCGGAGCCGGCGCGGTGGGACAGGGCGCTGCCGCACCTGCTGCTGGGCTATCGGTGCTCGCCGCAAGCCGCCACGCAGTACTCGCCGTTCAGGCTACTGCACGGCGGCGTGGAGCCGCAAGTACCGTCAGCAGTGCGGGAGGGCTTCACGGACCCACTGGACTTTGCGGACATGGAGACGGCGACGGAAAGCCTGCGGGCGCGGGCGGCCTGGGTGCAGCGTCACTACCCCGAGGCCGCCGGCAACCTGCTGGTGGCTCAGCATCGCGACACGCGGCGCTATGCCGCAGCGCGAGCGGCGCGCAGACTGACAAACACGCCGGAATTCAGCGCCGGCGATTACGTTTACATCAAGAAGCTGAAGGTGGAGGGCGCCCTGCAGTTCCCGTATTACGACACGATTCTCAGGGTGAAGAGCGTGGGGCCGCTGGGAGTAGCGGTGCTCATAGGGAGGTGTGAAGGGACAGGTGGCGGAGGCAGACAAAACCGGCAGACGGGCGCGACAGCTCGTTACGATGTAAGTTGCGTCGGCTTACTTATGCCGCATGGTTACCCTCCTTTCCATCCACCCCTCCCCATGGTAACGCAGGGAGCGCACGCATGAGCGTCCCCATGGCACAGCCTCATGGCACAGCACGATCCAACCGTGTCACCACCCCGTCGGGCAGCTAGGCTAAACCCAGGGCCTCCCCTGGCTAAACTCTATCCTGCCTGCAGAATGCAATGCCGGCATACTGACGCGACAGACGAACCCCGAAACCCACAGGACAGAGCAAGAAACAGAGCAAGCAGGAAAAAGAAATGGAAGCGGACCAACACCCATACCCAACGCCAACACGAAAACCAACGCATCAAGCGCAGGCACACACGCACGCACCAGCACGCTGCAGAACGGGCCTCGGGCCCCATTCAGCACGGGTGGGGCCCGAGACGATACGGTGCTGAGCAACCATCATGCAAAACACGCAAGCTCACGTGAGAAGTTCGCCCTACCCCATGCCTGTCCATCCCTGCCTGCCCTGACTCGCCCCTGTCTGCCTCAAGCCTGCCTGAACTGCCCCGAGCCCCCCTGCCGCCCGTCCTCACCTTGCCCTGCCGGTCCTTACATGCTCGACCTGCCCACCCGCCGCCCCAGAAGGCTGTCCTGACCTGTCCCTGACCTGTCTCTGCCCACCCCTGTCCATCCCTGCCCATTCCTGCTGGCCGCCTCTGCCCACACCGACCCTCCGTCCCCTGCCCTCCTCAAGCCCGCCGGGCGGGCCCACCAGGGTTGCACAGTACGTACAGGGCTCGTATCTTAATGATTATAGACTTTAGAGGCCCGTTTTGGCGGGTTTCGGAGCTTCCGTTCGACCCCTAAAGAATCTAGCATTGTTTTGGGGGTTCTGGGGGGCTTGCCCCCCAGAAAATGTTTTTTAAAGCTTGACCCAAACATGAAGTCCAGCTGTAAGGGGCTGGAAAGTCTGGCCCCAAGCATACCCCCCAAACAAGATACGAGCCCTGAGTACGTAGTACGTACTGGTACGTGCTAGTACGTACTAGCACGCCGTTCTTGAATGGTAGTACGTGGTAAAGTACGCTGTGCCAGGAACAGGTTGGGACAACCATGGGCATCCCAAGGGATGCTGAGCCGGGATGTTGGACATCTGCACACGCATCCACAGTGGTCGTAGCTGCCATTCGCGCTCATTGGCCTCGTCACAAAAATAACATGTTGTCTGATTATCAGCAAGCGCGAGAACGGCCCGGAACTGACTCGACATCCCACGCGCGCATCCCAACATCCCGGGATGTGTGGGTTTGGCGCAGCGTGCTATGTCAGCGTACTAGCCTTTGCCCGCCAGCGTATTATAAGCGAACTATGGCGTATCGTACTAAGTGAGGAGCGTACTACGTACTAGTACGCGTATTATAAGCTGGGAGGCTAGTACGGTGCAACCCTGGGGGCCCACCTCGGGCAAGTCACGGCAGAGCGACGAGGGCAAGTCCCAGGCTGCCCTGATGCGCCCAGTGCTCGGCCCCACCCGCCCCGACCGCCCCCCAACCACCATCCGAGGCTGCCTGTACCTGCCCCTGCTGCCCGCCTCTGGCCATCCCAGCAGCCCACCCCAAACGTACTCCAGGCCCTCTGGTGACTGCTGGTGACAGGAGGGTGGGAAATCCGGAAAGTTGTGGAAAGTCTCTGGTCGGAGGTTTTGGAAACAGAGGCGGTGGCCGCAACTTAGTTGATGTGGCTGGCGGGGGGAGCAAGTTGGGGCCAGCGGCCGCTGGCGCCAACCAAGATTGGGCCCGGGACCGTGTCAGATGCGGATGTGGCCCGCGCGTGGCAACTCAGATGCCGTCCGGCGGCACCCAAGATGGCGCGTGAGACAGATGCCAGACCAGACCCACCCCCCAAGATGCCGTCCGCCGCCAACTTTCCCACCCTCCGTGGTGACCGTAACGGTGACTGCTGGTTAGGGGGCCGCCCGCAGGCGGACAGGACAACCGGCTGCTTGCCGCGCTAGCTGTCCCGCGAGTGCGCCCGCGTGCTCGCGCCAACGTTGCGCCCAAGCCCCAGAGCCCGGCGTCTCGTCCTCCGCCCTACGAGCCGCCCGCCCCGGAAGACGACGCCGCAGCGCGCTGCATGGCTCCGCTGGCTCCGCGCGCGCGCGTAAAGGCGGGGCGCGAGGCGCGTCGACCCCGATCGATGTAATTTGCTGCTCGGACTAAACACAAGGCAGTTGAACTAGCATTACTTGCATATTTTACTTGGCGCGTCACAGGCGAGTGCGTGCGGCCGTGAAAGTCGAAGATACATTGACAGAAACTAAATCAATTATAACCTTCAGAACAGTGTATCGATTTCTATACATTAGCCTTGCTAGTCGATTTGAAGTTTTCGTCGCTCGTCCGGCGGAGCTGGAGAGCCCAAAGTTGTTTCAGGGCTTGAAGTCATCATCTACCATTTGTGCGTGGTAAGGAGTCGCACTCTC
Organism: Chlamydomonas incerta; assembly: GCA_016834605.1. Classification (NCBI taxonomy): domain Eukaryota; kingdom Viridiplantae; phylum Chlorophyta; class Chlorophyceae; order Chlamydomonadales; family Chlamydomonadaceae; genus Chlamydomonas; species Chlamydomonas incerta. The sequence continues at coordinate 767,120 of JAEHOC010000040.1, forward strand.
TTTTGGATCGTTTCGTCTCACTGCTGCGACGCACGTGCGCGCGGCTTCACGGCTGTCAATATAGAAGCTTTTACGCATTGCCGGCTTTACATTCCTTTTCAAATTCAAAGCAAGTCTAGATAAACGAGTGTGATGAACGCGTGCCGGGGAGTCACCTGCAGCCACGGTAGCCGGTCACCACGGCTATCACACCTACCACGGCGGTCACCAGCAGGACCAGCAGGCGATGCCCCGATAGCCCCAATGCTCAGCGACTCTCCTCTCGGGTAAATTTCATTCAATACCCATGGCGACGCGTGACGGCATATGGCGGGCGGTCCCGAGAGTCTGACGCGTCTGACCACGCACGTCTGACTTTTCGTCTGACTCGTGTAACCCATTCATGCCCGTGCGACGAAACGACTACATAAACGGCCGAGCACACAACACTCAATACAAGTTGTGCATTATGTTGTTTCACATTACCATCGGACAGCGTTGGGGTTGGCGGCGGAGCGTAGGCAGGCTGCTGCTAGCATCGGCGCTGCTGGGCATCGTGTTGCTCTCAAGTGGCGTATCAGCACTTCGCAACCCATCAATCGGGTATCAAGGTAAGCCTGGTACAGGACAGTTTGAACCACCGCGGGCCTGACGACGAGCAGGCAACGGCCTGCTGAAGGGCGAGTCGCTCGGCCAGCGCCCGAAGGGAAGGGGTAGGAGCTGTGACAATCAGGGGAGGTGGCGATCGGTGATGGTCGCTTCATATCGAGCTATATCGAGTTTGGCCATGCTAATACGCTCGGTTCTCGTCTTCAGTTGAACCCGCCTACTAGCGGCATGAGTACAGTAACCGCGTCGCACAGCCACGGCCTCTGTCTTTGTTGTCGCGCAACGGCTTGCTGGGTGCGGTCATCTGTCACGACTGGGGCACTCTCACCCTTGTCCTGTTCCTACCACCGCCTACTTGCGGCATCAGGTGGCGCCTCGTCGACGCGTGCTCGGCGGAATGCGGCTACGTCTGTCACGTAAGCAAATTGGACGTAAATGTGCACGAACATCGGGCTTTCCTGGCGACGTCTCCTTGCTGATGAAATGTCATGCGTCCGCTGCGTCTGCAGGATGTGCACAATTTCGGCCCTAAGCGCGGCTATCAGTGATCAGGTACGCGTAGTTGTATACGGGGGATGTAAGGGGGATGTACTTCTGTGCGCCTTGCTTGGACCGCCGGTGAAGGAGGGTGATGGGTACGGGGTCGGGTGGGGGTGGGGTGCCACGAAACCGGCCACGAATTAACCCCCTTGCAACCAAGCCGCAAATTGATACAACGTACACTACGTACCCCAAATGCATGTTGTGACTGGACGGGCGGCACAGAAATGGGCACCGATGAAGTCGACCCGGCGCGCGCGCACAATCTTGCATCAGTTAATACACATGATCGTATAAGCGTCAGATTCATGTTCATGCGCCAAATGTTAGGCCTAGCGATTGAGCGAGCAAGTGCGACCAGCAGGCCGAACACAGTTCAGCAGGTCATGCCTGCTGTTGATATGTCTCACGAAAGCGTTGCACAGATACTGGCGAGCGGCGGCTTTGGAACTTCAAGTAAGCCCTAATCATCTTGACACCCGAGACTCAGCCTTTATGAGTCGCAGGAGTCATAGGAGTCACTGTGAATACCAAGAGCAACGCAGTATCTAGTTTCAAGCGTCAATTTGATCCAGAACGATAATTCCCTGGCTCCTACACGAACTGAGTATCACCCGCCCGTGCTTGGGGTTGGGGCGGGTTGGGGCGGGTTGGGGCGGGTTGGGGCGGGTTGGGGCAGCCGGGCGGGACGGGGTCTGCGGAGAGGGTGGCGGACCGCATGCGTCTAGAGCGGCCCCACATCCTTCGCACTTTTATCTGCAAGGCTGGCAGGTTGCATATATTCAGCGCGCAAGAGAACCCTGTGGACCGAGTGGCCCCGTATATGGGACGTCGCTAGCGGGCGGCGAGGGGGAAGCGTTTTGCGACAGAGGTCTGGCCGCTGCAATCCAGCCACGGTTGCACCGTACTAGCCTCCCAGCTTATAATACGCGTATTAGTAGGTAGCGGGCAAAGGCTAGTACGCTGACATCGTACGCTGCGCCAAACCCACAAATTCCGGGATGTTGGGATGCGCTCGTGGGATGTCGAGTCAGTTCCGGACCGTTCTCGCGCTTGCTGATACGCAGACAACATGTTATGTTTATGACGAGGCCATCAAGCGCGACAGGCAGCTACTACCAAAGTGGATGCATGTGCTGATGTCCAACGTCCCGGCTCAGCATCCCTTGTGATGCCCATGTTTGTCCCGACCTGTTCCTGGCACAGCGTACTTTACCACGTACCATCGTACTGTGCAACCCTGAATCCGGTGCGCCTCACTCCCTGTTCCCCGCATGCAGTACACCGTGTCCACCATCGGAAAGAACAAGGCGACCTCTGTGGCGTCTGGCGACAAGGTCCGGGTGGACTGTGGCACGAACGTGCCGAACTCGGCACCCGTGTGGGTCACATGCAAGGCTGACGGGACGTGGCCCCCAGTCAGCACCCTGGGTTTGCCCAACTGCAACGGCGTCAAGTCGTGTAGCGCCAAGATCCAGGCTTTCCCTGCAGACTGCACTGCCACCTCCGACGCTTCATCGTAAGTACCAAGAAAAGACATCTGCTGACGGTGTCGAGGAATGCATGCGCTGTGGGATGGAAAAAGGCGAGGGCGTGTCATCAGCATGAGTCTGTCCATTCCCAGCGCAGACGCTGGTTGGCGCCGGGCAATCTGTTACACATCCGTGCTGCCTACCCCTTCGACATTGCCTGCTAGGTGTGACAAGCTCGTTGCCTACCCCACGGGTGTCGCTCTCTCTGTCGCTGTCGGTTCTGTCGTCTCCGTGGGCGCCACCGTCCGTATGATGTGCTCCCCGAAGTGGGCTGCCGCCTCCACTAATGCCGAGACCGAGATCACCTGCCTGCCCAACGGTATGCCACTTTGCTATGTATATATAACCTATCAATAGCAATGAAATCACTCGACAATTCTGAAGGTTAGCCCACCTGTGCATTTTTTACACGTACAGGCCGCTGGCCTGCAAATATTGTAGTCCCGAGCTGCCGCCCCATCTGCACCATCCCCTGCGTGAACGGAGCCAAGTGCACCGCCCCAGACACGTGCACTGCCCCAGACTCCGGTTGCAACCCTGGTTGGAATGGGGCCGGCTGCACTAACGGTACGTATGCGCAATAATTGTAGCCTAGCGTTGCCTGCTACAGCGCTGTATTTCCTTACCTTCCACACGACCGCATTGCAAACCGTTACTCTCCGTGCGTGTACTTACTTGTTCTTTGTGTGCGTGACGCTCCTCGCTTTTCCGGCCGCCGCCATGCTAGCGCCCATCCCCAACCCGAGCGACCCGGGTTGCTTGGATGCTTGCGCCGTCCCGCCGCATAGGAGTACCGCGTGTGTGCTCCTTTCGCACTGTATGTGTCTGACGTGAGCGGTGTCCGCACGTGTGCCTTGATGCCTCCAGACGTGGACGAGTGCCTCACTGATAACGGCGGCTGCTCCGCGGACGCGACTTGCACCAACACCGCCGGCTCCAGGACGTGCGAGTGCAACGCCGGCTTCACCGGTACCGGCCTGACCTGCGCTGGTGAGGAAGCGCGGTAGGGCGCCTTTCACCGCCCTACTCCCTGTGCGTGTACTTACTTGTTCTTTGTGTGCGTGACGCTCCTCGCTTTTCCGGCCGCCGCCATGCTAGCGCCCATCCCCAACCCGAGCGACCCGGGTTGCTTGGATGCTTGCGCCGTCCCGCCGCATAGGAGTACCGCGTGTGTGCTCCTTTCGCACTGTATGTGTCTGACGTGAGCGGTGTCCGCACGTGTGCCTTGATGCCTCCAGACGTGGACGAGTGCCTCACTGATAACGGCGGCTGCTCCGCGGACGCGACTTGCACCAACACCGCCGGCTCCAGGACGTGCGAGTGCAACGCCGGCTTCACCGGTACCGGCCTGACCTGCACTGGTGAGGAAGCGCGGTAGGGCGCCTTTCACCGCCCTACTCCCTGTGCGTGTACTTACTTGTTCTTTGTGTGCGTGACGCTCCTCGCTTTTCCGGCCGCCGCCATGCTAGCGCCCATCCCCAACCCGAGCGACCCGGGTTGCTTGGATGCTTGCGCCGTCCCGCCGCATAGGAGTACCGCGTGTGTGCTCCTTTCGCACTGTATGTGTCTGACGTGAGCGGTGTCCGCACGTGTGCCTTGATGCCTCCAGACGTGGACGAGTGCCTCACTGATAACGGCGGCTGCTCCGCGGACGCGACTTGCACCAACACCGCCGGCTCCAGGACGTGCGAGTGCAACGCCGGCTTCACCGGTACCGGCCTGACCTGCACTGGTGAGGAAGCGCGGTAGGGCGCCTTTCACCGCCCTACTCCCTGTGCGTGTACTTACTTGTTCTTTGTGTGCGTGACGCTCCTCGCTTTTCCGGCCGCCGCCATGCTAGCGCCCATCCCCAACCCGAGCGACCCGGGTTGCTTGGATGCTTGCGCCGTCCCGCCGCATAGGAGTACCGCGTGTGTGCTCCTTTCGCACTGTATGTGTCTGACGTGAGCGGTGTCCGCACGTGTGCCTTGATGCCTCCAGACGTGGACGAGTGCCTCACTGATAACGGCGGCTGCTCCGCGGACGCGACTTGCACCAACACCGCCGGCTCCAGGACGTGCGAGTGCAACGCCGGCTTCACCGGTACCGGCCTGACCTGCGCTGGTGAGGAAGCGCGGTAGGGAGCCTTTCACCGCCCTACTCCCTGTGCGTGTACTTACTTGTTCTTTGTGTGCGTGACGCTCCTCGCTTTTCCGGCCGCCGCCATGCTAGCGCCCATCCCCAACCCGAGCGACCCGGGTTGCTTGGATGCTTGCGCCGTCCCGCCGCATAGGAGTACCGCGTGTGTGCTCCTTTCGCACTGTATGTGTCTGACGTGAGCGGTGTCCGCACGTGTGCCTTGATGCCTCCAGACGTGGACGAGTGCCTCACTGATAACGGCGGCTGCTCCGCGGACGCGACTTGCACCAACACCGCCGGCTCCAGGACGTGCGAGTGCAACGCCGGCTTCACCGGTACCGGCCTGACCTGCACTGGTGAGGAAGCGCGGTAGGGCGCCTTTCACCGCCCTACTCCCTGTGCGTGTACTTACTTGTTCTTTGTGTGCGTGACGCTCCTCGCTTTTCCGGCCGCCGCCATGCTAGCGCCCATCCCCAACCCGAGCGACCCGGGTTGCTTGGATGCTTGCGCCGTCCTGCCGCATAGGAGTACCGCGTGTGTGCTCCTTTCGCACTGTATGTGTCTGACGTGAGCGGTGTCCGCACGTGTGCCTTGATGCCTCCAGACGTGGACGAGTGCCTCACTGATAACGGCGGCTGCTCCGCGGACGCGACTTGCACCAACACCGCCGGCTCCAGGACGTGCGAGTGCAACGCCGGCTCCACCGGTACCGGCCTGACCTGCGCTGGTGAGGAAGCGCGGTAGGGCGCCTTTCACCGCCCTACTCCCTGTGCGTGTACTTACTTGTTCTTTGTGTGCGTGACGCTCCTCGCTTTTCCGGCCGCCGCCATGCTAGCGCCCATCCCCAACCCGAGCGACCCGGGTTGCTTGGATGCTTGCGCCGTCCCGCCGCATAGGAGTACCGCGTGTGTGCTCCTTTCGCACTGTATGTGTCTGACGTGAGCGGTGTCCGCACGTGTGCCTTGATGCCTCCAGACGTGGACGAGTGCCTCACTGATAACGGCGGCTGCTCCGCGGACGCGACTTGCACCAACACCGCCGGCTCCAGGACGTGCGAGTGCAACGCCGGCTTCACCGGTACCGGCCTGACCTGCGCTGGTGAGGAAGCGCGGTAGGGCGCCTTTCACCGCCCTACTCCCTGTGCGTGTACTTACTTGTTCTTTGTGTGCGTGACGCTCCTCGCTTTTCCGGCCGCCGCCATGCTAGCGCCCATCCCCAACCCGAGCGACCCGGGTTGCTTGGATGCTTGCGCCGTCCCGCCGCATAGGAGTACCGCGTGTGTGCTCCTTTCGCACTGTATGTGTCTGACGTGAGCGGTGTCCGCACGTGTGCCTTGATGCCTCCAGACGTGGACGAGTGCCTCACTGATAACGGCGGCTGCTCCGCGGACGCGACTTGCACCAACACCGCCGGCTCCAGGACGTGCGAGTGCAACGCCGGCTTCACCGGTACCGGCCTGACCTGCACTGGTGAGGAAGCGCGGTAGGGCGCCTTTCACCGCCCTACTCCCTGTGCGTGTACTTACTTGTTCTTTGTGTGCGTGACGCTCCTCGCTTTTCCGGCCGCCGCCATGCTAGCGCCCATCCCCAACCCGAGCGACCCGGGTTGCTTGGATGCTTGCGCCGTCCCGCCGCATAGGAGTACCGCGTGTGTGCTCCTTTCGCACTGTATGTGTCTGACGTGAGCGGTGTCCGCACGTGTGCCTTGATGCCTCCAGACGTGGACGAGTGCCTCACTGATAACGGCGGCTGCTCCGCGGACGCGACTTGCACCAACACCGCCGGCTCCAGGACGTGCGAGTGCAACGCCGGCTTCACCGGTACCGGCCTGACCTGCACTGGTGAGGAAGCGCGGTAGGGCGCCTTTCACCGCCCTACTCCCTGTGCGTGTACTTACTTGTTCTTTGTGTGCGTGACGCTCCTCGCTTTTCCGGCCGCCGCCATGCTAGCGCCCATCCCCAACCCGAGCGACCCGGGTTGCTTGGATGCTTGCGCCGTCCCGCCGCATAGGAGTACCGCGTGTGTGCTCCTTTCGCACTGTATGTGTCTGACGTGAGCGGTGTCCGCACGTGTGCCTTGATGCCTCCAGACGTGGACGAGTGCCTCACTGATAACGGCGGCTGCTCCGCGGACGCGACTTGCACCAACACCGCCGGCTCCAGGACGTGCGAGTGCAACGCCGGCTTCACCGGTACCGGCCTGACCTGCACTGGTGAGGAAGCGCGGTAGGGCGCCTTTCACCGCCCTACTCCCTGTGCGTGTACTTACTTGTTCTTTGTGTGCGTGACGCTCCTCGCTTTTCCGGCCGCCGCCATGCTAGCGCCCATCCCCAACCCGAGCGACCCGGGTTGCTTGGATGCTTGCGCCGTCCCGCCGCATAGGAGTACCGCGTGTGTGCTCCTTTCGCACTGTATGTGTCTGACGTGAGCGGTGTCCGCACGTGTGCCTTGATGCCTCCAGACGTGGACGAGTGCCTCACTGATAACGGCGGCTGCTCCGCGGACGCGACTTGCACCAACACCGCCGGCTCCAGGACGTGCGAGTGCAACGCCGGCTTCACCGGTACCGGCCTGACCTGCGCTGGTGAGGAAGCGCGGTAGGGCGCCTTTCACCGCCCTACTCCCTGTGCGTGTACTTACTTGTTCTTTGTGTGCGTGACGCTCCTCGCTTTTCCGGCCGCCGCCATGCTAGCGCCCATCCCCAACCCGAGCGACGTATGCGATGGTTTCCGTGCTCGGCCCCAGCGTCCATGCAATCGCAACTTTGCGGTGGCGGTGGCGGGCCTGCTGTAGATGGGATCTTTGCTGCTGCTGAAAGCGACATTTCGCCTTTTGCTACTTTTGCTTGTGCTACCGCATCATGCGGTTTTGTTGCATCAGCCACTTGCCTTGCTTGACCGGCCTCCATGTGCGTGCCCTTTTTACTGGGTGCAGACGTGAACGAGTGCCTCACCAACAATGGCGGCTGCTCCTCGTCCGCGACTTGCTCCAACACTGTCGGCTCGAGGACTTGCGCCTGCAATGCCGGCTTCACTGGTGACGGCGTGACCTGCACCGGTGAGCAAGCAAGCCGGGAAGTGGACCTTTCTCCGCACTGTTCCATGCGGTCCTTTTTCCATCAGCCACTTGCCTTGCTTGACCGGCCTCCATGTGCGTGCCCTTTTTACTGGGTGCAGACGTGAACGAGTGCCTCACCAACAATGGCGGCTGCTCCTCGTCCGCGACTTGCTCCAACACTGTCGGCTCGAGGACTTGTGCCTGCAATGCCGGCTTCACTGGTGATGGCGTGACCTGCACCGGTGAGCAAGCAAGCCGGGAAGTGGACCTTTCTCCGCACTGTTCCATCCTCTGGGCGCCTCCTGTTTCTTCGTGTGCGATGGTTTCCGTGCTCGCCCAACGGCCATGCAATCCAAACCTTCGCGGTGGCAGGCTTGCTGTAGATGGGATCTCTGCTGGACGCAACGTTCCGCCTTTTGCTACTTTTGCTTGTGCTGCCACGCGCATGCGTTTCTGTTTTGCACTAGCCACTTGCCTGGCTTGACCGGCCTCCATGTGCGTGCCCTTTTTACTGGGTGCAGACGTGAACGAGTGCCTCACCAACAATGGCGGCTGCTCCTCGTCCGCGACTTGCTCCAACACTGTCGGCTCGAGGACTTGCGCCTGCAATGCCGGCTTCACTGGTGATGGCGTGACCTGCACCGGTGAGCAAGCCGGGAAGTGGACCTTTCTCCGCACTGTTCCATCCTCTGGGCGCCTCCTGTTTCTTCGTGTGCGATGGTTTCCGTGCTCCGCCCCAGCGGCCATGCAATCCCAACCTTCGCGGTGGCGGGCCTGCTGTAGATGGGATCTTTGCTGCTGCTGAACGCGACATTCCGCCTTTTGCTACTTTTGCTTGTGCTACCGCATCATGCGGTTTTGTTTGCATCAGCCACTTGCCTTGCGTGACCGGCCTTCATTTGCGCGCCCTTTTCACTGGGTGCAGACGTGAACGAGTGCCTCACCAACAATGGCGGCTGCTCCTCGTCCGCGACTTGCTCCAACACGGTCGGCTCAAGGACTTGCGCCTGCAATGCCGGCTTCACTGGTAACGGCGTGACCTGCACCGGTGAGCAAGCCGGGAAGTGGACCTTTCTCCGCACTGTTCTATCCTGCGGGCGCCTCCTGTGTCTTCGTGTGCGATGGTTTCCGTGCTCCGCCCCAGCGGCCATGCAATCCCAACCTTCGCGGTGGCGGGTCTGCTGTAGATGGGATCTTTGCTGCATCTGAACGCGACATTCCGCCTTTTGCTACTTTTGCTTGTGCTACCGCATCATGCGGTTTTGTTTGCATCAGCCACTTGCCTTGCGTGACCGGCCTTCATTTGCGCGCCCTTTTCACTGGGTGCAGACGTGAACGAGTGCCTCACCAACAATGGCGGCTGCTCCTCGTCCGCGACTTGCTCCAACACGGTCGGCTCAAGGACTTGCGCCTGCAATGCCGGCTTCACTGGTAACGGCGTGACCTGCACCGGTGAGCAAGCCGGGAAGTGGACCTTTCTCCGCACGTACGGATCCATGCTCCGGGCGCCTCCTGTTTCTTTAGCGTCGTCGTGTGCGGTAGTTTCCGTGCTCGCCCAGCGGCAATGCAGTCCCATCTTTCGCGGTGGCGGGCCTGCTGTAGATGGGATCTTTGCTGAACGCGACGTTCCGCCTTTTGCTACCTTTGCTTGTGCTGCCACGCGCATGCGTTTCTGTTTTGCACTAGCCACTTGCCTGGCTTGACCGGCCTCCATGTGCCTGCCTTTTTTACTGGGTGCAGACGTGAACGAGTGCCTCACCAACAATGGCGGCTGCTCCTCGTCCGCGACTTGCACCAACACGGTCGGCTCAAGGACTTGCGCGTGCAATGCCGGCTTCACTGGTAACGGCGTGACCTGCACCGGTGAGCAAGCAAGCCGGGAAGTGGACCTTTCTCCGCACGTACGGATCCATGCTCCGGGCGCCTCCTGTTTCTTTAGTGTCGTCGTGTGCGGTAGTTTCCGTGCTCGCCCAGCGGCAATGCAGTCCCATCTTTCGCGGTGGCGGGCCTGCTGTAGATGGGATCTTTGCTGAACGCGACGTTCCGCCTTTTGCTACCTTTGCTTGTGCTGCCACGCGCATGCGTTTCTGTTTTGCACTAGCCACTTGCCTGGCTTGACCGGCCTCCATGTGCCTGCCTTTTTTACTGGGTGCAGACGTGAACGAGTGCCTCACCAACAATGGCGGCTGCTCCTCGTCCGCGACTTGCACCAACACGGTCGGCTCAAGGACTTGCGCGTGCAATGCCGGCTTCACTGGTAACGGCGTGACCTGCACCGGTGAGCAAGCAAGCCGGGAAGTGGACCTTTCTCCGCACGTACGGATCCATGCTCCGGGCGCCTCCTGTTTCTTTAGTGTCGTCGTGTGCGGTAGTTTCCGTGCTCGCCCAGCGGCAATGCAGTCCCATCTTTCGCGGTGGCGGGCCTGCTGTAGATGGGATCTTTGCTGAACGCAACGTTCCGCCTTTTGCTACTTTTGCTTGTGCTGCCACGCGCATGCGTTTCTGTTTTGCACTAGCCACTTGCCTGGCTTGACCGGCCTCCATGTGCCTGCCTTTTCACTGGCTGCAGACGTGAACGAGTGCCTCACCAACAATGGCGGCTGCTCCTCGTCCGCGACTTGCACCAACACGGTCGGCTCGAGGACGTGCGCCTGCAATGCCGGCTTCATTGGTGACGGCGTGACCTGCACCGGTGAGCAAGCAAGCCGGGAAGTGGACCTTTCTCCGCGCGTACGGATCCATGCTCCGGGCGCCTCCTGTTTCTTTAGTGTCGTCGTGTGCGGTAGTTTCCGTGCTCGCCCAACGGCAATGCAGTCCCAACCTTAGCGGTGGCGGGCCTGCTGTAGATGGGATCTTTGCTGGACGCGACGTTCCGCCTTTTGCTATTTTTGCTTGTGCTACCGCACGCATGCGTTTCGTTTTTGCATTAGCTGTTGTGCTGCGTTACCGCTTCAGTAAAAGGACAAGTTAGCAGATGACAGAACACCGCAACACGGCACTACACTAGCCACTTGCCTTGCCTGACCGGCCTCCGTGTGCCTGCCCTACGGTAGCCTGACCTACGTACATGATTGACGCATGGATTGCAGCATCTGCTGGACTTTCGTCATGCTCTGGGACGACGGCAGGCGGGTCGTTGTGGCAGCGGACCTACGGGGGCTTGCCTCCTACCTCATACGTGCCGAACGCCGAATATGTGTACAAGACGCTTACCTTCAGAGCCTTGGTGAGGCGCCAAGTGACATGGCAACGCACATATGTACTCACGCATGCGTGTGGGGCACGCGGCGGGCAGCAACAATGTGCGTCCAGAAACAAACATGCATTCACACATCCCGCGTTGAGCCGGGCAGCTGGTTGAGCGATCATCCAAGCGAGCATCATATTGCCGTCTGGGCGCGCTGCTTTGCCGACACGGACAGCTGTCATAATACAGAGACAAATTAGTATAAACAACTGCCACGCGATGTAGCAGCTATTCGGGCAGGCGGGATATCTTTCATTCGCTTGGTTGCCCGACGCACAGGTTGGCGGCGCTGTCCAATTCACCGTGACAGGTGGGCCAGGGGCGGGGTTTTAGGGCTACCGTATCACATGATTTGTGTGCATCTGTCTCAGCCCTTCGCTCATCCATGACTCACTCTAATTATCTCAACGCCTGTACACTTTCCTGAAGGCACGACCGGCTGGGACACCTACCTCCACTTGCACAACTATCCCTTCAACGCGGCGACACCGCTGGCCAATGTCATCGCTGCCAATGACGACTAGTGAGTGACCAGAACGCACAGGTTACCGTGTGTGTGGGGGTGGGGGGTTGTAAATACCAGCCCAATCTAAACCCAAGCGAAACTAGACAAGGGACAGGCAGGTGCAGTTTGGGGGGGGGGGGTTAGTGGGGAGGGGTGTAGCTAGGTTGGTCCCCGAGTAGGGGTGCTTCTACTCATTGGCTGGCGCCCCCTTCCTTTTCACCACCTCTGCAGTAATACTGTGAGCGTTTCCAGCTTCAATGTGAACATTGTGGCGGGCAACACGTACGTGCTGGTGGTCAGTGCTTTCAACGCGTATACGAGCGGCCCATACACCATCACCAGCAGCCCAAGCACCAGCATCGTTGGCATCTGCGTGTGACCGGCGCCGACTTGGAATCAATTTGCTTCGGCAGCTGCTCCATTTGTTTCAGCTGCCGGCGGTGTGCACAGTGTGCTGGCGCGCTCGGGCCGCTCGGCGTGGTCCTTATCAGGCCACACCGCTGGCCGCTGTCTGTAGGAACAAGAAAGCGTGCAAGTGTGTAGGGAGGGTTCATACATCACATGTGGTGATCGGAATGAGAGCGGAATGCGAACGATGTGGTGTTTTGAGAGGGCGGGGGAAACTTTGCCAGGTGTGATGGTCACGGGAATGACCCGCGAACCCGAGAAACACAGTATCGAGAGTATCGTAAACTATGAATGCGACATTACAAAGAAGGGACAGTCCGACCAGCAAGGGTGCCCCGCACCCAGGTCAGGAGGGACCATCTCCGGCCCGAAGGGAAATCACCCTCCCCCCAGCTGTCTGCCGTAATGGAGGCAAAGGCTAAGTGTTTCTCCGCTGTCCAAGGGTGAAAGGGGACCTTTAGAGCGCTGGGGGAATTGGGACCATTACTAAGCCTTCGCTCGGCCAGCTCATCGATCTACCTCAGGGCCATTGCACACACGCGCCCTGATGGTCACACACGAGCCACCATCCCGCATACGTGCGGCAGCAGACGCAGCACCCGGACCACGGCAAGCAGCAGGCGGGCACAGCCGATGTACGTGCCTTGCTTGACGGGCGCTAACCCCCAGGCAACGCGCGCATCATTCTTTATGAATATAGCCACCACCAGGCATCTGGCCTGGGATGCCGGTACGCACGCAGTACGCACACTACGTACGAGCTGTGGCGACCACTAGTGCATGCAGAGTAGCATATTCATTCTACGTACGTACGACTGGTGCGTGTGGTAGTAACATAATCATGAATTTGATGCGGCCGCGGCGCCGAGATACGGTACAAACCACAGTAACGACACTCACGTGGTCCTACCACCAGTCACCGCCATGTCACACTAGTCACACCCCGCACACGCCTTCACGTAGACACGTCTACAAGCCCCTCCCACATGCGTGCACGCTGCCCCACGCACCTCACACCTTTCTAAGCCGGCAACCAACCGCATACCTGCTTAAGCGCCAGCAACCAACCTCACACATCACCGCACGCGGCACCTCCTCACCCAAGCCCCCGGCACGATCAGCTAGCCAGCCCAGCGCAGCCGAGCTCCGACCGGCTCCCGGCGGGAGGCTGCCGGCTGCGGGAGGCACGGCCGCGCATTCCAGCCGCCATCAGCCGCTTAGCTCCGGCAGGCTGCCGCCGCCCCACGGCTGCCCCGCGCCGGCCCCGGCCCCGCTCCCGCTCCCGCTCCCGGCGGGCGGCAGGAAGGCCCACAGCCGCAGCGACGTGTCCTGGCAGCCCGCCACGAAGCCCCACACGTCCGCGGCCAGCGCGTGCACCTGGCGCCGCGGGAGGGCGGGGAAGGCGGAAGGAGGGAGGAAGGAGGGAGGGGAGGGAGGGTGGAAGGGAGGGCGGGAGGGAAGGAGTAGCTGGTGGGGGCTGGGCGATGCAGGAGTGGAGTGGGTTGGGGCGGAGTGGGCAGGTTCGTGCGGGAGGCAGCGAGCCGACGTACATGGTGGGTGGCGTGCAGTTGACACGGCCCGGACAGCTTCGCAACTGGCCGTCTTTTGTACGTAGCCAGGCCCCCGGCTGCCAGTAATCAACCGCTTGCCGTTTAGCTCCCAACATGACACAACACAGCACCGGTTACACAGCCCGTCGCGCACACACGCTAACACACGCACCTGGTTGTGTCCGAAGCCTGTGCAGTTGTGCGCCGCAACCGCCGCAACCGACTTGGAGGCCGCCCCGGCACCCCCGCCCGGCGCGAACGAGAACGTGTCCGCAGCCAGCGGCGAGGCGCCCGCCGCTGCCAGGCTGCTACTGCCGCTACTGCCACTGCTGCCGCTGCTACTGCCGTGGAGGTACCACGCGGTGCCGTCGCCCGGGGCGGACACGTCCCACGCCGCCACAACCTGCGTGTGAGGCAACGGGGATTGCAGAGGGTCGGGCACTGGGTCGGAGCTCATCGGGCTATGTACATCCCGCACGCCTCTCCACTCCCGGTCACTACCGCCGCCGCCAGCACCGACCTCTCGTTCAGCCTTTCGCCCGCCCGCCGCCATGCCCCACCCCACCCCAAACATCCTTGCAACCCCCCTTGTACCATCCTTGCAACCACCGCCACCCCGCGCCGCCACTCCTGCCGCCGCCCCGCGCCACCGCCCCACCGCCACCCCCCTGCGCCACCCCCCTGCGCCACCCCACCGCCCGCCTGCCGCAGCCGCTCGCGCACCTGAATGCTGTCCAGCCGGCTCATATATACCGGTACACGGTTCCCCACTCCCTGCCACCTCACCGCCGCCACCCCCTGCCCCCTGCCGCTCGCGCACCTGCATGCTGTCCAGCCGGCTCAGCGCCACGCGGCCGTCCTTGGCGGCGCTCACCGCCAGCAGCGGCCCCAGCAACGCCACGTCACGCACCCACTCGCCGTGCCGCGCCGTGGCCAGCAGCCGCGGCCGCCGCCGGCCGGCCCCCGCCTGCGGCTGTAGCAGCGCCTGCTGCTGCTGCTGCTGCTGCTGCGGGGTCTGTGCGGCCTGCGGGGTCTGCGGCAGGAGGCCGGCGGCGGCTGCGTGCCCGCCGTACAGCACCGCGCGGGAGCTGCTGGCGGCGGCCGCTGGCGGCGCAGTGGTGGCGGCGCCCGCCGCTGCGAAGCCGTTGCTGCTTGAGGCGTGGGAGGAGTGCCCCAAGGACGAAGCGGGCGAAAGCATGAAGCAAGAGGAGGAAGACAGCGAGGCGGCGACGGAGGCGGAGGCTAGGGAGGCGGAGGCCAGAGAGGCGGAAGCAAGGGAGGACCGGCTGCTGCCGCCGTGTGAGACGGCCGCGGCGCCGCGCAGCAGCAGCGGGCAGGCCGAGCGGTCGGCGGCAGCAGCTGACATGGCGCCGGCGAGGCGCGCCGCCGCCAGCTCCGCCGCCGCCTGGTCCACTGCCGCCACCGCCGCTGCAGCCTCGGCGCCGCCATCGAGGGGCAGATCATCGAGCCAGGGCGACTGCGCCGCTTGCCGCGGCCCCTGCGGCCGGCGGTGACCTTGCAGCCCCTGCTGCTGCTGCCGCGGCAGGGGCCAGGGCTGTGCGCCGCCGCCGCCCGCCGCCGCCAGGGCCTCCAGAATGCCCACGACCACGCTCGCTTCGCTACAGCCGCTGGGGCCCTTGCCTCTGGGGTTGCTACTGCCGATGCCGTTGCTACTGCCGATGCCGTGTAGCGCCTGCTCCTCCTCCTCCTGCTTCTCCTCATCCTCCTCTTCCGCGTCTTCAACTGAGCTGCTGCTGGCATAACCATACACACCAGCCTTGGCGGCCGCGCCTCCCCCAGGCCCTGCCCCGCCGCCCCCGCCGCCGCCGCCAATGTGCCTGTGCCGCCGGCGGTACCGCCCCCAGCGCGGCCAGCCCTCGCCCGGCGGCCCAGTTGCTGCTGCCGCTACTGCTGACGGCTTGGCCTGCAGGCCCGCGCCCCTTCGCCGCCATGTGGCGGCCGAGGCCACAGCCGGCACCGCCTGCTGCTGCTGCTGCTGCTGCTGCTGCTGCTGCTGCTCGCGAGGTTGCAGCAGTGTGCCGCGCAGGCGGGGGCGGTGGTCGGCGGCGGCGGTGTCAGAGCTCCACACGTACAGGCCGCCCTGGAGAGGCGCAGCAGGGGCGGCGGCGTGTGGTGTGTTGATGCGGCGGGGCAGCGGTGTGAGCCTGAACGGCAAAGACTGCTGGCACCGGACAGCAGGCAATCTCCCAATGCTGCCGAAACCCCGCGCCGATTTCACATGGACGGCGATCCATCCCGCCATCCGCCCCTCCACGCCCCTGCAACCGCTGCACCACTTCGCCACCCAATCCTTGCAGCCCGCTCCCCACTCGGTCGGTTGCTTCGGGTCCTGGAATGAACTTCTCCCCACAAAACCCCGCCCCACCTCCAGGTCCCCCGCCACCAGTGTGGGCCCGTGCAGCGCCACCGTCGTACACGCGCTGCCGTGCTCGTCCAGCGCGTGCCGTACAGCCGTACCGGCGGCGCCGCCGCCGCCGCCGGTGCGGCGCAGGTCCCACACGTAGATGCAGCCGTTGGCGCACGCCGCCGCCAGGGCGTCGCCGTACACCGATGTGCCGTACACCTGGCGGCGGTTGGCAGTGTAGTCAATAGCGGGGCTGCGGGTGCCACGTGCAAGTGCGGATCCCGAGTGTATGGCTGGCTGGCCGCGGGCGCAGTCTCTTGGGGAGTTGTCGCGCTCCCTCATCCGTAACCCACACGTCAGACCAAGCACGCGCACGGACGCGCATCGTGCCAAACCACCCCACCTACCCCGCCCAGCCCGCCCGCCACTCACCGCGCCCTGCTGTACCTCCTGTATGCCCCACAGCCGCGCCGCCGGCCCGGCCTGCCGTACGTCGTACAGACACAACTGCCCAACCGACGTGCCAACCACCACCGTGGCGGCGGGGTTGGCAGAGCCCGTGCTGCTGCCGCCGCCGTAGGGGCCGCTGGGGCTGTTGCTGCTACTGCTACTGCCGGTGTTACCGAAGCCGTGCCAAGATGAATCGTCATCGGGTTTATGGTGGCGAGCGGCGGCCGGCGGCGGCGGCGGTGGCAGCGGCGGCGGCGCGGGTGGCGGCGGGCGCCAGACTGCGACGGTGTTGACCCACTGCCGCCCACCTGGGCAGCCAAAGCACGTGCGCGGCGCAGACACACAAGCCGTCAAGCAATGCTGCCTCTAGTACGGCAGTCACGCGCACAGGCGCGTCCGCCACAGGCTGGGCATCCCCAACGTGTCACGTCACGAGCACCCCGAGGATCACCCCGCCGGCTGGACCCCCCTCCCAGTCGGCCCCACATCCAGCCACCTCCTCTACTCTCAACACACCGCCCAGCCGCCACCCGAGCCCGCGCCAGCTGCATACACACACGAAACCCCGCACACGGACACGCACCTTCCGCCGTGTACGCCCGCACGCACGTGCCCGTGGCCAGGTCCCAAACCCGCAGCGTGCCGTCCCGGGAGCCCGAGAAGCAGCAGCGCGGCGCGGCCGCCGCCGCCGACCCCGATCCGATGCCAGCGCCGCTGGATCCAGAGGCGGCGCACAGGCCGGTGGTGTCGTACGAAAAGCGTACGGCGGACACGGGCCCGGTGTGGCCACGCAGGTAGTGGATCCAGGCGCCCGGGCGGCCGCGGTCCCAGAACTGCGCCACAGGAGGCAGGAGGCAGGGGGCAGCGGCGGTTGCGGTTGCGCTTGGCGGCGACGGCGACAGGTGGGGTCAAGCCGGGGGCGGTTTGATGGGGCGGGGCGAACGCGCTGCGTGCCGTGTCGCCCGCGCAGCCGCCGCTAGCCCCTTCTAGATTGGGCTGGTGGCGACTGCTCCCCCCCCGCCGATGCCCACACTCGATTGGGTTTCTGAGTTCGGCCCTGGCTCTTGCTGTTCGTTTCCGTGTGGCCTCTGACACACACCTACCTTGACGTTTGCGTCCATGCTCCCGCTCAGCACGTGCCCCGGCGCCAGGTCCACACACGTCACCCAGCGCTCATGCGCCGCCGGGATGCAGCCCGTGGCTGGCAGTGCTACTGCCGGCGCCGCCGGTCGCCGCGGAGCTACTGCCACAGCCGCCGGCGCGGCAGCGGAAGGGCTGCTGCAGCAGCTGGCGCCGCCGCCGCCGCCGGGCGCCGCAGCTCCCCCGCCCCGGCTGTCGGGCGTCTGACGCCCCGGCCGTAGCCAGGCGAACAGAGCGCGGGCGTATGTGGCATAGCTGCTGTGGCTGCTGTGGTAGCGCAGCTGGGGCAGGCCTGCGGCAGGGTGCGGGGGTGGGCTGGGGTGGGTCGGGGTGCCGCTGGCGGTTCGTGGCTGAGCGTGTGGGTGGGCGTCACGGCGCAAGGACAAGGAGTGAGGGCTGCTTCGTGTTTCGGTGGCAGGCCACGGAAGACCTGTTATGTTTAGAGTCCGCTCACGGTGGGGCCAGGTTACGGGGCTGCGCGACAGAACCGGCACTCGTTTTCGGCATTCTCAGAACGCACCATGCCAATCCGCCCACAGTGAATCCTCGCCAAGCTCGGTCCGGTAGTATCTACATGCTCCCATAAGGCTTGCAGCCGCTGCGGGGCCCCCGCAGCGAGCAATACTTTGCAGAACATCGGAGGGCAGTGCGCCCCAGTTTCGCTCTTCTAGTGCAGCCATCCTACAGCTACATTCAATTTGACTCTCGAGCTATGGCTTTCTTCAGCTGAAGGGCTGCGTTTTGGCGGGATGAGTGTCGCTGAGGACATGAAGGGCCCAATTCTGCAAGGAGGGAGCCGTTTTCGCTCTCGTTAACACATCATACACAAAATCACATTCTTGGCCATACACATTCTTGCGGGTGCATCTCGCATAGCTTTCTTAGCGTCTTTCACGCATCAAATCCTCACGGCCCTGATAAACCGGTCAGAACTCGCCTGCACCGCGCTCGGATGAGCTTGTCTAGCTGACCTAGCAGCAGCGCGCGCCACGGCGACGAAGGATGTGAGCAAAGCGACGCGCGTCGTCCAACTACAGTCCGCGACCTTCCTGCGCTGCTGTGTGGGCCCAGGCCTCCTTCTGACACCCCCTGGCTCCCTTCCTTCTGTCCGCACGCACATCGCAGGGGCGTGGCACAGTCTGCTGCAGGTCCTGCCTGCCTGCTGCCGTCGGGCCGCCGGCAAACCGCGGGGACCAGGCCCGGGAGGCCCATCGCCGCTGCAAACCCCGCGTCGTCGCCTCAGGCCCACGGCGGCAGTAGCACCTTCCGCACGGGCTGCCCACAGCAGGAGCCCCAACCTCAGCCCCAGCCCCAGCCCCAGCCCCAGCCCCAGCCGGGCGACACGCGTCCGATCACGCTGACCTTCGATGGACGCGCGGCCACAGCGGTTGTGCCGTGCGGCCGCCGCGCCTTCGCGAACGACCCGCGACCGCAGCAGCGCGAGCTGGCGAGGCTGCTGGGCCTGCACGGCAGTAGCAGCGGCAATGGCAACGGCAGTAGCAGCGGCAGCGGACCGTCAGTCCTAGGTGCAGAGGCAGGCAGGGGGGAGGAGGCAGGCGGGGGGAAGGGGAAGGGGAAAGCCACGGGCAGTGCGGACAGCGACCTTGGTGTCACGGGCGTGCTGGCGGAGCCGTACGGCCCCCTGGTCCCGTTCTACCTGCTGCCCTCCCTGGACGGCCGCGGCGGCCGCACGTACCGTGCCATACCTGGGCCCCCGCCCCCCTGGCATTTGCACAGCCAGGGCCCCGACCCAGCCCTTGCGGCGGCTGTAGCAGCTCCGCTTGCCGCTGCTGCTGCGCCCTCCGGTGCTGCCGCGACCTCCACGGCTGCTGTGAAATCCGTCGGGGTCGGCGCCAGCGCCGCCGGCGCGCACGCTGCTGCGGCCGCCACGGCCCTCTCCAAGCAGCAACTCCCGCATCAGCAGGAGCGGCAGCAGCATCAGCAGCAGGCGGAAGGCGAGGGGCCGCGGGAGGGCGTGGGGCCGCGGCGAGGCCCCCTGCTGGTCACGAAGCTGCTCTCCCGGCTGGGGTCCGCGGTGTCGGCAGGCAGTAGCCCAGGCAGTAGCAAAAGCAGTAGCAAAGGCAGTAGCGTCAGCGGGAGCGGCAGCAGTAGCGGCAACACGAGCAGCAACGGCGGCGGCGGCGGCCCCACACCCAGGCCCGCGGTGACACCACTGCCGGTGACGCCCGCACCGGCCATCGAACCGGTGCCGTGGGAGGGTCTGGCGGCGGCGCGGCGGCGGCTGACGGAGCTGCGGAGGAGCGGGCAGCTGCAGCCACCGCCGGCCTCCGCCAGTGGACAGGGCGGCCCATGCGAGGGCGCTGGCGACGTCGCTGCTACTGCGGCTGCTACTGCCGCGGCTGCTGCTGCCGACGCTGCCGGCACGGCGGCGGCTGTAGCGCTGCTGGCGCAGCTGCGGGATCACGGCTACGCGCTGGTTTCCTTCCCCGCCGGCCCCCTGGCCCTGGACATACCCACTTCCGTGACCCCACCGCCCCGCCGGGGCGCCGCCGCGGTTGCCTCGCCGCCTGCGCCAGCTACAGCCACCGCAACCTCAGCCACAGCAGCAGCTACACCCACGGGAACCGCAGCAGCAGCAGCTGTAGCAGCTGCAGCCGCAACAGGCAGGGTGCGTGTGGATGTGGACACGGAGGCGGTGGTGGCGGCGGTGACGCAGCAGGCTCTGGCGTTCTTCGGGGGAGACGGCGACGGCGGCCACGGCGGCACGCCGGCGGCGCTGCGGCAGCGCTGCTGCAGCCGCCAGAGCGGCGACGGGCACAAGTTTGTTGGCTACAGTCGCCAGGGCGCCCGCCAGTGGTTCCAGCTGCGGCGGTTCGCCGGGCGCGTGCCGTACCCGGCGTACGACAGCTGGCAGGCAGCGGGAGCGGGATCTGCAGACGGGGCTGGAGCTGGAGCTGCAGAGGGGGCTGCGCAGAAGCACGAGGCGGCCACGCCATTGTGCGATTGCCCAGAGGCTAGCGGCGGTGGCGGCGGCGCGGGCGTGGCCGCTTGCGGAGGTCATGGCGCGACGGCTTTACCTGCCAGTGCCGCCGCCGATGACGCGGCTGCGTGTGCCACCGTCGCTGCCACCACCTGCGCCTTCCAGCCGCCGCCTGGCGCCAGTACAGCCGCCTTCGAGGATTCGTTCGTACAGCTTTTTGAGATCTGCCGTACCGCGTCCGTGTTGTCCCTGGCGGGCCTGGCGGCGGGCCTGGCGGCGGAGGCGGCCGCCGCCGGCGGCGGCGGCGGCGGCGGCGGGCCGGGTTCGCCCCCGGCGCCGCCAACGGCGCCGCCAATGGCGGCCGCGGCGGAGGCAGCTGCCGCCAGGTTCTTCGAGTGGATCGAGACGGAGCTGCTAGACGCGCCCGACCACCTGCCGTGGCGGCCCGTGGCGTCGCAGCGGCTGGTGCACGGCACGTCGTCTGCGGAGGCGGAGGCGGAGGCGGCGGAGGCGGCGGAGGCGGAAGCGGCGGAAGCAGAGCCGGCGGGCGCAGCTCCCTCTGCCATCGCGCACACAGGCGATGCGGGCGCAGCTGTGGAGCTGGCGGCGGCGGTGGCGGACAGAGAGCGCAGCGGCCAAGCCGCCTCGACCGCGCAGCAGCAGCAGGAGGGCCAGGCGGAGGCGGCGGACATGTACGGCTCGGGTGGTGACGTGTACGGCTCGGGTGGTGACGTGTACGGCTCGGACGTGTACGGCTCGGACGTGCTGCGGGTGTACCAGTACTGGCGGCCGGCGGGGTCGGCGCTGCCGGGCCTGGTGGACCCGGCCACGGGGCTGCACGCCGACATGGGGCTGGTCACGGTGGGTGGGTGGGTGGGTGGGTGGGTGGGTGGGTGGGTGGGTGGGTGGGTGGGTGGGTGGGTGGGTGGGTGGGTGGGTGGGTGGGTGGGTGGGTGGGTGGGTGGGTGGGTGGGTGGGTGGGTGGGTGGGTGGGTGGGTGGGTGGGTGGGTGGGTGGGTGGGTGGGTGGGTGGGCACTGACCCAAGATAAGGAGGAGGGAGCTGGTGATGCCAGCCTCGAGGTTCGAGGGCGAGTGACCGAGTGAGTGAGCGAGTGCGCGCCCTGACTGGGTGGGGCGCTGCATGGGGTCACACTACCCCATACGTGCACCCCATCCCACCCCGCTATCTTCAACTTCTTAACCTTGCCTTAACCTTGCAACCCCACCCCCGCCTCATCATGGTCGCAGGTGGCGCCGCTGGCCTCGCTGCCGGGGCTGGTGGCGCTGCGGCACCGGGACGGCGCCGCCTTTGTGGACGTGGAGGGCGGCCTGCTGGCGGCGGCGGGCGCGGGCGCGGCGGCGGCGGCGGCGGCCCGGCGGCTGTTCGTGGTGTTCCCAGGTGCGTGTGTGCGTGTGGGTGCATGTGCACAAGGCGTGTGTGCCGCGGTGCAGCGGTGCAGGCAGCTACAGCAGTGCAGAGGTGCTGCTGCAGCCGACCCCTGTGCCGGCTGGCGGTGCTGCCGTGTGCCCATCTAGTGGACGCTGCCTGTTCGCTCACATTCAATACCCTCTTGCTGCTGTTGCATTTGCTGGAGTGCCACGTATAGCTGGGTTTGATTCAGCTTGGGCTGGTATTCACAGACCCCCTCCTGCACCTGCCTGTCCCTTGTCTAGTTTCGCTTGGGTTTAGATTGGGCTGGTGTTTACAACCTCCCCCCTCGGACCCCCACGGTGCAGGCGAGGCGCTGGCGGTGGTGGCCCGCGGCGGGCTGGCGGCCAATGTGCACTTTGTGGACGAGCGCTACATGGGTGCGTGCGTGGGAGGGTGTGTGGGGGAGTGGGGGGGGCGCAGGCGGGGTCGGTTGGGGGTTGTCAGTGGTGTGGGCGGTGGCACGTTTTCCGCTGCGGTTTCGGCGCCGTAACCCCTGACCACCTTTCCTGCAACCAAACAACCGGCCAACTACCCGCAGGCGTGCCGCGCATCAGCATGCCCTTCTTCTGCCGCCCCCGCCCCGCCGCCATCATCGCGCCGCCGCCGGCCCACGTGGCCGCGGCCCTGGATGTGTTGGGGCTTACCCCGCCGCCGCCGCCGCCACCACAGCAGCCGGCGGGGCAGCAGCTAGCCTTCACGCCGGCATTGGGCAACGGCGGCTGCGGCGCCGGCGGCACACAGGTCAGCCACGCGCCGCACAGCTTCTCAAGCCACCTCCAAAACCCATGCCCTGCCCCCGCCCCCGCCCCAGCCGCTGCCGCGGCCGCGGGAAGCGGTAGCGGCAGTAGGAGCGACGCCGGCGCCAGCAGCAGCACTGGCGCCGGCGGGGGGACGTCGGCGGCGGGGTGGCACGGGCACGGGGAGCCGCTGAGCCAGGCACGGTTCGTGGAGGAGGTCGTGTTCGTACGGCGGCCGTGGGGCCGGGCGCGGAAGGACAAGCAGGGCGCGTTTGATTACTGAGCATGGCCATTGCCGTTGTGTGCAGAATGCTCTGATAGGACCATGGCAGAACCGAATGAAGCGCGCTGGAACGCTAGGGCCGTTGTGTGCAGAATGCGCTTGACGAGCGGCAGTGTACTATGACATTCATGTGTTTATTGCATTGGTGGGCAACGGTTTGATTGCTTTGATGATTTGGTGGCTTGTGGCATGCTCTGGAGTTGGGGGCTGTCTCGTCGTCCGCCAGAGGTGTCAGCATGGTGAAAGGCAGCCCGGGCGCTGGGCCGCATGCCAATGGCTAGGCGGCCGACCTGACGTTAAGTTGCTGTTGTCAATTGTTGGGAAACGCCTTGTGGTGAAAACTGCTGCAGCGTGCGAAATGTTGCTAGTGTGAATGCAAATGCAAAACGCCGGCGATTGCTCCAGGCTAGCAAGTGTGCCCAGTTCCACAACGGCGGGGGCGTAGGCACTGAAGAGATGCTTCGCCTGGTAGCAAGGCGGGCCACTCCCCTGAGGGCCGCCCCCAAGTCCCAAGATACAACTGATGCTGACTGATGCAAGCTTGGCGCAGCCCTCGCGCCTACGAGCTCAAGTGCACAAGTCACTGAAAGCGAATGGTGAGGACTCGAGGACCCGGAGCGGGCTGTGAGCCTGTGGCCCAGTGCTCCGGCCCGAGCGCCGTCAGCCCTGCTGTACAAATTCGAGTATTCGACAATCCGACGTTCGTCCCTTGCCCTGTTCCTATATCTGCAAGAACGGGCAGCCGGCCCGCAGCCCGACCAGCATGGGGTGCCCCCCAACCACCTAAGACCATCTCGTGTGCTGCCTGCGGGCAGTGCGGGACTGCGGGTGGCGCTTGGCGCGCGCCGCGGCGGGCGGACCCCGGGTTGAAGGCGGCAAGAGCCACCGAAGTGCTAGGCATCCGTTCCCGGCATGTGAAGCATTCGTCAGCCATCCACATCCCTCCGTGTCCACTTCCATAGTGCGTGGAGCCGTTTGCACGGCTCCGCCGTCCCCACCACCACACCCCGCCGTCCACACAGGCCTGGGTGCCTGAAGCCCGCTGCTACGGCACCAGGACTGCAGGCGCCCGCTGCGACACCGCGCCCTGGACCTGAACCCGGGGAACCCCTGCGCACAAGCAGGGCACCCCCCCCCCTGCGCGCAACAACTCGTGAGGCTGTGACCTCGCCCGTTCGCTCCGCCTCTCGCAAGGTTGGGTCCGGCCCGGCCCGGCCCGGCCCGGTGTGGTCAGTCCGGGTCTGTTATATGCTGTGTACTACCCACTGGGAACCCAGCCCCTCACCCGAGCACCCTGCCGCTCGCACGGCCCATCACGGCGCCTCGCCGTCCCCACAGAGGCCCGGGCGCTGCGTGACGCCGCCTTCTGAACCCCCCTTGTCCACTTGTCCGCCTGGACGCACCGGGCCCCACGCCATGCTGCGCCCCGCCTTCACCTGCACCTGCACCTCCACCTCCACCTCCACCGGCTACCGTACTGCCGCTTGGCGCTGGCCCGCCGCCACTGGTGTTTGAACCCGGTGCTCCTCCTCCGCCAACTCCTAGAAGGCTGAAGCTGCCATGGCCCCCCCTGCAAGTTGCCAATCTGACCTGTTGCCCGCTTGCCGCGCTCCGCCACTCTTCGCGTTGGTCCGGCGGGCTCCCTGCGCTGCGGTTCCCACGCGCAGCCGACGGTGCCTTGCGGCTGTGAGGGTCTTGTGCCGCCCGCTCCCCCTCCCCGTGGCCCCGGTCCTCGCCTGCCTCAGTCCAGGGCTACCCACCTCAGCCGCCTAGTTGGCGCCCCAGGGTTCCCAGGTACCGAAGTACAGTATTACACACGCCTCTCCTCCACGGACAGAGCCCAGCCCAGGGGAGGTCAAGTGTGTTGAGGTCGGGGCTCCCCTGGCGCAACCTGCACGAACTTGGCGACGGCGTGCCGTGACGGTTACCCGCCGTCTTCCATGACACTGTCGCTCACGCTCCGCCCCCTGTACGTGCTGCAGCGATGGAGGGGAGAAGGCGTCCGCCCTTGCCCGTGGCCCCGGGCCCACGCGGGGGCGCGAGGGCAGGCAGTCCTCGGTCGCCGACCCAAGCCGACCGGTCTGGTCGCTCCGCTCCGTTCGTTGAGGGTGACGGCGAAGCCTCGCACAGCCTTGCGTGCATGCTCTTCGCGCGCTCCCGACTTGTCGCGTGAAATGCATGATTTCTGTTGCCCAAATCCTATCTGGGTCGCGCATTTGGCGCAAGCATTGAGCAAGGCAATTGCAGTTTGCGGGAGTCGGTGCACCCCGCCGTGCACCGACCTAATGGTCAATTGACGGTGTATGTTAGGCATGCAAGCAGAGGTGTGGGCTGTGCGCAGCCGAGCCCCAAAACAAAGCCCCATCGCAAAAAAGTACGACTCTACAACGTCGCGTCTTCTTGCTCGCGTCCGCACCCGTTGCCTTTACACTTCGGGATACTTACTCCCGACAACAACGTAGGCCGTTCACTCAGTCAACGTTGAGAACCATGCAGGTGAGCGCAGCAAGTTGGTTTGGGCGACTCGCAGCTTGCACGCCATCTAGATAACCCTCACTAATCGCTCTCCCTTCTCTGCCTCTTCTGCCTCATTAAGGTCACCATGAAGAGCAGGTGAGGCCTCCTCGCAAATGGATAGGGCTGTCCTCCGGGTTATCGCCAACAACCTTTGCATGCAGCTTCGCGAAGCGCACTCTCTTCTGAGCCAGTCCCCTCTGTTCTTTGTCTATGCAGTGCCGTCAGCGGCCAGCGCGTGGGCAGTGCCCGCGTCGCCACCCGCAGCGTGCGCCGGGTAAGTTCGGCCCGCTTCCTTCCGCATGGGAACGTTACTGTGAACAAGCGCGCTGACTTGTCGCTCCCCTGGCTTGCCCCCCACAGGCGCAGCTGCAGGTTGTGGCCTCCAGCCGCAAGCAGATGGGCCGCTGGCGGTCGATCGATGCGGGCGTGGACGCGTCCGATGACCAGGTGAGCGTTGCATCTGCCTAGCGCTGAGCACTGGGGCCCCATGTCTAGCCCCAGCCGACGACCCAGTGATGTCAAACGCCCAGGGCAGCTAATGCGGCGTGTTTCCAGCTGCGCCATGAGGTTGAAGCCTTGCTGACATCAGCGACCGGTCGCGCGCCTTTCGGTCAGGACGCCAAGCTAGCTCTGTCCGCGCGCTGATCTGCAGCTTTGCTAGTACTCGTAATCGAGCAGTAACTAGAGTACTCCGCGATGGCGAGCCTGATCCACAAGCGTGCCGATCGACCTTCCCCTCGGTCGCGCCTTATCCTCTCACTAGCTACAGCCCCTGCCCAGCTGAGTCGCATTCCATCACAACATCCCTCGCGCATGCGTGGGCCACCTGCGACGCTGCCCGCGCGGTCACGAAACAGCCCAGCGCGCCCCCAGTCCCCACTCCCACCCCGCCTCTCCCCTCCCTGCCCTCACCCTGCCCCCTCCTGCCCCTCGCCCTCGCAGCAAGACATCACCCGCGGCCGCGAGATGGTGGACGACCTGTTCCAGGGCGGCTTCGGAGCCGGCGGCACCCACAACGCCGTCATGTCGAGCACCGACTACCTGAGCCAGGCGCGCGCCTCGTTCAACAACATTGAGGACGGCTTCTACATCTCGCCCGCCTTCATGGACAAGATGACCATCCACATTGCCAAGAACTTCATGGTGAGTTGATTGGTTGCGAGTTGAGAGTTCAGTGCGCTTTGCTGTGTGTCACGGCCACAAGGCAGGCTGCGGGGGCGATAGTGTGTCCAGTGTTGCTGCCAGGCCTGTACCGCGGCGCTGCATATGTGCCTGTCTCAGCGGCTGGGTGTGCCAGCCACCCCCAAACCTGCCGCCTGCCTCCGTCGCCTGTGGTGCTCGCGCCCCACCTCACCCCACCCCTCTGCCCGCTACCCGTCCTCCTCCGCACCTAACAGGACCTGCCCAAGATCAAGGTGCCCCTCATTCTGGGTATCTGGGGTGGCAAGGGCCAGGGCAAGACCTTCCAGTGCGCGCTGGCGTACAAGAAGCTGGGGATTGCGCCCATTGTCATGTCCGCCGGTGAGCTGGAGTCCGGCAACGCCGGTGAGCCCGCCAAGCTGATCCGTACCCGCTACCGGGAGGCCTCGGACACCATCAAGAAGGGCAAGATGTGCTCGCTGTTCATCAACGACCTGGACGCCGGCGCTGGCCGCATGGGTGACACCACCCAGTACACCGTGAACAACCAGATGGTGAACGCCACTCTGATGAACATTGCCGACAACCCGACCAACGTGCAGGTGCGTGCTTGCGTGCGTACGAGCGTGCATGCGTGTGTGCGTATGCGTGCATGTGCAACTTACCTAGCGGCTAGGTGGCGGTTTCGTTGCACCACCGGCCCCGGCGAAGCTGAAGTTGTTGTGTGTGTGGAAGGCCAGGCCGCGGTTCTGGGAGGTTCTTCTGACGAGCTTAGAGCTGTTTGCCACACGCGCTCTCAACGCCTGCCTGCCGCACACTCCGCCGCCCTTCCCCCTCCGCCCCCCGCAGCTGCCCGGTGTGTACAAGAACGAGGAGATCCCCCGCGTGCCCATTGTGTGCACGGGTAACGACTTCTCCACCCTGTACGCGCCCCTCATCCGCGATGGCCGCATGGAGAAGTACTACTGGAACCCCACCCGCGAGGACCGCATCGGCGTGTGCATGGGCATCTTCCAGGTGCGCGGCTGGCTCAGGGGACAGGGTTGTTGTTGTCCAGGCGCTGCATGATGGCGTGTCGTCGGTGGGCGCTTCGCATATGATGTCCGTGCCGCCCATGGAAGGGCCGGTGCGAGAGAGGCCTCTGTAGTCTGTGGCATGGTTAGCGACCGCCCGCAAGGACCCGAGCCCCGCTGTGCTACCACTGCTGCACTCCTGCCCCGCCCAAGCGCCTGTGTCCTCTCCCCTCCTAACCCCTCTCCCCACCCCGCTCCCCACACCCACCGCACACACACGAGCAGGAGGACAACGTGCAGCGCCGCGACGTGGAGAACCTGGTGGACACCTTCCCCGGCCAGTCGATCGACTTCTTCGGCGCGCTGCGCGCCCGCGTGTACGACGACATGATCCGCAAGTGGATCACCGAGACCGGCGCCGAGAAGATGGGCGCGCTCCTGGTCAACGGCCGCCAGCGGGTATCCATGCCCAAGGTGAGAGAGGGGAGCCAGAGAGCCAGAGCCGGCAAAGCGAATCAAGAGCCAGCCGAGGCCAGCTCGGGAGTGCGCGTTTTGGCGTTCTTTGTGTGGTTTGCAGTGTCCGCGTGAACGGAGGCGGATGCGGCTGGCCCTTCGCTTTGGCCCATGTGCCTTCACATAGGAGCCACGTGCCGACCGCACCAACAACAAACGTGCCTTGACCACTCGAACATCTCTTAACTAGTATCCATTTCGTTTGCTCCTCTCCTCAGGTGTCCATGGACCTGAACGTCCTGATCAAGTACGGCAAGTCCCTGGTGGACGAGCAGGAGAACGTCAAGCGCGTGCAGCTGGCCGACGCCTACATGTCGGGTGAGTGAGAGAGTGCAGCTCGAGATCGCGCGCCGTGTGCTTAGAAGCTTTGGATTGCAGCCCGTGGAGCTTCTGTGTCTATGGTGCTCATTCGATTGGGCGAGACACGGGGCGGGAGGATAAACTTTGTTTTGAGCTGTACAACGCTGGATAACCTGCACGCTGACGCTTTGCCTGCTCGCTGCGATGATGTGCACAGGCGCCGAGCTGGCCGGCCACGGCGGCTCCTCCCTGCCCGAGGCCTACAGCGCCCGCTAAACGATTTCATCTCGCGGTGCATTTCGCTTTTGTGGCGTTGGCTTCCGGCGGATTTTGCGGCAATGTCGGGCGCTTGCCGACTCTTACGCTTCGGTTGCGCTGCCTTTGCGGCAGCGGCTCTGCGGACTGGAGTGTGGCGTTGCGCGGCCTCGTCACGAACGTCGCATTTGCCGCGGCGGCGCTGCGCTTCGCAGGTTTTAGCAGCGGCTATGTGAGTCGGAGGATCGGCTCGGGTTTGTTGTTCCCGTGTCGGGTCATCCGGCATGTGTGACCGTGCGTGGCCTGCAAGAGTGCGTGTCTCGTGGCGTGTGCGCGGCAGTGGGAGGCGTGTGGATCTGCGGTGGTGGTGGTCGACGGCTAGGGGGGGCGGTCGCGGCGGAATTCGTCTTCCCCGCCCTGTGTGAGGTGCTGCTGTCATGCCTGCCATTGCCGCGCTTGCGGCAGGGGCGGTGTTGGTGCGACCCTCATGACCCCTTGACGACTCGGACTGACCTAGGGATCGGAATTTTGTCTAGTGCTGTACTCTAAAAGGTTGGCTTTTGCGCCATGCTTTCCACTTCTGAGTGAAGGCCCCCCCTGCCAGTTTTGCCTGGAGTGTTTGACCTTGAAACAACACAGTGATGGTCCGGGGAACCATCGTCCTGGTATGTTGGTGTGCGCGTTAAGATAGTGTGATGAGAGCGGAGACATGCACAGGGCGGCTAGAGAGTGGCACTGGAGCTGGCACACGTGTGTATGGATTGCAAGAACGCTGTGTTTCCGGTGGCTGCATGAAATGAGAGCGAGCCGGCCCCGAAAGGGGCTGGCGGGCGAGGATGCGTCCAGACTGAAATGCGAGCCAACTCGGCGCGCGCCAAGCGTGCGGGTAACCCTGTAAAGGCGCCCGCCCGATACACTGTGCCCAGATCCCTTCCCATGTACCCTCGGCTTGGAAAGCTTGGGCGGGGTGTGTGACGGGGGGGCGGTGGGGAGGGTGTCCCACTGTCCCTCCCCCGGGGAGACAGGAACGGACGGCGTGCAGCAGAACACGCGGGGGTCGGTGTTACACGGCAAACAGGGGGCAGTAGTTGAACCTCTAAGTCCCGAGAAAACAGGTTACGCCCAACCCAACGTGCGCAATCAAAAGCAGGTATACGCCCGTGCGCCCACAAGCTCCCGTTCACGTTACCAATACCACGTTACCATAGATCCAGAGTGCTGTGGAACGCTGATCGAGCGCCAGAGGCTGGGAACTGAGCAGAACACGCGGGGTATACGGTTACCTGACAGTCCGGGGGACAATCGTGCATACGCAGCCCGGATAGGGCGCTACCGAGCGAATGCGATGTTGCAAGGGCTCAGGCGCGATAGAGCACTACTGCGAGAATGGTAGGCGCACGCCAGCACACCTGCGCCACGCCACGAACCCTGGCGCGTCATGTGCGACCAGGCCATTGTGATTCAAGCGAGTCCCACCTCCGCTATATGTTTGCTGACTTAACTCGCGACATCACTTTGCACAAAAATCAAGCTAGGGCTAGTCCTTTCGGCGGCTAAATTCAGTAGTTTTGCATTTGCAACTCTTCAACCATCAAACATGTCGCGCTAGGCTGTCGCTGAAGCATACGGAGTAAATATGTTGCGAAGCGTTGAGGGCAGTGACGTGCAGGTGCAGGGCACCAACGATGACGCGCAAGTCAGCAAATTGTGAGCAGCAACTAATGTTATGCGCATCATGTGACGCATATGGGATTGCACCGCGAGCTGACGGCTTGGCTTTGCAGGTCGTGCTCGAGAATGGGGTATTTCCGAGACGAGTTCATTCAGTACTTTGTGCGCC
Organism: Chlamydomonas incerta; assembly: GCA_016834605.1. NCBI lineage: Eukaryota > Viridiplantae > Chlorophyta > Chlorophyceae > Chlamydomonadales > Chlamydomonadaceae > Chlamydomonas > Chlamydomonas incerta. The sequence continues at coordinate 797,590 of JAEHOC010000040.1, forward strand.
GCGCCTCGCGGCGGTCGCCGCTAATCAACCGAGGTGCGCGATTGTTTGCCGTGGGTGCTAAGACTCGGCGCCGGGTGTCACCCGGGTCTTTATGCACGTTTGCGCGGGAGAACGTTGCGCTGCCCCTCCCCGTCGGCCCTTCCCCAGCGTTCCCTCGCGCCACCGTGTTCACGCATGCGCTAAACATCACACACGCATACCCACCGCAGGCTACTACAGCCGGTACGCGGCGCTGCGGCAGCTGCTGGAGCAATTCATTACGGCGGCGCGGGCGGCGGGCAAGCAGCCGCAGGTGCGAGGCAGGCAGGCAGGCAGGCAGTAGCCGCGCGTCGGCCGCACTCCCTGGGCAGGCGGCAAAGGGCGGGAGCGTGGGGGCTGCCGGCACGTGTCATGGGGTGCCAGCGCGTCAGCCGTGGCCGCGTCTGTGGGATGAGCGGTGGGGGCGTTGGCTTGTACCTGCCACCCACCCATGCATGCGCCCCAAACCCAACCCAACCCAACCCATAACCGCCAGGTCCTGGTGCTGGGCGCCGGCTTCGACACCACCTGGTTCCAGATGGCGCGCGACGGCGGCGGTGTGGCGCCGTACCGCTGCCTGGAGGTGGACTTCAAGGAGGTGTGCGGCGCGGCGCGTTTGGTGGTGGTGGTGGGGGGGGGGGGGGCGGGCGTTGTGTGTGGGGGAGCTCCAAAGACTTGGCACGGCGTCGCGTCGGTTTAGGACGCGGGCGCACGGGTCAGCGCCACCTCCTGCCGCTGCCGCCATCGCCCAAAGCTTCACCAGCCCCACCACCCGCTGCTTGTGCTGCTGCTACTGCCCCCGGCCGCCCCTCACCTCCCGCTGCTACTGCCACGGCCGCCCCTCACCGCCCATGCAGGTGACGCAGCGCAAGGCTGCCATCATCGCCAAGGAGCCGGCGCTGCACGGCCTGCTGCAGCAGGTGGCAGTAGCAGTGGCGGAGGCGGGGGCAGGCGGGGCGGCTGACGGCAGTAGCAGCAACGGGACCGGGGCGGTGCACATCGACGCGGCGGCCGGCTCCGTGCACAGTCCCTGCTACAGCCTGGCCCCGGTGGACCTGCGGGACCTCGGGGCGCTGGAGGCGGCGGCGGCGGCCGCAGGGTTTGACACGCAGGTGAACAGGGCACTGTGGCGGCTGTGGGAGGGCGGCGGTGTTAGCGGCGGTGCGGGGGCGGTGTGAGGGGCGGTCTTGCCACTGTTGCTAGTCAGCAGTCCTGCCCACCTCCATCTCCTCCCTTTACACCACCGCCCCAAAAGCCGTTGGATCTCTGCACTACCACCACCCCAACCCACACATACCCCTCACCCCACCCCAGGCTCCCACCTACGTGCTGTCCGAGTGCGTGCTGGTGTACATGGACCCGGGCCAGAGCAGCCCGGTGGTGGGCTGGGCGGGCCGCACCTTCCCCAACGCGCTCATGGCCATATACGAGCAGGTGGGTGGGTGGGTATGCAGATGTTTGGGTGTGGGGGGCGTTGCAAAGATATATTAGTATAAATGCTGGTGCTGGTGCGGGTGCGGGTGTGTGTGTCCCCACAACATGGCCCCCACGAAGTCCGTTTGCGACACGACTGCATTGCATTCCGGCCGCACGCCTCACACGCCACCCCCACACTCCCCTCAACACAGATCCGCCCTGACGACGCGTTCGGGCGCCAGATGGTGTCCAACCTGGCGGAGCGCGGCTGCCCGCTCAAGGGGCTGCCCGCCACGCCCACGCTGGAGGCGCACTGCGCCAGGTGGGGGGCAGGAGGGGTGTGTGCTGGGGAGGAGGGGATGTGGGCAGGAGTGGGCGGCGCCGTCCACCACAACCGCCCGTGCCGCCCCAACACTCCAACCCCTAAACCCCCGCACCCACGTCTGGATGCTGCTGCCTGCTGCTGTCCGCTGATGACCGCCGCCGCTGCAGGCTGGCTGCCGGCGGCTGGGGTGCGGCCGACGCGCGGTCCATGGACACGCTGTACAAGTCCTTCCTGCCGCCCGAGGTGGGGCTTGGCTGGGGTGGGGTGGCTGTGGCTGCTGAGGGCGATTGCTGGGGGCAGCTGGGATGGTTGGGTGCCGCATGCGCACGAAGTTTCGACGCCGCCAAAACCACTACGCGAATGGCTTGGGCAGAAGCTGGACAGGCCGACCCCTCAGCCCTCTGTTGTTGAACTGTTTGTAACCGACAGGAGCGGCAGCGCGCGGAGCGGCTGGAGATCTTTGACGAGCTGGAGGAGTGGCACATGATACAGGTGGGTGGGCGTGGGCGTGTGGGCGTGGGCACGTGTGTGAGGCGTGGGCGTGTGAGCATGTGTGTGAGGCGGGCGGTCGCTCACCACACCATTCGCATGGACCGCTACCCACCGCCACACACACACACCGTCACATGCCTTCACACCAAAGCAATCCGCAACCCCGCAACCCGCCTCCCACCGGTGGCCGCAGGAGCACTACTGCATCGCGCTGGGCCGCAACGACCGCGACGGCGTCCTGCCGCCCGCGTCCGTGGGCTTCGACGCCCCGCCGCCCGCGCAGCGGCTGTCGCTGCCGGCGCTGCCGCCGCAGATGGGGCCGGGGGCAGGAGGAGCGGGGGCGGGAGGCGCGGGGCTGTCGCTAGGGCTAGGAATGCTGGGCCTGGGGCAAGGGAGAGGGGCGGGGGCGGGGACGGGGGCGGGGTTAGGGATGGGCCTGTTGCGGCCACCGGGTGCGGGGGGAGGGGGGCGCGGACTGCCGAACGCGGACTGAGTGATCATGACTGGTTGTTGTGGGGCCGCCTCCGTGTGGCCGGGACGAGGCTGACGAGGCTGACGGATTGGCGCGGCGAGTGTTGAGTGGATTAGTGGAAGGGGCCGGAAGCGAAGCAATCGGTCGGTTGGGTGAGTGGGCCACAGTCGCGGGCAGCGCAGGAGGTCGGGGCAGGGCAGGGCGGCCTCGTGCACCAGCTGAGTGCACTACATGAGTGAAGAACTACTGAGCGGCAGTCGAGGCGTTGGGGAGCTGTGGCTGCAGACTGCAAATCACCCACCCGCTGTGTGGCTGCCGGTTCAGGCCGGGGGCCTGGGGCTGCGGCGGACGCGTGCGGGTAGCGCTGTGGTGGCCCCTTATGGCTGGGGCAGTGCGGGGCTGACAGCTTAGATAGCGCGGCGGTGCTTGAAGAGCCGTGTCAATCAAGCATGATACTCGCTTGCAAATTCAGATCCTTCAAACCGTCGTTTGCATGCGATTGTGCAATGATGCGACAGCAGTCTACACTCACGACTCCGGGTTCCCTTTGCCCGTGAGCCGCCGCGCATTCCCCGCTGTTCCCCGTCCCTATCCGTGCCTATGTCTCAGGCCTGGCCCTTGCTTGCCTTGACCCATGCTCGAGTGCTTTACCCATGCTCGACCCATGCTTGAAAACACGCCGCGCATACCTTGCACCGCCTTCCTCGACCCAACGCAAGATTAAAACGCCAAACGCCAAACGCCACAGTCAGTCCTCACAACCTCGGCAACCCGCCTAGCCACCCGCGACCACCCCCACCACATGTTCTGCTCTGCCAGCGCCGCTGCCTCCAGCCGCCGCCGCCGCCGCATTGAAGTGTTGCTGCTGCTGCAGCCGCGGCGCACGGCGGCCGCCTTGCGGACAACTCACGCCGCCACCTTGGCTGCCTCGCCCACCTTGACCGCGCCGCTGTACTCGCCCGCGGCCAGCTGAGCGGGGCCGGAGCCCGCCGCCTCCAGCGTCACGTCGCCCTTGAGCACCACACCTGCGTGCGTATGTGTGCGCGGAAGGGAGCGTGTATCGTATGTGTGTTCGATGGAACATTGCAAGCGGGGCAGGTGGCGAAGTCCCATAGTGTGCAGAACCTCCCAGACCCAACAACAAATTGCGACAGCAGACAGGAGCGCGCGGCTGGTTGAACGCCGGAGTTACTGTACGTGTGTGTGTCGTGTCGTCACCCGTCACCACCGCTGCCCTCCCAGCCGGCATGGACGGCTCCCCTCCACCATCACCGGCCCCAGCGCTGCCGCCCCGCCCCCACGATTCACAAACCCAGGCGCAGCCACCCACCCGGCGAGAACTTGACGGCGCCCTTGACGGTTACGGACGTGGCTTGGATCAGGCTGGGCACGGTGGGGGCCAGCGCCTGGGGGCGAGGGGAGGGGTCGGGCGGGCGGGAAAGGGCGGGTGGATGGGCAAGGGGAGGCGGAGGCCGGTATTCGGGGTGGCATGGCAGGGCTGGGTTTCTTCTGGGAATTGGAATGAACAACCCCCCTCCCGTGTGCATACCCTGGACTGTACCACGGGCATCGGCACTTCACATTACTTGTAAACAAACCGCGTATGCCACCCCCATGCACTGACGCACACGCACTGGCAACCGCCCTCCCCCCCGCCCCGCCCACCTCCATCTGGTCCACCAGCTTGAAGTGGCTGTCGTCCAGCTTGATGAGCGGGATGACGCCCTGCAGCAGGCAGATGATGCAGATACAGATACAGCAGGCAGATTGTAAAAAGCGCGCGCGCGCGTTTGTGTGCCAGTGAGTACTAGTGTGTGGCGCGGTTGGTGTCGGGAGCGGAGCAGAGCTGCTTCGCCCATGCGGTGCCTGTGCGTGCGCCACACAACGCACGCCACGCCCACGCCCACGCTAACGCAGCACCGCAAGTCCTTCCATCAACACGAACGCGGGCTCGCACGCACGTGCAGCGAGGGCGCCACGGCCACGGTGGAGTCCTCGGCGATGATGTAGGCGTCGCTGCGCAGCACAAACAGGTCGGAGCAGGTCTTGACGGGCGCGAAGCGCGAGCGCGGCACCACGATGGCGCCTGCGGGGGGTGGGGTGCATTCATCATTAGTTAAGACGTGAAGGCGTAGCCAGGAACAGCCGGGGGGGGGGGCGGCGGGGGGAGGGAGGTGAGGGGCTCTGAGGCAGGGAGGTGAGGGGTGGGTGGGATGGGCGGGTGGGTGGGGGCGTCAGGAAAGAGGGCCTCCCATCTCCCACGTCCACCCCCAACAACCCCCCAAACAACCACCGCCCCCCCCCCCGCCACCCGACCACGCCTGCTCGCCCCCGCCCCCGCCCACCACCACCACGCCCGCTCTCCCCCCTCCGCTCGCCCCCGCCCACCCCCAAAGCCCACGCCCACGCCCTGTCACCCACCCGCGCTGTCGAAGCACTCGATGGCCGACCCCATGGCCGTCTCCAGCTGGAACACGGGCTCGCTGGCCGCGTCGCGAGGGTTGACGGTCTTCTTGTTCTTGATCAGCGGCAGGTCCAGCGCGCCGCCTGCACGGGGTGGTGGTGGTGTGGTGGTGTTGCACGGAGGGTTTAAAGAGCGGGACAGGATGAGCGGGTTGGGCGACATAGCGTTGGGAGAAGAGGCGCCATTCATTATGAGGATGGCGACACAAGGTTGGGGCCCCGGGAAAGGTGGGCGTTCACTGGGTGGCGAAGTAAGTGGGAGGGCCGTTACACGTGATTACCGCCCCTGTATGCCCTGTCCGCTCTGCACACGCCACACACGCCACCGGCATCCCACCCACCCGACGACTTGAGTGTGGCCGCCAGTGCCTCCAGCGACACCCACAGGTTGTTGGTGTTAAAGTACCTGCGGGCAGGGCGGTGGGTCGGTCAGCAGGGGCGGGGCGGTGGATCAGCAGGCGTGCAACGGCATTGCGCAAGACGCGGGTGAAGAGAATGGCTGACGCCCACCGGCTGCGGGGCGGGGCACCCAGGAACAACCATCCAACCGCCGCTGCCGCCCCATCACGCCTCCCAACCGCTCCAACTCGCCCGCCCGCCCGCCCGCCCGCCCGCGCCCGCTCTCACTTGTGCTTGGCGATGTCCTCGAACGCCTTCTTGTCGGCGTCGGGGCACATGGCGCTCTCGCGCAGCATCAGCCGCCCGTCCGCGGTGCGCACACACAGGTGGCCGCCCTTCTTGTCGGCGGCGGTGCGCTCGCACACCTGCGGCCCACACAGCGCGTGGGCGGCGGTGGCGGAGATGGTCGGGTGAGCGGTGGTGGTGGCGGACGAGCCCGGCCCCCGGCGGCCCCCCGTGGCATGTTCACATGGACAGCCCCCCCGCTTGGCCACCCGCCCTCGTCCCCCCCCCCTTTCGCCCTTCCTGCCGCAATTCGCAACCCTCACGCCCCCCCACCCCACCCCGCACCCCGCCTCCCGCCGCACCCCGCACCCCCCCCTCTGCCGCACCTCCATGAGGAAGGCCTTGCCGCTGGTGGCGAAGTAGTGCAGCAGGTCCAGATCCAGCGTGGCGCCCAGGTTGTCGGAGTTGGACACGAACAGGTACCTGGTGTTTGGGGGGTGGTGGGTGGTGGTGGTCGGGTGTTGATTTGTTGTTGTTGGTGGTGGTGGGGTTCCATGCATGGGGGTGGCGTTTCATGCATGATGAAGACAAGATGATGTTGACAGGTCGTTGCAGGGGGCGGGGCGGGCGGGATTCGCCGCCCATGTGGCGGTGTGTGTGTACAAGCGGTTGCGGGCGTAGCCGCCCATGCGGGTCACTTTGTGCCGGGGGGCGATTGTGGGCGGGCGGCAAGCGCCCCAACCCCCAGGCCCCAGGGGATTGCCCACGCTGCACCCCGCTCCCCCTCCCGGCCCCTTCCTCCTCCCCCGGCCCCTCCTGGCCTCACTTGATGCCCTGGGCGACCAGCTTGTCCAGCATGCCGCTGCCCAGCAGCGAGGGGTAGATGTCACCGTGGCCGGGCGGGCACCTGCAGAGGGTGTGTGTGTGTGGGGGGGGGGGGAGGGGTTCCATGCATGATTTTTTAAGACGAGATGATGATGATAGGTTTTTGCAGCAGATCAGGGTAGTCAATCCCAATGCCATTTCCCACCATTGCTGTGGGAAGGGCGGGAGGGGGTGGTGGTTCAAGGTCAAGAAGTTGAAGACAGCGCCCTCAGGGCCAGCCCCATCCTGCCTTGCCGCAGCCTCGCAGCCCCCCGCCAGGCCCCCCCACCCCCACCCAAGCCCCCCGGCGGCGGCCCCACCACTCCATGTCGGGGTGCGCCTCGTAGTGCGCCGGCTTGAGGGTGGCGGCGTCCACCTTGGGGCTCTTGTTCTGCAGCAGCTCGATCAGCGGCTCCTGCGGGGGCAGCGAAGGACAGGGCGGCGTGTGGTGGTGTGTATGCGAACGTGGCCCCATGGCCCCCCCAACCCCCGTCCACATGGACGGCTCCCCTCCCCTCCCTGCCCCACCCCTCCCCAGCCCACCCCACCCCACCCTACCACCACCCCAGCCCACCCCACTCCGCCCACACCCAGCCCACACACCTTGAGCAGCTCCGGGTGCTTGGCCGCCAGGAAGGCGCGCGTGTCGTCGGAGGTGGAGAAGCTGTTCATGAGCGTGAACACCACCTGGCTGCCGTACGTGGCGCGCATGTGCAGCACCTGGGCGGGGGGGAAGGGGCGGAGGGTGTGGAGGGGGGGATTGGGATGGGGGGAGAGGGCAGGAGGGGTTTAGATTCGGCGGGGGTGGGCGGGCGAGCGGGAGGCAATGGATGAGGGGGCGCGGGCCGGGGCACGGCGGAGGTCACTGCGAGGGCCAAACAAAGCGCGGTTGCGGCGCACACGGGCTGCACATTGCACACTGCCCGGTGCCCATCCGACTTGGTTGGGCGCCGCACCCACGCCACCCCGGCCCCCTGATCCCACCAGCCCCCCTGATCCCGCCCCCCAGCCCTCGCCCCGCCAGCCCGCCCGCCCACCTGCTCGCAGATGAGGTCCAGGAAGGTCTTGCCGTCCTTGACCACCAGCAGGCTCTTGGCCTTCTCCAGCCCCATGCTGGTGCCCAGCCCGCCGTTCAGCTTGAGCACGGCGGTGGCGGCCAGCAGCGACTGCGGGGGGGGGGGGGAGCGTGTGTGTGGGCGTGGTGTGTGGGCGGGTGTGTGTGGGCGGGTGCGGCTTTTTGTGGGCGGGCGTGGCTTTGTGGGCGCGGGCATGTGGGTGTGGTGCGTGCGGGGAGGAGGGCGTGAGCGAGGGGCCATGCGGAAGCGAGTGAGGCAGTGCGTGAGAGGGAAAGAGAGGGAAGAGGGGACGCAGCGGCCCAGGAGGGGGGAGAGAAGGCGCAGCGCACGCCACGGTGTCAGCGACGGGGTGCGCCGGCTCCCCGCATCCGGGGCACCATTGACCGACCGCGCCTCCCCAACCCGCGCCGCCCCCAGCCCGCGCCGCCGCCACACCCAACTATATTCTCTGCCGCACATCCGCCACACATCTCCACACACGCCGCCGGTGTGCATACAGCGCCCCACCTTAGCATCCGCGGGTGACACGTGCGGCAGGGAGGTCAGGTAGGGCAGCCCGTCCGCGCTGGAGATGTCGGCCTCTGGCACCTGCGCGGCCATGCCGCGTGACAGACAGAGACGCAGGCTTGTGAGGGCAGGGAGATGCAAGGAGCCGGTGCTGGGAGGAGGGGGGGAGGGGGCATAAGGTGCCCTGGCACGCCGCGTGGACTGGCGTGGAGACGACCGCCGCAGTAGCACAACGACACGACCCGCCGCGTCCGCTTCGCTCGGGAATCTGGTGACGTGCACAAACTCACCATGCCAGTCACGCCAGCCACCAGCTGGTCGTAATTCTTCTTGAAGGCCGCTATCGCGGCTTGCGAAAGGTTCGCGGCCTTCATCTTCGCCTCAAAGGCAGCAAAGTCGCCCTGCAATCCAAGTTCCCGTTTTTCTTTAAGCCCCGAGAGACATCGCAGCATCTATGAGCGCCAGGTCGCGACTTGGCAAACTCTCTCACCGCCATTTTGCTTTTGCGCTTCCGCTGTAAGACGCCAACAAGGCTATTGAGGTAAAGGTATCTTAAAAAGCCCAGATCACGCGTTTAGGTAGCAAATCCGTGAGGCGCGTTGAAGCCTGTTGCAAGGGACCGTTACAGCGACCGAGCTCGAGATCACAATTACAGCGAAATTAGTTCTGCAGCGTCGACCCAGCTTGTATGTAGGCGGAATGCGCAAGCTTTCCTCGCGCTCGAGCCAGTTTCCGGTTCTTTCACGGCGAAGTCGGTTGCCGCGCGGGCCCATGCAGGCACCTCCGACTCCAGTCGCCCGCCAGCCAGCGTCCCCACTCGCCATATGTTTCTGCCCAACCAGAAAAGCCACAGCTGGCATGCACACTACGGAGCCTTGGGATGTTGACGTGGCTGTTTGGGCAGGCGCAGATGTCGGGCAGAATGGCTGAGCCCTGCTGGTGGGTTGGACAGCGGTGGGGTCGAGAAGAAATGCTGGAAGCATTCTCAATTACACGGCACAAGTAGGTTGTTGAGGACATGGTCGTGCAAGCTTTGGGGCCTCTACCCACCACGGAGGCGAGGGCAATCCTGGCGGGCGTGCACGGGTTTCACACGCTTGGGGCATGAGAGCAAACCACTGGTTGGACGCTCAGTAATAAATAAATTACTCCCACAACGTTTGGATCATATCAGCTATAAGGCTGAACTATGAACTGGGCACGCGAGCTCGCCAACATCAATCGTCAACTTGTGCAACCCGCCCCGCGCTGGACGCTACCAGACTCTGGCGCCAAAAGCAACGAACTTATTCGTGCCCAATACCATAATATGCATCGCGCATCAAGACTGCACGCACAGTGCGACGGCGGGCAGCTGGCGTGGCCGCATCTGTTCGTGGCCGGTGGCCCTCAGTGCACAGCACCCCTGCCGCGCTGGGCCTCGCGCTCTGCTGGCGGCACTGCATCCCCCTTCTCGCCCACGATACTAACTAAATACGACGCCGCACAGCATCGTCTCATCAAGCTAGCGGCAGCGGCAGCAGCACCAGAGGGCGCCGCCGCGTCACCGGCAGCAGCATCCACCACACCGACGCAACTCCCAGCCACCTACCGGCGACTGGTGGCAAGGAGCTGCGGCGGCAGCTTTCGGGAGGTGGCGGAGGTGGTGACGGAGCGGCTGACGCTTCCAGGCCCCGGGGAGGTGCGGCCGGGCGGGCCGGGAGGAGCGGTGGTGATGGTGGCGGTGGCGGTGGCAGGAGAAGCTCGGGGCGGGTCTCTGGATGCGAGAGGCTGCAGGCGATGCTGGGGTTACTGTGAACCAATCCCGTAGGGAAACAGAAGCGCTGCAAGGAGAAACTGACGCCGCGATTGCGAGCTACTGCACATCACCGTAGGTTGTCGGGCGATGCTGGGGTGTGTACAGCGAAGCTACCTGCGTCACGGACTCATCGGCAGCACGCGCACGCACGCCCTGGCACCGCCTCGCTCCAACACCGCCACACGCCCGCCCACCCCCTGCGGCCTTGGAGGCTTGGAATGGCTCATTCCCATCCCATCATCAGCCCTGGTGGGGGACTGGCGCCGCGCAGGTGCTGGTGCGGGTGCTGGTGGCGGGCGTCAACGGCGGCTGCGAGACGTTCCGGGCGCGGGGCGAGTTCGCGTTCTCGGGCAACCAGGGGCTGCAGGTGCGGGGGTGGCAGGCCAGGGCCGCTGAACGCTGACGGTGGGTGGGTGGCCATAGAGAAGGTTGGGCATACGTGTTCAGGGCAGCAGTCTGCGAGGCGCCGCAGCGTGGGGCTGTGCGGAGGGCACACGCCACGAATCCCGCGGCACTGGCGCCCACCTGGCCCAGGGATTGCTGCTCTTTGGTGCTGGTGGTGTGTCGTCCCTTCACTCTTCCCGCCCAACCCTACTCCTCAACTTTGGTGACCACACGCACCTCCCAACGCCGTGCCAGGGCTTCCCGCTGGGCGCGGAGGGCGCGGGCCGCGTCGTGGCGCTGGGGCCGGGCGTGAAGGGGCTGCAGGTGCGCGGTGCGCGGTGTGGGCGGTGTGGGTGGAGGAGCGTGGTCGCGCGTGTGTGTATCGCCCGGGCGCCACTACACGGGCGCCACTACACACGCGCTGTCCCAAGACGCACACGTTTGGTACACACACATGCGCTGTTCCATGGAGACCTGAACAAAGCATTCTCTTGCGCCCTCGTGATCCGCATACTGCAATCGTGGCGTGCCATCCTCTGTGCCGACACGCAGGTGGGCCAGCTGGTCGCGCTCAACGGTGCCGCCGCCTTTGCCGAGTACGCCACCGCCCGCTCCTCCCTGGTTGTGCCCGTGCCGCTGGCGCCCGCGGCCGTAGCGGGAGCTCCAGCGGCAGCGGCCGTGCCGGCGGCGGGGAATGGGGCCAAAGGCATCGGGCCGGCGGAGGCGGCGGCGCTGGTGCTGTCGGGGGTGACGGCGTGCGTGGCGCTGGAGGTGCGTGGGGGTGGGGCAAGTGTTGATAGGCCGAGGGGAGGGGAGGGCTTCACGACGCCATTTGATGGCTTGTGCGATCTGGTCCTCTACCGCTGCTGACTTGTGTGTGCTTGTGTGCCCTGCGCTCCGGCGGCGACCAGGCCACGGCCCGCATCCGCGCCGGCGAGGTGGTGGTGGTCACGGCGGCGGCGGGCGGCACCGGCCACTTCGCGGTGCAGGTGCGGCATATGGGTTGTGAGCGACTGCGGAGCCCGCCGTCGGGGGCTTCCCGGGGTGGGTGGGTGGGGGAGCGCCCACGACTGTCCGGAGTGTTTTGCGGCAGCAGCACGCGGCAGCAAGCAAGGGCCTGCACGTTGGCGCGCACCCGCACCCCGCTGCGCGCGCAAGTGAGCTTCCTTTGCCGCACATGCTAGACCAGCCTGCTGTTCCCTCTTTCCCCTCTCCCCCTTTCCTTACCTTCTTCACCTTGCAACACCCCCCTACCGCGCGCTTGGATGCGCAGCTGGCGGCGCTGGCGGGCTGTGTGGTGGTGGCGGTGGTGGGCGGGCCGGCCAAGGCGGCGGCGGCGGCGGCGCTGGGGGCGCACCACGTGATCGACTACAGCGCCCAGGTGCGGGCGCGTGTGTGTGTGGGGGGGAGGTAGTTTTTTCCAATTCCCAAATCAACCATTGCCAGCCCAGGGGGGGGGGCGTGTGCATGTGTGAGGGCGTGGGGGGGAGGGGCCGTGTGCATGTGGAAATGTGGGAGCATGTGTGTGTCGTAAAATGTCGACATGTGGATAGGCACCAATGGTGCGTGCTCCCCATCATTATGCAGCGCGTCCATGCGGCTGGACCGTGTTTTCCCACGGTGTTTCCCCCCCCCCCCTAATTCGGCCCCCGCCGACCCTGTGGTGCCCGCCCCGCAGGACCCGGCCGCGGCGCTGCAGCGGCTGTTCCCGACCGGCGTGGACGTTGTGTACGAGGGAGTGGGCGGGCAGCTGCGGCAGGCGGCGCTGCGCTGCCTGGCGCCCGGCGGGCGCCTGCTGCAGGTGCGCGGTGTGGCGGGGTGGTGGGGCCCAGGGCGGGGCGCGGTGTGTGCCGTGTGCGTGCCTTGTACCGTGTGCAGTGTGCAGTGTGCGTGAAGAGGGGCGGCGGCTGCTGCTGGCAGAGGGAGGGGCGCTGGCGGTGGCGTCCTCGGCGCAAGTAGCCGGCCCCGGCCCGGTGTGGCGCGCATGGTTTGGATTCAAGGCTTTAGGCCTTTACAGTTTCCACTCCTTCTCATGGTGTTTCACCCTGAATGCCATCTTACCCCCAGGTCGGCTACATATCCGAATACCCACACACCAAGCCCACCAGCAGCGGCAGTAGTAGCAGCAATAGCAGTAGCGCCAGCGGCGGCGGGGGCGGCACCGCGCCCGCTGCAAACGCCTCGCCCTCTACCCCTGCCGCGGCTGCTACTGCTGCTGCGGCCCCAACAGCTACAGCCACCGCAGCTACAGCCCCGCCCGCCGCGGACCTGTTCTGGGGTGGGGTGGACGTGGAGCTGGGCGAGGGGCGGCGGGTGATCGGGCAGATCTGGCCCAAGGTACGTGTCGCGTGTATCGGCGTGTGTCGTGTGCGTAGGTCTGCTCGCCATTTCCGCACGTGCCCTGCACGTCTTGTCTCATGGTGTCATGCCGCAGCTTATCACGGTCGCCCAACCCTCAACCACCACAACGTGCGACCCTGCCCTCGTGCCCTCCCTCCCTCCTCGTTCCGCACACGCACACCTCGTTCCGCACACGCATTGGTTTGGTTTGGTTGGATTTAGCTTGGGATGGTATTCACATCCCCACCCTTCAGCCCTCCCGCCCACCGGCGGCCCTGCCCGCCTGCGCCACCTCAGGACCTCAAGTCGTTGCTGCGCTGCCGCAAGCGCGTGTTCGACCTGGCGGCGTCCGGCGCGCTGCGTGTGATCACGGACGAAGGGCACGGGCGGCAGGTGCGTGGGTGGACGGGCGTCGTACTGTGCCGTGCCGTGCCGTGCCGTGCCGTGCCGTGCCGTGCCGTGCCGTGCCGTGCCGTGCCGTGCCGTGCCGTGCCGTGCCGTGCCGTGCCGTGCCGTGCCGTGTCGTGCGGCGCCCGGGGAACCCTGGCCTCGGCGGGACTCCTAGCGACCGAGCGATTTTGCTTCCTCGCCCGCAACGGCATGCGCGGCTCCTGAGCACAGACAGCAAAAGCCCGAGCATCCATCCACCCCGCGCTTCTGCCTTGCTGGGAATGCGCCATGGGAAGAGCGCTACCAGGATGTTTTGGGGAGGGGTTGTGGAGCGATAAGAGGGCAGGGGGTACCGCACGGCCACACCGTACGCGTGACCGGTTTTAATTCCTGTGCGTAGCTGTCTGCTTGACTGCGCCCGCCCGACACGAGCTGCTGTTCGTGCGCCCGCTCCCCCGCAGGGCGTGGAGGGCGTGGCGGATGCTGTGGATTACATGCTGAGGGGGCAGCACGTGGGCAAGGTGGTCATTCGCATGGGCGAGGAGTGATTACAGTGCGCGTGGGCGTGGGGACGGCGCGGCGCGGTCCCGTGCGTGCACGCCATCGGTGTGTAGCATGTGCGGGGCGTGCCGTACTGCCGTGCCGTGTCGGGTGGACCGCAGCTGTGTGGTGCGCGGTGGACGCAGCAGCGCTACACCGGTCCGCTGCCCAGCCGCCGCCGCAGCAGCTGCGTGCCCGTGCAGGAAGCAGGCGAGGCGGGCAGGGCCGCACATCAGAAAGGAGTGGGGATAGCACGCACGCGTGTGCCGTGTGGTCATCCGTTGAAGGGGGCCATGATGCGTTGCGCATCACCAACAGGTCCATGGTACCGCGGGAGGACTCATAAGGACGTCATTCAGCATTTTCAAATGTAATTTTGCCGTTGAGTCCGCTCCGTCGCGACCATGGTATTTAAATTTCACAACCACAGCTTTGCCGTTAACTGAGACGATGACCGCACAGGGAAACTCTAGTGATAGCACTCGCTCAATACCTAAGCATGAGCATGGCAAAGCCGAACATGTCTGGATGCTGGGCCTGATTGAGCGCATCGCCAGCTTCGCGCGCCAAAACGAGATCGCCCTGACGCTGCGCCTGGTCAACAAGGCGGCTGCGGAGCTGCTATCCTCACAGGAGCATAAGCGGGTCCACGCGTCGCAGCCGCTACCCGCGCACGCGTACAGCAGCCTCCCCGCCGAGACCATCCAGCTATTGCGCTTCGAGCAGCGCCGACAGCTCGTCTGCGATGCGGCTCGCAGCGGCAGCCTGCAGGCTGTGGACGGGGCTCTGGCGGCAATGGACCTGCGGCCTGAGGGCTGGCTGTTCATGGCCGCTGCCGGGGCCCCGGGTCTGGGCCCTGGCCTTGCCCTGGCGCTGTGCCGGCTGCTGGCGGCCCGCGGCTGGCCGATGGAGTCCGCGCCAGCTTCCCCACATGCCCCACCAGGAACTCTGGCCGCAGCCGCCGCAGCCGGAAACGCCGACGTGTGTGAATGGCTGCTGGCGGAGGGGCTCTGCGACTGGGCTTCAAAAGCTGTCTACGCCGCAGCCGAGGGCGGGCACGTTTCGCTGGTGCAGCGGCTGCTGTCGCTCTGCCCGGAGCAGCAGAAGCCGTCTCTGTACCTGGGCAATTTCTTGATTGCAGCCGCGCGCGGGTATGAGCTTGTGGCTCTGGAGCGGCTGTGGGACGATTGGCTGGGCCAGCGGCGGGAGCAGCAGCAGCGGCAGCAGCAGCAGGAGGGGCAGCAGGAAGAGGTGCACGATGCCGGATTGGCCGCCGGCAGCATGTTAGGGAGTGACTTCATGGAGCGGCGTCCCGACGGCTTTCGGTGCAACTTCTACGCTTCCGACATCAGGCTCGTGCTGGCGGCCGCGGCGGGCAGCCCCACGCCTTGCTGGCTGGGCAAGCTGGATGCGCTGCTGTGGCGTTACTATGGTGCGGCGGGGGCGGCGCGGCTGGCGGCCGACCGGGACGCCCTGCCCCGCGTCCTCCTCGCAGCCATGTCGGCGCCGGATGGCCTGAGCCGCGTGCGGCTGCTGTGGGAGCAGCGCCGCTGGCGGCAGGTGGAAACGCGTGGGCTTAAGGACATGGTAGCTGCTGCGGCTGCACATGGCGACGCGGCGGCGGTGCGCTACCTGTATGAGCAGCCGGGGGCGGAGCTGCAATCCGTGGTAGCCAGGGCGGGCTATGATCTGGTCGCCCTGGCAGCAACGCACGGGCACCTGCAGGTGCTGCAGCTGCTAGCCTCCCTCGGCGTGCGCTGCAGCCTATTCTTCTTCGACAGGGTTGTGGCGGCCGCTGCGGCGGGCGGCCACATGCACATCCTCCGCTGGATGCATGAGGAGCCCGGGCTGCTCAGTGGCGAGGAGGTCGCCGGTCCCGGCGGTGCTGGAGCTGCGCATGTGGGCGAGCGCGGGGGCGGGGGCGGGGGCGGGGCCGCCGCGAGCACCCATCACGCCGGAATGCTTCGCGCCAACTGGGTGTGGCGGGAGCGCGTGTGGCCTAAAGCGATGGAGCAAGGCCTTCTCAAGGGGCGTGTGGAGGTGGTGCGTTACGCACGTGAGCAGGGTGCGCCGCTGCCGCCTCCGGTCGACGCGTGGATACTGGCGGCACGCGGGCAGAGCGTGGCGGTGCTGGAGTACCTGGCTGAGTGCAGACTGCCGGTGGAGGAGGATCCGGCTGAGTACGGACTACCGATGACGGTGAGGCGCTGGAGGCGGGTCGGGGCGTGGTTGGGTCGGGCGTACGTGTGCCCGCAACTTGGCACGTATGTATGCAGTCCACGACCAGAGACCGGGCGTCTGTGGGATTCACGGTCATGACATTAAGACATAGCTTTTGTTGACATGCAAGTATGCCTTCTTGCCACTGCGGTTGCCGCCGTACTGCAGGACGCGTCGGTTTATGGGCCGGCACTGGCCGCTGGTGACCGGGCGGTGCTGCGGGCGCTGGCGCGGCTGGGCTTCCGGAGCGTTTGCGGCGCCGACGCGGCGCGGCTGCTGGTGGCGCTGCTGGAGGACCCAGGCGTGCCGCTGAGCGATCTGCAGTGGCTGCTGGAGCGGCAGGGCGGCCGCGGCAGGGCGGCCGCGGCAGCGGCACTGCTGCAGCCGGGCCCGCCGGACCGTCAGGCAGCCAGCAGGTGGCCCCAGCGCCCGTGATTAAGCGCAAGGCTGTAGCTGGGCCCGCCGCGAAGGAGCTGTTGCGGGATGCTGCGAAGTGGCAGCTGGCAACGGAGGCGGCTGCACAGCGCAGGGGCAGGGACTGCGAGGCGCGGGTATGGCTGCAGGCCTGGTGGCCGGCCCAGCTCCAGGCTCCGGCGGGGAGCTGAGGGGGCAGGCAGCCCCAAGACTCGGCACACGGTGCGGATTGGGGCAGACTCGGGATTGTCGATGCTGCATGTGATGGGAGAATGGGAGCTGCATGGCTTGCATGGTGAATGACGCGTTTGATTGTTTGGTTGTTTGGTTGTTTGGTTGCTGACTTGCCGCAGCGGGGAGCAGGATAGTGGGCACTGGCGGCCGGAGAAGGTGCGCAACCTGGGACGAGTGGGACGGAGTGGGAGCGACTCCAACGGCTGTCTTGCCCTATGGCTGGTGTTGCACGATACATGGGGCGCTGTGAATTTGCGACATTTCAAGGATAGGACTTGAATGCGGCGGTCAGGTCGCGCTTGCAGGCGTGCGGGTGTGCGTGCGCAGCAGGCATATCGTATAGACGACCCCAACCCAGATACGTGTCGTGAGTGCAGTTGCCAACTTGCCATGGCGGCCCGCGTTTGCTGGTTGCTCCTGAGCGCCAAAGCCGCCCAGACAACCGCCACCGCACGATCAATCACATTCTTGGTGTCGTTACAATAAGAATTTTGGATGGAGCAGCCGGGAGGTGCCCTGCCCTGGTATGGCACGCGCACGTCGTTCCCTTTGGCCCCTGTGGCATACGTTGGACCAGGGCAGAAGCGCGAGCAGCCAGGCACCTTGCGCAACAGCGCATCCTAACCATCATTTGCCATCTGCAGAGCTCTACACACACGCCTAGCACGATGTCATTTGCTCACAAGCCCAAACCCTGGCCGCCCAACTGGACGACACCTTCAGGCAGTGTCTTTTTTGCCGGCCCTCCGCCCCCTACGTGAAGCAGGAAACCCCATCCAGCCGCAAGCTAGCGGTCTGACGCGACACAATCCCGTGTTTCCGCCCGCCTCCTACCCAACAGCATGCAGGCTCACTCGCGCACACACGCACACGTCAGGCAAGTGGCACCTGAACCCGCGCTGGAAACACACACCGTATTGCAGCACACACACCGCTCCATGCGTTCATGACCAACACGCACTGCATACAATCACCGACGCGCTCGGGCTGATTGCACACGCTCGCGATCGACAAGCAGCAACACAAAACAACGGGTTTGCACATCTGCGCTGGAGCCGTGGGGTGTTGGCAACAGCGGCGCGGGCCAGCCTGTGGGGCACCCCGTTCCCTGAAAGACCCAACCACCCACTAATGCCGCTAGCCGGAAACGCAATAAGCACTTCAATCAGCCACCTGAGACCTTTCCAGGCTGGGCAACGCGTCTAAACAAAACAAGGCATCACTGTGAAACACGGCACTACCGCCTGTGCGCCATCTGTTTGATTATCTTCTTTATTACTGCTCGCTCCACTAATCGGCAGCCTGCAGCGCCCAAGCAAGCCTGCCGAGACAGAGCGCCGGTGCAGCGGCGCTGATGCCCGCTACCCCTGCTTTAATTCATGCAACAAACATGCCTACCGCACCGACGGTCTGTTTGTACAAACTTCGTCCCCCCCAAAAACCATTTCTCCATTTCTCCGTGTCGCATGCGCGACGGCCACTAGCGCAAACGCTGCAGCCCATCACCACCACGGCCCCCTGTGCCCCACCTGCCCCCGCCAGTGCGAGCGAGACCGCACACGCCCATCAACATGTGCTGTGGCCGCATCCCGGACCACCACACTCGGCCCCCCCCGCTCCACATGCGTGCCGCCCGCCCGCCCGGCCGCCTCACACACGCGCGTGCGCGCGCCCGCCGCTCCTGCCTCAGTCCCACTGCAGCAGCATCACAATGACCGTGACGTTGTCGGCGGTGCCGCGCCGCACCGCCGCCTCCAGCAGCGCATCCGCCGCCGCCCGCGCGTCCTCCTCCTTGTATACGTACCCGGGCGGCGGCAGCTGGTGCGGCCGCGGCCCCGGGTGGCCGGGGTAGGGCCGCTGCGGACTGCTGCCGCTCTGCTGCTGCGCGCCGGGGGAGGCGCCGGTGCCCGTGGTGGTGCTGGCGGGGTTGGAAGCGAATGCGGCCAAGGGCGAGGCCGCGCCGCCGCCGCCGGCGCTCTGCAGGGCACGCACGGCGCGTGCCTGCGGAAGCGGGGGCTTTGGCGGGGTTAGCGGTCCAAGCCAACGGGGTGCGAGTTGGGGACCCCACAGCGTGCACGGATGCAGCTTGCAACGGGGCGTGGAGGCGCCACTAACCCAGTCGCTTAGTTGCTTTGCCCCGACACACCGCCGTGGCCCACGCCGAGACCCCCCACCCTGGCCCCCAACACACAAGGATAACACCTCTCTCCCCCGCGCTCGACTGGTTTTGATTACTGGCAATGGCTGATCTTGATATTGACGACACACCCCTTCCTCTCCCCACCGCCACCACACATGCCCCGCCCTCCCCCCTCGCCCCTTCCCCCTTTCTCCCCCCCTGACCCACCCCCCATCCCCCGCCCCACCGTGAGCGCCGCGTTGGCCACGTCCACCGCCTCCTGGTCGCCCAGCACGTCCCACAGCCCGTCACTGCCCAGCACCACCAGGTTGTCGCCGGGCGCCGGCACCAGGCGCCGCACGTCGGGCTCGCACTCCACGAAGCGGCGCGGCTCCTTGAAGTCCAGGTCGCCCAGGGACCTGCGCGGGCGGGTGCGGGGTGCGGGGGGGGGGGGGGGTTGTAAACACCAGCCCAATCTAAGCCCAAGCGAAACTAGACAAGGGGGGTCCATGCATGATTAATTAAGACGAGAAGATGATGACAGGTTCTTGGGGTAAGGGATTATTGGGGGGTTGCAAAGATGGTACTTAGAAGTGTAGTGGCGTAGACAGCAGGCATGGGGGCGGGTGTGCCGGTGTGTGACAGAGCACAAGCGAAAATGACGAGCAGGCAAGAGCAGGCGGGCGTGTGCGCGTGATATGCCACAGCTCTGTAAGATAGATTCGCCACACGTCAAGCAGCTGATGCAAGCCGCTGATGCATGACGACGGTTTGGGAAGGCGCGGGCGGGTTGTTGTGGGCAGGTTATTGGCGTGGAAATGGCGTGGGAAATCCTTGCAACCCAACCCCAACCCCTGACGAAACGGACTGTTCATGCCCATCGGTGGCCTGCTTTGCATGGCACGCCGCCCCTCCCCCCTCCTCGGCCTCCGCCCCCCTGAATCGCCACATCCACCTCCCTGCCCCGCCCCAATCGGTACCGAAAGCAAGGTGCCAACATATGTAGCCCACCGCCGTTTGGAAACGCGGTACGGGATGCACTGAACGCCACTGGGGGGCGTGTGCGTGCGTGTGTATGCGGGCGCGCGTGTGTGTGCGTGCGCGTATGCGTGCGCGTGTGCGTGTGCGCATGATTGACTACAACTCTCCGCAACCTGCTGGAATTTCCTGCCCCGGTTTCTCCGCCATCTGCCTGCATCCCCAGTCGCTGCCGGCACGCCGCAACCCCACCCCCCCCCCCCCGCCCCGCCCACCTGCTGACCGCCAGGCCCGAGCCCAGCCGCCCCTCCCGCGGCTCCACGATGACGCGCCAGCAGCGCTGGAAGTCCACGCGGCCGCCCGCCGCCTCCACGCGCCGCCGCTCGTGCGGCAGGTTGGGCTTGTGGTCCTCCGTGAGGCGCAGCGCGGCGCCGCGGCGGGACAGCACCGCGCGCGAGTCGCCTACTCAATCAGATGGGCGCCGTGCGAGGGCCGGGCGAGAGGGGGCAGGCGAGAATGTCATGCGGCTGGGAGCGGCCGCGCGATCACGGCCTAGGCGTAGGCGGAAGCTACAAACGGGGCCAGTGGTCTTCTGAGGCTGCCGCCACTCGTCGGCGGAATCCTACCCGCCCCTTCCTCCCTTCTCCTTCCCATGGGCCTGGCCGCCCTAGTTGGAATCAGCGCGTGTTAACAGCCCCACCCCGCCCACCCACTCCCTCCGCTGCCCCCCCCCCGCGCCGCGCTCACCCGCGTGCGCCGCGTACAGCGTGTCCGCCAGCCGCATCACCAGCAGCGCCGTGGCGCCGTCACGTGCGCCGTCGCGCCGCGCCTCCGCCAGGATGTCATCATCTAGCCGCCTGGGGTAAAGGGGGGAGGAATGGGGGGAGAGGAGTAGGGTGGAATGGGGCAGCAAGATTACGAAGTTGTAGGACACGAATTGCCGAAAACAGCGACTACTTTGACGGGGAGCGGGTAGGGGATTCCAGACATATGACTGCGGGTGGTTGGAGGGGTCGGCGGGGCTACGCGGCGTGCCAGCAGTGTGCGTGCCGCCGACGCTCTGCACGCGACGGCACCACGCGCAGAGACACCGCAACAAGCAGCATGAGGGCAAAGGCGCCAGGTAGCGACACTGGCCAGCGCCAGCTGTCCACCTAAACCCCTCACCCGAGCCACGTGCCAGTGCCAGGTCACTTGCTCATTCGCATGCAGGCGCGCAAACACCCACGCCCGCCCGCCCGCTCGCTCGCCCGCCCGCCCTCACCTGAACACGCGGCGCAGCGCCCCCGCCACCGCCTCCTCCTCGGCAGCCATGGCCGCCGGCGGCCCCAGCTCGCCTGTGCCGGTGCGCGGTGTTTGTGCGTGTGTGTAAGTGTGCGCGGTCGGATGGGGCGTGCGGCGTGCGGGGGCACAAAGCAGGGCACGGCCTGAAGCCACATGCTCCCCACCCAAACTGCGCCCACATCCATCCCTTCGTCTCCTTCCGCAACGACACCGCTCCTTCATTACGCGGCAGTGTGAGGCAGCTTGTGCATACGTGACCGTACGGCAGCGTGCGGCAGCGTACGGCTGGTAACCCCAACCCTCGTCCCTACCCGCACCTGTGTGGCTGCGCAGCGCCGCGTCCGCCGCCAGCAGCATGTGCAGCCGCGAGGCCGCCGTGTCCGCCGCGCGCGTGCCGTTGTGGCCGTCATAGATGGCGGCCAGGCAGCGCGGCACGCCGTCGGCCGGCAGCGGCGCGCCGCTGGCCGCCAGCGGCCGCAGCGACTGCACCACTGCGTGCCGGTCCTCCATGTAGGGGCGCAGGCAGCGAGCCTGGAGCGGGTTGGAGGTTTGGAAAGATTGCCGGCAAGGAGTTGAAGACAGGGCAACCGAGGGTGCAGTGGTGGCGGATTGGAGCGGGTGCGCGGGTGCAAGAGCTAGCGCGCGGGCTAGGTGAGTGAAACGGATGTAAGCGCGTCACTGCAATGCGCCACCAGCGCGGCCGCCCAACCCTGGCATGTCAGTTCATGCCATTGATGGGTGGAAGAAACACTGCCTACGATACCCACCAGCGTGCCGCCGCCCCCCAAGCCCGCCACTCCACCCCGCCAACCAACCCCGCCCCGGCCTCTCCCCATCTCCCCAGGCTCTCACCGTCGACACGCCGAACAGCACGCGCCCCAGCGTGCGCCCGCCACCACCAGCCGGCGGCGACCGCGGCGGGCTGCCGCCGGCGACGCCCGCCAGCAGCCCGCCTCCGGCGCGGTGCCCGCCAAGCACCAGCGGCGAGCCGTCCACGGCCGTCGCCTCCGTCGCCATGCCCGCGACAGCGGCCGCAGCCGTGCCACCGCCCACGACGCTGCTGTGGTGGTACGGGCCAACGGAGCCCGGCAGGGGCGGCGGCTGCGCGGCCGGGCCGCTGCCAAAGCCGGAGAACTGCGCCGCCAGGCCGCCGGCAGCGCCGCCCGCGCCGCCTCCCCCGCCCGCGGTGGTGGTGATGGTGCGCGTCGGGATGAGCATCTGCCCGCCGCCCATGCCACCGCCGGGCGCGGCGGTGCTGAGGCTGCTGAGGTTGAGGTTGCCGCCGCCGTAGCCCATGCCCCCGCCGCCGTTGCTGCGGCGGCGACCCCCGGCGGCGCCAGTACCGCCGCTGCCACCGTCGCCCAGCCCGCCGTCCTCGTCCAGCTCGTCTGAGAAGCTGACGAGAAGCCGGCCGTGGCCCGGCGCCGCCGCATGCGCCCCCGCGCCACTCGCGGCGCTGCCCGGCACCCGTCGGCTGGCAGCGCCGGCCTCTGCTGGCCCTGCTGCTGCGGGCGCTGCGCCGGCCGCGGCGCAGCCGTTCGGCCCCGCCTCCGCATGCGGCCGCTTCGGCGCGCGCTCCCGCTCCCGGTCTAGCTCCCTCTCCCGGCCCCGGTCCCCCTCCCGGCTCCGCTCCCCCTCGTGGTCCCGGTCCTTGTCGTGGCTCCGTTCCCGCTCCCGCTCATGGTCCCGCTCGCGGCCCAGGCTCCCGCTGCGGCTGCGGCTGCGGCTGCCGCGGCGGTCGGGTTGGTCGCGTTTGTGGCCGCGCCGCTCTGACCCCTCGCCGCCGCCCTCCGCTACGTGCTCGTGATCGCCATGCCGCGTCGACACCCGCTCCCGGTCCCGCTCCCGGTGCAGGCTGAGCTTGCGGCCTTCCCCGCCGCTGCCGCTGCCGCCCGCCTGCTCTCGCGACAGGGAGCGTGAACGGGAGCGGGAGTGGGTGCGGCTTCCGCCGCCACTGCTGCGGCGCCTGCTGTCATGCAGATCGGGCTGGTCATGCGCTGCGGCTGCTGCGCTGGTGCCGGCAGCTGCGCGAAGCTGTCCCTCCTCATCCCCGTCGCCGTCTGCGCGTGCCCCGTCGAGGCTGCCGAAGGGCTCCGCCGCGGCGCCGGCGCGGTGAATTCCATGTGTGTGGCCGTGGTCAGCTCTGACGCCTGGACGCACGTGCTCTGCCCCAACGTCGTCATCGTGTTCGGGGCGGCGAGGGCTGCGGCTGCTGCTGCGTGCGGGCCGTTCCCGGCGGCGGTCCGCGTGGTCATGGTGGTCAGCGAGGCCCATACCCTCGGCCGCGATAACCTCGCGGCGTTCCGGGTGCTCCTTCAGTCGCTCCGCGCCGACAGCTCCCCGCACCAGGTGTCCTGCCGGACCCGGGCAGCTGCGATGGAGCGCGGGAGTTGGCAAAATGTGTCGCAGCCGTCAAATTCTAGCACGTATTTTTTTCCCCGCTTAAGTGGTGATGTATATGATCTCAATACAAGTGCATCGAATGCAGCACGCGAGGCTGGCTTCGACAGGTGCACTCGGCGACAGGAACTGCTCGCAAGTTCGGAAAGAATCGTGCCCCACGCACCCGAGCGTTTTTGCTGTTACTTCAGCCGTCGCTCCATCAGATGTCATCGACTTGCAGCCTAGAAGCTGGGGAGATGCTGAAACCAGTGGCCAAGACCCCACGCGAGACAGGCCCGGAACCAGGCGTGCTCTAGCAAAGACAGATGGAGACAAAGTAGCCTCTTTGAGCGCTGGGCCCGGCCGGAAGGCGCCGGGCCGTCCTTGGCAAATTGCACTAAAAGCCGTCGCCGAACCGTTAGGGGCCGCTACTACCGGCACCCTTAAGTCAATAGAGGTAAGCAAGAACGAAGAGCTGCAGCTGCACACCGGCACTTCCATGCTGGCCCGAGCTGCGAGGCTGCTCGGATGAGGGGAACTGCGTTCCGGATCAGGTTCGATGCGTGCGTGCGGGTGTCAGGTTTCGGTGCGACGTCAGATGTGCGTGAATATTTCAACTGGCAGCCGGATAACGGTGTCGGTGGGTGGAAAAGGGGCCCGGTCCCTGACGCGGGGACGAGCCAGGCCCAGAAGTGGGAGCGTGCCAGTGGCGTCAACCGCAGCTGCCTGTGACGCGTCACCCCCGCCTGCGCAGGTCATGCTTCCAGCGCTTTCTCGTCAGATCCTTCCCTTCAGTCCTTATTTATCGCTGTCGGAGTATGGCTTCATTGTTGCAGTAATGCGAGCAGGGCAGGAGTACGACTTGTGTGCCCAGGCGGTTGTGTCCCAGCCCTGCATCACCCGCCCCGCCCGCCAGGCCCGGCAGCTCCGGGCCAGCGCCGCACCTGCGTGCCAGCTCCGCCCTGCACGCCACCTGTCCCGCCCCCCCCCCCGCAGCGCCCCGCCCAAAATGCACACCCGTGCTGCTAAAGGCTGATGCACACGCGGCTGCACACGCGGCTTATCCCCCTGTGCTCCTACCTGCTACCCCTGCGACAAACCCTCCTCAATCCCAAACGCCGAGCGCAAGTGCAAATGTCGCGCTCTCCGGTTACAACGGCCCGTGCTGCTGCCCCCTCTGACTGCCTCCAGGTGGACGTCCACGTCCTCGCCTGGTCCGGGTCTTCACGGTCCTGCCGCGCTGCCGTTTTAGCATCTAACACCCGCGGCGGCGGCCGCCGCCATCGCGCCAAGCGGCCGCACCTGCGGTGGCGCGGGCGGGCGGGGGGTTTGTGCCTGGAGTCCACAGGCCCGCCCTGTCCCGCCCCTCCCCGTCGCCGCACGGGTGCCGTACATGCACATGCGCATGCCGTACCGTACCGTACCGGCGCCCGCCGCCCCGCACCTGCAGCAGTGTCCACTCGTCCAGCGCCTGCATGGCCGACGCCAGGCAGGACGCGTTGGCCACCATTCGCATCACCTCCCGCGCCCGCCAGGGCCCGGGCGGCGGCGGTGGTGGCGGTGCGCCGCGCGCGGGCGGCGGCGGCGGCGCGCTGGTGGCGTCCGCGCCCAGCAGCCGCGCGGTGTGGTCAGACAGCGCATCCACAATCATATGCAGCATGCATGTTACCAGCAGCATGTATGATCTCACACCACCGGCGGCACCAGCCATCGCCACCACCACACATCCGTGCTGCCCTTCTCAACAGTGCGGCCCACTCCCGGCAGACGGATTTCAAAGGCCTGCGGATTGCAGCCCCCAGGCTACCTACCACGACTACCACGACCAACTGGTGTCAGTCACTCACTGAGCGCAGTGCCCGTATCATGTAGATGGCTTTGGGCCCCCGGCGTCTACACAGCGTAGGTGACCCCTCCCGCGCCATCTACACCTCGAAAATTTTTCCTAGGGGCACGCCCCCAAAACCCCCAAACCATCTACGCTCCCTGTCTAAAAGACCGCCAAACCCGCCCAAACCGTCTACGCTCCGTAGATGCCGAAACCCAAACCCAAAAATTTTTCTCCGCCTTCGGCGGATTTTGGGCAAATTTCTACAGCGTAGATGGAAGATACGAGCACTGACTGAGCGGGCGCAGTGTTGACTTCAAATCGTGCAGTCTGCCTGCCGCCCCGGTCAGCTCACACTTGTCGTGTCGCCATCACTCTAGCATGTCTCACTGGCCTGCGTTTGCCTTTCCACCCATTCCTTCGCACATGTAAGCCGTAAACCCATGCATCAATGCGTGCACCATGCGTGCCCTATAGCGCGTCAGCATTTTCAGTTTTGCTCTCACGTCCACCGGCTGCTGCCGCCACTACCACAACGCCTGCGCTGGTCCCCTGCCGCTACTGGTCCTGTGCGCCATCCAGCAGCTCGGCGGGAACCATGCACCCACCAGCCCAAGCTAAAACACAGAGCTGCGCACGCCCGCCGGCACCCCTGCAGGCGCGCAGCACGGCCAAGATGCTGAGCGCGCTGGAGAAGATCCAGACTCGCGCCGCCGGTATCACGCGCGCCGGGTTTAACATGATGCCGGAGGAGATGGTGGCTTTACTAAAGGACATGATGAGTGCACGCGGCGCCGCCATCCGCCGCATGGCGCGCACGCAGTCCTTCTCGACAGCATATGTTGATGGCAGGCGGATGGCGGCGCTGCGTGTACTCATCGCGTCCATGATCGACACCACCACCTTCCCCCGCATCATGTCGAACCCCGCGCGCGTGATGCCGGCCGCGCGGGTCTGGATCTTGTCCAGCGCGCCCAGCTTCTTGGGCGTGGCGCGCGCCTTCACGGGTGTGCCAGCGGGCGTGCCGGCGGGCGTGCCAGGGGGCGTGCCAGCGGCGGGCGTCGAGGCGGCGGAGCAGGCCTCCAGGTGCAGCTCGCTCAGGGCCGCACAGATCTTGGACAGCTGGGGGTAAGAACAGGAGGGCCGCGAAGGGCGTGGGCAAAGGGAGAGGGAATGGGAGCGAGGGAGGGGGTCAGCAGAGAGCATATATGCATATGCGGCCGCGTGCATCCTGCGCCCTGCTAGCCCCTGCGCCCTGCGCGCCAGGGCTCGTATCTTGTTTTGGGGGGTATGCTTGGGGCCAGACTTCCGGTCCCTTACGCTGGACTTTCATGTTTGAGTCAAGCTTTAAAAATGTTTTCTGGGGGGCAAGCCCCCCAGACCCCCCCAAAACAATGCTAGATTCTGAACTTTACGGGTCCAAGGGAAAGCTCAGAAATCCGCCAAAACGGGCCTGTAAAGTGCGCGCCCGCCCTGCTCCCTGCGCGCCCTGCGCCCTGCACGCACACAGAGACCCCATTGCAATCCCTGCCACGTTCGCGGCTCTCCTCACCTCAATCAAGCCGTGCAATTGTTCAATTTGCCCGCTGCCGAGGTGCAGCTCAAGGTGCTGTAGGACCGTGCAGGACCGTACGTGCACCTTGAGCTGCACCTCGGCAGCTGAGTATCCTTTGGAGACCTCGGTTACTCTTGCACCGCACATCGCTACCTCATGCCATCACCCTAGCGTGTCTCATACTTGCGTGTCTTACTATCCTCCCATTCCTTCGCACATGTTTGCCGTAAACCCCATGCATCAATCACTATCAAGCAATCACCATGCGTGCCCTATAGCACGTCAGCGCTTTCCAGATTCGACAACTGGTATTGTGCGCCATCCAGCAAGTCGGCAGGACCCAGGCGCACACCAGCCCAAGCTAAAACACAGAGCTGCGCCCGCCCGCCGGCACACCCGTGAAGGCACGCCATCGACAGCATATGTTGATGGCAGGCGGATGGCGGCGCTGCGTGTACTCATCGCGTCCATGATCGACGCCACCAACTTCCCCCGCATCATGTCGAACCCGGCGCGTGTGACGCCGGCCGCACGGATGTGAACCTTCTCCAGCGCGCTCAGCATCTTGGGCATGGCGCGCGCCTTCACAGGGGCGTGCCGGCGGGTGGGCGTGCCAGCGGGCGTCGAGGCGGCGGAGCAGGCCTCCATCCAGGCGCTTGTGCCGCTCGATCAGGGCCGCGCAGATCTTGGACAG
Organism: Chlamydomonas incerta; assembly: GCA_016834605.1. Taxonomy (NCBI): domain Eukaryota; kingdom Viridiplantae; phylum Chlorophyta; class Chlorophyceae; order Chlamydomonadales; family Chlamydomonadaceae; genus Chlamydomonas; species Chlamydomonas incerta. Next base: position 825,007 of record JAEHOC010000040.1, read on the forward strand.
CTGGGGGTAAGAACAGGAGGGCAAATGAAGACGGAATAGGAGCGAGGGGGGGGGGGGGAAGTCAGCAGAAAGCACGTATGCATGTGCAGCCGCGTGCACCCTGCGCGCGCCTACTGTGCCCTGCTAGCCCCTGCTCCCAACATCTCATCTCTGCTCAGAACGACACGGTCACACGACACGGCCGCCCTGCTGAACATTGCTGATGCCCAGCCTGTCGAAATAGTTAGTTTCCCGCTGCCGAGGTGCAGCTCAAGGTACTGCAGGACCACAGCCTGCCCAGAGCGGAGATCATTGCCGCACTCGAGGGCCTCATCGAGTTCTTCAAGCTCTGCATGAAGTGGGAGCCCGACCTCGAGCGCGGCATGCGCGACCTGGAGGACCTGCACGAGGAGATCACCGCTGCGCTGGATGACATGGACGAGGCGGAGACCGCGTTTGACCGGCGCGGCATGCCCATCGAGCCGGGAGCATGGGCAGATGCTGCGCGGGTCAAACGCTTCCTACGCCTCGTCAATCTCATCCAGCGCTGCGGAGATCTCCGCGCGCAGCGCCTCAAGGTCGCGCATGCTACGCTCAATGTCGGGCTCCCATTTCACTCAGAGCTTGAAGAATGTGATGAGCTCCTTCAGCGCGGCAATGATCGCCGCGCGGGGCAGGCTGTGGTCCTGCAGCCCCGTGAGCTGCACCTTATACCAGAACGCGCTTGCCGTCGGCCATTGAGCAAAGCGGAGCGTCTGCAAACCTGCTTCTGCGCTGCCGGGATGGTGACGGCCTGAGGCTCAGACATCCTATTGTTGTGCCGAACGGACTGGATATGCATTAAAAAAGGGTCAAGATGTAGGGCTGATGCTGGGCTAAGGGCGGCCCAATTATTTCGGCGGCAATTGGTTGCACGGCAGTCGCGCTTTAACGATTTCTGGCCCTCGGCGAGCCTACCGCGCGTTGCTTGTGACGTTTCGGTATCTGCAGACCTCAATGCATGTGTGTACGCAGCGACAGCACCAGCCTGAATGAGCACCCACAGCCGTTCAAGCGGGAGCCTCTCGCGCACGCCCAGGACCATTGCATTATTATCTACGTGCGTAGAATATGTCGATATACTGGGACCGGCACACTGGTTCAACTCGGGGCCGAAGTTGACGTGCGAATTGTCGCGTTCGCCGCGACCGGTACTAGCTGTATGCTATTGCCTGCGCCAGCTGCGCCCATGTCGCGGCAAAGGAGGAGAAGGCAGACCCAGAGTTGAAATCCCCGGGCACCGCACGCAACTTAGCCACCAGCTCAGCCACTCGGGGATCCTCGAGGATGAAACATGCAGAAACATGCAGGGCGCAACTGCGCAAGCAATCGAATCCTCGACCGTGACAGATGGACTTCCCATTCCGAGGAGAACCGACAGGGGATGGGGGGGGGAGGGAACAAAGTGCCAGACCCCATGGCGCGAAATCCCCCCGGGATCCTTCTTGAGGGGACGACCGAACACCACCGGATAAAACCGTGTCGTTCAGGGGTGAAGACCCCTCCATTCAACACTACAGTGGAAACTTCACCACCCACAGGATTGTATCCATCGAAATCCTCCCGGCCCAGCCCACCTCTCAAAAGGGCCCCGTTCTACTCTCTGCCAATGCCAATTGACACCCTTGTTAAACATAAATTCATGCGCACCATGCGCACCAGCATTGTGAAAATGTAAACGTGGCCTCTGCAAACCACATGCAATCTTGCATGCAATGCGCATCCCTGCACTTTTGAAGCATTAACTACGACCGCCAACGCTTGCATGGCTGGCGCAAGTGGCGTGGCGCGCGCCGCCCAGCGCCGCCCGCGCCTCCCATCCTGCCGCGTGCGTGTGGGGTTCCTCACGATTGCGTGCAGCACATCGAAACGCGACGAGCTCTCATCACTTAATTGGAGAGGGTGACGGGGGGCGGCGGCGAGGACCGACACTGGAGCTTGCCGTTCTGGTTGTCCGCGAGCTTGGAGGCGCAGCTAGTCAGCGGCAGGCTGCTGGAGCGGCTGTAGCCGCTGCCATCCCGGCAGTTGCAGGATAGCGTGCAGGGGGCCGTAGGAGCCGAGGTGGACACGGTGCATGAGCTGCAGCTGCCGGCATAGCTGCCACCCACAGAGCTGGGCTGGCCGGACCAGGGGCAGACTGCGGGGTCATGGAGGCGCGGGAGACGAAACGCAGCAGGTGAGGTCATGGGCAGGGCAAGCGGGCGGGGACATCAGCAGCAACAGCAGGGGGGACATTGGCGTGCGACTCACACAGATCAGACGAGGCCCAGCCCACGGCGCCCGCGCCGTTGACCACCGCTGCCACGCCGTCGTCTTGCACCACCAGGCGGAACGGGCCGTTGGTCTCCCCGAGCGCCGTCGCGTCAGAGAACCCAAAGTCCGCGCTGGTGCGCAGCACGGTCCCGGCCGCGCTGGCGCCGCCCGGCGGCCGCACCAGCGCCCAGCTGCCATTGGAGCGCAACACCAGCGCCGTGTTTGTGGCCTCAGGGAAATTGAAATACCCGGTACCCCACCGCGCTGTGAGGGTGCCAGAGGGGGGCGATGCCTGCTCGTAGAGGACCAATTGGCCGTCGGTCTGCATGCGAGCGGAGGCGGGGGCGGGGAGGGGGCACGATTGAACGGCGGAAGGATCCTAATCGCGCCGGGACTCGGAGGCGTCATGGGGCGGGTGGCACAGGTTGCCAACAAAGGGCTGATGGCGCCGTAAACGTGAGACGCCCAGCCAGCTGCAGGACATGCCGTGCCTCGACACAAGCACCGAACAACATGGAACAAAGTGAATAAAGCAGGCTCATCAACGCCACCAGCCCGCCCAACTCAACAACTAGGTCCCTCCCTTTCTCGCCCAGCCCCGCGCACCTGCAGCTTCAGCTGGTAGCGGCCGCTGGGAGACACAACCAAGCTGCAGCTGTTGGCACCCGTGTGCAGCGCGCAGCGGTCGGCGGGCGCGGGCGCGCCGGCGGGGCAGGCGGCGGCGGCCTGGGCCTGGGAGGTGATGGCGCAGGTGGCGCCCGGAGCGATGCGGAGTGCGTCTTGGGCTGCGCGGACACACAGCATCGGGTGGGAGGGCACACGGACGCAGGAGAGGGGGTATCAACTCGTGGACGGGGTCCCAGACATGTTGAGTTAGGCGAAGGCTGTGGGGAGAGGGGTTTGATGAGGCAGGCATGACAGGCGCAAGGGACGTGCAAAGCGTGTTTCGACGAAGGGCAAGCATGCGAGGGATTGCATGGCCGTCGCGTACTCGTGGCCTGAGGGCAGCGGTACTGCACTCACTCAGGAACAAGGGAGGCGAGGGCGGCGAGGCAGGTGCAGGCCGCGCCGGGGGCGGGGCTGGGGGCGGCGATGGCGTCGGCGGCGGCGCCGGTGGAGGCGATGGCGCCGGCGGCGGCGAAGGCGCCGGTGGATTGGGCGTCGGCGGCTGAGGAGGCGGAGCCCCGGGGGGCATCGGCGAGGGCGGCGTCGGCCATTGGGGCGGCAGCGGTGGTGAGGGAGGCAGCGGCGGTGGCGACCCAGCTGCGCAGGGGCAGACGTGGCATAGAGTGACGATGTGGCAGCGGCCGTATAAGCATGGGAACAACGGCGGCGGCACTGCCGCAGGGCACAGATGCGCGACGTGCGTAGGATGTCAGTTGTCACAATGCACGCACGCACGCACGCACAATGCATGCATGCATGGCGCCACGCGCTCCCGCCGCCTGCATCCCTTACAGGAACCAAGGAACCCTCGGCCGGTTCCTCGCCAAAGAAGCGGCCACAGCACCTATCCCCGCGAACGTCCACCACGCACGGCACCCGCCAGCAGCACATGCATGCTACAGCCGCGACACCCGCCCGCCAGCAGCGCACCTGTGCATCGCACGCCCGCGTCCATGCCGTGGTTGCATGTGTCGGAGAGGCCAGTGGGGTTGGTGAAGCTGGCCAGGGCGCGGCACTCGTTCAGCCGGTTGTGGTAGGACGCGTCGCACGTGAGGAACGACTGCGAGCATTGGCGGCGGGAGGCATCGATCGATGGAGTCGCGTCTGTGATCTGCTCAGGGAGGCATGGATGGTTTTTGCGACTTGGATGGGTATCGCCAGGTATCTCACACGGCAAATTGCGCAGCGAGGTGATTGGCAGGCACAGGGGCGGGGGCTGAGGTTGCGTCATGAGTGTCGGCCACGGGCTTCCGGGCGCACACTCTGCTGCTTGATTGCCTGCTGGCACAGCAACCACCGTAGCACGGCCGCGGAAGCCTTGTTTCACACCCTCCGGCCCCGCCACCCCACCCGCCCACACCTCGCCCCTACCATCCATATTGGCCCGCTGCCGCCGCCGTGCGTGTAGGCGGTGCCTCCAGTGAGGCCGAGCTGCCGGCACGCCACCCGCGCGTCCTCGTCCTCCCAGCCGCGGTTGCTGCACATGTGCACGAGACACACGCGCACACACAGCGGGCAGGCATTACGGACACGGCAGCAGGGTCCAAGCAAGGATCCAGTGATTCACGTACCGCATAGCGGTTGCGCTAGCGAGGCGGCGATTGAGCTAGACACCCTATCACCTGACATCAATCATCGCGTTCTTCGGCATCTATCGACTTACCAGATGGTGCCCCACACACCGTTGTTGTTCATCTCAATCCGGCCGGACAGCTCGTCCTCTGGTCCATCAACCAGCCGTATGTCGTACTGGTTGGCGGGCGGCCGCGGCGGGCGTGGGGGTTTGGGAGGCAGGGGAGGCTGTGGGCTCGGCGGCTTCGGTGATGGCGGCGATGGCGGCGGAGGACGGGGCGGCTGGGGCGGGGGCGAAGGTGCGGGAGAGGGCGGAGCTGGGGAGGGGGTGTGTGGCGGCGAGGGCGGAGGTCTTGGAGGCCGAGGCGGTGAAAGGGCTGCGGGGGTGGCAGTGGGGCAAGCCAGAGGACACAGGCCGGTGTCGTGCGTGTGTTGTCAGTGAGGTGCCCGATCGATTGCTTGGCTCGCTCATCAACATGCAGGCCGCCGCAACCTAACACACGCAGCCTCCGCAACATCTCCCGCACTCACTGAGGTCCCTGACGCAGACGATGGGTGCCACAGCATCGCACGAGGCGTTGCGATACAGGACGCCGCCGCACTCGGCCACGTCAATCGCTCCCGCGGGGCAGCCTACAGTCGTCAGCATGTCCACCCCGGCCTGCGCCGTCTGCTGGAAGGTGATGCCCGGCCCTGGCGCCACCGCGCGGCCAGTGGCGAAGCCCAGCTGCCTGCAGGCCAGGTCGGCTGCCTCGGCGCCGCCGCCGTCCGCCCAGCGGTTCTGGCCTGGCGCCAGGCAGACGGGCAGCAGCGGCTGCAGCCCTCGCGCACCGGTGGTGCTGGTGGTGGTGCTGGTGGTGCTGGTGGTGCTGGTGGTGCTGGTGCTGGTGGTGTTGGTGCTGTTGGCCGCTGCGATGGCCCACAGGTAGCCGACGGTGTAGGGGGTCGTGAGATTTGACCAGGCGGAGCCGTTGAAGGAGCGGACCTGGAACCGCGACACCAGGCCCCTCAGGGGCTGCGGGAGACCTGTGGGCGGGCGGGTGGCCGGCATCGGGGCGGTGCGTGTAGCATGGCGCGCACATGGCGCCAGCTCGTGTCCGTTGGCGCTAGCCAAGCACGCGCGGAGCATCGCAGGCGGTGCTGTAGTTCCCCACACATCAGTTAGGTGCGGAGTTTGGGAAGCAGATACGTATGGTGTGGGTGGGGGGCTTACCCGCAAGGGGCGGTGGTGACGGAGCTGGCGGCGGTGCGGGTGGGCGTGGCGGCACCGCGGGCTGGGTGGGAGATGCCGGCGGGGAGGGCGGCAGCGCCGCCAAGTCCATGCCGGCCGCTGGTGGGCACAGACACAGCAGCGAAGGGGCGATTGAACAAACACATTTTCAGCTGCGTGGGTTCCGAGTTCCCCGGGGGCCCCGGGCCGCTCACCTGTGGTGCGCCTCACGTAGACAGTGTTGTTTATGTCGCGGGTGCTCCACGGGCTGCGGAACACTTCGTCATCGCGGCACTGGATGTCATCGTCTCGTGCTGCCGTGTAGAACATGACGCGACCATTGCCCTGCGCGAGGTAGGGAGGTCGGGCAATGGGCGAGGCGGTACGTACGAGCGCTGAGGCGCTGCCAATTCGGCTTTATTCGCCGCGTTCCCCTTCCCCGCCCACTTTCATGCGCCGTCACCTCCCCCACATGCATGTAACCCCCCTCCACACACACACACACACACACACACACACACACACACACACACACACACACACACACACACACACACACACACACACACACACACACACACACACACACACGCAGGGCTGCTTCATCAAGATGCTGGCCACGGATGTGCCGTATATGCTGGCGGTGCTGACCGGGCAGTACACGTGCCGCATCGTTCCCAGGGACGCCCAGGCCAAGGTCAGGCGCGACCGGGCACTATCTACTTGCGGGTGCCGCGCGATACACACCGCCCGGTGTGAGACATGGGAGTGGTGGTGCAGGATGGGGTGTGAGCTGGCCGCGTGTGAGGTACCCTACGTAGACCACCCTACTGGTACCGTAGGCATGAAGTTGCGGCGGCTGGTCCTCGCATCCCCAACACGCGCACCACCCCACCTGACCCCACATTCTTCCCGCCCATTCACCTATATCGATCAACTGCCTCATCGCCTGGGGTGCAGACGTGGTACGGCTTCGACCTGTCCTACCAGCGCGGGTCCACCGCCACCGTGCCGTCCAAGGCGGCGTCCCTGTCGCTCACCGCCGATGACCTGTTCAAGGTGCGTGTGCGTGTGTGCGCGTCGACGTGTGTGTGTGTGTGTGTGTGTGTCGGTCCGGGCGTCGCCAACGAATGGCGACGGTGTCCAGAGGCATAATTGCGTGTGGGTAGCGACGAACCTCCAGGCCAACTACCCGCGCACCAGCCAGCAGCCCCCTGCGCTCCCACCTGAACGCTCGACCGTCGCGATCCGCACCCCAGCTACACGCGCCTCTGCGTACATACGCACGCAGACGCTGGAGGCGCAGCTGGTGATGGGCGTGCTGGCTGCGGCCGACACACGCGACACGGAGAAGCAGGTGCCGCGCGACAAGGGGCTGGTGCCCAACCACGCCTACAGCGTTCTGGAGGCCCGGTGCGTGTGTGTGTGCGTGTGCGTGTGCGGTGCAATCGATCGGTGCAGTGCGTGATCGCCCCGATGCTGCCTGCTAGCTGCTGGTGCCCTGTGTGTTGGGCTTGCAGCACCTAGCCATCAGGCGTGTCCGCACGCAAGCTGCTGTGCCGCCACAGCCGCTCCCATCCGTCCCCAGCATTTTTCACCTGCCGCAAGTGCTGCAAGCCCTTGTCCTTGCCCTGCACTTCCCGCTTCGCGAATCCACCCTCACGCCATGGCCCACCCTCACGCCGCCATGGCCCACCCTCACGCCGCCATGGCTTACTCACCCTCACGCCTCCATGGCTTACTCACCCTCGCGCCGCCATGGCTTACTCACCCTCGCGCCGCCATGGCCCACCCTCACGCCTCCATGGCTTACTCACACTCGCGCCGCCATGGCTTTCTCGCCCTCACGCCGCCATGGCTTACTCACCCTCGCGCCGCCATGGCCCACCCGCTACAGGACCGTGAACCTGGACGGCCGCACCGAGCGGCTGATCAAGGTGAGAAGGGCCAGCAGATCGGCGTAGAGGGCGTACGATGCTCCTTGAGGCGGCTAGCGCCTGGGTGGGACGCAGCCAGAAAGGGTTTTGCATGCGCCACGGGGTACGTGTGACCACCTCTTGGCTTGCGATCTTCGCGCTAACTATTGCCAGCACGCACCCGCATCACCACCACGGACTGACCGCGTTTCTGCATGCTGTGTTGCGCCCTGTTGCACACACAGCTGCGTGACCCCCTGCGCGGCTGCGAGTGGACGGGCGACTGGTCTGACAACAGCCCGCTGTGGCAGCAGCACTTGAAGGTGCGTGGGTGCGGCTTGGTCGAGTTAGATGGATGAGCGCACAGACTCGGGCATCATTGCAGCTGCTTGCGGAGATGGTGTGCGCGGGGCGCGCGGAAGGCGGTCTGTGGTGCTCAGTTTGCACTGGGTCGGGAGAGGCTCAACACGTATGACGTACTGGGAAACTCAAGGAAATTACCGTATCGCACATGCACCAAATGCTGCACGCAGGTGGCGGCAGAGCTGCGCTACGGCTCGGGCGTGCTGCCGTCCTCCTCGGACGCGGACGGCACGTTCTGGATGCCCTGGGCAGCCTTCCTCACCTACTTTGACGGCGTCACGCTGTGCGGCAACTCGCTGCGCGGCAACGCCCAGCCCTGGGCGGTGGACCCCACGGCGGTGGCCAAGGCGGCGCAGCGGCTGGCGGTCGCGCGGAGGTCGCAGGAGGAGCTGATTGTCAAGGTGGGTGCGTGTGGCGCGTGCGTGTGGCGCGTGTGGCGCGTGTGGCGCGTGCGGCGCGTATGGGGTGCGACTGGGGTTGTGGGAACGGGGCGTGGGAACGGCGGGGCGTGGGAACGGGGCGTGGGAATTGCCGTACGTACACGTGGCGCCGATCATACGTATGCATGCGCCCCATGGTAGCTGTTGGGTGGGGCAACTATGTTGCTTGCTTACGGTACCTGCAGCTGCGTTCATGTGTGCTACTGCCGCTACCGCACCGCTTATACCGCCGGTGTCTGCTGACTCCCAGCCTCTCGTGTACCTGCCTTGACCGTGTTTTCCCCGCACCACAGGAGATGCTGGAGCAGGAGCGCGCGCCCTTCATGCGCCGGCTGGAGGAGGACCGCCGGGCGCGGCGCAAGGCGGAGGAGGTGCGGAACAGGCAGCACGAAGGGCACATGGGCGTAATCAGCGGTACAGGTGTTCCCACTGGGTCGCACCAGCATGGGGACCGACAGCAAGCTGCACGGCAGCTAATTAGGGCGCGGCGCCTGATGCCAGCTTCCATGCATCACGTTATGTCTTCTAATCAGATGCTTTCTCACTTATTAGTGCCAACTAATGCGCTTGGGGGCCATCACCACGCAGGCGCAAGAGCGGAAGCGGCGCCAGGAGGAGGCGGCGGGTGCGGCGAAGAATCAGGAACAGGAGCGGAAGAGGGCCGAGCAGGAGCGGCGGCAGGCGGAGGAGAGGGAATGGCAGCGCCATCAGCAGGAGCTGGAGCAGTGGCAGAGGGATGCGGAGGAGCTGCAGCAGTGGCTACTGGAGGAGGAGGAGAAAGCGAGGCGCGCTGCGGACGAGACTGCGCGGCGGCGCCGCGAGGTGAGGAGAAGGCTGTACGGTTGGGGTTGCAATGTGTGCACGTGTAGGTCCAAAGTCGCGAACAGCAGTTGGGATAATGGGTGGTAATCACCGTATGTTTTGTGAGGACGGCGCCTTACTTGTTATGCCGTGCACTGCGTGCCGCTGCTGCGCCTGCCCCATCCGTGCTGCCATGCGCCCGCCCCTCGCTCGCTCGCAGCAGTCCGAGTCGCCCGCTCGCGGCCGCTCCGCGGCGCCCCTGGACTCCAAGATCCTCAAGCTGCTCGGTGACACCCTCGTTGACCGGAACGAGAGGGCCGTCGCGACGCAGGGTCTGTTCGGTAAGAGCCGGACTAATAGTAAGCGGCGTAGCGCTGGCCCATGCGACCCATGCACGCGCGCTATGACGCATGGTCAATCATAGAGCAAGCCTCACCAGACCCCGGCCAACCAAGGCTCGGCACAGCACTCAGGCTCTTATACGCAGTCAGCAGGATCCTTGCATACCCACGCCCACAGCAGCCCCACAAATGCCCGCCCGCCTCCACGCCTCCTCCCTCCGGAACGCTGACACGCACCGCCGCCCCCACTACCCCCACCGCCTCACACACACACACACACACCCGCCCACGCGCCCAGGCCGCAACAAGGTGCTCGGCCTCTTCTTCGCCACCTCCAACTCGCCGCGCGCGGCGCAGCTGCGCAAGTTCTACGAGGCCTTCAAGCGCAAGCACCCGCGCGCCGCCGACTTTGAGATCGTGTACATTGGGTACGACCCCAACCCGGACATGGCCGCGCAGGCGCTGTACGACATGCCCTGGCTCGCGCTGGGCCTGGGCAAGACCGCCGCGCGCGACCTGCTGGCGAGCCACTGCCGCGCGCAGCTCAACATGCTGGTCATGGTGGACGGCTACACCGGCGCCGTCACCAACCCCAACGCGCTGCTGGAGGTGCTGGGCGACGCGGGCGGCCGCGGCTTCCCCTGGCCGGCAGCGGCGGTGCGTGGGCAACGTGGGCGGGCGGGGGGCTGCAGGGCTGGGCGGGGCTGGGCTGGGCTGGCTGGGCGGCGGTGGCGGCGGCATGAGGCCATAGAGGCCAGGGGCTGACGGTCGGCGGCGGTTGCAGCACTGTTGTCCATGCATGATCTGTGTTGCTGGAAGGTTAGTGCATGGGGACCGGGCAGCTGCAGCCGACGGCGCCGGACGTACACCCGGTTACCTCCCTTCATGTCACGCGGTGCTTGTCCGTTTGTCTTCGATTCAAACAGGTGGACGATGAGGCCGCGGCACGCCAGTGGCACATCTCGAGGGCGGAGGCGAGCCGCGAGCGGTCGATGCGCGGCGACCAGGACTTCCGACCGGTGAGCGGCGGCCGGCGCGACTACAGTACTGCCGTCTGCTTTTCTTGCAGTCACACGGAGCGAGTATTTGACTAAACGCGGGACCTTTGCAACCAGCTATATATGGCGCTGATGCGCAAGCGCCATCTGCGCCATGTGGTGCGCATGACGCAACCACGTCTATTGCCACGTACAGGTCATGCCGGTACTGGTACGGTCGGCGCCGGCACCCATGGCGCCGCCGCCGGAGGCGCCGGCTGCGGTGTCCGGCGGCATCACGGCCCAGGTGTTCAAGCTCCTCGGGCCCAAGCTGGAGACCGGCAGCGGTGGCGTCAAGCCCGTGTCCAAGATCACAGGTAGGCGTGAGCTGCTGCTCGGGCGGCCGCACGAAAGACGCATCCGCTGTGCTGCTGGATGGTACGGAGCGACTGTGCCTCTACCTAGCCATCGACTCCACTTCCGTTCTTACTTGCTCACTTGCCAAATCCCGTGTCGCCTGGCGTGTCGCCTGTGTGCCCACAGGCAAGGGCAGGCTCGTGGGGCTGCTCTTCGCCTCGGGGCACGACGAGCGCTGCCGCGATTTCACCGCTGAGCTGGCAGCCATCTACAACGGCTTCAAGGCCAACCACCCGCGCGGCGCGGACTGGGAGGTGGTCCTAGTCAGCACCGACAACGACGAGTCGGGCTTCCGGCAGCACGTCAAGCGCGTGCCATGGCCGGCGATGGCCTTCGCGCAGCGCGGCGACAAGGAGCGCCTGGTCAAGCTTCTGGGCGTGAAGAAGCGCGGTGGCGGCCCCACCCTGGTCCTGGTCGAGGGCGAGCACGGGCGGGTGGTCAACGCGGACGCCGGCCAGGCCGTGCTGACGGACCGGGGCTGCAAGCGATTCCCCTGGCAGGAGGAGGTGAGTGGGCGGGAATGTTGGGAGTAGGCAGCAGCAGGCGGCGCGTGTGGGCACGGTGTGTGGGTCCAACCCTGCTAGGTGGGTTCGCACTGACGTGGCCTTGCTCGCAGTGCCTATCCGTCCCTGCTAAACCCAGCCCTTCCCTTTATTTTCCGCCGGATCGCGACAGGACGACGACGCCGACAGCGACGGCGGCCGCAGCCCGGTGGCGGCGCCCAGCCGGCGGCCCCCGCTGGCGGCGGTGTCGGTCTCCGCCAGCGGGCCGCTGACGCCGCCACGGGCCGCGAGCGACGAGCGCGCGGAGCGGATGCCCCGCGTGTTCACGGTGCTGGGCGACTGGCTGGTGCGCACCGATGGGACCAAGGTGCCCGTCACCAGCATCACGGGTGCGTGCGTGCGTGCGTGCGTGCTGCGGGCGGTGCGGCGTTGGGCGGGTGGAGGGGTAGGTAGGCAGCGCGGCGCATGCTGACTGCCTGACTAAATAACTAAATGCTGAGTGGGCGCCGCAATGCCGCCTTACCGCATAAAAGAACCTCCCCCTGCACGACATTCCAACGGCAAGCACGGGTGCCCACGCACACACTCTAGCACCCGCACCAAGCCAAGCCGTGCGTGTGCGTAGCGCCGTAGCCCCTAACGCCGGTGGCTGGCGGCTGCCGCCTCAACCGCCCACTGCCCTGCTGCCCGCCGCCGCAGGCGCCGGCAAGGTCGTCGCCATTTACTTCTCCGCGCACTGGTGCCCGCCCTGCGCCACCTTCACGCCCAAGCTGGCGGCCGTGTACAGGCGATTCAAGCAGCACCACCCGCGCCGCGCCGACTGGGAGATCGTGTTCGCCAGCTGCGACCAGGAGGACAAGGCCAGCTGGCAGGAGTACTTTGGATCCATGCCCTGGATTGCGGTGCCGTACAGCAGCGCCAAGCGGGTGGTGGGCAAGCTGACCGACATGTACGACGTCAGCCACATCCCGCGCTTGCTGCTGCTGGACGGCGAGACGGGCGAGGTGATCAAGGACAACGCCGCCGGCCTGGTGCTGCGCGACCGCACCTGCGCCGGCTTCCCGTGGCGGCAGCAGTAGCGGGCACGCACGGCGCGGCAGCAGTAGCGGGCACGCACGGCGGAGCGAGGAGACCGGCAGAGCGAGCAGCACAGCGAGGAGCACAGCGAGGAGCACAGCGAGGAGCACAGCGAGGAGCGTGAGCGGAGCGTGAGCGGAGCGTGAGCGGAGCGTGAGCGGAGCGTGAGCGGAGCGTGAGCGGAGCGTGAGCGGAGCGTGAGCGGAGCGTGAGCGGAGCGTGAGCGGAGCGTGAGCGGAGCGTGAGCGGAGCGTGAGCGGAGCGTGAGCGGAGCGTGAGCGGAGCGTGAGCGGAGCGTGAGCGGAGCGTGAGCGGAGCGTGAGCGGAGCGTGAGCGGAGCGTGAGCGGAGCGTGAGCGGAGCGTGAGCGGAGCGTGAGCGGAGCGTGAGCGGAGCGTGAGCGGAGCGTGAGCGGAGCGTGAGCGGAGCGTGAGGACCGCAGGGAGGAGCGCAGGGAGGAGCGCAGGGAGAGAGAATGAAGAATCTTTTTTGGCAAATGAGGGAGCGGAGGGCAGGGGATCGGAAGGGAGGGGAGCGGAGGGGAGAAACGACGGCATTTGTTTGATGAGTGGAGAGAAACGCAGGTCGGGGAAGGGCTACAGTTGCAACAGGTGCTTTGTGTTTGTTGCGAGCTAGCGGTGATGCAGGCTTCGACTTACTGTGCGAGGCGTTGCCTGCTGTGAGTGCGGTTGGGATAATCCATTCCAGTTCGCAAATGCCAACCCAAGACCCATGTGCGGGTGGGTGGGGTGGGATGGGGGCCGCATATCGCATACATCTACCGAAACGGCAGGGGAGGGAGACGGTGACGGCCATGGTTGCACACATGATTGGGTATTCCTTCACTCATGCTGGAGCGCGCCAGATGCACATTAATCCACTACGGCAGCTGAGAGAGTTGGCCAAAGTCCTGCAAAGGAAAGAGTGAGCGTTCTGGCTTGTAAGCCACGCGTGTGACGGTTACGAGTGGCTATGCCTGTAACCAATGCACTCTATGCATGCATACAGTCGAATGGAGCGAGAACATGGCGTTGGGGAATGGCCGTCTGCGGGGCGTATGAATGCATGAATGAGTGACCGGGGGTGGTTGCTTCAGGAGTCCCCGCAATTGGTGCTCGAGTGCTGCTGTGAATGCCGGGACGGACCTGCAAACGGCCCCTCACCTCGCGGGCTTGCGGGCGAGGGTGGGCGTGATACTGGCGTGCCGGCGGTTGGGGAGCCCCAGGCTGCCGGGGTTTTATTTCGCTGTTGCCCTGGCCCGCTTGTGGGGACTGAGTTGGGAGAACGGCGATCAAGAAGTGCTGTGGCGTGTGGCGGCCGATGCGTGCGTGCTGGGCAACAATCTAACACGTCCATCGCAAAGGGTGTGCCCCCTGACGTGCCCCGACCTGCTGTAAATCACGTGCCAGGTAGGCCACACAGGGATCCTCTCTCCCTGATCTCTCTCGCATTACACACTCGCACGGTTTTATTTACTGGCGCCCGGCTGGCGCCGCCGGTGTGGGATGTGATGACGTGCCTGGCTTCTTTATCAGCCTATGCTGGGCGGCGCCTAGCAGGTGTCCCTGCCCTATTGCAGTTGAGCGAGGCGCTGTCGGCAAAATGACAGACGCCCTGGATGGAAACAAACGCTGCTGGGGACCTTTAGTGGATGCGGCGGTCAGGCTGCGCTATCTAGATGATAGGTAGGAAGCAAGCCTTGCAAGTACTCATGCCTTCATGGCACCACACTCAAACACTCGCACAGTTCACTTACAATTGCTGTACAGCGCTACTGTCTATCACAACCATCAGCATCTCAGATGTCCGCATACCGCGTACCGCGTACGTCACTGTTATTCAAGCCCCTGGGACAACTGCGGGCGTACGCTCATACCAGCCCCTTGGACAACGGTGGGCGTACGTACATTGCATGCATCACCCTTCCCTGGGCACCGGATACCAATTCATTTGACCAAACCATAGCCATGGCGCACGAAAGTTTGAATCAGGTGAGGACCCTCCGCTGGCGGGAATCAGCCACCAAATAGTGCGCCATGTATAACCGCGTTCACGAACTTCACATGGACGATGCGATTGATCATTGATACGATCGTCAATGCGAGGGGAGGCCCCTAATCTATTTGTGCGGTCACTTTTCCCTCACGAGTCACGACACCAGTGCAGCAGTGCTCTCAGCTACTCATATACCTCAAGCATCATGGTCGATGCTCCTACGCCAGTGGCGTGCAAAGGTTCAGCGAATAGAGGACACGTGCCTCTCTTTATTTACGGCACTACCCAACTGCCGCCTTATTACACGATGTTCATGCGGAAGTGGCGGTAGGCCAGGAACAGCGCCCCCGCGGTGAAGAAGCAGCTGCCCGCCACCCAGGTCCACAGCACGGCGGTCAGCACCGAGTCGGGGCCGTCCAGCGGCCCGCGGTTGAACAGCCCCGTGCCGAAGAAGAAGCACCTGACGAGTGATGGCGCGGGGCGGGGGGTGGGGTGGGGTGGGAGGTTGTGAATAACAGCCCAATCGGGAGCGGGGCAGGCCGTGCATGGATGGTAGCGGGGTGGTCGGGGAGGGGTGGGAGCAGCGGCTGTCAGGATAGCAGGTGCATGCAGGATACTTGCGCGGCGGCACGGCCAAGCTTCAACCGCCCCCGGCCCCCACGCACGCGCCTCAACCCAATCCAGACCTACGCCGCCCATCCAGCTGCGCCAGCAGCACCCGCCAGTAGCACAAGCCAGCAGCACCCACCAGGCGCCAATGCACGCGCCCATCTCCACGCCCGCGGCGGTGGAGGCATCGGGGTCGGTGAGCAGGTGGCGGAAGCAGAAGCGGCCGGAGGTGTTGGTGCAGCCGATGCGATACGTCTTGATAGCCTGCAGACACGCAATGCAAGGAAGGGCAGGATGGTTGGGTTGCATACCCGGTGGTTGGAATAGCCATCGCCGCCACCGCCGCAGGTACGCTGCACGCTACCACCGCTGAAGCCCAATGTCAAGTACGGTATCGTCATTCCAGCTGTACACGACTAGTGCTTTGAACTCTCAACTTGCCGTACGACAACGCCCGTAACTAACTGTCCTCGACCCCGGCAAAATCTTGAACCCCATTATTACCCATGCGGTACCTGTGACACGCCGATGACGGCCGAGCCGGCGATGAAACCCCAGATGCCCACAGCGCTCCACCAGGCGAACACGGTTGGGAGGAAACCCTGTGTGTAGAAGGGGGGGGCAGGGCGGGGGTGTGTTGCAGGGGAGGCGCCGGGGCGCCAGCTGGCAGGTACGTGGTACTGAGGCGCGCGTGTTATCTACTCGAGCGATGATTGGAGACAGCGCATTGCAGCGACGTCCCCCCCCAGCCCCTAACCTGCGCGCTCTGGACGTGCTAAACCCCTCTTCCATCGCGCGTGTCTCGCCGCCGCACCGCGTTCCAGGCACGCCGAACCAGCAGCAGCAGCACGCACGCACACGCCCGCAGATCCCAGTGCCGTACAGCCCTCCAGCCCTCACCCCCCCTCTCAGCTCACCGCCGAGCCAATGACGTACAGCGTGCTGCCGGTCATGCTCATGGCGATGTTGGCTCGGAGCACCAGCCCGCTGAAGGTGAAGAACTCCTGCAGCGGGGCACGGGAGGGGCACGGGAGGAGGATGTAAATGGGCGGGGTGCGTGTCGGGGGGGGGGGGGAGCGCACATGAGATACGGTACAGGCAAGGGCGCTAGGTTGTGAATGTCGGGGCCTAGACTCAAGGCATAGCTTGGTCGGGTAACCCCTCAGCGGCCCTGGCCTGCGTGCAGTCTCCGCCCAGGCACGACTCTATCTGCCGTCTCGGCCTCATTGCCTCCTCAAGAAACAGCGATTAGCAGGATTAAAACGCAAGTTATAGCAGACTTTTGGGAGCGTTTGCAGACGTATGTGAGCCTGGGCATCAAGCCAAGGGGGTGGGACGAAATCCCACCAGGCCACCCTTGGATTGAAAGAAGGGAAGACGGGAGTATGTGGATCAATAAGCCGACTTTCATTACAGTTGAAGAGGAAGGAGATTGAGTTTAGAAGATGGTGGCGCTCCCATGGGAGCAAGGCCTACTAGCCCAAGGCGCAGAGTAGGCTGTCGGCGCTGCAGGTGGCGCGCCCCTGAGGTCTAGAGCAGGGCGTCCGTACTAGTACGTGCTCGCTGGCTCGTGAGCTGCGTCAGCAGGTCCCTCCTGTAACCAATGCAATCTCATTGCCGAGCCCCGCACGTGTGGTCCCCGCCCGCGGCCCGCGGCGGCCCCCGTACCTGCACGTCCACCGCCAGGAAGCCCAGCGAGCCGATGATGTACAGCAACGCCGACAGCGTGTCGTAGCCGGGGAAGAACAGGCAGACCGTGCCTGCAGGATTGCAGTGGTTGCAGCGGTTCGTGTGAGTTGCCGGCCGTGGAGTTGCACGCCCGCCTGGGGTGTGTGTCGGCTGCCCGGTCAAGGCAAACCAATGCCACTATTGGTAGCTTGGATTTCCTTAGGATAGGCGCGCGCTGCTGCGCCTTCAGCGTCAGCGAAAGAGCGCCGCGGAATTGATGCCCGGCGGTTAAGACTTTCTCCACGGGCGCACCCGCAATGAAAGTCGATCCACCAACAAAGAACGATAAGGCATGGAAAATGCGCCTGCAGGCGTCGAAAAGGGAGGAGCGCGCATCGTCGCCGATTCTGCAAGTGAAATTTGCGAGCTTCTTTCTTACCAGCTCCGGTAGTCAGGGTGCCAGCCTCGACGAACATCGTGATACTCTCCCAGAAGCGACTCAAGGTGCTCTGGGTTGTTCTCAACGTCGTGTGTGAGCTTCATTTTAAACCAGCGGCGTTTGCTCAAGGCAGGGATGCAACTGTTGATTGTAGAGTTATGCCAGAAGAAATGCCACAATTAAGGTCGCTGCAAATTGTGCGCAAGTCCGGACGCTGACAGGGTCATGTGGCGCGCAGTCCGGCCCCGCGACCTCCCGTGTGTGACGCGGGCGGCACGCATGAGCGGGGTCGAACTGTCAATGCCTGGACGCGCGGAGAATGGGGAGTGGGCATGCGCAATGTCAGTTAGAGCCTATGTGCGAACAGTTTACACGGGGCAGCAAGAGATGTCCGAGGAGCCACACCATCCCACGGCCATGCCCACGGCCATTCCCCTGGGACCCACCGTGGTGGCCTGCACTTTAAGCCATAACCTTACCTCCATACAAGCCTGCCACCACCTGAGCCCCTCGAAGGTTCTGCCAGTGTATCTTGGTCTTGTGATGTGTGCGTGGTGGCAATTGACACGGGGTGTACTGGCCTATCGCGACGCATCGCACGCATCTCAGCTCCGCAGTTGGCGGAATGGAGTTAAGACGCACAGCTTTGCATCATACGCACAGACATCACGGGGCTTCAATCGGGGCACCCAGCAGCGGCAGCCGGGCAGGCGCAGCATTCACACTTCTTCCCGCTTAAACCGCATGTGTCCTGCATGTACTCCAGCGACCGCAAACCACAGTCGGGCTGCATGCTAGTATATTGTGCACTCGTCGCGTCGCCCCGACAATTGACAGCTGCGTTGAGTTCTAAGCGTTTTCGCTAATTCTTTCTGGCAGCAGGCGTTTTGTTATATCTCTTGAACGTTTACACAAGATAAACTACTCATTGACCGGATAGCCAGCACGCATGGGCGGGGGAGCTTCTCGCGCGGTAAGTAAAAAACCTTGCTCAATTCAGAAGCCCGGGCGCCATCGTCCCTGTCACGTACATGCAGAGAGAAGAGGAGTTGCGGAAGGAGCTGGAGGCGTTGCAGCAGGCGCGACGCAAGGAAGCCGAGCTCGCACAGGTTTGTGTCGTCTCTTGTGTCGTGGCCGTAGGGCATCAGGTTTTGCTCAACCCCGGCACCCGCAGAAACAAGCACGGGAGCTCCAAGCACAGCTTGATAGCGCACGTCGTGAGGTGGAGCTATTGCGGGCAGTGCCTGTGGGCGCACGCTCCGGTGCAGCAGCAGGCGGGGATGATGGTGGGGGAATAGCGACCGTGTCGCAGGCCGACGCCCAGCAGCTAAGAAAGCAGCTGGAGGCGGCACAGAGTGAGCTTGAAATCTTGAGGGCACGGGAAGCAATGCTACTGCAACAGGGCAGCAGGGAACCCATTGTTCCTCAGCCGGACGTAGCTGCCGGCAAGAGCGCTGCTCCGACGTCAGCGGTTGGGCCCGCCGCCCCGTCAACAACCCCTGAAGCGCCCCAGGCACCGACCACGGTGAGTGAAGGCGCCGAAACCGACTTGCTGGTTGTATATCCGTATCAGCTTCCAGGGAGTTAGGTACACACAGTCCTGTGTCTATGTAGCGTATGGGCTTGCGTTGCGTGCCGCGACCGCCGAGTCCTCAAACTCGCATAACCCCCGCCAACAGGCGACCACCCAGCCCCAGGCGCCGACCCAGCCCCAGCCCCAGCCCCAGCCCCAGGACCTGCTTCTGCCACGTGTGCCGGAGCCCATGTCACTGTCGCAGCTGCCGGCGGTGATCCGGGACCTGCACGGCGGCATGCCGCCAGAGATCGCGGGGCCGCCCATGCGCCTCATGCGCATCGCGGCCGTGCTGGGCTGGAGCAGCGGCATCATGGTGGGTGGGTTGGTGCACGACTGCGCGTGTGGGAGGTTGCAAACACCAGCCCAAGCTAAACCGGGATCATGTCAGCGCTCACCGTGTCGCGATGGCCCGCGTGTGCCCGTGCCACCACCACCCCTGGTGAAGCGCTTGTACAGCAGCTGACACGCGCGTGTGGATGGTTGCCCCGTGGACATCCCATCCCGCATGAGCACGAGACACGCACACCTCCACACACGTTTCACGTCCCCACATCCCCAACAACCGCGCGCCGACACGCATACAACACAACCATCACGGCTCCCTGCCCTCAGGTGTACGAGGACGTCGACCCCGCCGACTGCGAGGAGCTGCCGTACGCCGACGTCAGCGAGACGCAGTGGGCAGCCACCTGCGTGCTGAGCTGGCGCTGGGGCGCGCCCAAGCCCGGCCAGCGGCAGCCGGGCTTCAGCCCCATGGCGCCCGCCCAGTTCCAGCAGCTGGTGGCGGTGCTGGGCCGCATGGCAGGCGCCGGCTTCCAGTTCGTGTGGATTGACTGGTGAGAGAGATAGAGAGAGAGCAGTGGCATATGTGGCGTGCGTTGACGAGGATACCGGTAGCGGGGCAAGCAGGGCGAGCGGGGCGAGGGCAGCGGCTCTGCGAGGTGCTGTGTGAGGGTGTGAAGTGCTGGGGGGGTTGCGAGCTGGCACATGTGGGGAGATGACGCGTGCACGTACGCACGCGACCACACGCGCCCGCGATGCGTGCCCCCTTCCCTTCCCTTTCCGTCCCCTACCTCGCCCCCAGGTGCTGTGTGCCGCAGTACTCGGCGCCCAGCATGGTGGAGGTGCTGCGGTCCAAGGTGTGTGTGCGCGTGTGTGCATGTGTGTGCGTGTGGGAGAGTGTGCGAAAATCAGGACCTGGCGAGGGCGGGGCCGCACCACAACCGGCAGCAGCAGCGCTCCGCCCGCTGTCGTGCGGGCCAGCTGCCGGTGCATGCGGCATCAACCCCACCCCTAGCCCTATCTCCGCTGCTGCTGCCCTCCGTGTGTGCGCGCAGGTGTTCTACGCCCGCGCCCGCGCCATGCTGGTGGTCCCGACCTTCCACCCGCTGCCCGCGGAGGGCATCGTCCGGCCGCTGCTGGCGCGCACACAGCAGCTGCTCGCAGACCAGGCCGCCGCCACCGCCGCCGCCGCCGCCGCCGCGGGTGCGGGTGCGGCGCAGCTGCAAGCGATAGCAGACAACGACGCGGCCGCGGCGGCGGCGGCGGTGGGCGCGATCCTGGAGGGCGGCAGCATGGGCTGCCGCGAGTACCTGCACCGCGTATGGACGCTGGCAGAGCGCATGGCGCGCTTCGGCCGCGGGGAGCCGCTGAGCGCCTGGGTCAGCCTGGAGGCGTGGCTGGGCATGCTGACGGATGCGGTGGTGGCGGCGGCGGGCGTGGCGAACGGCTGTGGCGGCGGCGGCGGCGGCGGCGGCGCGCAGGGCGACTCGCAGGCGGCGCTGCTGCTGTACAAGCGAATCATGGACGCCCGCTCGGCGGAGGCAGCGGGCGCGGCAGCACCACAGGTATCAGGCAGCGATGCAGATGGATCTGCTGCAGCAACAACTGACGGCAGCAACGGCAGTAGCAGCAGTAGCAGCCAGGGAGGCGCGCTGATGGATGCGCTGGTGCCGCTGCTGGCCTCCGCCGCTGCCACGGGCAGCCTGCTGGGCGCGGGGGCGGCGGGGCTGGGCGAGCGGTTCGCGGGCCTGCTGCGGCTGGGCGCGGCCGTGTGGCGCCGCTCGCGGCTGGAGGAGGCGCCCAGCGAGTCCTGGCTGCGGGGCTACCTGGCGGACATGCAGGCCGGCACCTACCAGGCCTGGAGCGACGCCGACCGCATCTGGGCCGTCTACTCCTACTTCTGCTGGTGCGCCGTGTGGGCTGTGCGAGGTGTGGGAGCGCCCCTCAGCAAGATTGTCAAGTGACAGGGTTGGGTCTGGGTGTGGGAGTACGTGCTTGGTGTGCTCACATCACGCTTCTCCCTACATAGAACGATTGGGTCGGGATTGGGTCGGGCCTCATGCACCCTGGCGCGCCCCAGTGCACGCACGCACCCTCGGCCCCACCCATCCACACCCTCCCACCACTCCACACGCACGCGCGCACGCACGCGCTACCCGGCTGCAGGAAGAAGGTGGACCCGGGCGCGCTGCCCGAGGCCATACAGGACCTGGTGCGGGTGTCCGGCGGCGGCCGGGACCACCTGCTGGCGGTAGGCTCCCGGCTGGGGCTGGGCGCGCAGGGCGTGGCGGCCATCGCGGGCGCCATCGGTATGAAGGAACTGCAGGCGGCGGAGCTGGAGCGCGCCAAGGGCATGGGGCGGCAGCTGCTGGACGCGGCGGCGGCGGGCGAGCTGGAGCGGGTGCGGGCGCTGCTGGCGGACGGCGCGTCGCTGCAGGAGACGGCGAAGGTGCGTAGCTAGGTGTGGGGTGTGTGGAATGGGCGCCTGCCTGCCTGTGGGGCGATACGCGCATGCATGCATGCGCGGAGAGTGTTGTGTTTGTATGCGGGTGGAGCTGTGGTTGTTTGCTTGGGGCTTGGGTTGGATAAGGGCACAGGCACGTAGGACTTGCCGCCAGCGTGATTGTCGCTGGAAGCGGCAGCAGTTACCGCCGGCAGGCCCGAAACAACAAACGTGTGGTGATGCATCATGTGCTGCTGGCTACCCGACGACAGGGAGGAGTGCCGCCGCTCAGCCTTGCTGCCGCGTAAGTCAACGCATCGACATGCTCGTCCTATCTAGCGGGCAGAGGCTGGATGAAGGAAGGGCACTAGGGTGGGGCTCGGGCATGCACCACCCGCCTCTGTCGCTGTTCGTTCGCCACGCTCTTGGGGCATCACGTGCTTCTCGTCACTCGCATACGGCACGCCACTTCCCCGCCCGCCCGCCCGCATGCATGCTTGCTAGCCTGGAGCAATCGACGGCGTCTTGCATTTGCATTCACACCAGTAATCATTTCTATGCACATGCGCAGGAATGGGCATGTCCAGGTGCTGGAGGTGCTGCTCGCGGCTGGCGTCAACAAGGATGAGAAGGACATGGTGCGTGCAGTCCCACCATGATCACTGCTCAGGCGGCGAGCGGGCTTTGGCGTTGTAGCGTTTGAGCGCAGCACACTGCTGTGCGGGCGAGTCGCCATATGCTGCTGCTGTACGGAGCCCGCACCTCTAACTTCACCTGAGCTCACCGTCTCACGCCGTTCACACGCGCCCCTTCCTCAGGATTGGTATTCGCCTCTGAGCCATGCTGCCGAGTAAGTGCTTCCACGCGTTCCGTGCGTGCGCGCCAGGCGCTGCAGGCCTGCTGCGTGCTGGGTGGGAGCCACGACGATCCTGATTTAGCAATGTTAACGGTCCCATGCCGCGAGTCCCGGCGTTGCTTGTGGATCCGGATCCCGCAGGAAGGGGCATGTCGAGGTGGTGAAGGTGCTGCTGGCGGCAGGCGCGAACATCGAGGCTCGGGACCGGGTGAGTGCGCGCGCTTGGCAAACGCTTTCGTGGGAATCCCTACCTGCGGTGCCGCCCCTGGGCGCAAGTATCAGCCAGCACCTTTGCACGCGCGACGCGTGTGATCCGCGTGTTCCCTTGCCACGTGCATAACCGGCTCGCGATCATGAAATTCACGTGTTGTTTTGCTGCTGCCGCACTCGCAGAGGGGCAAATCACCGCTCGGCTTAGCCGCCATGTGAGTACCTCAATAGCCGTAGCCCCACGGTGTCCTTGCGCCATCTGACAACGGGTGTTGTCAACTGAACGCAAGCACATGTTGCTGCCGCGCCCGTAGCGGGCTAGTGTGAGGGCTTTCAGTCAGTCGAACACACACACGCTGCGGCTGACTGACTGAGTGCCATCCATGCGTCACACGTGTGCCGTACATGTCGTACACGTGCCCACAGGGGTGGCCACGCGCAGGTGGTGTCGGTGCTGCTCGCCGCGGGCGCGGACTGGAAGACCCGCGAACTGGTGAGCAAGGAGGCCCACATTTCTGGACCGGGCAGCACATGCAGATACGAGCCAACACATGCACACACGCGCGCGCGTAAGTGCACATGCTCGGCCCGCGTGCGTGGGATGTGTGGATGGTCCCGGCCCCCGGCCTTGACGCGCCCGCGCACTTGCCCGCGCACACATACAGGATCAGTACAATACCCGAAGGCAGTCACCGCTGCAGGTGGCGGCCGAGTGAGTACCGTACTGTGTGCGTGGCGGCGCCGCCGCCGCATCAGGATCTTGATGACACGTACATTCAAACGCACGGGAACAGTCATCAACGAAATGTCCTACGGTGCTGTCCTTTTGACAGCCTACCGTATGCTCCCCTTGACATATCCTCTACTGTACTTGGACGCAATCCGGCAAACTCTCCGCTCTCTGTGTCCGGCTGAGCAGGATGGGCCACACGGCTGTGCTGTCGGTTCTGCTGGAGGCTGGCGGAGCTGTCGACATTGAGGTGAGACCCGAGAGAACGAGCCAGAATGGATGCACAGCATGGGAGGCAGGTTTATTTGGAGCGTCCCGGGAGAGCCAACGTGCTAGCAGTGCACGCGGTCAGCGTTGCAGGCGGCGAGCCCTGGGGCCCTTTAGAGCAGGGCATTCGCTTGCACGTGAACTGCATCAGCAGGCCCCTCTCGCATGCATGGCATGGGGCAGCCCACTCACACCGAACGCGTGTGTCCTTGCATCGCACTGAACTGGGCTGCAGGATTCAAGGCTGGCGCTTGTCACTGCAGCCAGGTACGTCGGAAATCCGAGTAAGGCCGGTGTGGCTGGTGCATGGCAGCGCACTCCCTTGTGTGTGGGGGGGGGGGGAGGGTTGTGAATACCATCCCAAGCTAAACCAACCGAGGTGATCTTTACCGTGCAATGCATGGCGGCACTCGGGGCCTGTGAGGCAATGAAGGGGGGGCTGGCGTTGGCATTTGCGGGAATGTGGTTCTATATGTGTGCAATACGCCCGGACATTCCGCAGCCATGGGCGAACCGAGGTCTTGCTGACGCTGCTAGCTGCCGGCGTGGACAAGGAGGCCACGGACAGGGTGAGGCCGCAGTCACGACTTGCACTTGCGTGTACTGTTGTGTGTGCCGCGGAGTCTTTTGGTGTGTGCTGGTCCATGGTCCAACTTTGTGGGGGCTCCGTAATGAGAACCCAACGTGTTTGTCAGAGGACCTCTGGGAAGTGTGCATACGTTCAACGCGGGCTAATCGCTGCTGCTACCCAATGACCTAATACGGTAGACCGCGCCGTGTCACTGATGCACTTGCAGATGGGGGCGACGCCTCTGATCAGCGCGGCCATGTGAGTCACATGCTGGAGGCTGTGGGTGTGGGCACGGTGTGAGCGTGGCTTGTTGTGCTTCTATTGCCAGGCCAATCTGCAGCACGTACGCACATGCCTGGAACCTGTACCTTCTTCCTTGACGAAGTCTTCCCTTCAACAGGAACGGGCACACGCGAATGGTGTCCATCTTGCTTCAGGCAGGAGCGGACAAGGAGGCGAAAAACATCGTAAGCCACAGTAACGCTTTGCAGGCGACGGAATGAGGTATTGTGCTGCTTGCTTTTGACACGCCATGCTTTCCTTGCAGGATGGCGACACGACCCTCGTTGCAGCCGCCAGGTGCGCTCGTTCACTTGGGCACTCCTCAACTGTCGCCCAGCCGCGTGGGCTCACTGCGGGCGGCCGGCTGTGTGCACGGCGCTCGGGATTGTTGCGTTGCGCACCGTTGCGCACCGTTGCGCACCGTTGCGCACCGTTGCGCACCGTTGCGCACCGTTGCGCACCGTTGCGCACCGCAGTCTGCCCGATACGCGGCATGGTGCGCGGATGGCGCGCACAGGGTGCAAACGCCAAGCTCACACACTGTATATATGTATATATCGTGTGGGGCGCATACCGTATTGTTGCGCCACAAGCTGATTCGCGAGGCCATGCAAACACGCCGTGCAATGAACATGGTAATGCGCCCGCAGGGCGGGCAAGGACGAGGTGGTGCAGTTGCTGCTGGAGGCCGGCGCGAACAAGCAGTCCAGGGGCGAGGTAGGCGGGCAGGCAGGATGCGGCACAGCGCCGTGCACACACGTGCGCGGGCGGGCTGGGCAGGCGGGCGGGGCGGGGCTCCCCGCCGTTGGTCGTGTCTTGTGGCGGGAGGCGTGCTTTGTGTGTTCCGGCTGGATAATGGTAGGTGGCGGGTGCATGTACGGTGATCCCCGCCCCCCGGTCTCGGGCCCTGTTGTACACCAAGCGTTCACGTCCACCCGCGTTGCCTTGCGTGCGCGCAGAACGGCTTCACGGCACTCATGTGGGCTGCTAAGTGAGTCCTGCTGAGCGGCGCGCACATCTTTGTGTGTGCGAGAGTGGTCACATGGCGCTCACGGCCTCAACACCCCAGGGTGCCCTGTTGTGCCCCCCCCCCAAACCGTACTTATGACACGTGCCCTGACCTGCCGAATGCGCACGTGTCACATGCATGTGTGTACGCAGGCAGGGGCACGAGGAGATGCTGGCGGACCTGCTGGCCGCCGGCGCCAGTGTGAATGTGAAGGCCAATGTGAGTAGTACCGACTTGCGCTGTGCACTTGTGCACACGGCTCCCCTTGGATTGGTCGGCCTTGGGTGCATGACTGCATGAAGGTGACTTCCGCTTCGTTCCTTGCCTTCGTCCGTGCTGCGCGCATGGGTTGTGGGGACGCCTCCTCCGTATTGAGTGCACCGCTGCCTGTGCGCGCCGCGTCACCGCTGCACTTTGATTTCCTCGGCGCTGCGCGCATGGGTTGCGCGCAGGACGGCTGTACGCCGCTCATGTGGGCGGCGCAGTTCAACCACCTGGAGGTGGTGCGGGCGCTGCTGTCCGCCGGCGCGGACAGGGGCGCCAAGAACAAGGTGGGTGGGAGTGCGGAACTAGGTGCGCTGCGCAATGAGGGGGGCGCTGCCCCTTGGTGGCCAGGGGCGGGCGGGCCTGGGGTCACTGCACGTACGGCGGTGTGTGCGGCTGTGCGCGGCATGCGAACGGTACGGTAAATTAGGTGGCGGGAGGTCCTGTGTGGGTATGGGCACCGTGTGCGTGGCGCGTGGTGGCGTGTGGCTGTGGCTGTGGCTGTGGCTGTGGCTGTGGCTGTGGCTGTGGCTGTGGCTGTGGCTGTGGCTGTGGCTGTGGCTGTGGCTGTGGCTGTGGCTGTGGCTGTGGCTGTGGCTGTGGCTGTGGCTGTGGCTGTGGCTGTGGCTGTGGCTGTGGCTGTGGCTGTGGCTGTGGCATGTGCCTCCTGGTATGACCCCCGCCATGGGCTGATGGGGCCCCGCCCCGCAGCCTCGCCCCATCGTTCCCTCTCTCCCACACGTTGCCCTCCTTCCCTTGCATTTGCAGGCTGGGGATCGGGCGGAGGACCTGGCTTCGGGCAGGGGCGTGCTGGCGCTGCTGCAGCAGTCGCCGCCGGCCGGGAAGAAGGCTGGGAACGCGTAAACTGGCGGTAGGCGCGCAGCAGCGGCGGGGCGGCACGAAATTTGCACAAGGCATGGGGCGCATTGCCCGGTGCATCCTGCATCCCGGATTACGCATTCCCCATGATTCACAAATGATTCTCTCCATTCATCACCGCATGCGATGTCATGATTGCGAGGTTACAAGAAGGGGACAGTGTAAACACCATCACGGCTACGAGGGAAGCCACCATTCCGAGGAACGCTGCAAACCGCAACCCCCGCTTGGCTGCCAACCCAACTCACAGCTGCGTAGGCGATGTCATGGGCGCTTTCTCACCGAAAAGTATGAGTGCATCTGGGTTTAACTGCTTCATGAAGTACAATGACATTCTGCTGGGCAATTCATCGAAGGAGTCCATGAAGATTTGCATTAAAGCGCGTATGTTCCGGACAACGGCGCGTCGCCTGGCAGCGTCGGACGGCGGGAGCTTGGCCGCCGCTGTGTCCGCCATTCTGTTTACGGGCACGCGAGTACGTTCCGTTGACGGGGACGTACAGGTGCTTGAGGTATGCCTTGCCGCAATACCCTTGGGTGTGCTGTTTTGGATCCTGTTTTCGAAGGGGCCCTTGAGTCCCGCGGTCAAGCCAAGGGTGAAGCCCGGGTTTGTGTCGCGTGTCGGGGTCAATGAATGATGCCGCCGATGCGACTGCCCAGTTCTACTATTGCGAATCCTGAAAACGAAATCGAGCCCTGAAATCAGCGGGCAAGCTGCCTCTTTCAGCGGCCGCAAAGTCGTTTTGTCTGCCAGTTTTAGGTCAAGTAGCCGCCAGTTGGAGAGCACATTCAGCATGACGGAACCGACTGCAAACGTCGGGAAATCCGTAGGAGATGATGGGCTTTTACCGCTGTTGAGCACAGAAGAAATGCTGGCGCGGAACATCGTGCCGGTGAAAGCAGAATTCCTAATTCGGAAGGTGTGTCGTGGCTAACATATGCCCATTATATGTGGTAACCGGTTTCAAGGTTGCATTATTGTCGCTCGCGCCGATTCGCCGGCCATGCACTCTCTCAACGCACATACCCTGCGCCTGGAACCCGCCCAAAACACCTCATGCAGCCGGCGATAAAGCCCGCGGCGGCTGGGCCGGAGTCGGCGGCTGCCGGCACGAACGGCGCTGGCTCCGGGGCCGTGCAGGACTCAGCGGCTGGCGGCAAGGGGGGCGGCGAGAGCAACGCCAAGTCTGAGGAACAGAGCAAGAGCCAGGGCCGCAAGCAGATGCGCAAGGTGCTCTTGGGAATGCGACACAGCAGGGGGGCCGTGCGGATGCGGGGGCGTGCGGGTTACACGTTGTGTGCGCGTGTGCCGCGGCTGTCCGCGTCCGCCAGCTGGCAACGGTCCCCAACGGTCGACACCTGTTCTTCACTTCTGGTACCCCAACTCCCGCACAAATCACACCCACACACTCTCTCACAAACGCGTGCCAAAACCCTCATCGCCACCCCGCAGGACGTCAAGGCGGGCCGCGGCCCCGACCTGTGCTCCAACCACGCGCTGGGCCGCTGTACCTACGGCGACGGCTGCCGCTTCAGTCACGACATCGGGGCGTTCATCCGGTGGGTGCGCGGGGCTGAGCAGGGAGGCCGGGGGGGGTGGGCGGAGGGGAGCTGCTGGGCCCGTGTGTGTGTTTGGTGTGTGTGTGTGTGTGGACAGGATGGATGGATGGGAGCGGCGGGCGTGAAGGTGCGGCACAGCTCACGACGCTGCGGTGCAAAGGTGGCGGCTTCGCAAGGCGGTGCTGACTGCTGACGTCATGATCCCCCTGTGCAACCGCCACGCCGCTACAGCTCCAAGCCCGCGGACCTGCCCGGCAGCTGCCCTTTCATGGCGGCCACCTCCGAGTGCCCCTACGGTGAGCGGGGACCGCGTGGGTGTGCATGAGCGTGTGCGCGTGCGTTTGCGTGTGCGCGCGTGCGTGTGCGTGTGTGCGCGTGTGCGTGCGTGCGTGTGCGCGTACGTTTCGGCCTATTCAACACACTGCGGAAGGCTCTACCCGCCCTTTGGATGCTGGGACGGGGCAGCTCAGCGGACCTGGTTTCCGGGGACGGCAAGCGCTGACTGGGTGGGGGATTGGAGCCAAGGTCGGTTGGACCAATGGAAGCCAGGCCACCCGACTGTCTGGTTGTCGGGCTGCGCCGCACGTGCCCAAACCCACCCCACCCCACCCCCCAAAACCCCCACAGGCGTGACATGCCGCTACGCGCGCAGCCACACGGCGCCGGTGTGCAATGACGCCAACCACCAACTGCTCGCGACCATCCCCGCGCCGCCGCCCCTGGTGCTGTCCGCGCCGCGGCCCTCCACCGTGATCACCGCCGCCGCCGGGGGAGACGCCGGCGGCGCCGAGCCTGCCGCGACAGGGGCGGCAGAGGCGGAGGCGGAGGAGGCGGGCCCGCTGCCGCTGCCGCTGCCGGCTGCGGGCGGTATGGCCAAGGAGCAGAACGTGATGCGGAAGGAGGTGCAGGCGCAGCTGTGGAAGAACAGGTGGGGGGGCGGGGGCGGGGGCGGAGGAAGAACAGGTGGGGTGGGGTGGGGGGTGCGGGAGTGGGCGTGTGCGTGTGCGCATGTGTGCAGGGCATGTGCAGGGCTATGAGGCTTGTCTGGGCAAGGGGCGGGCGAGGAAGGCGCCGCGCTTGGCCTCGAGTTGGATGGGCCTCGTGCTGGGTGCTGGATGCGCCTCGTGGGACTGGGCTTGCGGGATGGGTAGTGCGGGATCGCGCATTGCGGGAGAATGGGTGTCGCGGGAAGCAAGCTGGTGTCATAGAGTTATTGTGTCAGGGGCTTCTGGAGCAGGTTCCCGAGAGCGCGCTCATACGGTACGCGCGCTCCGGTCCGTGGCAAACAATTGCATGTGCGCACAGGTACGACTTCTCGAAGGCCGACGGCATCCTCAAAGACATGGGCCTGCGCATCAGCTTCAAGCAGGGAGGCGGCGGCGGAAGGGGAGGAAGGGGAGGCGACGGCGACGGCGGTGGCCGCGGTGGCGGCCGGGACGGCGGGCGCGGCGGGCGCGGCGGCCGCGGTGGCAAGAGAGGCCAGCAGCAGCAGGAGGCGGAGGCGAAGCCGGAAGCGGCCGCGGAGCCGGAGGCTGCGCCGCCAGCAGCGGAGGCGATGGAGGCGGAGGGGGCGGCGGGCGAGGCGGCGGCTGCTGACGTGGCGGAGGACGACGACGCGCGGGAGGCCAAGCGGCGCCGGACGGAGGGCTCCGGCGGCTCGGAGGCCGCGGAGGCGGCGAAGGCGGGGCCGGCGGCCGCCGGCTCGGACGCGGCGGCGATCGCGGCGGTGGCGGCGTCGGCGCAGGAGGACGCGGCGTCTGCTGCTGCTGCTGCTGCTGCCGACAAGGCGGAGGGCAGTGCGGGCGTGGCGGCGCTCAGCTCGCGGGTGCTGCCGGGCGAGCGGCGCAAGTTGGACCTGCGCGGCAAGACCTACATGGCGCCGCTGACCACCGTGGGCAACCTGCCGTTCAGGTGCGGGGGGGGGGGGGGGGGGCGGATTGGGGGTTGCAGGGATGTTTGGAAAAGCGGTACAGGTAGGGGGTTGCAAAGATGGTGCATAGAAGTGTGGCGGCGTGGACAGGGGTTGGGGGAGGGAGGATGGGGGGGGGCGGGGAGTGTGTTTGGTGAGGTGTTGGGTGGGGAGAGGGGAGGGGTAGGTGGGCCGTGTGTGGCGGGGGCCCACGCGGGCGATCGGGCGGGCGGGATGACACGCGCCGGAGACAAGTGCTGACGGTGGCCTGCGGCCCGCACACCGGCTGCACCACTCCACACCCAAGCGGCCAACGGCCTACATAATGGATCGATGCCCGGGTCCCGTTCTTGCTGCATCCCCATGCCCAACCCCATCCTCACCCCCATCCGCACCCTCCTGCCCCACCCACCGCCCACCGCTCAGGCGCATCGCCAAGGGCCTGGGCTGCGACGTGACGTGCGGCGAAATGGCGCTGGCGACCAACCTGCTGCAGGTGCGTGCGCGGGGTGCTCACGTGGCACACGTGGCGAACACGAACCCGCCGGGCCCGCAGCCCGCATGTACGGACGCGCCTGCCCTGGCTTCTACCTGCCTTTGAGGATGTCTGTGATCCCAAATCCCACCCCAGTGTCCTCCCCTCCCACGCGTCACCACACCCACACCACCCAACACGCGCAGGGCCAGGCCAGCGAGTGGGCGCTGCTGAAGCGGCACCCCTGTGAGGACCTGTTCGGCGTGCAGGTGAGGGGGGGCGGGCGGGTGGGGTGGGGGGTGGGGGTGGGCGAGCGGGGTGCGCGGGGCTGTGTGCGTGAGAATGCGCGTTGGAGGAACGCGAACGAAGCTCGCCGAACGTTCCATAACCTCTCAACCTCCTACTCCCCCCCCCCCCACCACCACCCCCGCCCAGGTGTGTGGCGGCTACCCGGACGCGCTGGCGCGTGTGGGGCAGCTGCTGGCGGCCGAGTGCGGCGCGGTGGACTTCATGGACATCAACATGGGCTGCCCCATCGACCTGGTGAGGAGGGGTGGGGGCGCTCAACGGGAGGGTGCGAGGGGGCTGGGAGTGGGAAGAGGGGGGCAAACACGGAGGGAAAAGAGGGGGGCAGCACAGGGGCAGGGAGAGGGGCGGGCTAGCTGTCCGTGTAAGGGGGCGGCTGCAAGGTTAAGGAAAAGGGGGGAGGCGAAAGAAGTGAGGGCACAACCCGGAGCTGAAGGCAAAGGCAGAGAGGCGGGGGTGGCTGGGAGTCGCTCCAGTTGTGGTGTGGACGTACCCTAAGGTGCCGGCGCCGCCTCGTCGCCCGCGACCCTTACTCGTCGCCCGTCCACCCATCCTGTGTGTGCCGCCAGGTGTGCGACAAGAACGATTATAACGAACACGATTTTGTCACTACGGTACTGCAGGTGTGCGACAAGAACGCGGGCAGCGCGCTGCTGCGGCAGCCCAAGCGCATGGAGCAGATCGTGCGCGCCACGGCGGCGGCGCTGGGCGAGGTGCCGCTGACGTTCAAGACGCGCAAGGGCTTCAACGACGGCGAGGACGTGAGCGCGGCGGGCGGGCTGGCAGGGCAGGGGGGCGGGGGGCAGCGGGGGCCGGGGGCGGGAGATGGGGAGCTTGGCGGCGTGGCGGCGGTGGTGGTGGGAAGGGGGGTTTCCAAGAGTGGGGGCGTGGGGGAGGTTATGCACGTGCGGGCGAGGGGAGCGGGGGCCGTACATGCGTGTGGAGCAGCACTGCTCGGGCAATCCAATCACCGCCCCCCCCCCCCCGGTGGTGTGTGTTTGAGTAGGGGGGGAGGGGTTCGAAGACTGGGGGCGGGGGCTGTGTACATATGTGTACGACCGGAGGAGCAGCCGGATGCCGCATCGCACGCAGGCACTCAGCCCTGCCCTACCTTGCTACACCTCTCTGTACCGTCTTTGCAATCCCCCACCCCACGGGTGCTGCGTGTGCGCAGGTGGCTCACACCTTCCTGCACCGCGCCGGCGAGTGGGGCGCCGCCGCCGTGACGTTGCACGGCCGCACGCGGCAGCAGCGCTACAGCCGGCTGGCGGACTGGGACTACATCGCCCAGTGGGTGGCGGGCGGGGGGTGGGGTGGGCGAGCGGGGTGCGCCTGCTGCGCCTGAGCCCGGTCCGAAACCGGAGCCAGAATCAGTATTGGGGCTTGGAGTCGCGCGGGGCTGTGACGCCGGGGCCCCGACTCCAGGTTTGCCGCCTGGCTGTGGGCCCATTTGGAGCATGGGCTGGTTTGGCCATCATGCCTGTTGACACCGGGAGTGAGCACGTGACGGACCGCCTTACTGACCAACTGAAACCCGGCGTTGCTGCCGCAACCCCCCGCAGGGTGGGCTCCAACTGCGCCGCCGCGGGGCTGCAGCTGGTGGGCAACGGCGACGTGTTCAGCTACACGGGTGCGGCGCGTGTGGGGGTCGCTGGGGGGCGGTGCGGGAGTAAGAGTGACACGGTGGGGGGGGCCTTGGCCCGCAATTGAACTGAGGAAATCGGGTGCCTGGTGGCCCAAGCCAGCGGCGGGGCGTGCGTTCCAACGCTCTGTTTTCCCTGCCCCAAGCCTCCCCAAGCACTTCCGCCCTCCCGCCCACCTCTCCTTCCTCTCTCCCCGCCCTCCCGTTCCTCCTGCCGCGCTCCCGGCACGTCGCAGACTGGAACGCGCACATGGGCGAGGCGGGCGGCCACCTGGCGGCGCTCATGATCGGGCGGGGGGCGCTGATCAAGCCCTGGATCTTCACGGGTGGGTGGAGCCGGTGGGGTATGTGTGTGTGTGGGGGGGTAGTTTTCTCCAATTCCCAAATCAACCATTGCCAACCCAAAACCCATGTGCGGAGGAGAGCGGTATACTCGTGTACTTGTTGGCGGTCTTCACTCTCGTTCATCTGGTCGTCGCCGGCATCTTGGGTCGTCGACTCCAGTAGCAAGTAACGCCGTTCGGCATTCTCGCGTCACCCAGGCTCGCCGCGCGCTCACACCCAGCCCGACCTCAACTATTGCGCTAATCACACACTATGCCCACCTGTAGCCACACGCGGAAGGGCCGGGCAGCGTCCACGATAAGCCCGGCAGGAGCATCCAAAGCATCATCGACATGCGGGGAGGGTAGAGGCGAGCAGGGGTTGTGAGCAGACGAAAGGAACCTATGGAAGACCTATCCTATGACCTATCCTATGACTGAGAACGCGCGAGCCCGGGTGACTTGCGCCCGGTTGCAGCGGGCGCAGGCTAAGTAGGCCGGCACGATTGCATGGGCACTGCATGGGGACGATCGCGACGTCTCCGTTGAAGGGGCCGGGGGAAGGTGGAGGGCGCAAGTGCGCTCAGGGGCTGGAGGGGATGCCTTGGGGAGGGGGGGAGAGCGTACTCGTGTTCGTCCAAGGTGGACGTAGCGGGACCACGGCGCACGGGAAAGGGCCACGTGCGCCCATCCCCCACCGCGACTACGCCTGCTGCCTACCCCGCCACACTCCTCTGACCATCCCTGTTGCAATCCACCCACCCACCCTTCCACCCACCCACCACGCCACACCACACCACCCACCCCAAACATCTTTGCAACCCCAGAGATCAAGGAGCAGCGGCACTGGGACATCTCCGCCACAGAGCGCCTGGACCTGTACAAGCAGTTCGCGGCGGCGGGGCTGGAGCACTGGGGAGCCGACAGCCGCGGCGTGGAGAACACGCGGCGCTTCCTGCTGGAGTGGCTCAGCTTCACGCACAGGTGAGGGGGGGCGGCTGTGGTGTGCAGCAGGGCTGGCGGGGCGGTATCACAACCCGCCTTAAGCCACCAGTTCATCACCCTCACATTTGCCCACCACCACCACCTCCACACACACCCATCACCACACACCACCCGCCTCACCACCTCCCCGCGGCCGCAGGTACGTGCCGGTGGGCCTGATCGAGGTGCTGCCGCAGGCCATGAACCACCGCCCGCCCGCCTACCGCGGCCGCAACGAGCTGGAGAGCCTGCTGGCCAGCGACGACCCGCAGGTAGGGGCGCGTTTGGGAGGAGGTTGTTTGGAGGTTGTTTGGAGGTTGTTTGGAGGTAGCTTGGAGGTTGCTTGGAGGTTGCTTTGAGGTTGTTTGGAGGTTGCTTGGAGCTTGCTTGGAGCTTGCTTGGAGCTTGCTTGGAGCTTGCTTGGAGATTGGGAGGTTACGGGAGGTTGGGAGCGGAAGGGATGGGGAGGCGGGGCGTGTGTGTGGCTTTGGGTGGCCAGGCACTTCGGGGCCGCTGTCCGCCGAGGAGGCTGCCGGGCGCCTAGCCGCCCCGAGCGCACCTGTCTTGCGGCCGCCGCGCGCTGCGCCAGTGAGCACGCTGCCCGACTGCCGCCGACTGACCGGCGCCACATACCACACACGGCCATGTCACCACGCCATGACACGCCACACCCCACACACGCGCTGCGCAGGACTGGCTGCGCATCAGCGAGATGCTGCTGGGGCCGCCGCCCGCGCCCATCTCCTTCGCGGCCAAGCACAAGTCCAACAGCTACGCCTCGGCGCCGGGCGGCAGCTCGGAGGCGGACATGGCGCGGGGGTGAGCGCGCATTATGGAGGGAGCAGGTGGGTGGGCGGCTGAGTGATTATGAGCGAGGGAGCGATGGGAGTTTGGAGGTCGGGGGCACTCGACGCTCTTTGGGATTTGGCCAGTGGCGGTCGGTTCATCTGTTAGGTACTACCTGCATACCGTAAGAAAATGCACGAAGTTTGGGCGGCCACGGTGCCGCCGGCGCGTATGCCGCCTTCCAACGTAGGTGTGTATGAATGGTGGGTGGTTGGGCGGGGTGGGCGTGGCGACGGTGCTGTGGGCGCCGGAGCGGACGGTGGTCCTGCCTGCTGCGCTGCCATCAGTCCAGTCCCGCCTGAGTGCCGAAGCACGGCTGGGAGGCGGGCGGCGATCGAGCGGAGGTGGCGGCGCGTGCGTTCACAGCTCACCACACGGCCAGCTGGTGGCGGTGTATGCATGCATGCGGTAGTGGCGGTTGTGGTGGTTGTGGTGCTGTGTAGTGTGCTACACCAGCAGCTGCGCGAGGACAGACTGGCTTGATGCGCATGTGCGGTGGGTTGGTTGGCCGCTGACAACACGTGTTTGTGGGCGCAGTGGATGGATTAGTGCGGGCGCGAGCAAGCACGTGCGTGCTGCGGACTGCAATGGGCTCATGGATCGGGCATGATCCTTCATATGATCAAAAATACTGTGCGACAAAGAGCTCCACCGTTTGTTCAACCGGGTTCAAGCGGGTTCAAGCGACGCATGTGTGGAGCTGCTGACTGTGCTGGCGCGACTGATGCTAGCGCTGGCGAACACTCGGGGCTCGATGGTTGCCCGGTTGAGGCGCCACAGGGAGCCACGCCCAAACACGTACCGTATGCCCCCCCAGCGGCTCCTCTAGTCCTCGTTTCCTCCTCCAGCACAGAGGTCCGGACGGCGGCCCATGGGCATTGGGCATGTCAGGCTGTGAGTTGGGGTCTGGACCGATAGCGCCAAGCACTGCTCCATTGCGGGCGGCAATTGCCCAATTGCCCAATCCACCTCGCTCGTGCCCTGGCTGGAGCCCGAAGCAGCAGCAGCAGTGCGGTTAGCCGTCAAGGGTGAGATTGCTGCTCGACGCCGTCAGCACCAGCAGCAGCAGCACCACCAAGACCCGCACCCGCACCGCCACCACCACCACCACCACCACCACCACCACCACCACCACCACCACCACCACCACCACCACCACCACCACCACCACCACCACCACCACCACCACCACGGGCACGCTCCAGCTGCTGCTGCGCGCGCTCTTCACGCTGCGCCGCCCGCTGCGCCGCCCTGGCAACCCTGTTGGGCTCGGCCACCACCGCCTCAAAGCGCGCGCGTGTCAGCGCCTCGACAGCCACCCCCCCCCCCCCGCCCCACGCCACCAGGGCAGCCGCCGAGTGCAAGGCCGCCCGCACTAGTCGGTAGCGGAGCTCCCCGTCGTCGTCATCATCATCGGCTTGCTGCCACTGCAGCTGCCCCGTCGTCGTCGTCCGGTCCGCCTCACCGTGCGTGGCTGGCGCCGCCGCCGCCGCCGCCGCCGGCGGCACCACCGCAGTCGCCGGCGGCGGCACCGCCGCAGTCGCCGGCGGCGGCACCGCCCGGCTGCTGCTGCTGCCGGAAGCGGGTGGCTGCTGGTGGCCGTGGGCAAATACACTGCTGCTGCCGGCGCGTCCAGCGGACGACACCTGCGCAGGCGCCGCCCCGGCAGCCCCAGCAGCGGCGGCGGCTGCCGCCGCGGCTGGGCCGCCTGCTGTCGCCACCTCTGCCGCGGTTGGCGCCGCGGCAGCGCTCCCGCGCGTGCTGCTGCTTGTGCCTGCTGACGACAGCTGGTTGCCGCTGCTGCTGCCTCCACCACCGCTCCGCCGCCGGTTGCGAAGCCAGCGCAGCAAACTCCGGGTTGCCGTGTTGTCCCAGCCGCGGTTCAGCGCCTCGTTGAGCCCAACAATCACCGCGCACCAATAGGTCGTGCCCACCACCATCTGTAAACTGAACAAGCGGCAGCCCTCCGCCCACCTCGCCCCCCCTTCACTCCAGGCCCCCCCCCCCTCCATGCTCCAGGACTCGGCCCAGCTCTCGCCCCAGCTCTCGCCAGCTCGTCCCACCCCCGGGACCAGGACTTACCCAAGCTCTTGCCAGCCTCGTCCAACCCCTGGGACCAGGACTTACCCAAGCTCTCGCCAGCCTCGTCCCACCCCCGGGACCAGGACTCGCACAAGGCCGCACCTAAATGCGCCCCCCCTCTCTCCAGCGCCGCGCCCGTCACCGCTTGACTGCTCCGTGACCGCCCCACAAGGACTTATAGCCCAGCGGCTGCTGCGCCGCCACCGACGCATGCGGCCAGCCGCGCTCGCACCCAGGGTCGCTGACCACACACCCACGCCACTGAACAGAATCCAGTGCGGCCCCATCAGGAACGCTGGGAGCTGTAGGCTGACGTCCGGCAAAAGCGCCACCTTCAGTACCAGCCAAAGGTACCAGCCAGCGACCAGCCAGCCGCCCAACCATCCAGCCAGGCCCGTTGTGCCCGACCAGATCAGGAGCTCCACCCATTCCGTCGCCGTGAGCTGCACGCATATACCGGTATCCAGAATAGATTTAGTGAGCGAGTGTTGTTACGCCCATGGGGGTGTCCATCATGCGGCAGCGGCGGCAGCAGGTGCGCGCTTGCATGCGCGGCTCAGCGTTAGTGTCTTGTCTGTCGCGCGAGGGTAGGGAGTGCTGGGCGAATGGGTGCGATGTGCGTGCAGGGGTGCTTGCTCTTGCTTGATTCCACAGCAGGTGCGTGGCATTGCTGTCAAGAAGCATAGGTTGTGCCCATGTCACGTGCCGAATGCCATCACAATGAACGCATGCATGCACCATCAAGCAACGCCTTACCGGCTGCCAAAACCCGTCTCCAAAGCCATCCCCGGCGCCGTCATCGGCGGGTCCGTGCTGCGGCAGGCCACCGCCGCCGCCGCGGCGGCCGCCGCCTCCTGCTGCCCCGCCGCCACCGCAGCTGCCGCCACCGCTGCTCTCAGCAGAGCCGCCTCCCGAACATGACTCCTGCTCTCACAACCAACCAAGCGAGCAGCAGCACGTGCATCCAAGCACTTGTCGGTAATAAGCAAGGTAGCGCTAGTAGCGCGGCCTTATGAATGTATGATGACTAACGGGCCTGCTGGCGTGAGCTTCAGCGCGTAACCAGCTTCTGCTGCCATGAATCCACGCATGCACATGCCCGCTATTCTGCCAGCCATCTCTCACCTGCACCGCCACAGTTGCTGTCACCGCCGGTGCGATTGACGCTGCAGCCTGCACTCCAGTAGTTCCAGCCGTCGCAACGCCGTCGCCGCTGCCCACGCCATCCCCGCCACCCCCGCCGCCATCACTGGCATTGGGGCCACCACTGGAACTACTGCTCACGGCAGAACGCGCCCGGCATGTGATGGCGCCACTTGCTGAGGTGGCCGCGGCCAGGGGCGCGTCCCTAGCCGCGGCGGCGGCCGCAGCTGACTCTGCAGCTGCGCATGTCCCTGCCACTGCGCGCATCGGCTGCTGCTGCTGCACCGAGAACAAGCGGCGGGCCGCAACGGTCAGCGGCTCCGAGCCGGCGGCTGTGCACAGCAGCTGGCCTGCGGCGGTCCGCTGACCAGCCATAGCGCCAGCAGCGCCATTGCCCGCCGCAGCATAGTAGTGCACAGCGCCGCCCACGCCGCCGCGCAGCCGGCCTGCCCCGACTACCACTGCCTGCGGCGGCATGTGAGGTAAGCGTGCGAGCGCGTTAGTCGACGTGCACCAGCCCGCAAGCAAGCAGGGGAGGCACCTCCCGTGCAAGCAAGCCTCAGCTCCAAGCCAAACGGATATTGCCCACGCACGGTGGGGCATGAAGGCAACCACGGAGGAAAGGTCGATTCCCGTGCAGGTGGGCGGTGGTGGTGCGTGTTGGGTTTCGCGGCGAGTTCTCCACGCGATGGCAACCAACCTCTGGAGCCGAATGGCGAGTACGCGCACGCCATTGATGCATGCCGGATCTCACCTGCTGGGCTCCAGCAGGCGAGCCTCTGAGAGCATGCCCCCGGCCAAGCGACGTTTTGACTCTGGGCCTGGCCTCGTGGAAGCCTGTTTCTCGAAGTGAATGTAATGTTTTCAGCATGGTCCCAGCATGAAACGCGGCCGCTCCTTGAAGTCAACAAGCAAGTGAGCTCGCTGCGCATGGCCGCTCTATGCCGCGGAACTCATTAGCTCTTACACAGTAGGACAGTAGTTTGTAAGCGATAGCAGGCGATAGTATGTAAGCGAGCCCGCAAAATCGAGTAATCTGCCTGGTCGAGCTCCGGCACCGCGAATCGCGGCCTGCTGGACCCCGCGCCTTTTGTCGGTGGAAATCACAGCTGGCGATGAGCGCGGGTGCAGCGCCTGTGCCCGCCGCCCCCTAATACGCACTACGCATACCGTGCAAAGCGAAGGCACAGAAGCTGTGTTGTCAGGCAGCAATGTCAAGGCAGTGTCAAGGCGGCGTGTCCTACCAAGCGGGGCCCTGCATGTACGACCTTGTGTACGACTGGAGTATGAGAGTGGTGGGAGGACCAGGGCATGGGATGAAAGCGACATGCCCCAGATGTGACAGATGAATTCCCGACCCAGCAAGCCCCGACGCGACAACAAACAGGTAGCGTCAAACACAAACAGTCAAACACAAACAAACAGGTAGCGTCAAACACAAACAGTCAGCAAGGAGAGCCATGTGTGGGCTTAACACTAGATTCAACCGTTTACGCATTTTCGCACCAGATATTCGCATGAGGTGTTTCGACGTGCAAATCCGATCCATCCTTGCCTACGGATGTGAGGTATGGGGTCCCGACGTGCTAGTAGAGATGCTAGACGGAGGACCGCCACCCAGGAGGAATGACAGGAACAACCTAGCACAGGGCGCATTTGAGGCATGTTTGCGTGACGAGGCCGTAAAGCTGCAGGTCCAATACATGCGACAGACAGTGGGAGCAGCCAAACCGTCACACCGTCTCCTGTTTGCGGAGCTGGCCCAACTGCCGCTGCACTTTTTCATAGCCAAACAATGTCTGGGTTTTTACAATAGGATTTCCGCGCAAAACAGAAGTCTGGCCTTTGATGCACTAGTCGACGAGGCACGGGAGGCATGGGCGAATCCAATGGGAGATGGGTGGTGCGCGCGGCTGTTCCGTTTTGTGGCGGCACAGGGTGTCGACGCGTGGCATTGGCCAGGCACACACGAGTCCAGAGAGGAGTGGAGGGCAAGCACGGTCCTACCCGATGGACCTATCTTATCTACCTTCAGGGGCCATTTGACGAGGGCGTGGGAGCACGAGAGGCTGGTAGCGGACCCGCACGCATTCCCTTCAGACGGCAAGCAACCCGGCATACACATGTGCAAACACAAGCATTGGATGGGGCTAAGCGCACTAGGGTCCGCGCCGCCGACCCTGCACGAACACAGTAGAGCATTCATACCGGTTGCACAGCATAAGCTTTTGATGAGATTCCGTTTATGTTGCTGGCCAATCACCGCGAACCGTGCCTGGGAGAGGCCTAGGGAGGAGAGGACGTGCCCACTATGTACGGCCAATGAGGTGGAGGATGAGCACCACGTCCTGATGCAATGTGCTGCCTACACCGAGTTACGAGCGTGCAGTGGCCTAGACTTTAGCCTAAGCATGCGCGAAGTGATGCTGAAATCTGAGCCTGTCAAGTTAGCTGCATTACTCAGCTCCATCTGGGAGCATAGAAGTAGGGAAGTCCCCCTTGCAAGGGGAGAACAATAAATAGGACAATCATGCACTGGCGTTATAAGGGTCACCCCGGCCCGGGCCTCCGGTTTACACGCAGCAGGAAGGCACGCAAGAACGTGCGCACCACTCTGTAACCACACACACACACAGGTAGCGGCTGTGCGACGCGGTCACTGTACCGATGCGCGGTATGTAGCTGCGCTGGCGGCCTTAGTTTGCTGATACGCGGTCCTCACGCTCCGGGCGCCCGACCAGGCTAGAGCACCAGACAGACACACCGCGCGAGTATGGGAGTGATGGGACACGCACACAGGCTGGGCGCCCACCTCACGAAGCACCCGTGTGCGGCCTGCCCCTGGTCTTCAGGGTTGGTCCTGTTTGGTCACCCCTGGCCCTGGGGTTGGTCCCCCAGTCTGCTGTACCTGATCTGGAACAGGGGTGGTATGGACAGCGGAATGGGTGGTATGGACAGGGGTGGTATGGACAGCGGCGCCCGCAAGGGGGGTGGGGTGGGGGTAGTTTTCTCCATTTCCCAAATCAACCATTGCCATTGGGGGGGTAGGCGCCAACTTGGGCGCCAAGCCGGATGTATCAGTTGCGGGGGCCTTGGCTCCGCCGCCGCCTAGGGTACCTGCGAACAGAGAAAGCGGTTTTGCATGCGGGGTCGGGGAGGGCGAGCCCAAAGCCCCAAACCGCCGCCTTGCGGCCGCGCAGAGAATGCGTAGCCGCTAGCCAGGGACGGTGACTGATGTGGACGGGAATGGACACGCGTACTTGCTGGCGCAGGCCTGCGGCTACTGCGGCCAGCCTGCTGTTAAACCCCGGCACGCGGCGCATACTGCGCACGGGGCCCATGCCCAAACACCTATCCCCACCTGGGCAACAAGCCATGCTACAACACCGAACGCAGGAAACTTTGGTTTCCGTCACCCCACGGCGTCGTCTGCCGGTGGCTCCTCGCTTTAGTCAACCAAAACAGCCGACAGCTCTGAGTCGGCGTCGCGAGAATGCTGCCTTTGCTACTGCTGCTGCTGCGCCGATACCGTGGGTGCCGCGCGGAATGCCTTGGGACTGGTCACAATGCGTTGCGGTTAAAGGTAGCCGCCAGCTGCCCCACGTTATCACCTGGCACGGCAGCGATCGGGGCAGAGCTGGCTGCGGGCTGGTGCAGGGCTAGGGGGCTCCGGGCGGGGAGGCTCCGGGCTGGGGGGTTGTGGGCTTAGGGGCTTCGCGCAAGGGGGCTCCGCGGCGCGAGGCAGCGCGGGCAGCTGCGGGCAACAATCCAGTCCACGAAGGAAGTCGGCACGTTCCCTAGGTGCGTTGCATTTCTGTATGTCTGCGCACATAGCCGATTTGGTCACGCGGGGTGGACATGCGCGCAGACGAGGAAACGTAGTCACACGAAAACTTGAATTCCTGCAAGGTAAATTACAGGTCGCGCGCTGACTGAAAGGATATATATTAGATGTAGCTATGCCGATGTTATGCCGAGAAGGTGGCAGGCAGCTCCCAGCAGAGCAGCACCCATCGCGCCCGCATGGAACCTGGCTCGACTTCCCCCGGCAAAACCCCGCTCTTTTGCACGCCTTTGGTTGCATATTTCAATACCGCGCATCTATACATTACTAACTTAAGTAGGTAGGTGGACCTGAGCGCTTGACTCGACCGATAAGACCGAACATTTTGGTGACGCGCCCCCCTGCGGGCGGAGCGGCTCGATGGAGGACTTCGTGCAGCCCCCGTTCTTGGTTATTGCGGAGACGTTGTTCGTGTGAGTAGCTCTTGATGGAAGGACGAGGAGACTGTTGGGGCGCGGCATTTGACGGTCGACTTCAAACTTGCCGCCGCGCCGTCCGTCCCTGCAGGCTGTCATTAATGATGCTACTTGGTCGACTGCGAGATTTTGTATCTTGGCTGATGAATCCCTTCCGCCACTGGAGGACGGGCAAGGAGGTGCGTGTTGCTGCTTCCATCGGTCGCTCGCGCAAGCCCGAAGCTGACCCGCCGCGCTGTTCGCAGGGCTATGCGCATATCCGTGACCCTTCCGAGGACTTCTACCTCCGCCGTATGTATGGCCGTATTGTGGTGAGCAACTGGCGTTCAGGGCCAGCGAATCAGTTACTTGAAGCGCCGGAGTTGACGCGCGCAGTTGCCCTGCAATGCATTCATAACAATATGTAAACATCTCACCTCTCTTGAACCCGCCGGTGGACGCAGGACTGCTGGAACCGGCCCATCAGCAGCGCACCCGACGTGAGTGCAGCGTGTGCGCGTGTGGTCCCGTGCTCGCCCACCAAACCCTTTTAAAGCCGACGCCCGGCGCACCGTCCAGCACTTAACCCTCTTTATACGCTTGCCCTCTCCTTGAAACGCAGGCCTGGTTTGATGTGATGGAGCGCAAGCGCATCCGGGAGCCGTCGTGAGTGTGGCGGACAGGGCACGGGTAGGGGGCGGTGGCGGAATGGGGACGCGCCCACGCCGCGCTCTTCGAACGGGCAGCACACCAAAACGTGTCGTTCTTCCACACTTCTCCCGTCACATCCCTTTCCATGCTGAGCGTGACCCACACCTGCCTCTCCACACTTCTGGCAACCCAGTTCCGGTAATCCTTGGGTTCTTGCTTCACTGGCACGGTCCTGCTGCCCCATCCCCCGCACCATTGCAACCCGCAGTCGGCAGGACGTTGCGGAGATCGCCTGCACTGGCTCCAGCAACCGCTGCCTGAACCTGGCCT
The DNA here is from genome assembly GCA_016834605.1 of Chlamydomonas incerta. Lineage (NCBI taxonomy): Eukaryota > Viridiplantae > Chlorophyta > Chlorophyceae > Chlamydomonadales > Chlamydomonadaceae > Chlamydomonas > Chlamydomonas incerta. Next base: position 868,130 of record JAEHOC010000040.1, read on the forward strand.
CGTACAACTACCTGGGGTTTGCCGCCTCCGACCCCTACTGCACCCCCCGCGTCATCGACACCATCGGCCAGCTGGGCGTGAGCAGCACCAGCCCGCGCATCCTGGGCGGCACCACCGTGGCGCACACGGAGCTGGAGGACCTGGTGGCGGAGTGAGTGCTGGTGGGGGTGGGAGGGGGGGGCACGGGGCGGGGTGGGTGGCGGGGTGGGTGGGGGTAGCCATGCATGTGACGGTTTGACCGGGTGGGGGGGGGGGGGCTGGCCGCAGCTGATGACGAAGAGGGAACCCACATGCGGGCGCACTGGCTGGTGCGAGTGCTGCTCAAGCGGGGAGCCTGCAAGAAGCTGAGTTGAAACCTTCTCTTGACCAGAGTCTGAGAACCTTGGTGGGGTCCCTGCTGGGTCGCGCAGCAGCTGGGAACGGGTATCTGCGCGAGGGTGTAAGGGAACGGTTCTGTGCGGCGGGGCGAGGACCAGTCCTCTGGGTCATCGTGAGCCTCGCTAGGCCTGCTGCTGGTGATCCCTGTCAGGAGCTCTCGCCCCCACCTGCCGACCTACCTCGCGCCTGCACCTCAACGCACCCGTCCCGCCGTCCTTGCTACACGTCTTGAACTACGGCACTAAACTTATTCACCAACAACAATAACAACAGGTACCTGGGCGTGGAGTCCGCCATCACCTACGGCATGGGCTTCGCCACCAACTCCTCCACCATCCCCGCGCTGGTGCGTGGTGGTGCAGGAAAGGGGTGGGGGTGGCACCAGCGATGCACGGCGCAGCCGGGGGCAACCGGGGGCAACCGGGGGGGCTGGGGTGGGAAGAGATGCGGCGCTGGTGCAGCGGGCGGGGCGGGTGGGGCCGGAGTGTTGGAGCCGAGTCTGACCAGCCGACGCGGGGGCCATCACGTATGCCGCCTTCCCTCGCTGACTCTGCTGCTGCACTCACGCTGTGGGCGGTCATGCGGTCGGTCACAGGTGGGCAAGGGCTGCCTCATCCTGTCGGACTCGCTCAACCACTCGTCCATCGTGGCGGGCGCCCGCCAGAGCGGCGCCAAGATCAAGGTGAGCTGGGTGCCCGGCTCGCGGTCATCAGGGGGGGAGGAGGGGGGTTACAGACTTGCCGTACGGTAAGGAGAGGTAGTGTGATGGCGGTGTGTGCGTGTAGGGGGGCGTGCAAGGATGGTAAGGGAAATGGCCGGGGGTTAGGGCGGTGGGGGCAGTGGAGCGCCCAAGCGGGCCTGCCGCTGCGGAACCGAGGCACCGGACCGAACCTCTACCGGTCCCCCCACACTGCATGCTGCACTGCACGCCGCGCCGCAGGTGTTCCGGCACAACGACGCCAAGCACCTGGACGCGCTGCTGCGCCAGTCCATCGCGGACGGCCAGCCGCGCAGCCACCGGCCCTGGAAGAAGGTGCTGGTGATCGTGGAGGGCGTGTACAGCATGGAGGGCGAGACGTGCAACCTCAAGGAGGTGGTGCAGGTGAGGGGGCGGGGTGGGGAGGGTAGTTTATTCCAGAAACCGAAGCGAATCGACCAAGAGGGGGGGGGTAGTTTTCTCCAGTTCCCAAATCAACCATTGCCAACCCAAAACCCGGGGGGGGCGGGGAAGGGGAAGGGGGGTGGCGGGAGGTGGCGGGAGGTGGCGGGAGGTGGCGGGAGGTGGCGGGAGGTGGCGGGAGGTGGCGGGAGGTGGCGGGAGGTGGCGGGAGCACGAGGAGAGTGGGGCAGCGGCGCGGCGGAGAATAGACATGGGGGCCGAGGCATGGGGGCGAGTCTGAGAATCCAAGGGCAGGGGAGGGGGCTGTGTGAAGTCCCGGTGGAAGAGGGAGGGGCCGTTCTGCTTGGTCCGCAGGCAGGTCCCAAACTAATCATGACCGGACCGCAGGCAGGTCCCAAACTAATCATGGCTGGACCCCCCCCCCAGGTGACCAAGCGCCACAAGGCCTACATCTACCTGGATGAGGCGCACTCCATCGGCGCGCTGGGGCCCACGGGGCGCGGCTGCTGTGAGCACTGGGGCGTGGACCCGCGGGACATCGACATCATGATGGGTGGGTGCCGGGGTGGGCGGGGTGCAGGGGCGGCGGGCGCGCGGGCGGGGGACGGCGTTGTATGCAGAAAGCGTGGAGAGCGTGGAGGGCGTGCTTGATCGTCAGGGGTCCGCCCCGGCACGCAACCGACATAGCCGACACAGGTTGCTAACCCACACCCCGCACACCGCTGCAGGCACGTTCACCAAGTCGTTCGGCTCGTGCGGCGGCTACATCGCGGGCAAGAAGCCCGTGATCGACTTCCTGCGCCGCCACTCGCCTGCGCACCTGTACGCGTGCGCCATGGCGCCCGGCTGCGTGAAGCAGGTGCGGAGCTGGGGGGCTGGGGGGAGGGGTAGTTTTCTCCAATTCCCGAATGGGGGGTGGGGGCGCGGGCTACCAGCCCAGGCTGGGGCGCGGGATGTGGGGGTTACTGTGAACCAATCCCGTAAGGGGATGTGGGGGTGGGGAGGCGAATGATGCCGGCGAGAGCAGTGGTGGGGTGGCGCTTGCGGGGACGAGACGGGACAGTGTGCGGGCACCATCCGGGTGCATCCAGGAAGCACTCTTGAGTGGATGGGGCCTGCAGCACCGCCAGTGCGTGGTCCAGAGCCGGCCCGCGTCCGACGTACGCCACCACCTTGCGACCCCTCTGTGTGTGACCTGTGTGTGTGTGTGCTCCTCGCCTGCCCTTATTCGCGCGCGCGCAGGTGACGGCGGCGCTGCAGGTGGTGATGGGTCTGGACGGCACGGGGCGCGGCCCCGCCAAGGTGCAGCAGCTGCACGACAACGCCAACTACGTGCGCGCGCGGCTGCTGGAGATGGGGCTGGACGCGCTGGGCAGCTGGGACTCGCCCGTGATGCCCATCATGACCTACAGCCCCGCCAAGATGGTGAGGGGGGGCGAGAGGGAGGGGGAGGGGGGGGAGCCGAAGGCCAGGCTGGGGGTAGGGAGACCTGGAAGGTGGATGTCACAACCGGTCGTGGCTGCAGGCTTTGTTAGTACACCCGGGTCCCGACTGTTGCCTTGCCGCTGACGCGCTTGACACGCCCTCACCCCCACCCCCCGCCCCCACCTTCCGCCTCACAGGTGGCGCTGTCCCGCGAGGGCCTCAACCGCGGCATGGCCATGGTGATCGTGGGCTTCCCCGCCACGCCGCTGCTGCTGACGCGCAGCCGCATCTGCATCTCCGCCGCGCACAGCCGCGCCGACCTGGACTGGGCGCTGGGGCAGCTGGACGAGCTGGCCACCATGTGCAACCTGCGGTGAGAGAGCGCGAGAGAGAGCGAGAGGGAGGGAGTGGGAGAGAGGAAGCCTGGTGGGGGTGGATTGGTAGGGGGGAGACTGGGGAGGGGAGTTAAGGGGTGTGTTGGAGAGGGCAGTGGGCGTGGCAGGGGTGTGGGCGTGGGGAGCGGTATGTGGGTCTGGGTGCCTGGTGCATTTGCCTCGGTCCTTGCCGCGGCTCCATACTCGGTTCCATCCTGAACCGCCCCCTCCAAACCTGTTGCAGCCACGGCAACACGGCGCTCAAGGCGCACATGGAGGCGGCGCTGAAGGACCACTGCCGCCGCCACTTTGGCGAGGCCGCTGCCGCCGCCGCCACCGTGGCCGGCCTGGCGTCGGGCGCCTTCGACCCCTACGCCTACCGGGCCGGCGCCGGCAAGAAGGCGGCGGCCGCGGTCGTGGCGGCCAAGGGCGGCAAGGAGGTGCAGGAGAAGGATAAGGACGGGCGCAAGCACGGGCAGGTGGCGTCCGCGTCGGGGCAGCAGCAGCAGGCGGCGGGCAGCGGGCCAGCCTCGCCGCAGGCCAAGCGCGCGCGGAAGGAGTCGGGCAGCGGCGCTAGCGCCAACGGCCACGCCAATGGCCACGCCAATGGCCACGCCAATGGTCACGCCAACGGTCACGCCAACGGTGTGGCGCAGCAGGAGCACGCGGCGGCGGTGGTGGTCGCGACCGCCAACGGCAACGGTAACGGCGAGCACGCCGGCCCCATCACGGCGGAGGTGGAGGTGCAGATGACCACCGGCAAGGCGGGCGGCGGCGGCAAGGGCGCCGGCAAGGCGGCGGCCAACGGCGGCGGCGTGAAGAACGGCGTTAAGAACGGCGCGAACGGCTTCCACCGCAGCTCGGGCGCAGTGATGAACGGCGGCCCGGATGTGAAGGCCTTCATCCGCACCGAGGCGCTGGTGTCGTGAGCGCAGCACAGCAGGGTGGGTGGGTGGGTGGCGTTGGCTGGCTCGTGTGCGCGGCCGCGTGTGTCGTTGTGCGCTCTGCTGCCACATGCGCCCGTGCTCAGGGCGTGCCCGTGCCCTGGGCGCTGGGCGCAGCGGCCGCGCTGTCAGCGCCATGAGCGGTGGCGGCGAGGGGCTGAGACTTATAGCGTAGTGTAGCGTAGCCTGGCCAGGCGTGTTGGGGCGGCTTGTGCTGATTTACGCCCGGCCTACCTGGGGGCGATGCTGTTCATTGCTTGGAATGCCGAGGCTGGGTGCGCCTGGGCGGCCGGCAAAGTTGGTCTGGGCCGGCTGCGGGTGCGTCCGGCTGGCGGCGTGTGGGTGTGTCGCACGTTTCATCTGCCCGGTGGGTGTACATGGAGTGGCAGAGTGCGTGTGTATGCAGCGCTTGGAGGACACGGAATGGTGGGCCGTGCACGGACCGTAGACCTTGACTATGCGGGATTTTAGACACCTGTTTTGTCCACACCATTCTTGTGCGTGTCTGAAGAGCTCTTGTTTCATGCGGGTGGCAGACCGGGAGCGGCCCCGCGAGTATGTGGAGCCTTAGCTATGGACCTCGCGGGCGCTGGAGTTGGGGGCTGGCCACATAGTATTTATTAGATGGCGGACGATTGCAACAGCACCGGACGTGCTCCTGGACGGCAGGGGACGAGGCGGCGGAATCGCGGGTGCTGTGGGGCTGCTGTGTGTGCGTGTGTGGGACCCGGGACCTCGATGCTTTGTGTCCGGACCGCGATACGGTAGGCATGCAGCCGAATACAATACCCTGTGAGCTGTGACCAGCGCGTGGCTCCTTGATCGCGACCACGGTGATGATGGATGGGCGCGTTAGCGCGGCCCCCTTAGCGGGCGTGCATCTCTCGCATGCATGTTGCGCGTGCGGCCCAGGCTGCAGGACTGTAACTCTTAAGCATGTAATAGCCACTTCGCATCATCAGTGGCGAGAACGCGCAGACCAATGGATCGCCTACTGTCGTTGCGTTACATGCGCCCCCGATGTTCTACTTGTTGGCTGCGCCCCCACGGCCCCACCCCCCCAGCAAGGGAGAGGTCCAACATACCTCGCTTGCTGCCGGCAATCCGCCGTTCTGGGATGCACGTGGAATCACTACGCCCAGAGACTCAGACGGGCCAAGACCTGTGTCCTCTTTCAGTACGGTAGCGGCGCGCCGGCGCAGCGGCGCGTCCACTCCCCCACCCTATCCCCCGCCATCGCCCATCCCCCCAAGACAGTTCGTCCCAATGCATCTGTGCACTCCACTCTTGCACACACGCGCTCATTTGCTCGGCGACGCGCCCGTCCCCGCCGCCGACCCTGCGCCGCACTGCTGCAGCAGGGCGTCCACCCGCTGCAGGTCCGCCACCCGCTGCTGGATCTCGGACCGCACCTGGCGGCCGGGGGTTACATTCATCTTTCGTTAAGGAAGTGGCATTAGGTAAGGACTTGGGGGGGGGGGGTCAAGCCGGCAAGGGGCTGCGTGGCCAGGCAGTGGTGGGGGTGGGCGGGCGCATGGGGCGCGCCTCTTGCGAGCTGGCTACGAGAACGCTGGCGACCGCCAGTGCGCGCTGCACGTTTCGCATCCGCAGGACTCACACGTGCGCCCGTGGGCTCCGACACCCGACCCAGGCCCCGTTTTCCACCCGAAGCGCGGAAACGCATGCTGCAGGCACACCACTTCCCCCCCCCCCCCCAGCCCCACAACCCCGCCGCCGCGGCTCACAATGTGCACCGTCTCCAGCTTGAGCCGCCCCGCCGCCTCCAGGTCGCGAAGGAAGGCGCGGCGCTCCTCGATCTCGCCCACGATCTGTGGAGAGGGGCGGCATGGCAGGGCAACGTTACGCCTGCGGTCTCAACGACCAAATCCGCGCACATCCGCATGCCCACACGCTGACACCCTGCGAACCCGTCACCCCGTCCCGGCAGTCGCTCCCACCTGCTCGAACATTTCCTCCAGCTGCTGCTGCTCGCTCTTCTTGGGAGCTGCACGGGCACGCACGGAGGCGAGGTTGGGGTTGCAGAGATGGTGAGAGAAGTGTTGCCGCGTGTGGGTATGTGTGTGTGTGAAGACCAGTCCAAGCTGGGCCAAGGGTGGTTGCAAGGCTAAGATGTTGAACAGCATGGAGCGCAGGGGGAAGGGGACCCGGGGCAGCTTGTGTGATAAGATGGCGGCGGAGCCGAAGGTGGGCGCTGCGAGACGCGGCAGCAGGGTCAGCCGTGCATCACACATCACCATGCACAAACGCTACACATCCGTTGCCCAAGCCCATAGTCTGTGTATTGCCATCCCGCAAGCCCCGCCTCCAACCACAACACGCACCAACCCTGACTCACCCGCCCGCGCCTGCGCCGCCACCTGCTCCGGCGTCACCGCCGGCACCTTGCCCCTGAACCGCATCAGCTCCGCCAGCCGCGTCTTCTCCTTGTCGTCCAACATCGCGCCTGTGCGGGGAGGAAGCCGTGTTTCATGGCGGGCGGCAGGTCCCGAGCGCAGCTGGGTCAGGTGTGTCGCGGGCTGGACAACCGCCCATGGATCGCCCGAAACTCCATTTACCGATACCCCAACACGACACGTATTCCGCCTCGCTGCCACATGTCACATACTACACGCGCCTCGCACTCACGGCTGGGCGGCGGCTGTGGCGCGGCCCGCATGCGCTCGTACTCGGCGTCTATCTCCGCCCGGATCACGTCCACCCCCCGCCGCCGCGGGATGTACTGCACCCGGGACGACTCGTAGTCCTGCAGGCGGGTACGGCAGCCAGGGTGTGTGAGGCGGAGGTGCGGGGGCGTGCCGTGGCGAGGACGGCGAGCGCCTGCCCGTTTCCCCGCTTACTGCCCTGCCCTGCACCGGCATGTTACATTGTAAGCCCGCGTCAGGCTTACAACGCGCTTGGGGAACTTGGGCACCGCCACCAGCGGCTTTTCCATTTTAGGCTTGGGCGGCTCCGCCACGGGCGCCGGGGACCAGCCCGTCGCGAGCTTCTTTTCATGCACAGCCTTGTTCTTGTTAGTGTAGGCATTCCCTATCTGCAGGTTTGTTGTTTGGCCGAGGTCACAGGGTTCACACAGTCCGTGCCGAGGCCGGATAGCAGGCCACACCAGCTGCCCACAGCCCCAGTGCACCGTAGGAACTCCAACCCGCCCTGCCGCCCCCGGAGCGCCCGCTTCGTCAGCCCCACGCCGCGCCGGGTCTCTTAAACCCGCACCTGCTTTGCCGCGTCCTTGTTGTACAGTTTGAAAAGTGCCTTGCCCGCGGGGTTGTCTCTGTGAGGCGAGCGGCCGCCGAAAAGGGTCAGCAGGCGCGTGTGAGGGATCCATCGGTGCCGCGCGGTCGCCCCCTCCAGGCACGAACCCTGCGGTGGTCGCCCAAGTCAGCGCACCTCCCGAACTCCTTCCATGCTGCTTCAAGTGGTTTGGAGCTTGTGCTGGCCTCCGATGCCCCTTGCGGGCTCCCGTCCATGCTTCGTGCCACGAATTGCCGGGGAGACAAGTGGGTGTGGGCCGCTTGGGTAGAGCCTGAACTAATCAGTGTGTTGAGTTGATATATCTGATAATTATACACGAGTTCATTACGGAAGCGCGCTCAGCGAGCCGAGGAATGAGGGCAAAAGAGCGACATCGAAGGTCTTCGCGCTGCTCGTTTTCGCGTGCTGGTAATTCACAAAGACCCCAAAGTTTACAAATAACGCAAACAGAAACTTGTTTCTTCAGGAGCCTGCGTCTTGTGAGATAACAAAGCCGGGCCGGTGTTGCCGCGCGTCGCCCGCGGCGATGGACGACAACCTGAAACGCATTGTGTCTGAGGCGACGCGCGTGTGCCGAGAGCGGGGCCAGAAGGTGTGGGCTCGTGGCTCGTTCGCACGCATGCCGCGGTCGCTTCGTTGCGCCTCGCGCCTGTCCTCGCGCGTCTGGCCGCCGATCCATTCGAAGATTGTTCCTCAAAAGCTGTTCGGTGTGCACGCGCAGGTCGACCCCTACGTGGTCGCCTATGTGACGAGCCTGGAGGATGCCAGGGGCGCGCTGCACGCGCTGGTGCCCGACGTCTCGCTGGAGGCGGGGCCCATCTCCTCCGAGGCGGTGGCCGTGATCGGCGGCCACGTGGCGGGGCTGGTGGGCAACGCCCGCGACCCGCGCATCCGGACAGCCATGATGCAGGCACGTTTTTTTTGGGGGGGGGGGGAGAGGAGGAAGTGGCGCGGGGTTAGTGCGCCATGGCGGCACACAGGCGTGGGAGTCGTGCTGGGCCGCTCCCGGCCCCTTAAAGCCCGATTGCGGACCCGGTGTGCTGGCGGCTTAGGGACCCGGTGTGCGCACCACATCCCAACACCTTTACTTGGGGCAGCGGCAGGACGGCAGGCGGCGGCGCGAAGCGGGCTGGCCTCAAATGCACACCACACTCCTCCCCTCATGATCTCCCCTCCCTCCCCTCCCTGCTCCCGGCCGCAGGTGCTCATGGAGGTGGCCTACAAGCAGCAGCGCGAGCTCATTGAGAAGGAGACGGCGGAGCAGCAGGAGCGCGCGGGCATGCTGCAGCGAGGTGGGGGCGCTTGATGGAGGGCGGGCGGCGTAGGAGGGACCGGCGCTTGGTTTGCTGCGTAGGAGAGGGGGATACGGGGCAGGCGCGTTCAGAGGCGGTGCAGAGGCGAGCGAGGCATGCCCAGTGGAAGGGGGGAAGGGGGGTCTACTCCATCTGTCTTTGCACCGCACCTGACGCCGCGCGGCCGCGTTTCCTCACACCACACCACCCCCGCCGCCCTTCCGCCGCTGCAGCCGTGACGGGGCCCCGGGCGCTGCGCGGCAACACGCCCGACGCGTACGATAAATTTTACAAGCTGGTGCTGGAGGTGTGTGTGTGTGTGGGGGGGGGGTTGGTGTGGAGGAGGGGGAGGTTGTGAATGCCAGCCCAAGCTAAACCAAAAGCGAGGCTGTCATGCGGTGGGCAGAGCCGGAGGCTGCTATCGGGTGCCATGCCTTGGTGGGTGAGGAGGCGGGCGGCCGGGCGTCGAATGCAGCTGGCGAAGCGGTGAGCTGCTATCCAAGATGCAGGAGCTGTTGCGCGCCGTTGCGCGCGCGTTGCCTGCTGACGGCCCTGCCTCGGGTTCGTCCGCCCCCTCCTGCTGTTCCTGGCTACGCCTTCACCACTTGAATAACCATGCATTGTCCCCCCCCCATGAATGTAAACCCCCACGGCTCAGGCGGTGGCGGTGGAGGCGGGCCTGGAGCTGGCCGTGGCGGACCCCACCGCCCACGCCGAGCTGCGCGCCGCGCTGGAGTCGGTGTTCCCGGTCAGCGCCGTGGCGCGCTTCGTGACGCTGGGCGAGGGCGAGCGGCTCACGCAGCTGGCGGAGCTGGCGCGCATATGCACGGGTGGGTGGCGAGGGTTGCATAGGCGGGGTTTGGGACTGCCAGAGGGCTGGTGGGACTGCCAGAGGCCTGGTGGTGGGCAGCAGACAGGCATGCCTGGGCGTGCGTGCGTGCGTGCGTGCGTGCGTGCGTGCGTGCGTGCGTGCGTGCGTGCGTGCGTGCCAAGCACCTGCCAGGCAAGCTTGTCGGGCGCTGCGTGCGCTCGTTTGCACACCCGTGCGCTCACCTCCATACCTTACCATTGCCTTGACCGCCGCCACCGCCTGCCACTGCACACACCCGCCCACCCGCCCACCTGCCCACCCGCACACAACCGCCCACCTGCCCGCACTCATCCGCCCACAGGCATCTGCCTGTACAACCGCTCCTGCGGCGCGGGCGGCTCCGCGCTGCCGGCGGCGGCGGCCAGCTACCTGCCGCAGGCGCAGCGGCTGCTGAGGGACATCAGCAGGTGGGGCGGCTGGGCTGGGGCGGGGTGGGGCGGGGGGGTGGGGTGGGGGGTGGGGAGTGGGGGTGGAGGGCAGCATGGGTGTGAGGTAGTTTGAAGGGGTGGGGGGCGCTCCATGCACAGCATGGACACACATCGACCCGGTGGTGCCGCCCTCGCCTGTGCACAGGTGCTGTGTGGAGGTGAACGAGCAGCTGGCGCAGCTGCAGGTCATGCTGGGCCGCCTGCCGCCGCCGCCGGCGCCGCCGGCCCCGGCAGCCGCCGCGGCTGAGGGCGAGGGCGAGGGCGAGGGCGAAGGCGAGGCGGCCGCTGCGGCCGCGGAGCCGGCGGAGCCGGCTGACGTGGCGGAGCGGCGGCGGCAGCTGCACTCGGAGATCATCAACCGCGGCCAGGTGCGTGGGAGGGGGTTTGCAAGGATGTTTGGAAAGCGGGGAGGGGGGAAGCGAGCAGGAGAGAGGGCGGGAGGGCGGGAGGGGGGGCAGGTTATTGACACACGGCGCCAGCATAGGCACCTTCGCCGTGTGCAGGTTGATGCCAGGCGCGTCCGGGACGTCGGCAGGTGCTTCACACAAACCGTGCGTGTTCTCTATCTCGTGTTTTCTAACACACACGCACACACGCCACGCCACGCTGTCGCACACTCACGCCCCCACAGGCGCTGCAGCTGTTCGAGTCGCTGTCTGCGGACCTGGGCGAGGGGCTGGAGGCGGCGCAGCAGCTGGACGCGGAGCTGGAGCACGTGCTGGTGCAGGTGGGTGGGGGGGGGTAGCCGTTCATGGAGAACGGAGTGAATAAATCACAGGTTTGAAGTGCCGATGTCCAGTGGGAACAATTTGTATACTGTTGCGTGACGGGGCGGAGAGCGTAGACGGGGCGAGGTCGGCGCGCCGTCGACGAAATGCCACCCAGGCTCGGCTCGCGCACAGCAGAAACAGACACGCAAACACGCACGCGGGGACTGCAAAGATGTGCGAAAGCGGTACAGGATGCATTGGGGGTTGGGGGGCTGGGGGTGGGGGTGGGGCACGGGCTGTGGGAGGGGGGTGGGTGGGGGGCTGAGGTTGGGGGTGGGGGTGGGGCAGGGCTGTGGGAGGAGGGTGGGTTGGGGCTGGGGGGAGGGGGTAGTTCATTCCAGAACCCAAAGCAACCGACCGAGTGAACCCAAACCAACCAGTCCCGCCCAGAGCAAGGAGAAGGTGTGGCCTTAACCTGTGTGTCTCGGGCGCCCTTGAGCCTTGAAGGGGGGGTTGCAAAGATGGTACATAGGGGGGGAGCTGGTTTTGAACACCAGGCCAAGCCAACCCACGCTCCGCGGAGGTCGGTGGTGTGGAACATATCATGCGGATGTTTGGAAGTGTAGCACCTGTGCCTGGCGAGCTGTCAGAGTGCGCTGGATGTCGAACCACGTGGCGGGGGCGAGGGCGGGGGCCACCCAGCGCTCAGCGGTGCCAAGCAATGCCCCCCGTACTGCGGCGCGCAGGTGGCGGAGGCGGTGGGCGGCTCGGCGGCGGTGCCCAAGGACCGCGTGTACCCGCTGTTCGACAGGTGCGGGCGGGCGGTGGAGGTGGAGGTGGAGGTGGTGGTGGTGGTGGGGCTTAGGATGGGTGTCCTCCATTCATCCGTCTCACAGGAATAGTGTGGGCCCTCAACCCCAACCCCGGCCTGATGTGCCGCCTTTCCAACCATCCTTGCGGCCACCAACCCCAACCCTCCACCCACCCCCACTTCACTTCTATGTACCATCTTTGCAACCCCCCAACCCCCTCTACCCCCACCCCCACCGCCACCCACCACCCGACCCACCCACCCTTCCGCCCCCAAGGCTGGGCGCGCTGCACGCGGGTCTGCACCAGGAGCTGCGGCTGCTGGTGGTGAGGCAGCGGCTGTACGATGAGCTGACAGAGCTGGCGGCGCTGGCGCCCGGCAGCGCGCTGGCGGCGGGGGCGGCGGCGGGCGCCGGCAAGAAGACGTCAGGTGCGGCGCGGGGGGAAGAAGGGGTGGGGGATTATGAGGATGGTTGGGAAAGCGGTACAAGATGCAGTGAATGGGGGGAGGGGAGCGGGGCTGCGGGATGGGTCTGGCTTACGACGTGCGAGTTGCCTGGTTGGGGAAGGCGCTTGCGGTGTGGGCCGGGTGGTTGTCGCGTGCAAGCAACACGGCATCCAACCCACAACCCCAAAATACCTCACGTGTGTACAGGGACCTCAACCTCCACCACGGGCTCCCGCGCCGCCTCCGCCGCCGCCGCCGGGCAGCCGCCCTCCGCCGCCGCCGCCATCGAGGCTCTGGCGGAGCAGCTGGACGAGACCACGCTGGCGGGGCTGGACGCGCTCGCATCCGGCCGGCCGCAGCCCGCCGCGCCGCCGGCTGCAGCCGACGGCGAGGAGGGGGCCGCCGCTGCTACAGCCGCGCCGCCGCCCCTGGAATACATCCGCCCCGCCAGCCACAGCCAGCTACAGCCGGGCCTAGCGCTCGCCGGGTTCTGCCCGGGCGCGCTGGGCGGCCGGCCGCCGGCGGCGGGCGGAGTGGCGCTGCTGCGACGGGCCAACCCGCGGCTGGGGTACCTGGCATTCGGGGTGAGTGGGGGGAATTGGGGAGTGGTGGGAGCTGGGGTTTGGGGTGGGGGACAGGGTGGGGGGAGGGAAGGAAGGAAGGGAAGAAGGCATGAAGGCAGGACTTCGGGCAGGCGCGTGAGCGGACTGGCGAGGGAAAAAGAGCAGGGGCGTGCCCATCCACGACTGCTGCCGCTGCTGCAGCAGTCGCACCTCCCTTATCCTCGGTGTATCGCAGCCCGTACGGCAGACCTCACTTTGAAAACTCTCTCGTCGCGTGTCCCACAATGAAACCTTTGGAACCCCTTGTGGGAACCCGCTTGGATCCACCGCAGGACAATGTGTACGGCTTCGCCAGCAACGCCGACATGCGGGCCTTCATGGCCGACCCCGCGGGGGTGCTGGCGGGCGTGAGCCACGCCGTGGGCGCGGAGCCGCTGCTGGCGCGGCCGCTGGGCCTGCCGCCGCCGGTGCCCAGCGCGGACGTGCACGCCGTGCTGCTGGTGCGTGCGTGGGTGCAGCTGGGGGTGGAATGGGTTGTGGGTGGGGCGGGCGAGCTGTCCGTGCAAACGGCACTTTGGGGAGGGAGGGGTTGGGTTTTACCGTACCACGCTGTTCACGGCTACCTTTGTTTACGGCTACCCTCGCTCCCTCCCTCACCGCCCTCCCTGCCCTCACCCTCATATCCCCCCCCCCCCCCGCCCTCACCCCCCCCCCCGCCAGGCCATGTCGGGGCCGCTCAAGGTGGACTTCGGCTGCCAGACGCCCGTGCACTTCCTGGAGCGCCACATCGACAAGGACTACGAGTGGAACGTGTGGGCGCTGCGGAGGAGGTGCGCAGCACAGGGGGGAGGGGGGCGGCGTGGGGGGAAAGGAAGAGGCCGAGGGACTGTACGTGTAGCGCTGCTGTTTCCTGGTGTTTCCTTTCGGGATGGGTGCAGAGTTAGCCCCTGACATCCCTCCCTCTCTCCCGCCCACACGCACACAGGGCCCTTGCTCTGGCCAACCTGCGCAACAAGGCCACGCACTCGGCGCAGACCGCCGAGAGCCACTTCAAGCGCGAGAACGAGACGCAGGTGCGAGCGCGGTGGCCTGGGTCCGGCGCAGGGGCAGGGGTGGGGGTTGTGAATACCAGCCCAGGGGGGTTAGGATCCGGGGCGTGTGTTCGGGGTCGCGTGCAGAGCCTTTGGCATCACCATCCAGCTAAGATCAACCCCAGCCCACCTTCTATCCACCCTACGAAACCCCCGACACACGAAACAAACAACAACAAACCACCACCCCAACACCCGCGCGCGCCCCGACCCCGCCAGGTGTGGAAGCCGCGCGAGGCGGTGGTGCAGACGCGCGTGACCAAGGGCCAGGCCATGCCGCGCAAGCTGCAGTACGTGGCGGGGCTGCGCGGCGCCGCGGATGTCAAGATGAATGTGGTGCGCCTGGAGCTGGACCTGGGGCAGCCGCACCAGCACTGAGGCGGCGGCACTGGGGCACTGGGCCAGCCGCAACAACACTGAGGCGGCGCTGAGGCAGTAGGGATGGCTGAGGCCTGAGGCGGCGGCGGCGGGGGCGGCAGCAGGGGCGGCAGCAGGGGCGTTGGAGGGGTGTACGTTGGAGGATCGCTGGAGGGGCGCTGGAGGGTGCGGCGTGGGATGAGATGGGGTTAGGATTGTGGGCCTGGGGTGTGGGGCCGGGGGTTTGTAGCGCCCCGCCGCTACCCTGGGGCTGTAGGCCTGTAGCGCTGTACCACTTACTCAGTTCCAGGTGTATGACGAGGTGTGCGATGGGCGTGGACGACCAGGTGGTTTGTTGGAGGTGAGGGGATTGGGCTGGGCTGTGCGGGGGTTGAGCTGGTCCCGCGGCCGCGCATGTGGCTGGCCTCAGGGCAGCGGTGCAGCCGTGAGAGCTGGGGGTGGATGACAGAGTGGAGGTGGGTGGATGGCAGAGTGGAGGTGGGGGAGTGGAGGCGTGGAGCCGCTGGAAGCCCACAAACAGGATCCAGCTGGAGCTGCTGGAAGTGCCATAAGTACCAATGATAGGAGGGGCTGGAGCCTCCACCGCGGGACGAATAGATGCATCTTGGGAGTGCTATCGAATACCGATATGTCGACCGCTGACGAGAGAGTTTGGTCTGGTATGTGAGAACGCAAGTCGGCCCTCCAGGCATCCACCTCCCGGTTGGCCAGACCGCATGCACAGGCGCGGGGGCGGCGTCACGGCGTCAGGTGTGCGGGGGTGGCGTCACGGTCGCTCTGGGCTGCGTGGTACAGCTGGGGCTTGCCATGGGGTGGGCAGGCCGCGTGCGACCGTGCGAGCGCGCAGCTGTCCGCCGCAGTCCGCGCAGCACAGCAGCCGCGCCAGCAACCCAGAGTGGAGTGTGCGCGCCTTCTGAGGGCTGCCACAGGCAGGAGTAACAGCAGGGTAACCCCTGAGAAGCAGCCCTAGTAGAGGACGCACGCTTGTGCAGCACCGGATCTCGAAACTGGGATCTAGATCATCACGTCATCTCTTGCCACATTTGCATCCCCCGATCAAGCGCATTCTTGGGCTGAGCCCCCCGAGCGCAGCGCCGGCTTGGCCGCTACGGTACGAAAGCATGGGGGTTGCATTGCGGGCTGAGCCCCCTACTTCCCCGCCTGTGCACAAGGCCCTCAAACCCTGGGCGCTCCCCGGCACAATGCACATCCGTCGACCCAGCACAGTCAGCAGCAATCTTGTCCGGGATTGTTTGCCGAGGACATGTCTTGCTTCACTGCCTTCACAAACGAGTCGGTCGCTTTACTCACGAAGCCAACACGCACGCAGCCAGCACGCACTCGCGGGCCATCCCTGGGGGGCGTTGCCCGCCCCCTCCCTGATGAGTCGCTGCGCTCGGCCCCAAAAGAAAGCCGACGGAGGAAGACCTAATGAATACGATAACCAGCAAGGATTCAATCAGTCGCTGGATAACTGCAATGTATGGACTTATGACTGTCGGACCGCAAGCGGCCGCCCTTCCTGCACACCGTACACATACGCACGCGCCGCACTACACCCGCGCAGACACAAGCCGCCGCCCTCACTATCGTCATATGTACTGCACACATACGCATGCGCAGCCTGCTACACACGCATCACGCGCCAGCATGCGGCCCCAAACAAATGAGCCTCAGATGGTCACAGAAAACCACAGACACGACATCACACGACATGCCCACGACATCTGCGCTGACGACTCCCCCTACGCTTCCTCAGCCTCGGGGTTCTCAGCCTCCACCTCCGCCTCTTCGTCCGTCTCATACTCATACTCGTACCGTGCCGCCGTTAAGTTTTTTTCAAAAATAATTATTTGGGCACGAAAAAAACTTATTTTGTAAAAGTTTATTCCTAATTGTGCTTGCAACCGAAAAAAAACTTAGCGGCGACCGGAAAACTCTTGGGGGGCACGGAGAGGTGCACGGAGGGGGCTTCCAGGGAGGGGGCTTCCAGGGAGACACGTCTCTCGCGGGTTTTGTGGTGGTCGCCACGCCATCTCGCGCCACACATTTGGGCCATGCAAATTCGTGCAGCAAAGTTCAACGTCTCAGACGGGTGTGTCGGTGGCGTGGGAGGAGGTGTGGCAGCGGCAGGCCGAGCTGGCGCAGGCCGAGGGGCACATCTGGCCCAGCGAGACGGCGCTGCCGCAGGGCGAGGAGGAGGAGGGGGGCAGCGACGATGAGGACGACATGCCGCTGGGGCAGCTGCTGCAGGCGGCGATGGACGCCGGGCAGCGCACGGAAGTGTAGAGACTGGGGGCTGAAGTCGCACTGCTATGGCTATGCATATGCCGTACCGTAGCAAAACAACCGCTAGCGTAGCTGATGTTTGGAGTTGTAGGAGCGTCAGGAGAAGGGAAAAGGCTGGCCTAGAGATGGAGTTAAGAGTTGTGAGGTCACGTGGGCTTGTTTGTGTTAGCTAGGGCATGCAGAGGCGTGTCGTGCAGTGTGCCGCGCACGGCTCCCCCAACGGTTGAAAAATTTGACGATAATACCCCGCCCTTATGAAAAAAAGTTTCCCGAAAAAAGTTAATTATAATTGGCCCACCGAACAAAAAAAACTTAGCACCGGAAAAAACTTAACGGCGGCACGGTACTCCGCCGCCGCCTCGGACTCATCATCCGTCCACAGCCCCGGGTCCGCCGCCTCCTCAGCAGCCGCCTCGGGCCTATCCGCCTGCTCCGCTCCCGGCTCGATGTGTCCGGGCTGCGGCGGAGCGCTCGGCTGCTTGGGCAGATAGGGGGCCGCCGCAGCCACCACCGCACTGCTGCCCTGCAGCGCCTCCACCACCGCCTCATTGCCGCGCCGCTGGGCCTGCTTCAGCGCCTTCGCCAGCCGCTCCGATCCGCTGCTGCCGGCGCCCAACATCACCTCCACGAACTGTGCATCCGCCAGCAGCAGCTGCAGGACGCCGGCTTGCGAATTCTCACACGCATCCCACAGCGCCCACACCAGCTCGCCGGCACGCCCGGGAGTTTTTGGGGCCAGCACCGCACGCCGCGCCGCGTCACTTGACAGCAGGGCCCGGACCACGCCCACCCGGCCCCGCTTGCATGCGTCAGCCAGCGCCTTCGTGAGGGCGCAGGCCCCGCTGTCGCCCTGGGCCCCCAATGACTGCGTAGTTGCCGCATCCGCCAGCAAAGCCTCCACGACTTCAGCCGAGGCTCCCTTGCAAGCGTCGCACAGGAGCGTGATCAGCTCGCGACCCTGCCCCTGCGCCGCAGCTGCGGGAGCTCCGGCCGCCGGCTCCACAGCCTAGGCTGCAAGCGCTGCTGCCGCCGCCTGAAACGCGTCGTCAGCCAGGAGCAGCCGCACCACAGGGGCGCGGCCGGCGTCGACCGCAGCGCGAAGTGCACGCATTAGCGTGCCGGTCCGCGCCCCACCCGCGCCGCCCAGCACCACTTGCTGAAAGGTGGGGTTCGCCAGCAGGGCTGCGACCGTCGCCTCCCGGCCGTCCCGGCACGCGTCGTACAGCGCACCCGCGAGGCAGCCTGCCGGCCCTGCCTCGCCCGCCGCCGCCGCCGACACCAGCACGCGCGTGAAGCCCGCGTGCGCCACCAGCGCCGCCGCCGCGCCGCCGGCGTAAGCGTGCCGGCTGCCATCCCGCACCATCTGGCCAAAGTCGTGCGCGCGGCCCGACAGCTCCGCCTCCGGGACCGCCAGCACCGCGCCCATGAGCGGCGCGCAGGACAGCAACGCCTGCACTGCGCGCGTGTGCCCTTTGGAGCTGGCCGCGCGCAGCGCCGCCACCACGGTCTCCCCGTGCCCCGGCGCCGCCAGCACCGCCGCCGCCACCTGCTGGTGTGCCGCCAGCACCGCCACAACGTCTGCGTGGCCGCCCTCGCACGCGACGCGCAGCGCGGCGGCCACCTCCACCGCTACCTCTGGGCCCGCCGCCGCCAGCGAGCCCGCCGGCGGCGGCACGCGCGCCAGCAGCAGCTTGGCCTCCGCCGCCAGGTCCCGCATGCTGGCGGCGCACAGCGCCAGGGCAAGGTTCCGCACTCCCTCCGCGCTCGCCGTCACGGCGGCCATGACCGCATCGCTTCCCAGCACCGCCCGGATGAGGCGTGGCGGGCTGCAGCTGCAGGCCCCGCGCAGCGCGCGCGCTAGCCCCCGGCCCGCGCCAGGTGCGGCCAGCGCCGCCGCCACAAACGCGGTGTGGCCGAGCAGTGCCTCCGCCACCACCGGCACGGCCTTGTCTTTATCCACCGAGCTGCTCGTATCTTCCATCTACGCTGTAGAAATTTGCCCAAAATCCGCCGAAGGCGGAGAAAAACTTTTGGGTTTGGGTTTCGGCATCTACGGAGCGTAGACGGTTTGGGCGGGTTTGGCGGTCTTTTAGACAGGGAGCGTAGATGGTTTGGGGGATTTGGGGGCGTGCCCCTAGGAAAACTTTTCCGGGCGTAGATGGCGCGGGAGGGGTCATCTACGCTGTGTAGACGCCGGGGGCTAAAAGCCATCTACATGATACGGGCACTGACCGAGCAGACCTCCACCAGCGTAGCGTAGCAGCTCCGCGCCTGCGCGGCCGCGTCGTGGGCGCTGTCTGCCAGCAGCGTCACAGCGAGGTGGGCGGCCGCACCCGCAACGCGGTCGTCACTGAAGCCAGCAACGTGGACCCTCGTACGGTCTTCTGAAAGCCGGATCAGGGCACGCACGGCGGTCCGGGCCACGACGTCTCCCCCCACAAGCGCCACAGGCCCCACTGCGGAACCCGCCAGCGCCATAAACTGCGCGTTGCTAAACAGCGCTGCGGCGACGGCGGCGCCGCCCTCCGCGCCCCGCTGCTGCTGCCTGGCCGCCGCGCCCAGCGCGTCCAGCGCAGCCTGAGGGCTGCTGCTGTTGTTGCTGCTGCTGCTGCTGCGACCTCCTTCCACCACTCGCCCCGCCAGGCCCCCAGCCACGCTGCTGATGCAGGGCGCCGTGGCGCCAGCGCGGCGGAGGTCGGCGACGTGGGCGATGAGACTGCCGAGCGCGCGAAGGGGCTCGCCGGCACAGTCCACAAGCAACGCGCGCTGCAGCAGCTCTGGGTGCAACACCACAGCAGCTAGCAGGGTCCGATGCTCGCGGCAGCATCGCGAGAAGCTGGCGGTCGCGCGCAGGCCGGAGTGAGACGCTATCAGCGCACCGGGCTCACCGCGCGGCCAATCCACTCTCCCCATGTCAGCCGGGGGCCCGGGGCATGCATCCTCCGGCAATCCAGTTGCATAATCACCGTGGACACCGTCACGTTACTTCCGCCGGCGCTCAGCCGATTCACCAGTCCCTTACTGAAATGTCGCACCCGTTGAGGGCACTGTAACTCAGCAACCATGCCGCCGAGTGCACCCCAAGCACTCGGATGACGGTTGCGCTCTTGCCTCAACGGCGGCGGCATACCGGCGGCGGCGGCGACAAGGGTCAAGACACCACGTGCCCGGCGCTGCGCTTTGCCGTGTCGCCCCGGGCACCACCCGCCCAGCACCACACCAGGATCACCCTCACTCGCACGGTATTCACACGCAATCACAAAAAACCACCGGAGCAAGCCAACTCTCGTCCTTTGCCATGGTTCCACCACGCGATCGCATCAAGTGCCGGCATCACGCACGCCCTCAAAACTGCTCAAAACGGAACAATGGAAAGTGCATTGCAGCAAGTCGTGTTGCCCCGTGCGTGGCGCCGCCCAAAAGTGCTGCACGATAACAACGACGTTGTAAAAGCAGGGTGGATCAATGTCAGAAGGGAATGAACGTCGCATGCTCTCCAACGCTTCAACGCCCAGCCACCCCGCACAGCGCGCACCTACGCCCGGGCTACGGCCGGCTAACCCCCTGGCCAGAACGGCACGGCAACGCAGCGGCCCAGAACCACCGGGCAAAGCTGCCGGGCAAAGATGCCGATAGCCAGCCGGCGGCACGAACCGTAGCCTTGCACACGATAGTAATGTCTCACACCTGCCGGCATCAATGGCACGCACCATGACTACGTCTGCACAATGTGGTTCTCACGGCACCAGTGCTATGTTCTCCTGCCCAATTTCAAGTGCTTGATGTGATACGGATGCTTCGCTTGATTTATCACTTTGACGGCCAGCGGGGCTTGTGTGCCCCTGCCTATCACGTATTCACGCAGTCCTTGCCCCGCCCAGTCCTAGAGTCTCTGGCACCAACGCATACATGCACTCAACCTCGCTGACCACTCAGCCCCCACGGTGCCCTTCCCTCGCTCGCGCCGATGCGTCATGTTAACACCACATCACACCATCACCGCCGCCGCGCCTCCCATGCGGCCTCCTCCCAGGGCCGGTCGCATGGACGGCTGCCGAACCCGCTCCCCGCCACAATGACGGCAGCTCCCACACAAATGCGAGCCCGCAACGTCATCTATCCGCTCCGCTCGGTCCCCACCCGGCACCCGATAGCCCATCCGAGCACACCCGCCCATATCCGGAGTTTGTAACGAATTTAGCAAAACGCCGCAGCAGGCCGGGCCCAGAGCCGCGTGCCAACGAAGATGCGATGTCTGTGCGATGCGCCGGCGAGCCGGGAGGCCAGTTGCTATGCTGTCCTGAGCCCATGTTCACTCACCACATGCTTCACATCACATGACGCATGCGGCACTGCAACGGTAACGACAATCACAGTCATCACACATCACATCCCAACGCCCCCAAGCCCAGGTGGGGTCCCAGTGCGCTCCGCACACACGCACGTACACACACACGCACGTAGTAGCGCTCAGCATATGACGCAGCTGCAGCCGCTGCCGCCAGCGCCGCCGCCGCCGCCTCCGAAGCCGCCCTTGGGCGGCTCCGGCGCCAGCTCCGCCTGCAGCGCCGCCAGCGCCTCCACCACATCTACCATGTTGGGCCGCGCGCAGGGGTCGTCCGCCTGCGCCGCGGTTGAGGTCGGGTTTGGGTTGTTGGGTGTGTGGGTTTGGGTTTCGTTTTGGGGTGTGGATTGGTTTGGGGTTGGGGTTGATTTGGTTGCGGGGCACATGCCGTACAGCGGTTGAGGGGTCGGGTGCAAGGAGTCTATCTAGTCGGGGGGCAGACGCACTCTGTGAAGACACCACGCCTCACTCCCACCCGGCGGCCGGCTGCGACCACCCGCCCAAGGCCCCTCCGTGCAACCACCCGCACCCGCACCCGCACCCGCACCCGCACCCGCACCCGCACCCGCACCCGCACCCGCACTCCTATCCCACGCCGCCGCACCCGCACTCCCTATTACGGCAGTACCGCATAGCCACCCTCGGCCCCCCAGCACGCCCCAGCGCACGCCCCCAGCACACTCAGCACCCCCAGCACCGCACCCTCACCCAGCAGGCGCAGCACAGGTCGTACAGCGGCTGGGCCATGGAGTTGGGGCGCGGCGGCCGGTAGCCGGCGGCCACGTGCGCGGCGTAGCCCTGTGACGTTCGGCGCGGCACGCGTGTGTTAGAGAGCACACGTGTATGGTTGACTCTGGGGGCTGTGTTAGAGAGCACACGTGTATGGTTGACTCTGGGGGCATCAAAGCGCTCCGCGGATGCCGTAGGGACGCTTACACTGCGGATGCCATAGGGACGCTTACAGACTCGGCAGCCAGGCGGGGCATGGCGTGCGACCACAGCAGCAATCCCTGCAGCCGTGTCAGGCATGGCCCAGCCGCCAGCAACCTGCTGCTGCAGCCACACCCCTCCCCCCTGCTACAGCCCGCCATCCCGCCGGCTACAGCCCGACCCTCCTTTCCGCCGCCCTCCGCACCTCGGGGTTGTCCATGCCCTTGAGCCGCAGGTCCTTCAGGTTCAGCTGCGGGGGGCGCGACATGGCCGGGGTGACGGGTAGGTGGTAAGGTGGTTGGGTGGCTGGGAGGGGGCTGTTTATGACTAATGAGGCGTGCGGCGCCATGTTCCCTGAGACCCAAATGACGTTCGCAGCCCCCTGCCCTCCCCTCCTCCCTGGCCCCCCTCCCCCTGGCTCACCCCGTACACCAGCATGAGGTTGCGGCTGAACACCTCGTACAGCAGGATGCCGAAACTGGAGGGGGGGCGGCATGGGGGGCGCGAGGGCGGGGGCGGGCCAAGCGAGACATGTCATTTAGGAGGCATACGCGGCACACGGTGATGGCCATGTCAAGCACTCGGCGCCGAATGGCATCAAAGCAGCGTAAGTTCCCCGATAACCGTATTATACCAACCGCCGCACACCCGCACGCCCTCAACCCCTCACCCCCCTTCACGCCCGCACCTGAACACGTGAGCCCTTGCCCGACCCGCTAGCCCCGCAACACATAAACCACGCCCACCCTCCCCCCATCCCCTTTCACACGCCCCCACCTGAACACGTCCACCTTCTCGTTGTAGGGCATGTTGCGGAACACCTCGGGCGCCTAGGCGGGCGGTGGGTGGGTTGGGGGTGGGTCGGTTGGGTCGGTTGGGTCGGTTGGGGTTGGAAGACAGATCATTCAACGATTGTGACCACACACACGCACTCCCGGTTACTGGCGGAGGTATCTGTGTTTAACTGCGCGCGCGTGTTTGGCGGGCTTTGCTGTCCGTCTGTTTGGTGTTCTTAACACACGCACTCTCACACGCCATCACACGCACCATGTACATGCAGGAGCCGGTCTGCCCCGTGAGGCGCCACACCCACTGGAAGTCCTGCTCGTAGCGGCCCTGTGCGCGGTGGCGGGTGAAGGTGAGGGAGGGTGTGGGTGAGGGTGAGGGTGAGGGTGAGTGTTATGAAACAATTGGCGTGCGGGGTATGAACACTTCATGGTACAACCACCGCCGCTGCACCCGCACTCACCTGCAGCAGTGTGGACACGGACATGGCCGCCAGGGAGCGCCCGCCGCCACCCGGCCCGCCCGTGCCGGGGCCGCCACCGGCCGCGCCCGCCCCCGCGCCGCCGGGGCCGCCGCCCAGCGACCGGGTGGACACGGACCCCAGCGAGCGCTGCGAGGAGGCGCGGCTGGGCACGGTGCTCAGGTGCGGCGTGCTGGCAGTGGCGGTGGCGGCGGCGGCCGCCGCCGCCAACTTCGCCACGCCGCCCGCCTGCGGCGGCGAGCCGACCGACACCATCGGGCCGGCGTGCTCCGCCGACGCCAGCGGCGACAGCGGGCCCTTGCCGACGGCGGCGGCGCCGCCGCCTGCGGCGGCCACGATGATCGGCACCGCCGCGGCGGCGGCGGCGTGGCCGTTGGAAGTCCGGGCGGCGGCGCCGCCGCCGCTGGTGCCGGCGGCGGCGGCGACGCCGGTGCCTGCCAGGCCGTGCACGTCGATGATGGGCACCGCGTCGTGGCTCTGCCGCCGCGCCGAGGGCGTCGCGCTCAGCGGCGGGTGCAGCGGCGGGTGCCGCTGGCCGTTGGCCTCCCCAACCCCTGCTCCCGCTCCTGCTGCTGCTCCTGCTGCTGCGCCTGCTGCTGCTGCGTGGGCCGGGCCGTGGTGGTGGGCCGGCGGCGGGCCGTGCAGCTCGGCGCGCGCCTGCAGTTGCTGCTGGTAGGCGACGGACGTCTCGCGCGCGATCTCGTCGTCGGGGTCGTTGCAGGCCAGCGCCTCGGGCTCCCGCAGCTCTGTGGGAGAGGGCGGGGGAGTTGCAGGGATGGTAAGAGAAGTGTAGCAGGTTACAGGCATGTCCGCACTTAAGGCACAGATGTGGAACAGGAATAGCCGCGGTCAAGGTGCGGGTTGCATTTCCCGAGGTCCGAAGTGAATCGCATGCCGTTGCCTGGCGCCGCCCACCCAGAGCACCGGCACACCCACCCGGCAACACGCCGTGGCCCGTGTCCCCGTGGTGCGGCGCCGCCGATCTGGACATGCGCACCAAAGACCCATCCGGCCCTGTCACCGCCGGCCGCCCCGCGCCGCCGCTGCCACTGCCGCCGGCAGCCGCCGCAGTGGCGGCGGTGGTGCCGCCACCACCGCCACCCGCCGCCGCCGCCGCAGCAGCAGCAGCAGCAGCTAGCGCCGCATTGATTGCCAGCGGCGCGAGCGGCGTGGAGCGCCCGCCGCTGTACAGCTGTTGCGCCGCCGCCGCAATGGCTGCGTCGCCGCCAGTGGCGCCGCCACCGCCGCCGCCACCGCCGCCGCCGCCGAACTGCGCCAACCCGGTTCCACTGCCGCGGCCGTCGGTTAGCGGCGGGCCCGGCGGCAGCTGCGCATTGTGCGGGTCCGAGCTGTGGCCGGCGCCGCCGCCGCCGCCGGGCGTGCGGGTGGCGGAGCCGGGCCCGGAGCCGGCGGGGCCGTTGGATTCTGATATCAGCCGCAGCCGCACCGCGCCCGCGCCCACCACGTCGCCGCCCTGCGTACGGCATGTACGGCAAGTTTCAGTGTCAGTGCCGGTGAGCACGTTTCCGCCCTTGATGAATTTGTCCGCACCCTGGTTCACACACCCCAGCGCCCAGCGCCCACGCCGCACCGCCACCACACCCAGCCAGCCAGTCGCCCACGCATCCAGCCAGTCAGTCGCCCGCGCACCCAGTCAGCCAGACAGCTAGCCAAGGTACGCACCCCACCCCACCCACCCCACCTGCCACCGCCCGCTGGCGGAGGGGCTCCAGTCGGGCGAGTGGCCGCCCTGCGCGCCGCCCGGCGTGGCCGGCCCCGTGCCCGCCGCGGAGCCGCCGCCGCCGCCACCGCCGCCGCCGCCAACCGCCAACGTGGAGCCGTGCAGGCTGTTGGGCAGGCTGTAGGCAAGGTGCGGCTTTCCGCCGCCGCCGCCGCCGCCTCCGGCCGCCGCCGATGGCGGGCGGTGGGCGGCGCCGCCCGCCCCTGCACTTGCAGCAGCAGCACCTGCAGCAGCACCACCGGCACCGCCGGTAGTGATGCTGTTGCTGCGGCTGCCGTGCAGGCTGGAGTGGTGTGTCCCCGCCACGCCCGCGCCGCCGCCCGCCGCCGCCGCCGACTTGCTGGCCTCCAGGCTGGCCCGCGCCGCCGCGCGCTGCGCCTGCCGGTGCTGCTGCTGGTGCAGGAGCATGGAGGCGTAGCCTGTGTGTGGGCGCGTGCGTGTGGTTGTGAATACCAGCCCAAGCTAATCCAAACCAAACCATGCATGATTGCTCCCAAACGCAACATTGCCAACCCTACACCCACAGAGTGCGGAGGTGTGGGGCCACGGCCCTGGCTCTACACCACCCCAGAGCCCAAGAGACACCGGGCACGAGCGGCGCATTCGCACGTGGCACCTGGCACCTGGCGCACACGACCTGGCAGAACGCACACTCACAACCCCCTCTCGCCCCGTCCTCCGTCACCGCCACACTCCATACACGCCCCACACTCCACACACGCCACACAACCGTATACATGCACCACGCAACACGCGCGCACACACAGGCACCTGTGCACACACACACTCTGTACAACTGCGCACCCACCCGCGGTGTTGCCGTGGTACGAGGCCTCCTCATTGAGGGGCACCAGCGTGCCGCCCACGCCGGTGCCCGGACCCATCATCGGAGAGGAGCCGTGCGGGCTGCCGCCGCCCAGACCCAACCCCAGGCTCAGGCCCCCCAGCTTGGCCGGCTTGGACCCCGCCGCCCCGCCGGCGGCGCCGCCGCCACCGCCTCCGCCTCCGGCGCCGCCGGAGGCCTCCGCAAAGCTGCCCCCCCTGCTGGGCAGGGCACTGCCTGAAAAGGCGCCGGCGGCGGCTGCCGCTGCCGCTGCCGCAGCGGCGGCCGCGGCCGCGGCCGCCGCTGCCGCGGCGCCGGGCTGCGCCCCTGCGCCGCCGCCGCCGCCGGCGGCGGCTGCGGCGGCGACGGCTGCGGGGTCACCGAAGTAAGCGGCGGCGGCGGCCTGCGGCACCTCGAAGGAGCCGCGCCGGGACGCGGCGGGGCCCACCAGACTGGCGGCGGCGGCGGCCGGGAGCTCGTCCACCAGGTAGAAGATATTGCCTGTGTGTGTGTGTGTGTGTGTGTGTGTGTGTGTGTGTGTGTGTGTGTGTGTGTGTGTGTGTGTGTGTGTGTGTGTGTGTGTGTCATGTGTGTGTCATGTGTGTGTCATGTGTGTGTCATGTGTGTGTTATGTGGCATGTGCGGCATGAGTCATGTGGACAGCTTGCTCCGGGCGCGAGGCGTGAGGCTGATAAGCCCCTTGCCCGACTGTCCCCCCACCCCACGCCCCGACCCGACAGCCTCTGTCCGCCAGCGGCCAACCCCGCATCCCCTGTAACAACACGCACCCGGCTCATGTGTGTGGTCGTTGTAGTAGGTCGACACGGACGGCGCCGCCAGCCCGCGCCCGCCGCCGGCGCCGGCGCCCTGCGACACGCGCGACAGCGAGCTGAGCGAGCCGCGGCCCAGCCCGCCGCCGCCGCCGCCGGGCTCCACGCTGAGGCTGCGGCGGCGCAGCATGGGGTTCTTTCCGTCCAGGGCCTGGCGCGTGCGGGGCGGGGCGGGGCGGGAAGGGGTGTTGCGGACGGTAAGGTTGGGGCTGCAAACAGCGGCGCCTCCACCGCACTTGCCTTGGCTCCGTCTAGTTCGGTTTGGTTTAGCTTGGGTGCCCCCCGCGTCAGTGCCGCCCCCACTCCCCGCCACCGCCCCTCACCGCCATGAGCCCAAAGTCCATCAGCTTGGCTGTGGGCCGGCCGGTGGCCGGGTCGGGCGCCGTCACCAGCATCACGTTGTCGGCCTTGACGTCGCGGTGCATCACCTGAGGGGGGGGCGGAGGGAGGTGGAGGGGGAGGTGTGGGCGGAGGTGGTGGGGGCGGAGCAGGTGGGGTAGGAGGTGGGGGCGGAGCAGGTGAGGTGAGGGCGGGGGCAGAGGAAGGGGCAGGCGAGGCGAGGGCGGGGGCAGAGGAAGGGGGCAGGTGAGGGCGCATGCGGGGCGGGGGCGCATGAGGCGAGGGCGCATTCGGGGCTGCCTGTGGCTGAGGTTGGAGCCGCGGCGCAGGACGACACGCGCAACTTGGCTTGGTATTCATAAGCCCGACCCCGGCATCCTGTACCGCTTTTCATACATCCTTGCAAGTTGCAACACCCCACCCCCACAGACACAGGCCCCCCCTTTGGGCTGATAATTGCCGCGCCCCCTTACCGGCCGCGGGGCGTTGTGCAGGTAGCTCAGCGCCGCCGCCACGTCCCGCATCCAGCAGTAGGCCTGTGCGTGTGCGTGCGTGTTCGTGTTCGTGTGGTTATTGTGTGCCAGGGGCGGCATGTGGGGGAGCGAACGGGAAGGAGGAGGGCGAGGGCGAGGGACCTCAGGGGCTGCGGCGCCCCAAACCACCCTGCACCCCACCCACCGGCAGCAGCACTGCGCGGCGTTGACTGAACCCTCCGGCCCACGGCCCTCCGCACCCATCCACCACACACGCGCTGGCACAGCCCGCACCACCACCCTTCCCCACCACCTTCCCCACCACCCTATCCCCACCCACCCTTCTCCCCACCCATCCCTCCCCCCACCATCATTACACACGCAGTCACACATCCCCTGCCTGCTCCTTGTCTAGTTCAGCTTGGTTTAGCTTGGGATGGTACTCACAAACCCCCCCCCCACACACACACACCTCGTAGTCGCTGTAGATGCGGCGGGTGGCGGCCATCTGCTTGTACAGCAGCGCCGCCACGGAGCCGCCCTGTGAAGGCCGCGGTGTGGCGGTTCACGGTAGGCAGTTCAGTTGGAAGGTGCGGGTGTGGTGTGGTAACAATGATGAAGCAGCGATGAGACGGAACCCATGGACCACTGGCAGGGCCCCTCCCGTCCATCCAGCCCCAACCATGCCACCCCACCCAACCCACCCCCTCCCCCTGCCACCCCACCACCACCCTCCACCCCCCCACCCTCCACCCTCCACCCCCCACCCTCCACCCTCCACCATCCACCCCCCACCCTCCACCCCACCCACCCTCCACCCCACCCACCCTCCACCCTCCACCCCCCACCCTCCACCCTCCACCCTCCACCCCCCACCCTCCACCCCACCCACCCTCCACCCCACCCACCCTCCACCCTCCACCCCCCACCCCCCACCCCACCCACCCTCCACCCCCCACCCTCCACCCCACCCACCCTCCACCCCCACCTCCACCCTCCACCCTCCACCCCCCTCCCACCCCCCCACCCTCCACCCCCCACCCTCCACCCCCCACCCTCCACCCCCCACCCTCCACCCCCCACCCTCCACCCCCCACCCTCCACCCCCCACCCTCCACCCCCCACCCTCCACCCCCCACCCTCCACCCCCCCACCCTCCACCCCCCCACCCTCCACCCCCCACCCTCCATCCCCCCCCTCCCGCCCCAACTCCATCCTCCACCCTCCACCCTCCACCCTCCACCCTCCACCCCCCACCCTCCACCCTCCACCCTCCACCCCCCTCCCACCCCCACTCCACCCTCCACCCCCCACCCTCCACCCCCCACCCTCCACCCCCCACCCTCCACCCCCCACCCTCCACCCCCCACCCTCCACCCCCCACCCTCCACCCCCCACCCTCCACCCCCCACCCTCCACCCCCCACCCTCCACCCCACCCACCCTCCACCCCCACCTCCACCCTCCACCCTCCACCCTCCACCCTCCACCCTCCACCCTCCACCCTCCACCCTCCACCCTCCACCCCCCTCCCACCCCCACTCCACCCTCCACCCCCCACCCCCCACCCCCCACCCTCCACCCCCCACCCTCCACCCCCCACCCTCCACCCCCCACCCTCCACCCCCCACCCTCCACCCCCCACCCTCCACCCCCCACCCTCCATCCCCACCCTCCCGCCCCCACTCCACCCTCCACCCTCCACCCCCCACCCCCACCCCCCACCCTCCACTCCACCCCACCCTTCACCCCCCTCCCTCCTTCCACCCCACCCTTCCACGCCCTCCACCCCCTCCCCCTCCACCCCCCACCTGCACGTAGTCCATCACCAGCGCCCAGGTGGGGCTGCGGTGGCCCATCGCCTCCAGGCCGGGGAAGTCGGGCGGCAGCTGCACCACCGCGTGCACCTTGACGATGTTGCTGCGGCGTGGTGGGGGTGGGGGGTGGGGGGGTGGGGGAGTGAAGGTTGGAATGGGGGAGCGGGGGAGCGGGGGTCGAAGGTTGTCGATACCAGGGGTTTGAGGGGGCGGAGTGGAGGGGATTGCAGGTTTGGGCGAGAGCAGGGGCGTGGGCTGGGGCGTGGGCTGGACACAGGCCGCCAGGCCGTGGTACCCCTGCATGCCGCCGCTCCGGGGGCCCGGTGGTGGCGGGCGCTGTGTCATCGATTCCGATCCCTCACCCCCCCCACACACACACACGCCACCCCTCTCCGTGGCATGTGCTGACAGGCCTGCGCCCCGCCGGTAGCTCAGCCCCGCCCTGTCGCCTGTGTGTCCCGTTGGGAGCCGGCCTGCACGCATTGCGTGCCAGGGTGCCCCCTCCTCACACTGGCAGGCCCACCTGTGCGTGCATCGCGACATGTACTGCCCCTCGCGCAGGAACAGCTTGACCTGCACGTCATTCTTCGCGTGCTCGGCGAGGATGACTTTCACGGCCACCTGAGGGGCGCCGCGCGGTTCAGAGGGGATTGCAGGCAGAGGTGCACACTGACGACCGCGCAATTCCATCGCATGCTCGGCGATAGTCACGTTCATGGACACGTGACAACTCGTGTGCGCAGGGCTTCAAGCGAGCGCCAGCAAGTCCGCACAAAATCGTCAACGACGTCAACACGTGCAAAAGCGAGCTCCGCCGGCGACTGCCCATCGCACCTCTTGGCCTTTGTACGCGCCTAAAAACACAGCCGCGAAGCCGCCTTTCCCAATCTGTTTCTTCAGCACCAGGTCCTGGCGCAGCTGTGCCGAGGTGACGCCGCCGATTTCATCCTTCCTGCCCTTTGGAGCGTTTGGCATATTGAATATGTCCTAGTGCGCTTGAGCGCCGGAGCGACAGCCAGGGTTTGCCCGCTCAGCGGCGAACGACCCAGGTCGCCGCGCTCAACCAAAACGCATTTGAGAGGTTTTCGCGGTAGTGATATATTGGTCCATGTATCAAGATGGTATAAACGCAATCCGTTACACTAGCGACGGCGACGAGTCAGCATGTTCTCGTGTTGCAGCGCAAACTAATGTGGACGCACCCCGGTGCAAGCAGTGTATGTGAGACGGAAGCCAGTTATTGTAACTAGTGACCTGACGGGTGAAAGGGTTGTTGACGGCGGGCGCGGTGCATGGGCCCAAAACACAGGCTGACCAGGCACGCCTGGGCACGCTCAGCGGTGAGAACGGGCGGCTCCCGACTGGTGGCGCGACTGCTGCCAACAACACGCCGCCACCGCAGTGTACTGCGCTATCCAAACTGACTGTCATAACATTCTCACCTTGAAAGCCCGTCGGGCATGTCAGAAGGAATCAAGGAGGAGTGCATGACCCTGAGGTTGACATTCGTAATTTGTCATGTTGCGCTTGTTCGGAGTTGGGATGATGGATGAAACCGGGCCAGCATGTCTGCGCGGGCGGTGCTGCGGAAGCAAGAAACAAACACGGCGTACACACAACCTGCGTGAACCCGGCGGCACGTGTGTGCACTGTGCAGGGAAGAACACCATCAAGCGTGCGGCGGGGATTGGCATGCTGAAGCAAATGGGGAGAATGCGATGGAGGAGCGTCGTAGTATGTGCAGGAGGCGGGGTTGGCTAGCAAGTGGGGAAATGGGCGAGGGGGATGGACGGGGCAGGTAAGGTAGCTCGGGGCGGGCTTTAAGGCCACGGCTGTTCCCGCATGTAACCTATTTCGATAACAAATCTTTCTGGCAAATGGCTAAAAGTAGGCCTCGGCGACTCAGGAGGTACTTTCATAAGCTCGCGTCGGAGGACGGGCGGTATGTGGACCTGGAATTGGTTCTGGAGCTTAGGGAGGCTTTTGTGGAGGACAACTGCGATGAAGACCTGCTCGCCGCTCTCGTGTCCGAACACATTTGGGCGGTTCGAGTCAGGGCCATCAACGCGCGCGAATACATGATCTGGGACGATTCAGACTCATACACCACCTTCATCGTGAGCGCACAAGATCTCTGCAATCAGCTCGCAGGGCACGCCGTTGGGGCCCGTGCTGCCCGGGCCCTGCTGCGGGCGGACGTGCTGAGCCTGTACGCGCGGTGGGCGTCTCAGATCGGCCGGCGCTTTGAGGCCGGGCCTGCAGCTAGCAGCGCCAGCGGGGGCGGGGGCGGGGGCGGGGGCGGGGGCGGGGACGGGGACGGGGACGACGGGGACGGGGACGGCGCGGCGGGCACCGACGCCGAGTCATCGGAGCCGTCCGCGCGCAGCAGCCGGCAGAACGAGGACGTGGAGGCAGTCTTGTGGATGGTACGGGTCCTGCAGTTCATGTGGGACCAGGCAGTCGAGCACGGCGCGCACCCAGCCGACGGCGTTGCGGAGCTGGTGGCGGCGCTGCGCCGCAGCCACCTGCTCGAGCACCTGGCCGCGGCCTTGCTGCGCCTGGCGGGGGCCGGCGCTGCTGCTCCCTTAGAACCGCCAGCACCAGAAGGCCGCAGTAGCTGCTGCTTGTCGGAAAGCGCATATGACATGCTCGAACTGCTTAACACATTCCTGGCGGAAGTGCACATGCCGGGGCAGGCGTCGTCCAGTGAGGGCGACGGCAGCACCGGCGGGAGCAGCGCCGGAGGCAGCGTCAGCGTCAGCGCCAGCGGCGGCAGCGGCGGCAGTGGAGCAGGCGGCAGCGGGAGCGGGAGCGATGCCAGCGGCAACAACAGCGGCGCAACTGGTGGCGCCGGGGACCGCGGACACACAGGCGTGCAGCACACCAACGGGGCCGTGCCCGGGGTGGTCGCCGGTCCCGCGATGACCTGCTTCGTGCTGTGGGCTCTGCTCTGTGCTCGTCTGGCTTTGCTCACGTCCGCCGGCAGCGTCGCTGATGGTGTCGACGGAGGTCCTATCCCCAGGCCGCCCAGGGCACAATCGGTGGCGACGGACGCAGCAGCCCACTCCGCAGAGCCTCGGCCGCCAGCGGCTGCGCAGCACCCAGCGCCGGGCGGGGCCGGGCCGCACAAACGGGCGCACACCATGGGGCGAGTGCCGCAGGGGTTGGTGCGGCCGCTGCGGCCAAACCTGGAGACGTTCACAGCCCTGGAGGAAGCCCAGGCGAGCGCGACCGCGGCGGTCACTGCAGCGGCCTGGGTGCTGGTGACTGTTGCGGGGCTGCCACGCACTCACGCCGCGGCCGCCGCCCACTCGCCGCAGCAGTCGCCGCAGCCCCAGCGTCAGCCTCAGCCGGAGGCACGCCTGGCTCTGCGTATCTGTGACGGCATCGTGGCCTGCCACGCTGGGCTCTTCTCGGCCGCACCATCTTTAGGGCTCCTGTCCGCGCTTGACAAAGCGCTGAAGCATGTGCTGCAGCTGCTGGCGGAGCTGCCGCCGCGCCTGGTGGCAGCGCGGCTGCCGCAGCTGTGGCGGGCGCTGGTGAAGCAGCTGGACTGGTGCGCACCGCAATCAGCGGAGGCCGCCGCAAGTGCTTTAAAGCTACTGCGGCCCATTCGGCAGCACCAGCAGGAGCTGGAACCACCACCGCAGCAGCAGCAGCAGCCGCAGGCGGGACCCGCGGGCTGCTACAGCCTGCGCTGCGCGCTGGACGCGGGGCTGCTGCCGGCGATGGAGCTACTGCTCCGCGACCCAGCGTTTCTCACTGGTCCCGACGTCTCCACAGCGTTTGTGGCGGGCGCTGATCACGTGCTCCTGCACACGGGCGTGTGGCCGGCCGTGCTGGCGCACGGCCTGTTGGCAGAGGTGGCTGGGCTGGTGGCGACGCTGGCGAACGTGGCGCGTGCTGCGAGCGGCCTGAAGGGGCCCCGGCAGGAGGCGGAGGGCCTGGGCCCGGCAGTGACTGCCCTTTTGGCCGGGCTGCTCGACCAGATGTGTGTGCTGGGGATGGGGGGTGAGGCGATGCAGGGGCAGCCGCAGCCGCAGCCGGCGCACGAGCAGATGCCTGCAGCGCTGGCGACGGGGGGCAGCACCGGAGGCGGCTGTGACCCACACTCGCCTGGCTCGCTAGCTGCGGCGGGCGGCACGCCGCCGGCCGGCTCGGCGGCGGCGGCGCAGCAGGCTCTGCTCGCCTCCTTCGCCCTGCACACCTGGCTGCCGCTGCTGGTGGAGGACGCGGCGCGCACGGTGTCCCGCTGGCGCGCGCAGGGCGGCCCCGGCGGGCCCCTGCCTGGCGGCCCCGGCGGCGCCGACGGCGCTGCAGGGCAGCTGCAGGGCGTGGTGCGGGTGGTGCGGCTGGCCACCACCGCCCTGGCGCACACCGCGGCGCGCTGGGGGCAGGATCGCATGGCGATGGCGCCGATCTGCCGCGTGCTGCCGGCCTACGGCGGCATGTGGCGGATGGCGGCGGTGCTGGCGCTCCCCGTGGACACCGGCCGCGAGCTGGATCCGGGATTGGAGGCAGCCCTCCTGGACCTCGTGGCGGTAGCGCTGGCGGCGGATCCGTTTTCTGCCATGAACGTGGTCAGCTGGTTCGTGCCGCTGCCAGCCGAGGGCCAGGCCCAGCAGCCGCAGCAGTCGCAGCAGTCGGAGCAGGGCACCCACGTCAACCTGCGGCGTGTGCTGCGGCCGGCTGCAGAGCGGCACGGTTGCGCCGCGCTGCTGGCGTACCTAGACACGGTGGCGGCCGCGGAGGAGGCGGCGGCGAAGGCCGTGGAAGGCAGCCCTGGCGTGCACAGACTGGCTTTTGACGAGGCGGCGTCCCTGCACCGGGCGCTGCTGCAGGACCCGAGCTGGCAGCGGCGTCGCGACGGCATGGCGTACCTGCTGCTACCGGCGGAGATCGAGGCGCGTCTGCGGGACGAAGGCCTTGTGGTGCTGTGCTTCGGCGGCAGCCTGCAAGCCGAGATTAAGCATGGCACCAGGCTCGGTGGCGATGCGGATCGCAATGTGCGTTTGCTGCTTGCGGTGATGGCGGGCGCAGCGATGCTGTGCGGCAACCCGCGCTGCAGCGGTCTGGACGGCCCCTCGGCGCTCATTCGCCCGGGCGGCGGCAAGACCTGCGCGCGTTGCAAGGCCGTGCGGTACTGCTGCAGCGCGTGCCAGCTGCAGCACTGGCTCGAGGGAGGCCACAGCCAGATGTGTGCGCGCATCAAGGCAACGTGGGAGAGCTTGGAGCACATGGGGATGGGGATGGGGATGGCCTGAATATGAGCAGCCGGCGTAAGCGAGCGAGCAGCGAAGACTGGACGCGCGGGGGCGGAAGTCGTACATGTGGCTTGGACGCAGGCAAGGGCAAGGTCCATGCCAACGATCTGGTTGGCAACAGCAGTCATGGTGCATGCACGGTTGCCAAGGTGTGACAGTTAGATTCCCATGTTGAGAGCGCCTGCATTGCAACCGCCTGCACCGGCAGGACATGAATGGTGGTCAAGGATACGGCGGAAAAGCGAGGGGGTTATGCCGCGCGGCGCTTTGACTTGTGTCCGTGGGCGTGTGCACTTGCATGTGACCGTACACGGCGAAACGCATTGCCTTTGCATAATCGGGCTGGGAGCTCAACCATTTGCATTCACACTTGCAATCATTTCTCATGAGGCCTGGGAGCTTATGAGCTAGCCTTGGTGGCCACTTCCGGGCTTCAAGGCACCTCGGTGCTGGTGGCAGCATCGTGTAATAAAAGTGTGGCGGCAGGACCCTAGCAAGGGACGACAGGTGGCTGGCGTGCCCCAGTGGTAAGGGACAGCAAGGGACGACAGGTGGCGTGCCGCTGTGGTGACAGGAGAACCCCCGCACCCAGCAAGTCCCGTGCGCGACGGCATAGACAAGAGCCATGGCTGTGCGGTGCGGCTAAAGAAGTGTTGCTCAAGGTGTTGCTGGTTGTTTGGCGACGGGGCGCCCTGCCTCCCAACTCGCCCTGTTCCCGTTGTCAGACACGTACAGAAGTGCAGCGATCACAGCCCAACCCGTGCATACCCGAGTACCTCATAATCAGGGGCTCCCCGCCTCCGCAGCCAAACCAACCTGCACCGTGTCTAACAGGTGCAGGCCTGCCGGGCCTACGCCGCGTTGTCGGCTGTCGCATAGCGAACGCAGGAGGGCAGCCGGAGCACACGACGTGAGCAGCGGACGAGCCTCCCCACTGCAGGGCTGCAACATTTGCGGCCGCTTGCCTGCTGTCTCGGACCGTGCTCGTGGGCCAATTGAACGCGCATACTTCCCCACATCCCCAACCCAGTTGACCACCACACATTCCTGCTGCCAGGTACAGTCTCAGGCTCTCAGCGGGGCGACGACCTCAGTGGCCAACAGCAACCTATGCGGCCACGGAGCACGTGTTTCAGTGCCCATGGACAGCAAACGTGTCGGAACTCCCCGGGACTTAACTCTGCCACACCTGCCTTTCCCGGCGGCGCCTCCTACGTGCCACACATGCTTCTGCCGCCCTTGACACCGCAGCGGGCTCTCACCACCGCCATTTTGGGCCAACACGATGCAAACTATCGCCAGGACCTGCTTGAGCAGCAGCATTAGGTGATGCACGTTGCTGATCAGGTATTGCACTGGCAGCAATCCAAGCCTCGGCCCCGCACTGACGCATGTACTTGGGTGCCAGGGGCGCGGAGAATTGAGTTCAGGAGGACGACGTGCCTGCCAGCTAGGCACGCACTCGCACTCGCACGCACACAGCACCCTGTACTACCGTATCATGCACACAAGCGCGCCCGCACGCGCCCACACAGGACAAGATATAGTCACACCGACGCACCACGACAGGTGACCCTGCACTACGACGCAGCACACAGTCAAGCACGCAGTCGACTGTGCCTTGCCGGCGCGTGCGGCGGTGCGGTCGGGCCGGGCGCGTACGGACTCGTACGTGCGACATGCATGCCCGCATCATCAGGATCCCTTGCTGCTTAGCCAGAGACACCCCAAGTGAGCACCGGCGCATCGTCTTTCAGCTGCCACCCAGACCTGCAATGCCTGCAGCTTGCAATAATAACTATCCTGCGCTAACCACACCCATGCCCTCAACACGCACCGCGTGCATGCCATGGGCACACGCGTGCCGCGTCGCAACCTCAACTTTATTCTGCCATCGTGCCGGCTCTCTTGCGCGGTCGCGTGGCTTGGGTGTGCACAAATAAAACGGTAGCCTCTCTCGCCGTTCTCTTGACGAGCATTCATGCTAAAAAAAGCTCCCAACTCACATTAGGGATGGATGAATAGCCCCAACGAGGCGCCTCCTGCGCAACTGTCCATTCCTCGCAAAACTGAAAGCCGGTACGGCCAACTTTACACCAACTCGCCCCCAATCCTGCTTTTCCTGCACCTTCCTACGCTTTCCATTCACTTGCTACCCGTGACCTGGCACGGGCGCTTAGTCCAGTCCAGCCGCATGTTCATACTTACCCCGGGCCCCCACCATTCACGCATTGCAAACATGACGCCCCGCAACGCCGACGCCCCGCGCCGCCCCCTCCGTCCATGCCGCCTGGCGTGACCGGGGACAGACAACCGCAGTACAGCAGCAGCTGGATGACCCTGTGGAGAACGGATGCACGCTCCAACCAGCCGCCAGGATCCTCGTTCGGTCCCCTCATCAACCCGACGTTGAGGTCGAGGTCGTGGATGTGGTGGAGGACGTCGTCGAGGTGGAGGTTGTCGAGGTCGAGACGCGGCACGCCACCCAGGCCGCCGCGCGGCACGGCACCGCGCCGCCCGCGCTGGCGGCCCTCCACGCCGCGCAGCTGCCCACGCCCGCCTCGCCGCCGCCGCACCGGACCGACGCCAGCGTCCCCAGGTAGCTGCCCTGCGCGTCCACGTCCGCCACCGGCACCGTCTGCGTCGGGTCGGTGGCGTTGGGCGGCGGCGCCGCCGGCGCGCCGGCGCCGTAGATCACGCCGCCGTTGGTATAGCCCAGTGTACGGCAGGCCACGTCAGCAGCGGCCGCGTCGAAGCCGCCGTCGCTGCACACGGCGCCGTACGCGGCGCCGCCGACCGACGCCTCAAGGCGGGCGATCACGCTGGTCGCGTTGGCTGCGGTCGTGGTGGAGTTGGCTGTTGAGTTGGGGGTGGAGGTGGTGTTTAGGGTCGCGGTGGCGCCAGAGGGTGACGGCGCGACGGCGGCGCGCAGCGTAACCGCGCCGCCGGACCAGCAGCGCACCGCCGCCAGCATCTTGCAGGCGCCGGCGGGCGCCACCGCCGCCAGCTGCCAGGTGCCGTTGGGGCTGACGCCCGCCACGGCGGCGACGGTGCACTGGGACAGGTCCGTCTCGTAGCCGGCGCCTGGAAGGAAGG
Organism: Chlamydomonas incerta; assembly: GCA_016834605.1. Lineage (NCBI taxonomy): Eukaryota > Viridiplantae > Chlorophyta > Chlorophyceae > Chlamydomonadales > Chlamydomonadaceae > Chlamydomonas > Chlamydomonas incerta. The sequence goes on from JAEHOC010000040.1 coordinate 905,445, forward strand.
GGTGGGTGGGTGGGTGGGTTGCAAAGATATGAGAAAGCGGTACAGGATGCACTGAAGACTGCGCGGGTGGTTGGGTGGGAATGGGGCTTGTTACCGCCCGGCGCATGCAATAAACAACATCAAAACGTGGCAGGGCATCGCTATCCGCTGCGCAGTTGGTTCATGTTTCAGACTGTTGCAGTGCGTCCGGAGCCATACGGGCCCCGCGTGGTACGGCCAACGCGCGCAACGGCCGCCGCGACTCACAGCTCAGGCGGCCCAGCAGCAGTGGCGGCAGCGCGCCGGCGCGCCACACCTTGACCGCCACGCCGCCGGCGGCGAAGCCCGCCATGCGGCAGGCGGCGGAGGCGGCGGCGGCGTCCCAGCCGGCCCAGGGGTCGGCGCACAGGTAGGAGGCGGTGGTGTTGGACGTGGACGTGTTGGGCGTGGACGACGTGGCGGAGGGCGCGATGAACTGCAGGAGGGCGGCGGCGGCGGCATGGCGGCATGGGGACATTCACTGCTGAGGTAAGGACGGCAAGCTACCGTACCAGGCAACCAAGCGCCTACACATCCGCAGAGTCCGTCGCCCATCTCGCCGCCTACCCCAACCACTGCTGCCAGGCACATATGCACCACGCCCCCTCACGCGCCCTCCCTCACGCACCCTCCCTCACGCACCCCTTCCCCCTAAACGCGCCCTCACGCCCCCCCCTCACACGCACCCTCCCTCACCTTGACCAGGCCGCTGCCCGTCACGCTCTGCACCTCGCCCGCCGCCGCCGACCCCACCAGCACCAGCGACACCGAGCTGCCGGCCGGCAGCACGTCGGTGGGCGCCGCGGGCGAGGGCGAGGGCGAGGGAGAAGGAGAGGGAGAGGGGGAAGGAGAGGGCGAGGGCGAGCCGTAGTTGGGGGGGACGACGGTGCCAGAGTAGGGGCCGTAGGTGGACGGGGAGGGGTCGGGGCTGGGGACCGGCGCCGGGACCGGTCCGGGCGAGGCGGAGGGGCCGACGTCCAGGACTGGAGTTTGTTGGGCGGGCGGGAGGGAGGAGAGGGCGCGCTTCAGTCAGCGACAGCCCCGGTTGCGAAAAGGAGCCGCGGGCACTGGCGCCGCGACGGCGCAGCGCTGCAGACCAACCACCCCCGGCCCCAAGCACCACAGTACTACCACGCAACCCAGCGCCCAACGCCATTTGACCCTCTTAACCACAGGACCCACGACAGACCTCCACTCACCGCCGCTGCACTGAACCGCCGCCACCTTCTTGGTGGCCCCCGCGCAGGCGCCGGAGTCGCCCCAGCCGCGCCGGGTGCAGCCCACCAGGCTGCCCTCGTTGCCCACACAGCCCAGGCCGCTTAGCACGATCGCCGGCACGCCGCCCGCCACGCCGTCCGACTCGGCGTCCACCCAGCGCGCCACGCCGGTGCCGTAGCCCAGCGAGCGGCACACCACGGTGGCGGCGGCGGCGTTCCAGCCGCCGCCGGCCTTGGCGGACGCGGTGTCCTTGCCGTCATCTTCCTCGCCCTCGTCATCACTCGACGCCTCGCTGTTCTCGTTGTCGCTGTTTCCGTTGTCGCTGTTTCCGTTGTCGCTGTTTCCGTTGTCGCTGTTTCCGTTGCCGCTGTCGCTGTTCTTCTTCTTGTCCTGCTCCCCAGAGTCGTCCGAGGTGCTGCCGGAAGACGAGGAGGAAGAGGACGAGGAAGACGAGGAAGAGGAGGAGGAAGAGTCGGTCGATAGCTTGCCGGTGGCGCCGATGCCGCACACGCTGCCCCACAGGCCACCGCCCAGCGACACCTCCACGCGGCCGGCGCGAGGGCTGCTGCCGCCCACGATGCGGGCTGCGGCGGAAGGGGGTGTGGGGTGTCCAAGATTAAGAATGTGCATGGGGGCTGTGAAGACCAGCCCAAGCTGCACCATAACTAACTAGGCGGGACACAGGCATTGGGCGTTCCAGGACAGTGTTTGAGTGCATGAAAGCGAAACGGGTTCTGCGACTTGATTGGATTGCGCATTTCCAGGCAGGGCTGCAGGTGCTGTTGGCCTCTGAGCCCATGCGCCCAGCAGTCCCACCTTGCGTGCCGTCGACTGCCGACAGGCACACCACGCCCGAAACGCCGTCGTCGTTGTCGCAGCTGGACTTGCCCCAGGCCTTCAGCGAGCAGGCCGCCAGCCCCGTCTCAGTGCCGGCACAGTTCTGGGGGTGGTGGCAGATGAGCAGGGAGGAAGTTACAGCGCGAGCACGAACGAGACGGGAGCAGGTGATAGAAAAGGGAATGGGCGCACTGCTCACCCGGCCCACCCAACCTTGCTCCCCGGCGCTTCACGCCACAGGTGGCCTCGTTTCAGCCCCTGCCTATCCATCACTCACAGCCCCTCAATCCCCATAATCTCGCCCGCGCACCTGCAAGTGCAGCAGCGGCGAGGCGGCCGCAGCCGCCGGCGCCGGCACGCCCGCCGCGAAGCCGTCCGAGGCGGTGGTGCGCGGCAGGCCCAGCGCTGTGAAGGCGCCGCCCAGCTGGCGGCACGCCACGGTCGCCTCCTCCGCGCCCCAGCGCTTGGCGCACACGGCGCCCCAGGTGGCGCCGCCGTCGGCCGAGGCCTGGGCGCACGGCGGGAGGGGCACGGGAGGCGCGCATGCGTGTTAGAGAGCAGAAGGGAAAACCACATGTGTGTGTATTCGCTAAACTCATGTTAGATTCCTGGCGGGCCGCATGCCGTTCACCATGCCGCCTTCTAAAGCCCTCGCCCCAATTCGTTAAAGGACTTGCCGGCCCGCACGCACATACGATACACACACACCTGCAGCCAGCCCGACTTGGCGGTGCCGCTGGTGCTGACGCGGCCGCCGCCCGCCAGCCGCAGCGTGAAGCTGGCCGGCTTGGAGTCCGACGACAGCTGGCGGCGGCGGTCGGCGTCGCCGTGCTCGTGGTCGCCGCTCGCGGCGTGGTGGTGCCCCGAGCCGCCGCCCCCCAGCTCGCGGCAGGAGGCCAGCAGCACGGAAGACAGGCCCGTGCAGTCGTCATTCAGCTCGAGGCTGCGTGGAGCGGGCGGGAGGCGGCGCGTGAGCGTGAGGCGCAGCCAGGGGCCGGCGTTGGATGGAAGGCGGCCAGGTTCGTGAACGCGTGGTAAAACCGGTGTTATCACAGGCGATGCCGCGATAACCCAGGGGCACGGCAAATACCCCGGCCCAACGTAGCGCTTAAAGCGCCAGGGGGACTTTCGCAACCCTGCGCTGCGAATTTCGTGTGTGGCCATGCCATGCGGGCATCCGAGTGTGCGTAATAGCACGCTGCGACCCCCAGTCCGAGAATGCGACGGTCCAAATGAATCTCCCCTACCTGACATCGTGGTGTCTGCTAGGATCGTCGCCGCTGGTAGCGATAAAAACTTTGTCGCTTCCGCTGGCCTGCTTCAGGCTCCCGGCGACAACCAGGAGCGATACCAGCAGTGTAAAATACGTTGTTTGTTGCATCTAGGAGGCTATGACAGGTAGCTCCAAGCTCCGGCCTTCCGGCGAGGTTCTGTGAGGCGCGAGCCTCCACCAATTCCGACGCGTGTCGTTCCTATGACCAAGAGGCGACTTGGTGAAAACTGGCGCCCATTCAATGCGAGCGCGAGGCCGCTGTGCGGCCGGGTGACAAAATTCACAACAATTGCTTCTTTTAGCTCGTGGCGAATTGTGTTGCTCGGGTAGCGGTATTGGGTAGCATTTGATGTCGAAGATGTATTGTGGGCATTGGCAGCCGCTACAAGCGCCTCCCGGGCAAAATCCCACGCTGTACGGATTGGCTAGCGCGGCCGTGTGTGTTCGGAGCGGACTTTTGGCCGGGGGCCTCGTTTCATATGGCATAAATGCATGCCGTCTAGCTATCACTATGGCGTGCACTAGATATGGCCCCGGCCCCTGTGAGTCTGAGGCACCCCCGCCTCCGTCTCAAGCTCCCCTCACCGAATTCCTGAATGCCCGGCCGCCATCATAGGTCTGTAGGCACTGTCGCTGCAGACGGGTGCAATACCACTGACCGAGTACTGCCAAAGGGAGGGGGACTTAGAGCTCTGCTCGCGGCGGCAGCGTGGCGCCAAAGCGTGCTGAAGGCCCGGCTGAAGGCCCGGCTGAAGGCCCGGCGCGTGCAGGCCATGCATCACTTTCGTAACCACACGACCCGTCGACCCCCCCCCCCCCCCGCCCAGGGCTCGTATCTTAATGTCTGTAGACATTAAACGGCCATTTTGGCCGTTTTCCAGACATTGGGCTGGGGCGCGTATGTCTGGCCGTGGACATAAAAAGTCGGGCGCGGCGTGGCGTGCCCCGGCTTTTGGACTTTTTTGTGCCCTAAAGTCTGCCCCCTGGACATAAAAGTTCAGCTTCAGGGGCCCGGAATGTCTGGCCCAGACATTCCCCCAAAAATAAGATACGAGCCCTGCCCCCGCCCCCGCTCGAGTGCTCGTCAGTCCAACCGAGCTTAAAGCATCAAGCCATTTGAAGTCCGTCGTTCCAGACCCATTTCAAATGCGACATGAATAAGCGCCTTACTCCAGCAGCGCGGCAATGCAGCAGCCTGTTGGCCCTAGCACGAGGAGGATCCGCAGCATACCGTATACGCGCACACATGCCTTGTGCTCTCTAGCACACACATACCGCACACACAGTGCTCACTGCTTCAGCGACCTCCTCACCCCCGGCATCACAGTACTGGCCACACACTTAGTATGCCCTCGCCTCCGGAGCCTCCAAACCCCTCCAAACCCCTCCAAACCCCACAGTTCTCATTCGTTGGTTGGGCTAGGCGAGCTAGACTTCGAATACAACAGGCCACAGATGCCACAACAGGCCGCCGCCGCCGCCGCTGCCACTAGCAATGTTTGCTGGCACGCTGGGCGCATCCTCCTCATCTGCTGCTGCTGCTTTCCCCGCCGCCGCCGCCGTGCCACGCCGCCGCCAGTGGGCCCCCACGTGACTCGCCACCGCCCGCCTACCAGTCACGCCGCTGGTCGGGCGGCAGTGTGAAGTAGTGCAGCGCGCGGCACCTGCAGGAGGGGGGGAGGAGCAAGGCGGCGGGGAAAGGGCTGTTGTCGACACTAACCCAAACTAAAGAACCCCGCAAACCAAGGTGGGGCTGGCAACCCGAATGCGCGCACACATGCATCTGGTGTGTTCTGGGTAAAGTCCGGCTCCGTCCCGTGCCGCACTGCCACCGTACTGTCAGTGGCTGTACCGCACCGCCGGCACGCACGCGTGCCCAACAACGCAGTGCTGCCGCCGCGCACCGCCCGTCACCAGTGCCGTACTGCTACGCCGTACTACCAATGCCGTACTCACACTGACTTCCAGTTGTCGTACACCTTGGCCACGTCGGCCGGCAGCCCCGTCACGTTGCCCACCAGGCGGTCCAGCCACAGGATGGGCACGTGCTCCGCCGCGTGGCTGCGTGTGCGTGTGTGCGCGTGCGAGTGTGTTGGGGAAACGGAAAAAGCATGCGCTTTAGAGGACAAACATAAGGAAACACCACAACAACAACACGCACATGTGTGTTAGAGAGCACAAGGGGAAGGGCAGGCATGTGCGTGCGGTGGGTTGGGACAGGGTCAACTGACTCGCACTGACCCACATCCAGCCTCCCAACACACACACATGCACGCGCACACGCACCTGCGCAGCAGCGACTCGGCGTTTGCGGCCATTAGGCCCGCGTACGGCACCTCGTGCAGCTGGTCGGAGCCGCCGGGCGGCAGCGGGTCGGCTGCGGGGCCGGACTGCAGGTTGAGGTGGGGGGTTGGGGGTGGCGGCGTGGCGCGGTCGGGTCGGGTTGGCTTGGGTTGGGTCGGGTTGGATTGGCGTGTGGCGGTGAATAGGTGCGTGAGGCTGATGGTTGGCGCTGGGTGAGTGGTGGACCGTACCGACTAGACCCACGACCCCTGTCCCGCCGCCATCCACCGACTCCATTTGCCTGTCCCTTGGCTACGTAGTTGGTTTAGCTTGGGCTGGTATTCACAACCCGCACCCTGTCTACGCTGAGCTGCAATTCCAAGTACACCTTTGCAGCCCCCTGCGTCCCCCCTCTGCGACCCCCTCCTAGCCCCGCCCGCCCACCTGCGCCAGCTTGACGGTGGTGCCGATCTTGATCTCCGCCTCGGCGCCCATGACGCCAGCCAGCTCGTGCCGCGTGCGCGCCAGCAGGTGGTGGAACTCCACGGGCAGCAGGCCGCGGCCCATGTCCAGCCCGTTGAGGCGCCGGTTCACCAGGCACTCTGCGGGCCAGATGTGTGGATGTGTGGACGTGTGTGCTTGCATCGGTGGTGGGGTGTGTGTGTGTGTGTGTGTGTGTGTGTGTGTACACATTCATCATTAGTTAACGAAGTGGTAGGCGGTAGGGTGGGGAGCGGCGGCGTGCCGTGGGGGGCGGTGGGGTTGGTTCGGTTATGGTTGAGAGCGGTTGGCTGGGCGGCGTCGGTGAGGAGCGGGGTTCCAGCAGTTGACAATTGCAGTGGGAGGTGACGATGGTGTGGAGGCCATTGCACCGTGGGCCGTGGGCCGTGGCGCACAGCCGTCGTCGCGGGTGCACGGATGTAGCGCCCCGCCTCCTGCACCCACACATAAACGCACACGCTGTTGACGCCCGCCCCCCGCCCCTACACACACCCCAGGCCGCCCCACCCCACCCCACCCCACCCCACCCCACCCCACCCCACCCCACCCCACCCCACCCCACCCCACCCCACCCCACCCCACCCCACCCCCACCCCACCCCACCCCACCCCACCCCACCCCACTACCGTTACCCTGTATTGCCGCAAACTGCACCTGCCTGTCCCTTGTCTAGTTTCGCTTGGGTTTAGATTGGGCTGGTGTTCACAACCCACCCCACCCCACCCCGCCCCACCCCGCCCCACCCCGCCCCACCCCTGTCTCCACACGCAGCCACGCCCTCACCGTTGAAGCTGAAGCCGTTCCACATGCAGCGCAGGTCCTCCAGACTGTCGCCGTAGGGGTAGACCTGCACGTGAGGGTGGGTGGGGATGCGTGTGAGAGTGTGTTAAACACAAAACCACACCAGACGGAACAAAGTCGTGAGAGAGTGTGTGTGTGTGTGGGGGGGGGGGGGGTAGTTTTCTCCAATGCCCAAATCAACCATTTCCAACCCAAAACGGGGGGGGGTCCATGCATGATTAATTAAGCCGAGAAGATGATGGGGGGCGGGCGAGGGAGGCGTCCTCAAGGTATGCATGGCGTGCCGAACCCACCTACCGCTGCTACCCCCCGCCGCTTCCTCTCCCATCGGGGACTGGAGTGAACTGCCCCCTTCCCCCAATCGACCACACACACCCTGGCCCACCTGGAACGTGGTGTCCAGGTTGAGCCAGGGCAACTTCTGGGGGCGGCGCTGCGCCAGCGGCACCGAGCGGAACTTGGGCTGCTGGACCTGCGGGGGTTGTGTGCGTGCGTGCGTTATGTCGTGCCCGAACGACCGTGATGCATGGGGAGCGGCATGGGGAGCGGCATGGGGAGCGGCGTGGGTGGTGGTGGTGGTTAGCGGCGCCACGCCACGCCACGGCAAGGCTCGGTACGGCACGGCACGGCATCGTGTGCTGCCCGCGCATTGCGCCCCAAGCCCCTCTCCCTATCTCCCCCCCCCCGCTCGCACCCAGTCGGTGTCGCACGGCACGTCCGGCCACGCCACGGTGGCCCCCAGCGCCAGCCCCAGCTGCGCCAGCCCCTGCAGCGCCACCACCCACTGCTCCTTGGCTGCAGCAGGAAGGCGGCGGGGTGGGGATGGGGGTGGTGGTGGGGTGGTGGGTGGTGGTGGTGTTTGTAGCAGGGGCGGCGGTGGCAGGGCATACCGTCAGTGGCATAGATTGCGTGGCAGGCAGTAGCAAGCAGGCATGCAGTAGCAGGCGGGCAGTAGCAGGCAGGCAAGCAGCGACACACGGCCGAACTGCTCCGTGCTCACACAGGGTGGCGGGGATGGCTCCGGGGGCGTAGGCGATGACGCGGCGCAGGTCGCCGCCCTCTCCGCCGCTGTCGCCGGCGGTGGTGTAGTAGACTTTGTCGGGGCTGCCCACCACCCTGCGGGTTGGAGAGAGCGGTTGTGTGTTGGGGAGCATGTGTGTGTTGCAGAGCGTGTGTGTTGGGGAGTGTAACTACGGTTTACAGTTGCTCGAAGTTGCGGAGTAACCCACCGTTTCTGCCCTGTTGGCATACCCTCATCGACTTCTGTGAGCCGGCACTGTCGCTATGCATTGTGTGTGCGTGTGTGCGTGTGTGTGTTGGGTGTGGCGGTGCCACCGCCCCAGCGACTGGTTTCAAGCATTGATCAGTAGCCCGTGCCCATGCCCATGCCCCCTCCCCCTCACCGTGCATGCACGCGCCAGTCCCAGTGGCCTCCCGCCATGAGCACCTGCAGCAGCAGCGGCGGCGGCGCGGCAGGGCGTGGGGAGGGGCGATGCAGGGCGTTGGGGAGTGGTGGGGTAGTTTTCTCCAATTTCCAAATCAACCATTGCCAACCCAAAACCCATGTGCGGCGGGTGGGTAGTGGGTTGTGGGTATTGGGCGGGGCGGGGCGGCCGCATGGGAAGGCCGTGTCGACCGTCGATTCATGTGAGGGGTGGCAGCACACAGTTCTCACCACACGGCCCGCCGCCCTCACACACATACACACACACCGAATCTGACACTCCCCCCTGGCATGGCAGCGCCCGGCCGCTCCCTCTGCTCACATGGGTCTTGGGGTTGATGGTGCCCGGGAACAGGCCGGCGTGCACGTGGCCCGCGCCCTGTGGGTGCAGAGCAACAAAGCAATGAATTAACTCATGGCAGTTGTTGCTTAGTTAAGCTTATCAAGCAGCATAGGAATGGCAAAGTCATTAGTCACAATGCCCCCCTGCTCCTCCCCGCCTTGCCGGCCCGCACCAGGTGAATGGACCCCTCCGGCATCAGGTGCAGGTGCCACAGCCCGTTGCCTGCAGCGGCGTGGAAGGCGATTGCAGGAATACGAATGTGAAGAATACGGGGGCCGAGCGTGGGGGGCGAGTGATTACCAGCCATGGGGAGGGCTCAGGCCACGGGATTGGGTTGGCATCCATACACCACACATCCTCCATAATAAACACACGGGCATGCACGCGCACACGCACACACACACACACACACACACACACACACACACACACACACACACACACACACACACACACACACACACACACACACACACACACACACACACACACACACACACTCACGCCCGGTGCGGTCCCAGTTGGTCTGGACCCAGGCCATGGGGTTGGGGTTGTGGAAGCGGTATTGCGACCCAACTGCGGCGGGGAGGGCAGGGCGGGGCAGGGGAGGGGCGCAGCAGTTGGTGTGCAGCAGCCGGCGGTGGGCGAGGGATGGCGGAGACGGTGTGCGGGTGCGGGTGACAAGGCTGCTGGCTTGGGAGGGCGGGGGTGCAAGGATGGTGAGTCTCCGAAGGTGAAAGCGATGGGGATGGGAGCCGCACGCACCAGTCAGCAGCCAAGCAGCCAGTACAGGACGGCATCTGTCAGCGCTAGTTAGCGTTTAGTCATCTGTCCCAAACTCACGGCTGGTCTGCATCAGCGCGAACAGCTCGGTCTTGGTGGCCTGCGCCGCCGCCAGGGTGGTGGGGTCCTCGGGGTCGGGCGGCAGCGGCACGCCTGCGGCCGGGCGTGTGCGTGTGGCCATTTGTGCTTTTATGTTGACAGGGTTTGTAAGGACGTGTGTGAGAGGCCGATTTGCGCAGGGGTTTGCAAAGTGACACCAAAACAATTGGCGGACCCACGTCACGGCCGAGCACGACGTGGATCCCGCCAGCCACGTGGCCACCTACGCTGACACTTCCGCGCCCACCCACCCACCCACCCACCCACCCACCCACCCACCCACCCACCCACCCACCCACCCACCCACCCACCCACCCACCCACCCACCCACCCACCCACGCCACCCACGCCACCCACGCCACCCACCCAGGTCCTTGAACGCCTGGCGGTAGGCCAGCACCTTGGGCCCCGGCTCCTTCACGAAGGGGTACCTGGGGGGTGGTGTGGGGGGAGTTGGTGGGCATGGGGTTGTGAGCACCAGCCCAACCTAACACCAAATCCAACTCGACGGAGCCCGAGAGCGACGACAGGAAGGAGTGTGTGTGTGTGTGTGGGGGGGGGGTAGTTCATTCCCATTGGGGGGGGGGCGGCGTGCTGGTCGCAGGGATTCGGCATCAACGCCCTTGTCGCCGCCGCGCCCCGTGGCGCGCACGGGTACGCACCCGCCGAGGTTCATAGGCCACTCGCCGCCTGGGGGCAGGGTGGCGGTGGGGCGTGCGCGGCGGAGGCGTCAGGTCGCGGACCCGCAAGCGGCGCGGCAGGGGCATCACACACCGGTCCAGCCCGGGTCGGGTCGGCACCGGTCAGCAGGCGCCCCCCGCGCGTGTGCCGGTACGCGCACCGCCCCTGGCCATCCCCGCCTCCCCTCGCCTTCACAATATTTGCAAAAACCACCGTCACATGGACGGCTCCCCCCCTCCGCACCGCTCTCCTCCGCACATGGGTTTTGGGTTGGCAATGATCGATTTGGGAGTTGGAGAAAACACCCCCCACCCCCCACCCACCGAAGTGCGGCATGTTGAGCACGGCGGTCTGCACACTGAAGTTGGTGGCGGGCTGGGCGTTGCAGCGCTCCACGTCGGGGATGTACTCGCACACGGCCTTGGCCATGTCGGAGCCGGGGGCCACCGGGTACGACTGCGTGTGCGTGGGGTGGGGTGGGGTGGGGTGGGTGTGTTGTTGGGTGGGGGGTTACAGTGGAGAAGGGCTGGCGGGAGGGGTTGTAACTACCAGCCCAAGCTAAACCAACCCAGGACAGGAGACAGGCCTAGACAGGGGACAGGCCCATGCAATGAGGGGAGGGGTTGTGGGGAGGGGCGTGAGACTGTGACACAAGGAAAAAGCACACGCACACACGCACACACACGCACACGCACCGGTGACTTCCAGCGCTCCGCGCAGCTGATGCGGCCCGTGTAGTCCTGCGCGTGTGCGTGTGCGTGTGGGCGTGTGCGTGCGTGGGCCGTGCGGTGTGTTAGATAGAGAGAGCACCAGGAAAACAATCAGCCCACGCAGTCCTGTGTGTGCGTGTGGCTGTGTGCGTGTGCAACACGTATGCAAGTGTGGCGTCCGGTGGTGAGAGGGCGAGTGTTGCGAATGTGTGCAAATGGGAGTTGGGAGGTTGAGGCCATGGGCAGTGCTGACGTGTCTCTGAGGCCTACCCCGAAGCCCGTCGCGCCCAGCTTCTTCCAGGCCTCCTTGTCGTCACGGACGTTGTAGGCTGCGGGGGAGGAGCGGGTGGCGGGGCAGCGGCAGTCAGGGAGGTGGCATGGGGAGGTGGCATGGGGAGGTGGCATGGGGAGGTGGTGGGGAGGTGAGGACGAACTGAAAAGGCATCTTGGGTTTGGGCGCCGCCCGGAATGTGGGCGTGTTGCCCGTGTGAGGGCCCCAGTGTGCTGCGGGAGCGAAGCCCGCCTAAGACTCTCAGCTTTCAAAAGCTTATCCGTTCTCCCGAACTACAACATCTTTATCCACGCATTTCGTGCACGCCTTCCTGCTGTACCGTACTCTCATCTTGTCCAACGCACATTGGCACGGCCAACCAATCCGCCATCCATGTTCCCACCACCTGCCCGCCGCCGCTCGCTCGCTCGCCCCGCTCGAGCTGCTCACCCAGGATGAAGAAGCGGGGCTTGGCGCACATGCAGCTGAACAGCGTGTCACTCATGGACTCCTGGTCGTCGCCCCAGATGGCGTTGATGCGGCCTGTGGGCGTGTGGGGGCGCGACGTGTGGGCGTGTGCGTATGTGCGTGGAAGATAAAATAAACGCGCAGAACAATGCATGTGTGTGCGTGTTTTGCGTGCGCGCGTGCACGTCTAGGCTCCACCCGAACCTGAAGCCGCCACACGCACACAAGCGCACGCACACACGCACACGCACACGCACACGCACACGCACACGCACACGCACACGCACACGCACACGCACACGCACACATACACACACGCACACACACCTGCTTCCGGCGCGATCTTGAACAGCTCCGAGGGGTCCTCGCTCCACCGCACTGCAGCGGTGGAGATGTGTTTGTCACGGGGCAGGGCGGGGTTCGGAGTCGGTTGGGTCGGGGGAGCAGCCACGGTATGTGTAGGTGTGGCGTTGTGTTAGGAACCGAATCGAAGCCCGCGACAGACAGCGCAGGGGTTACTTGTGTGTGTGGAAGGCGTTGCGATCGCGTGCGGTGCCCACGCTGCGTGACCGACCCCAGACCGAGCCCCACACCCCGGTCGCCCGCAACAGCCGTCGCCGCTTTGCATCGCAAACAAGCGACCTCCCCAACGCCGGCACCCGCGCACCCCCCGCCCGCCCCAGCACCCACCGATCTTGTGCGTCATGTCGTACAGCATCTGTCGGTTGGTTGGTTGGTTGGGTAGGTGGTTGCGGGGCGCGGGGCATTGGTGAGGGATAACAGAACGCGCGGGGGGGGGCACTCGGGGGCACGCCGTACACATGGATGCACGCAAACCCCGCCGCCCCGCAGCCAGCAACACCAGCCATCAGCAGCAGCATTCAGGTGGCTGCGTGCGCCGCGCCGTGTTGGCCCACGCACAGCACACCACACCACATCAGTGCTGCCAGTCTAACTGAGTTGCTTCCAGTATAACTCTCTGCCACCCCAAGGGCACGCTCGCGGCACCCACCCACGCCACGGGTCCGTTGGAGGCGGCGTTCTGCGGGGGCCAGCAGCAGTGTGCACACAGCCGGTGTGTGTGGGAGGGAGTCGAACAAGAAATAGAAAGGCTCCAGAGCTGCGGTATCCAGCATTCCTGGGCGCCATGCCGGCGCCCCACGCCCCCAGCCAGCCATGCCATGTCATGACTCGTGGCCAGTGCGTCCCGCTCCCACCCCCGCTCCCACCCCCGCTCCCACCCCCGCTCCCACCCCCGCTCCCACCCCCGCTCCCACCCCGCTCCCGTCCCCGCCCCCGCTCCCGTCTCTGCGCCCGTTCCCGTTCCCGCTCCCATTCCTGACCGCGGCCCCGGCCCCGGCCCCCAACCCCGTTCCCGTGCCTGCGCCCACTTCCGTCCCCGTCCGCGGCCGGCGCCCTCTTCCATCCACTTCCCCCAGTTTAGATTGGGCTGGTGTTTACAACCCACCCCCCACCGACCACCCGCCGGCCCCGGCCCTCCCCCGCACCTGCACGTAGGTGAAGCCGCTGTTGATGACGGTGGAGGCCTCAGACTGCAGTTGCAGTTGGCGGTTGGGAAGTTGGGAGGAAAATTGGCATTTGGGAGGCCGTGGCAGCATGCTTGGGTGATGGGCAAATTCCGCCGACCCGCCAATGCGCACACCACCGTCCCCCCACGGCTTCACGCCTTCGCGTCTTAAATCATCATGAGTGTAGCCTCCCCCCCCCCAACACACGCTCACACACGCACGCACCCTCCCCCGCTCACCTGTGTGAACATGTTGTACTTGGCCAGGTGCGGGTTCCAGGGCTCCTTGACGCGCCAGTAGAAGTCGTCCACGATGAGGGAGTCGCTGTCCACGGCCTGGCAGTGGTGATGGTGGGGGCAGGAGGTGAGGGAGGGAGAGAGGGAGGGAGGGAGGGGTTGCAAAGATGGACGGCTCGATGGAGCTGGAGATGGCCGGGCTGGTAAACACAAACCAATGCCCCCATCCCGGCCCCCCCCCTATTCCATCGTTGCAACCCCAACCCCAACCCACCCACTCCCCCCACCCCCATGCCCCCAGCCCCTCGGTCCTCACCATGACGTTGTAACCTAGCATCACCGCGCGGGCTGCGAGCCGGGGGCGATAGTGTTGGCAGTGTTGGTGGCAGTGTCGGCATGCCAGCGTGAGTCAAATTTTCATTGTCAGCGCTGGTGCCCGGAGGGGGCAGGGAGCCCGGGCATCAGTCACGCACTGTGCCAACTTGACCGATGCGGGTCAAGTTGGAGCCAACCGGGCCCGCACCCAGCCCACGTGCCCGCTTGCCTACGCGCACACACCACCACTTGCGCTCACAACACGCCGCCAGTGCGCACCTGTGGTGAACCACTTGAGCCTGTGGGCGCGCGAGGGAGGGCATGCGTTGTAACACGTGTCGTGCTCATGCCGCACGTTATACGCCCCGCCCCCCCCCCTTTCGATCCCCCGCCCGGCCCCCTCCTCCTCCCGGGCGTCCCCCGCCGCCCTGCCGCCGCCCCGCCCATCCCTCCACCCCCCCTCCCCCAACCTCACCACCAGCCCACGTAGCCGATGCCGCGGATCAGGTACTCGAAACCCAGCGGGTAGCGGTTGCCCCTGGGGCGGCACGTGGCACCACATGGGAGGCGTACGTGAGGTACGGCCGGCAGCGCAGTCGTGAGGGCGTCGTGAGGGCGGCAGGATGGCGCTTCAGGGGAGGTCCGGTGGGGAGAGGTGCACTGGGCTGGGCGCGCGGGCTTGCGCTGCCCCTGCCCGCCTGCCAGGGAAGCGCGCGGCGCCTTCACCCCACCACCCACCACCCAACCCACCACCCACCACCCAACCGACTCCCGCCATGCGCTCTGCCCTCCGCCCTCTACCCGCCGCTCCCCACCTCCCCCCAGCCGCCGTACTCACTTCTCGTCATGGCTCCGGTACGTGCCACAGCTGCATGTGTTAGAGGGCGCAGGGAAAAGTATGGGAATGTGTGAGTACGGCCAGGACGGCCGCGCGTGACGCACGAGGGCATTGCCACAGGCAGGCGGGAGGTAGGCAAGCAGGGCCGCAGAGGCAGGCAGGCAGGCAGCTGCACAGGCGCCGTTCGCTTGAGCGCGCCACCGCAGCTCGCACGGCTCCATCCCCCTCCCTAGCCTGCCCTCGCTGTTCCCATGCTCGGCAGACCTGCATCCCAACACACTCCTCTCACTCCCGGTGCTGCGGCTCCGCGCCATTGGCTGCTGGGCGCTGCAGCAGCCGCACCCCCAGCCCGCCTGCTGCCTGTCTGCCCCCTGCGTGCTGCGCCACCGCGACCAGTGGTGCATTGGGGCGCCCGGCGCCGCCGGCCCGCATCGCGGCCTCACTCGCCGCAGCTGCTGCTGCCCACTCGCCACGGATTGCTGCTGCTACTGCTGCTGCTGCTGCTGCTGAGTCACCAGCACTGGAGGCACACGCACGCCTCACACGCACACACACCCTCGCACGAACACGAGCACACACGAGCACGCACGCACCTGAGGGGGCCGTGCGGCTTGGCCCACGGCAGCAGCACGTGGTTCAGCCGGCTGCACAGCTCCGCCTCCAGCGTCACACCTGGGCGGCGGCGTGTCGGTTGTTGTTGTTTGTTTGGGGGAAGCGTAGGCGGCACAACTCCAATTCAGGTTTCGCAGAGCCAGACACGGCCCAGGACTACTCTGCTCTACTCCCGGCCATGCTCATCACTGAGAGCACGTGCCACTGCGCCCTCTCGACGCGTGGGCAGGCATTCACTCCCTGTGGCCCCTCTCGTGCCCCCTGCGTAAACCTCACAGTCAAACCCGTCCACCTTGCCGGCCCGCTGCCCCCACAACCTCAGCACCACCCACCCACCCACCCACCCACCCACCCACCCACCCACCCACCCACCCACCCACCCACCCACCCACCGATGATGTGGCTGTACCCCGCATTTCGAAAGCGAGCAAAGGTCTGCGCCGCCTCCCCCAGCCGGCTCTCAGAGAACACAATGAGCTCCTTTTCGTGGGCCGTCGCCGCTAGCGCCTCCTTAATCTGAGCCGCCGTGTCTATGGGGCCTACGTACCCCTGAGCATCCATACAGGGGGCCATGGCGAGGTCATTGTGGTGCGGACGTGGGGCAGTTGGGCCCGGCGTTCAGAGGGGTCGGCCGCCCTGCAGCCCCCGTCCGCCCAAAACACCCCACCCGCTCGGCGGGTGCCCAGCTAAGCTAGGCGCGGTTCAGAAGTCCATTCCCGTCTGTCATGGTCTCTCTAAGCACGCGGGCGCAGTTTTGCTGCCTCGCGCCAAAAACGCAACGCGCAACATTCTCGGCAGTGCCCCGTCGCTCGTCCTGACCTTTAGTTTTCCAGAGCTGCAGTATTTACCACCCGTCCGCTTATCGCATACACGATGCGCATGATAATAATGCGCGCTGCCGTGGTGCTGTTTGTCAGGAGTCACTGCGAGGCCGTAGCTCGCGCTGCAGAGAAGCAGCGCCGCGCTTAGCAGCGCATGAATGAACACTTGATGTGTCATAGGTAAAAACTTTATCTGCTTCACCACAGTGTCGGTCGGCGAGGAAATCGAGTTAGCGCCTAGCTTCATAAGCCATAGTTGCGACACAGTTCAAAGCTATACTACTAATACTCTTGTAATGGCCAAGAATACCCAGTCTGCGCCACAGGGTACCTGTTTTGGAGAGCAATGCCCGGAATGGACCGTGTCGTATACCCGCGGAGCGGACTTCCCAGAGTTACAACCCCGCTCCCGCCGCGTGGGTTACGCCGTCCGCGCGCAGGCGCACGACCTTCGCCCGCCGTTAGTGCCGTCGCAGCGCTATGCGGCCCCGCATCTGCTCGAGCTCCTCCCCTTATGGACCGCCGTTTGGAGTAAACCCTGACGTCCGGGAGTGTTCCAGCGTGTTCCAGCATTAGTTCCAGCGCACTCGTTCGCTCAATGTTCCAGCATCGTAATGTGTCAACAAACACGCTTGGCAGCTACTGCCGCGTGCCACGCCTCATCGGGGCCCTACTCAACAATGCGCATTCAACACCTGCGACGGATGGCCCAGTCCTTCTCCTCGCCTAACGCCAGAGCACCACCCACGACATACCGATTTCAGTCGCAGCCGCCACGTGAGGGCTTGGCGCCCATCTGGGTCCACCTGGCACCTGGGCTACGCACCTCCCTCACTCTGGGGGGGCCTGCGCTGGAATGCGAGCAGTGTGCAAGGATTCGTCCGTGCTGTGCCTATTTCGACGGCGACTTGCATTTGCAGTCACTCGCAAGCCCTTCGGTAGCTACAACCACTGAACATCAGCACGCCTCCAGCGCGGCGGTGGCGTCACGCCCGCACCGCCCGCCTAGGGCCCGCCTGGCGCATCCATCCCCTTACGCTAACGCATCCGCCCACAGCGGGGCTTTCACCCCGCCCCCCTGTTGCCCCAACGCCTGCGCCTGCGCCGGCACCTGCACACACCGACGGCCTGCCCTGCCCTGCTGCTCCTGCTGCTGCTCCAATGCCGCCTCCGCCTGCGCGGCTCCACGCCACCTGCGCGGCTGGCTACGCCACCTGTGCGGCGGTGGCGGCGTCCGCGTACTGCGCCGCCGCCTTGGCCGCGGTGTCGGCCCACAGGAAGCGCGAGTCGCCGCCCATGAGCTGCGCCAGCTTCTCGTTGAAGGGGCGGTAGAACTCCTGTGGGTGGGGTGGGGGTGGGGATTACATTCATGATTTAATTAAGAGTGGGTGGGGTGGGGGCCGGTGGTAATGGGGGGGGGGGGGCGGCGTGCGTGCGCGCGTGTGGGCGTGCGGCGTGTCAGGGTTGGGACTTGGGAGGTGGCGGGTTGGGCCGTGGGGCTTGGTGTGCGTCACATGGCTGTGAATGAAAGCGTGGGCTGAAGCGCGGCTGGGGATGAGATGGGGGCCGCGGTGGGGCAGCCTGCGGAACGCGGGCTGCAGCGGCGCACCCTGTGCCCCGTAGCACGCCCGCGGCAAAGGCCTCCGCTTTCCCAACCCCCTTCGGCCGCCTTCGGCCCCGTACTGCATTTGCCTGTCCCTTTCCCTTGCCTTAAGCAAGGCGGGGTCGACCCACTTCAGGCCCCCTCAGCCTCGCCCCCACCCTGGCCGCCCCCGCCGCCCCTCAGCCCCCGCCCCCGCCCACCTCCAGCAGCTTGCGGCTGCGCGGCCACATGCGCGGGTACTTCTCGCTCTGCGCGTTGAAGCGCCGCAGCCGCATCAGGCCGTCGGTCTCTGTGTCTGACAGGTCGCGCATGCCCAGGAACTTCATCACCGCCTGCAGGTGCTCCTGTGGGGCGGTGGGTGGTGGGTGGAGGAGGGGGGTTGCATGCATGATTAATAAGGAGAAGACGACATTGACAGGGGGGGTTGTGAACACCATCCCAAGCTCCCAGGGGCGGGCGGAAAGAGTGAAAGAGTGCGTGTGGTGGCGTGTGGTTGACAGGTGCAAATTCGGTCCCATCTGCATGGTCGGCGAGGATTAGTTTGGCCCCTGGTGCAGCCCCCACTCCCCCCCATCCCCGGGATTGGTTCACAGTAACCCCCATCCCCGCACCCCACATCCCTGCCGCCTGCTGCTCCCTGCTCCCCTCCCCCTCCCCCCTCCCCCTCGGGCTCCACTCCTACCCTCGGCGCGGCCTTGTAGTCCTCCGTGCGCAGGAACAGCAGCTGCTCCGCCGGGAACACGGCGGCCCAGGCGCCCACGAACTCCGCGTACATGCCCTTCACCAGCTGCTGCGGCTCGTAGCGCTGCGTGTGGGCGTGGACGTGGGTGCGGGTGCGGGTGAGGCGGGTGAGTGGTTGGGTGCGGGTGCGGGTGCGGGTGCGGGTGCGGGTGAGGCGGGTGAGGCGGGTGAGTGGTTGGGCTTTGGGGACAGCCGAGAGTGTGTGCGTGTGCGTGTGGTAATTCGAGAGTGAAAGGAAACAAACTGTGTGCGCAACCATCTCTGGGGACGAGGGGCTGAGTTGGATCACGGATCTTAAAGCCATCAGGACTGGTACCGTACATTGCTCGTGGGGTGGGGTGTGCACCGGCGCTCCGGTGCACATGTGCGGCTGTGCGCACGCACGTCGGCCAGCCCTCCACGACCCTCGCCACGCCCACGCCCACGCGCACGCCCATCCAACGCCACGCCACTCCCACTCCCACTCCCACTCCCATTCCCACTCCCACTCCCACGCCCACCTTGACGCACTCATGCTGGCTGTGGCGGGCCACACAGCTCTTCCAGTTCTGCGCACGCAGCAGGGGCCGAGGGGGTGGTGGTGGTGGTGAGGCTATTGAGGCGACACAACGGGAGGGGGATGGCCGTGTCGCGACCCGGGGCCCCGCCGGCTGCCGGCCCCACCGGCTGCTGCCACGCCACGAACTCCCCACACTGCAAACTCCCCAAGGAAACACGGTACTCCCATCCATCTCACGAACCACATCGCCACTAGGGATGCTTAGCTTGGGTGTGCATATCCGCCCCGCCCTGCCCCGCCATGCTCTCTCCGCCCCGGCCCTACCGCATCCTCCTCCTGCCCCTCCTTCATGCGTCCGCCACCCCCCCCCACACACACCCGCACCTTGATGTCCCGCTCCACGCGCTCGTGGAACTTGTCGGGGCCCTCAAACGGCTCGCTGGGCTTCCGGCTGCATGGGCGTGCGTGGGTGGTAGGGTGGGTGGTAGGGTGGGTGTGTGGGCTGGGTGTTGGGGGGCAGGTGGCTGGGAGGGTTGGGTAGGCGGGGCGTGAACACACACGTCTCGAGTCACGAGTCGTCATTTGACAGGGTGTGATGCGCTGCGGTGGTGCGCACCGGCTGTGTCCCATGCCCAGCGCGAGCCCGGCGCGTCGACAGGCCAAAGGCACGCCGCGGAACACAGACCTCCAACCCACTCATTGGTGCGCCCGCTGACAGCCTCCCTCCCTGCCTCCCGGACACGCCCGTCTGACATGCCATCCGCCCCCCCCTGCCCCCCCCCCCCCCCCTGCACCGCCCCCCCCCCCGCCCCGCCCCACCGGTAGTAGTGGAAGGCGGAATAGTAGCGGGCCACCGGGTCGCGCATGATGATGATCTGGGCGGTGTGGGCGGGTGGGTGTGGGTGCGGGGGTGGGTGCGCGCGTGACAGCGGTGGGGGAAGGGGGCGTGGTTGCAGGAGCGGTCCAGGGGCGTGTTAAGCGCCTGTGGGCTGCGCGGTGGCGGAAGTCGGCCACCGTGCGTGCTTCAGGCAGCTCTTCCCAGCAGTTACAAATACACCCAGCACACCTACACACGCGCACCTGGCGCTGGTAGGGCTGCGCCGCGTGTATGAGCTGCGCCAGCGTGATGTTGGTTTTGAGCCGGGCCAGGCCGCTGCGGGCGGAGCAGCAGCCGCGAAGCACAGTGGGTGAGGGCACATGTGCGTCAGCGGTTGTGGGGGTCGGGAAGGGGGCTGTACCGATGGCGTGCGTGGCCTCCCTCACCGCACGAACCGAACCGCACCCCGCCGCGCCATGTGGCAGCACGGACGCCAGCCCCGCCAGTCCCGCCCTCCCCTCCCTCACCGCACGAAGGTGTACACCCCGGTGTAGGTGTTGGAGGAGGCCTCACCCACGATGGCCTGTGCGGTGTGGCGGTGGGGGGGGGGTGGCAGTCGGTATGAGGCGGGGGTGTGAGGCTGTGCTAAACACCTGGCGCAGCCCTCAGTCCAGGTCCATCAGTCACATCTGACCCTACCGTATCCATGTATACCCCTATCATACTCATCAGCCTGCACCTGCCAACACCTCCTGAATAGCCAGCCACTGCCGGCCACTGCAACCAGCGCAGTCGTGCCCCTTCCCCCCTCACCAGCGGGTTGGCCTTGATCTGGGTGGCGCCCTTCTCGAACAGGTTCACGTAGCCGTCGAAGTCGCCGTTGGGCGGCGCGGTGCAGGCGCCCTTGGGCGGGTAGGGGCACTCGTCCCAGAAGTGGGGCCCCTGGAGGGGGTGGGTTGAGGGGTTCAGATAAGATGGTGTTGACAGGTTATTGCAGCGGGGGGCGAAGGGGTTGGTTCGGGGTTTAGGAACAGTGGTGGGGGACGTGCAGGAACGTGTGAGGCGAGCGCAGCGTGGGTAGAGGGAAGGGGCGGAGTGGCACGCGGGCGGGAGAGAGGGGTTAGCGGGGTGCCCACCGCCACAGTGAGCTCCCCACCAGCTCCCCACCAGCTCCCCACACGACCCCCGCACCTTGGCGCCGTCCGCCAGGTCGGGGTGGCGCTTCAGCCGGCCGTACAGGTCGGTGGTGCCGCACTTGGACACGCCGATGATCTGTGTGCGGGTTTGACACGCATTGCGTTGCATTCGGTATAGGTACGCATACAGTATAGGTTAGGTTAACGGTCGACCTCCCGACTAGGCTGGTACATCATGTAGATGGCACTGCTTAAGGAGCGGGGAGGCAGCCGATCATGTCACCTGTCCCGTCCTGTCCTGTCATGCCCTTTCCCTGGAGGTCCCATCCCCCACACGGACCTGGAAGTACGGCGCACAGCGGAAGCGACCCGTCTCGTCAGTCCAGCAGGGGTTGCGGTACGCCTTGTCAAGCGCCTGAACAGCGGCGGGGGGCGGGGGGCAGGGTGCGGGCGCGTTGACGGTGCGAGGGGACGGGTTGGGGCGCACGGCACGGAAGGCAGCGGTCCAGGCAGACTGGTGGTGAGGTGTGGTACGAATGTTGCAGGCGATTGTGTGCTCACGTTGTCCCTATTGCGTCATATACAGCAGAGGAATGCCAGCAGTGGCACGGCACGGCACGGCACACACGGCCGCGAGACGGGGCGATGCTACTGCGCCCCGTCTAGTATTGCGGGCTGGTATCCACAACCCACACACCCACACCCACACCCACAGTCTCACACAGTCTCGTTTTCCCTTGTGCTCTCTCGCACACCCACCTTGGGCAGCACCTCCCAGGTGTCGGGCGCGGCCTTGACGATGTCGTCCCAGTTGGGCGGCCGCGCGTAGGCGGCCCACACGTCCGCCACGTGGTAGCTGGGCGCCGACACCTGGGGCGGGGCGGTGGGAGGGGTCGTGAATACAGGGGGGGGAGGGGGCGGAGGCAAAGAATGGCGGGATGGTGGGGGGTTAGCGGGAGGGGGGAGGGTGTTGCGGGATGGTGGGGGTGGGGGGTTGGGGGGCGGGAAGGGGTGGGGGGTTGCGGGAGGGCGGCGGTTGTGACGCAGAGTCGGGGCCGTAAGTCACCAGTGTCGCCGGGGGCGCCGATGTGACGCTGCTGGCCTGCTGGCCTCCACGGTGTCGGCAGCTGACGCGCTTTTCCAGGCGTGCACCCCATGCAACCTTCCGCCCGCGACAGGACAGAGGCTGCCAGTTGTCGCCTGCGTCTCGCCCGCACGGCACGCGCCCCTCGCTGTGGCCAGGTCTGGCCAGGTCCCGCACCTTGGACAGGTATGCCACGGGGTCAACCGCCGCTGCAGTCACCGCCACGGCGCGACGAAGTGACAACGCCGCTGCTGCGAGCAGCATCAAGGATGCCGCAGTGCCTCTTCCCCGCATGGATGCTCGTCTGTGAGTGGCGTCAGGAGTGACGGGCGCGGCGTGAGGGCTGAGTGCGTGGGCGAGTCAAGTCAGCGCAACTTGCCCGGGTGTTTGATAACCACGTGGGAACTACAAACAACAAAGGTGTCACAATCATATACCCCTCCGGCGCTTTGACATACCGTACAGCGTACCGTCCCTATGAGGCGGTGGCTGCGGCATGAGGGGGACCTGCCTCGCTAGTGACACGACCTGGCCATGTCCCCGCACGGCCGCACGGCCGCACCCGCGCCAATCCCGCTCCCAGTCCCACGCTCGCTTCCCGCTCATTCACCCACGCAGCCTCTCCAACACATGCACGTGCCCAGTATCATCAAGCAATCCGCACCTCCCGGTGAACGGCATCCGGTTGCCGGTCGAACTTCCGCCGCGTCAGGCCGACTCCAGTCGATTCCGCGTCGCTCTCCCGCGCCCGCAGGGCGTCACGCTAGGACCGGTGTTGTTCGGATAATATGGCAGAGTACAACCGCACTGTCGGCACTCGCGCTCGTTTGCTGGGCAGCAGCGGCAGTAGTCGTTTGGCCTGGTGCAACAGCCGGCAGCAGTGAGGGCGTGCAGTGAATGCAATAAGCACCAAACGTGTAATCTCGTGCAGCTATGTATCGACACAAGCCAATTCTGGGGGTTCTTATAGCAATTGGAACTCGTCGCCGATGCAAAGTCCCGGCGCCTGCTTCCTCCAGGTCACATCAGCATTCCATAATCTATCTTTGAATCACTTCATCAACAAGGAACCGTATCGCAACACTTTGCAAGGCTCACTTTGCTTGCAAAGCAAGCACGGGCAAGAATGCCCAAGCTTTCGCCAGAGGCGCAGGGCACGCTCACTGCCGTGGGCGTGCTTTCAGTAGCCTATGTAGCTGTGCACTGGCACTACTACTTGTTCGTGTTCCCTTACCGTGTCCTGGCCATCGTGGACCCGCGCAACAAGACGTTGATGCCCCAGTCGCAGTGGGGTCTTGTCGGTGAGTGGCCTTAGATCCAAAAGCTGCAGGGGTGCCGGTAGCGCGGCGTGCCTAAGCCAACTTGAACGAGGTCGACTTCTTTAGATTGGCACACCGTGTCCCATCCAACCGCAAGCACTCGCGTTGCCCACTACCACACCCAGCCCTGCACACGCCTCCCACAGCGCTCGTCCTGTCCAGCACATGCACCCTGCCTGCATCATGCATGTCTTCGCATGACAAGCATGCGCTCTTTCATCACACGCCAGCTGTACGGCCGCCCTCCTCATGCGCCTCACCCCACCTTACCTCGCCCCGCCCCCTCCCCCCCCCACACACACGCCTCCACACACACTCATCCATGCAGTGCGGCTACTGCTGGCCTGGCTGGCCTACAAGGCCTACCTGCGCCTGCGCGCCGTCGCCAAGCGGTGGGACGACGCCCGCGTGCAGCGTCGGCTGGAGGCGGCGGCGGCGGCGGGCAGCGCCGAGGCGGCGGCGGCGCTGGCGGCGCGGCAGCAGGATCTGGCGGCGGCGGGTGAGGCGGCCAGGGTTGGGGATGGCGGGGCCCTGGAGGCTAGTAAGAGCTGGGGGGCGGGTTGGAATGGGCGGCGGTTGGCACCACCCCAATCGAATGCGGCGGGCCCATGGGGTGCTGCAGGCGGTTGGTCGCACAACTTGGGCGACCGCGATAGGCGTCAAATAGTTCACAGCACTGGCGTTAAAAAAAGGGCATGGAGGACTTCCGAAACAACAACTGCAGCGGCAGCAAGAAACGCAAGTGGGGCAGTGTCAGCAGCAGCAACAGCAGCGCCTGCAGCGGCCGCACGCGGGGTCGCTCCGGGAGGTTCCCGGGCATGGGCCGGTCGCTGCGCGCCGCCTGGAGGCCGGAGGTGGGCTGGCCGGCGGCGGTGGCAGCCAAACAGCGGGCGCTGGCGGAGGCGGGTGCGAGGGGGCGGGGGGTGGGGGGCGAGGAGGTGGCGCGAGTCCCTTGCGGCAGAGATACTGCTGCATTTGCGGAAGCTGGGGTTGTTGGATGTGCGCCGCGGCACCCGATGGGCATTCCGTGGCGTGGCGTGGCGTGTCGGGTTGGGGGTGGGGCGCAGCGGGGACAAGGATCAAGGCCCCGGTCTCTCATGTGTGTGCGCCCGCCTGCTGCCCTCCCCTGCAGCTGCTGCACAGAGCGAGGTCGCGCGGCTGCAGGCGGCGGCTGCGGCGCGCGAGGTGGGTGCGGGTGGGTGGTCGGGTGGTTGCCGGTGTGTGTGTGTGCGCGCGGTTGTGCCGGTTTGCGGGGCGGGGGGTGGGGTGGGGGGATCGGTGGCGAGGGATACGGAGAAAGGCGATGCTGCGCTGACCGTGGGCGCGATCTACGGTCGCGGAGGCCTAGGTCCCTTGATCCGACCTACCGTATCTCCCGCCTCCCCACACTTCTCTTACCATACTCGCACCCACTGTGCATTGCGGATTCCAACAATGCACACACCACAGGCGGAGGCAGCGCGTGCGGCGCGTGCGGAGACGTCCGCCGCCAACTCCGCGGCTCGCACGGTCGCCGGGGTGAGGCGGGAGGGGGGAGCCAGGAAGGGGGGGAGGGGGCGAGAGCTGGCGCGTATCCGCGTGGTGATGGGAAAGGGAGCCGTGGATGGAGGGGGGCGAGATGGCCTGTGTTCGCGGCGTCGCGTGGTGATGGGGTGGTGTGGTCAGGTGCGGGGCCCAGATACGCATGCAAGGCATGGCAAGGGAATGCCGAGCGTGCAAAACCCTGGCCAGTGCTGGCAGTGCGGGCGCTGGCCCCTGGCATAATCGGCAACCCCCCGCATCCCATTACTGGGATGCATCCCCTGCCGCGCGAGCGCAGGCAGGCAAGCAGGCGACCGTGAGCGGCGAGGCGGCGGCACAAGCGGCGGCGTCCGTGGCGGGCGCAGTGGTGGCGGGCGCCGCCAGGGCGGCGGCGCGCGGCGCGGCGGAAGCCGATGCGTCCGCGAGTGAGGCGCGGCAGGCGGCCTGGCTGGCGCGACTGCAGGCGCAGCAGGACGCGGCGGCGGCGGCCAAGGCGGCGGCCGAGGCGGCTGCACGGGCAGCGGCGGCGGCGGCAGCGGCGGCCGCAAAGGCGGGCGCGGCCGAGGCGGCGGCCGCGCCGCCGATAGCGTCGGCGGAGGGCGCTCTGGCGGCCGGGCCTGCCTCCGGCCCTGCGGCGGCGGCGGCGGGTGCGGCGGCGGCAGCGGGTGTGCGTCCCTCCACGTCGGCGAGCAACATGACCTCTCTGGACGAGGCGCGGGAGGCGGAGGAGCGGCAGCGGGTGTGGCTGCAGCAGCTGTCGGTGGGTGCGGGCGCGGGTGGCGGGGTCGCGGGCTGGATACCTCACGGGGCTGGAGACGTGGTGTCTGCAGAGTCGGGGGTCCGGTGTTACCTCAAGGCCCCCGAGGCCGTGACATTGAGTGGCGCCGCAGTCCGCACGAACGGTACGACAATGTTGGTCCGTGCCGCAGGGGCTGGGATTAGGCCTGGGCGTCTGAAGAGTATATTCATCCATCTAAACATCTATCCCCAAACTAACATGGCCACCCAGTTTATCCACCCATCTGGATTCAATGAAAACCAACTTCGTACCCCCCGCCCTGCCGCCGCCCCGCCCCGCAGGACAACCCCTCGCTGACGCCGCTGCAGCGCGAGGCGCGGGAGGCGGAGCGCAAGCTCAAGGCCGAGCAGGCGAGGAGGCGGCCGCCGTGGTTCTGGCGATGCGGTTGTGGCGGTGTGGTGTGCGGCTGGGCGACCAGTGCGGCAAATTGGGACGGTGTGCTAATCAACAGCCATGGTGGTACGGTGATGTTCTTAACACCCACACAACATTTTGAAGCAACATGTCACTTCATGAGGCGACACCCATGCAGGACGCCGCGTATGAGGAGGCGCTCGCAGAGGACCGGCGGCGGGCGGAGGAGCGCGCAGCCGCGCGCGCGGCGGAGGAGGCTGCGGCGGCGGCAGCAGCGGCGGCCGCGGCGGCAGCGGCCGAGGCGGCGGCGGCTGAGCGGCGGAAGCTGGAGGAGCTGAGGGAGCGGCTCCGCGCCGAGCTGCCGGTAGGGGCTTGCGTTCGATACGCCGCGCCACGTGTGTGCGTGTGTGTGCGCTTGATGTACCGATATGCGCCCGGCGCGCATGCAATGCGTGGTGGTGACACCGCCCGCGTGTTTGGACTTGTGTGCTCATCATGAGTGTGCAACGGGTTCCGTGCGTACGTGCCCCTGCGGCAGCCGCAAGCTTTTGTGCCCGCGGCCCCCTGGCCTCCATGCTGACACGGCTTCCGGCTGCGGCCCCTCTGTCAGTATCACCTCGCAATCATCTTAACTCTTTCATGAATCGACCCCTCCCCTGCTGCCCTGCCGCCGGCCCCCAGGCGGAGCCCAGTGCGGAGGATGAGGGCGCGGTGCTGGTACGCGTGCGGCTGCCGGACGGCTGCTCGCACACACGCCGCTTCGCGCCCACCGCGCCGGTGCAGCAGGTGGGTGCGTGGTGGGATGCAGTTCGGCGGATAGTAGGTAGTGGGTAGAGGGTTTCGGTTTGGAGTTTTGGGGTTCGGGGCTGGCGTCGGGGTAGGGGCGCGAGGGATATGGTGGGCCGTGATTGGGATGTCTCTGAGCTCGTATCGCACCTGATCGCCAGGGCAGCTGCCGTGTATCACACCACACCGCCGCTTGCATGCGCACCGCCGCCGCCGCAGGTCCGCGACTGGCTGCAGTCTCTGGACTCGTTCCCGCTGTGGCAGCCCGCGGCCTGGAGCCTGGTGTGCAGCTACCCGCGCCAGGTGCGGTGCGGCGGCGTGGGGTGGGTGGGTGCATGGGCGCAGTGCGCATGCGGCGTGCGAACGGAATGGAATGCGCAACGGGAGGCTTGGCCGCAACGGGGGGTTGGGCGGCACGGCAGCGGGCTGGCTGGCTCTGGGGTTCTGCAGGGGGGGAGGGGACAGGCGGCGTAGAAGCCAGTCCTGGGTATGGATGTTGCAGCCCGCGCGCCGGTTGGATTCGTGCCTCGAGCCCACACACGCTCCGTTCCCGCTGCACAGGTCCTGCAGCACGAGGGCGGGCTGAGTGTGGCGGACGTGGCGGCCGAGTCGCGGCAGGTGGCGCTGTTCGTGCAGCAGAACACCGTCAGCAGCAGTGCCGCCGCCGCCGAGTAATGAGGTGGTGGATGGAGGACGGACGTGGCGGAGGGGGGCGCGGGTCGGCGCGGTGGTTTGTGGTTCGTGGGGTGCGTGTGGCTGGATCGGCTTGCCGGCACGTAGGCACGTAGGCTGCAGCGCGTGGCCGGCAGGAGGGAGTGGCCGCGGCGGCAGGCTGTAGGCGGAGGGCGGAGGAGGGTCCTAGCCAGGTGGGGAGGTGCAGGGGCGCGGTGTCATGTCCCCGGCGCCGGCACGAACACAAGCTAGGCACAGGCTAGGCACAGGCTGGCTACGCATTCCCTGCTGGGTGCGTGGCAGGCAGCATAGCAGTGGGGTGACGGGGGTTGAGGGGTGAGGAGGAGTCGCTTCGGCACGCGCCGTCCGTCATCGTGGGTGCGGAGGGCCGGGCTGGGCAGTGCAGCAGGGCGTGTGGCTTGCGGGCGCGGCGGCAATGAGGATGTCGCTTGTTGTATGTGCAGCTGGAGTCTGGAGGGCTGGGCCGAAGACTTGACCTCACGTGACTGTTGCGCCGCTGTTTGTGGCCTGTGACCGCCCCCGCCCGCCATCCCGTCGCAGCCTTGGACTGCGCAATGCTCACATATCGCCTGCAGCTAGCATCTGCCGGGGTCATGGCCGTCGGTCACGCACTGGGCGGGGCCTACTTAGGCCTACAAGGCGGGTGTGGCTGCGATGTACGGTATGCGATGGAGATTACAAGCAATGCACAGCCCGTCAGGTGCAGCTGGTCATCAGAGTGGGTGGCGACACGTCGTGTGAACAGACGAGCATGCAACGTAGCCAGCAGCGCCTCGGCACCTACGGGACAGGATTGCACGCCAGATCGTGCACACCACCTTCCTTGCACACACACCACACACACACACATAGCGCACAGGGCTACACACACGTACACACACAGTTGGCGCGGGCAAATACACGAACGCGCAGGAGCACGCACATGACCCGATCGAGGTGCCTGATAAGAATTGCAAATACCGCGCAAATACCGAGCTTTTGGAGTCAGTATCATCTGCATCCCTGAGCATTCCATTCGCAATGGTACCACACAAAGACACACACGCACACACACATACACGCGCACACGCACGCGCACACGCTTCCTCCCCGCCTTCTTCCAACTAAAACAACGAAATGGTGTGCTAGGGTAAGCACATTCAAGCTTACTTGCAGCAGCCCAAGCAGCAGCCTCGAGAATGCAAGACGAAGAATGCTATTCTCTAGTTGGGCGCAAACGTTTTCAGTGCGCTGTGTTCACCAGCGTGTCACACGCACAGGGGTGCTGGAAGCCCATACATGTCCGAGTCCGCAATTAAGCTGGTGCAGCCAAATAAGCTAACATGCCGTCATGAATTTGCCACGCACCCCACTGCTTTGTGTGCGACTCGAGTTACGATATATGTCGAGCTCTGCGCACGCTCAGTACTTCAGCAAACTGTTGCAAAGCATGTGCTAGAGCATCCCACCTGCTGCGCCTCCTGCATAATATACCGGTATCATGACGATGACTCATCTGCCAGCGTAGCAGATAGCTAGCTAGACAGCTGCAACGACATGAGGCCAACCCCGCCCCAATACATGTTAGGTATGAATTGAAGGTATGATGGCCCCCATGATGGATGAATCACACCTGCGGCGATACCTTCGATTCAACGCACGAACCAACCATGCCGAGCACATGCGTGCTCCTTATAACGAGCTCCCACCTTGCCAGCCACACCACATTAAGCAGTATTAGCAATACACACATGGCGCGGCGTGGCGCCGCCCATCCATCGATCCACGCATACTTCTGTGCACACTTGGTATAGCTGATGATGCTCAACAGCAGTAGTGCGCAACTGAACTGCGCTCTGCCTTACTTCCTACTAGCTAGCCCTCGAGCGCCACCAGCGAGTGCAGCAGCCGGTACACGCTGACAGCCACGTGGCTGCTGGCGCTGCCGTTGGTCATGAGGCCGCCGCCGCCGCACTGCTGCTGCGGCGCGCCCGGGCAGCCAACGCCGCAGGCGCCGACCGGCAGCATGCGCGCCGCCAGGAAGTCCGCGGGGAGCTGCACCGCGCCGAAGCATGCGTTGCGCTGGAGGGCAATGAATGCGGGGCGGGACCCACTACTGCCGCTACCGCTGGTGGTTTCGGCAGTAGCCACCATCAGAGGCAGGGTGGTGTTGAGGGCCGCGGTCACGCACGTGTTGACGCTCATCGCCTTGGGGCCCACCGTGCCGCCAGCTGTGAGCAGCAGCTTGGCCAGGATGCGGGAGGTGGCGTCCTCCTCGAAGCAGCCCACAGCCACCACCTCGGACGGCAGCGCGGCTGCACGCGCGTGAACCGGCGGGGCAGCAGCAGCAGGAATGACGCAGCTAGACGCAGCATAGGTGCAGTATGGGTCTCAGCTGTTGATTCTGAATAATGGCATGCTCATCCCGACCGCAAATACAAGTCCATCACGCGTTGCATGACTCTACCCTGGCACGCACAATAATGACGACGATACTCACACGTAGGCGGCGGCGAGGATGTGGTGACCACAGCGGGTGGGGGCGGCGGCGACCGGCGCACGTAGGGCGGCGGCGGCGGCGGCACATCCCACTGGGTCACGGCGGGGGGGAGGCCGCGGCCGCTGCCGGCTGCGGTCGCGGTGAGGGCATCCATCTGGTCCGCGAGCTCCCAGAAATGTGCAGCGCCGGGCTCGACGCGGGGGATGGCGGCGCGGGTGCGGGCCACGTATCCCAGCGCCATGTGAAGGTCGGGCGGGGAGAGGGTCTGCGTGCAGGCGTGGATGAGGCATGCAGTTGGAAATAAAGGTGGATGGGAGGCAATCAGGCAAGCAAGGTTTTGTTTTATCAGAAAGCTCGAGTGTATGTGATGGTTCCCAGAAGTCTCGACGGCCCTGCGCTCCAAGTTTACGCACACGCGCACACACGCACGCACCAGCCGCCCTCCCAGGTACTCGACCAGCTGCTGCGCCGCCAGCTCTGCATTGTGCAGCGCGCTGGGCGCCGCCACGGTCAGGTTGCCGCCGGGGTTGGACACGTAGCCGCTGAGCAGCAGACCCATGGGTCCGATCACCAGGTTCACCTGCGAGGCGTGATGATTGATGACGACCAGGTCCAAGCACATAATGATGAATCAAAGGGCCACCACGCATCGGCTTATCAGAGCTCACACAGCAGGTGTCGCTCGCAAGGATAAGTGCGGAGCGTGGAGGAGCGCGGCGGCTTGATTATCCAGCGGGCAGTTGATTGGGCGATTGCATGCCTTGCGGACGCGCGCACATATGCACGCCAAGGCGCCGCCGCCCTCCTACCTCGATGTTGAGGGCCGAAATCTGGCCAGCAGCGGCCTGCGCCTGCTGCGCCTGCTGCAGGCGGCGCCGCTGGGGACGAGCCTCCGACTTGGCGCCCATTCGGACGGCGGGGTCATCCACCAATTCATCGTCCGTGTCAGTGTCGTCCGTGTCCGCAGCAGCACCATCCACAGCCACGACAGGCAGCAGCTCACGGCGACTATGGCGGTGGTGGCGGCCCGCCGCTGACGAGTAGGTTGCTGCTGTTAGCGAGGATGATGAGTAGAACATGGTGGGCATGACGTCGGGTCCCACCACCAGCAGTCCCTTGCCGCCCTCGACGTACGACTGGAGCGCAGCCTGCACGTGCTGCTGCGTGTACGACAGGTCGTTCGACCCGATCACGTAAACATCACACTGCGCAAGCAAGGACACGAGGCGACAAGGCGCAAGCGAGGGAGGGAAATAGGCGTCAGCAGCAGCAGAGACTCGCTCTGGTTGGCCAGGATGGCCAGGTGGAGAAGTAAGGAAGGAGAGACGCCGTAGCACGCGTACGTGTGCCTTGCTGCGCTGTCAATAGGTAGGCGCCCTGGCGCAGCAGCAGCACCTACGTTTTTGTGCCCGCCCCTGAGGAAGGTGGCGAGAGGCAGCGAGAAGGACCCCAGCCGAGCTTCCTTCAGGCTCTCGAACACAGCTGGGTTGCGGGACACCAGGTACCTGTGTGTGCGGGTGTGTGTCGTGATGGAGTGAGTGAGTGGGTAACCCCATACGTGTCCTCCTCGTCCCCATTGCCTTTAGTTCGCCCTTCTCTTTATAACTCGCCCATTGACATTGGCGCGCTGGCTGGATGCACACGCGCACGCACCTGACCATCCGCGCGTAGCGTTCATCCGCATACCGCACCAGCGCCTTGCCGCCCGTCTGCGTGGTGACCAGCAGCCGTGTATGGGGCGCGTGTGTATCAGCATGGTGCAAGGGCGCCAGGCCTAGCGAGGTAGGCAGCACACACCCACACCCACACCAACACCTGCATGTCCGCACCCGCGCCCGCGCCCGCACCCCCACTCGCACACGCACCCCCACACAAGCAAGGACTGCGCCAACTCACCTTTGTCCCGTAGTGCGCGGCCCACACGGCGATGTTGGAGATGAGGGTGTCCATGCCCGGCTCCGAGGCGGTCGCCCTGCCCCGCCGCACCGCCTTGCTGGAGGCGGGCCGGCAGCACTGGGTGATCATTTGCTCGCCGCCAAACACGGCCGCGCGGCCCCGGCCTTAGCGGGTCGTGCCGACAACCGATTCGTTGTGCGAGTTGCGGACGATCTGTACTCACGAGCATGGGTAAGCATGAGGACCGGTGGCGGCGAGGCTCAAGTAAATATCTAACCATGGAACTGCGAAGTCCTAGACGGTAGCGAGCTAAATGAGGAATGTTTCTAAAGTAGCAAGCAGCACACAGCAGGCACGCACGCACTCACCGACAGGGAGGAACCCAGCAGGATGAGGGTAGCGGCGGGCACAAGGTTGGGAATCTGGGCCGGCACGTTGGCGCTGATGGGCGTGAAGTCCACCCGCACTGCGTCCACAAACGCCCGGAAGCTGGCGGCGGCGGTGGGGGCCGGCGGCCGCGGTGAGGGCGGCGGGCGGTCGTGGCCGGTCGCAACAGGGGGCGGCGAGGGCGCGAGGGGCGAGGGCGGAGGCGGTGAGGGCGGCCGGGGCGGGAGGCTGGGACGACCAGGCGCCAGCGGCGCGACGGGGTTGGGCGGTCTAGGAAGAAGTTTAGCCGGCGGCGGCGAGCGGCCCAGGCCAGTGGGCGGCGGTGGGGATGGAGGAGGGGGCGACGGGGGCGAGGGAGGCGGAGGGCGCGGCGGCGGTGAGGCGGCCAGGGGGTCTGCGAGGTCGTGGGACGGGGATTCGTGAATACCAGCCCAAGCTACTGGGGGGGGGGACAGCTCGCATTCATGTAGATAGCAGCAGAGGGGCGGCGGGCGGGTGCAGGTAATAATGTAGGTGGGGCGTCTCGGGGGCCACAAGCGTAAGCAAGGGGCTGTGCATGCCTTCTCAACGCAACTAGATAAAAATAGATGACAATCATGTTTGAGTTAGTGAACCCATCATCAGGCATCCCCTCATCTTATCGGTCATCACCAGCTGGGCAAAGCAGGCAACTCACCAACTGAAAGCTTTTGGATCAGCACGAAACCCAGACCGCCCAAGCTGGCGCCACGCTTGCCGATCACGCCTCCGAGCACGAAGCCACCCGCGGGCGCCGCCGCGGAGCCGCCGCCGACTGCTGCCTGCAGAAGCACGCGCCGGTGCCGGCCCCCAGGGGCGCAGCCGCCGCCGCTGCTGATGCTGCTGCCATCGGTGAAGGACAGTGAGACCTGGCCCACTGTCCCGCTGGCGCCGCAGCACACGCTGACGGCCGAGACGTTGGCGACGGAAGAGGTGGGCAGCGGGAGCGCTTGGGTCGTGAGGCCCGGGCTAGTCGGGTCTGCATGCGTGCGTGAGGGCGGGGCGACATCAATGGGATGTCAAGCACGGAAGTCAATTGGACGAGACAAAGGTGTGTCGCGGGACCTGTGGCCACGCACCCATGTCATGATTATCATGATTTGCTTGCATCGCTCTCGGAAGCGATAATCAAGCATCGCCGTTGCCTCGTACCACGCACGAGCACATGTGCACGAACTTGGTTCCCGCTACTACTCCTGCGCACCCCCCTGCTGCACACCCGCCCACGCACAGGGCGTGCCCGCACACACACATGCACCCATACCGCCCAGCTAGCGCTCACCAAACACGGAGCCGCCGATGGTGCTGACGTAGGTGTGACCGCTGGCCGTTGTGCCGTACCGCAACTGTACCGCAACCACAACCCCCGGCACCAGGCTGTCGTACAGCAGTGCGATCTCAGTGAGGCCGCCGTACGGCACGAAGTCGTCCAAGAGCTGCGGCTCGAAGGAGTCAAACGGCTCCTCAACCGACGCCGCCGGGTATGCTGTACAGAAAGTGGGGGTGTACGACACCGCGTAACCGCCGCGCACGGTCACACTGCCGGACTAACAATTTCGGAAGTGGCCAGGACGCCCCCGGCATGGGCAGTACGCGCCGAGCGAGAATCCCAGGAAAGGCAGCGCCTGGACTAGTTCATTTATCAAATCAACAGACAACGTTCACTACTAAGCCCGTGACAAGGGCGCTCTAGCTTGCAACCTCAATTCAAAGTCACCCGCCCACCCACCCCTCACACGAACCGCTACCGACACGCGGCCACCAGCTAGCCACCCAGCCTGCCTGGGAGCCTTGTTTCGCTAACACGCAACGCCAAACTGGGGCAAGCAGGCACTCAGTAACGAATATCCACGCTTACACACGACAGCCCAAGCCACACGCCACCTCAGCCCGCGAACACCAGCCAAACAGAACCATCCGGCACACCACGCTCACGAGAGCCGCGGGCGGACCCGGCGGTCACCAACGTGCCGCCCAGGGTCCAGGTAGCGGTTCAACGTGGACAGGCTCCGGATCTGGCCCAGCGCCATTAGCTCCGCCGAGC
Organism: Chlamydomonas incerta; assembly: GCA_016834605.1. Classification (NCBI taxonomy): domain Eukaryota; kingdom Viridiplantae; phylum Chlorophyta; class Chlorophyceae; order Chlamydomonadales; family Chlamydomonadaceae; genus Chlamydomonas; species Chlamydomonas incerta. Next base: position 939,702 of record JAEHOC010000040.1, read on the forward strand.
TGGCGCCGGAGCGGTGCGCCGCCTGCAGCGCGCCGCGCCGGAAGCTGTGGCAGGTCTCGCCGTCATCCAGCCCAGCAGCCGCCAGGTGCAGCTGCAGGCGGGCAGCGGGCGGGCACGGAACAGCCGCGGACACGCCGAGCGGCAGGCTAGCGAGGGGGGGGCGAGGTCCGCCGGCGTTCCCCCGCACCGCGGCGGCGCGCAGCTGCCGCAGGGCCAGGACCTCGAGCGCCTCGTCGCCATGAGGGAGCAGACGCTGCAGCATCTGAACGCAGGCCTGGAGCTAGCCTTCGCGGAGGGGCGTGTCCTCTACCCGCCGGGCGCCGGCCCGCGCCAGGGCTACCGGCCCGTCTTCACCAACCCTTTCCGCGGGGTGGAGTGGGTCCGGGACGACCGACCGCCCGCAGGGGCGGGGCGGGCCAGCGACGATGAGGCCGCAGAAGAGGAACGGGGGCACCCGGGGCGGGCCGAGCTGCGCCCGCCCAGCAAGCGGGCCGCGCCTCCCCTCCCCCCGCAGCGCGACCGGCGGTACCTAGATCGCGTGGAGCGAGAGGACATGCACCGGTACTTGGCGTTCCGGTGGCGGGGGCAGACGTACTACTGGGACGCGCTGCCTTTCGGTGTGGCCCCCGCCTGCAACATCTACACGACCCTCAAGCAGGAGCTGTTTCGGCCGATACGGGAGCGGGGGGCCCGGATGGCCTTCCTCATCGACGACCAGCACGGCGCAGCAGCAGGGCGGGACCGGGCGGCCGTGCAGTGCTGGGCAGTGGTGTCAATCCTGGCGGCGTTAGGGTTCACCCTCAGCTGGAGCAAGTGTCAGCTCAGGCCCACGCAGCGGGCACACTTCCTGGGCTTCATCGTAGACGCCTGCAAACAGGTGTTTGAAGTGCCGCAGCGCAAGGTGGAGGCCCTAGCACAGCTGGTCGGGCAACTAGAGGCGGCGGGGCCAGCGGCGACGCGCAGGCAGGCGGCCCAGCTGGCGGGCAAGGTGCTCTCCATGACGCCGGCGGTGTCGCAGGCCCCGCTGCACAGCCGCCTCGTGTCCCGGGCGCTGGCGGGGCAGGCCGGCTGGGATGAGGCCCTGGGCAGCCCAGCGGAGGTAGTGGCGCAGGCGCGGGTTTTTCTGGGCGTACTGCAGCAACACAACGGCCGGTGCACGTGGCACAAGGGCCCGGCGGTGCAAGTGCGGGTGGTAGGGGACGCCTCCGACCGCGCCTACGCGGCGTACCTTCCCGGCCACCCAGAACTGGGCCAGCTACGGGTGCCGTTCACGCAGCAGGAGTGGGACCGCACTCAAGCTCACGCGTTCAGCAGCACGGCCCGTGAGCTCGGGACAATCAAGGCGACGCTACAGTGGCTCCAGAGCCAGGCGCCCCGGCTGCTGCGTCACACCCAGATCCAGTACCAGACAGACAGCCAAGCGGCCAGCTGCTGCGTGCTCGGCATGAAAGGGGCGGGGGAGTGCCTGCAGTTAGTGGCCGATATCTACCAGCTGTGCGCGCACGCAGACACCGAGATCACCACGGTGTGGCGGCCGCGGGGGCACCGCGAGCAGCAGGTGGCGGACCAGCTCAGCAAGTACACGGACGGCTCCCAATGGCTCCTCAACCCGGAGGTGTACGCCTGGCTACTGCAGCAGCCGCAACTGCAAGGGCGCGCGCCGGCCCTAGACTGCTTCGCGGACGCTTTCAGCACCAAAGTGCCAGGGGCGTACTACTCGCGCGGTTGGGAGCCAGGCACCCACGGCGTAGACGCCTTCGCCCAGGACTGGCGGCCACCGGCCGGCCAAGCGCGACCCCTGCTGTACATCAACCCCCCGTTCGGGAAGATCGGGCAGGTGCTGCGCAAGCTGCAGGACGACCAGCCCGACTGCTTGCTGATCCTGCCGGTATGGCCGCGGTGGTGGGCAGCGCTGCGGCTACCCGTGCGGGCGCAGTGGATGCTGCCGCACCGGGAGGACCTGTGCATCCCGGGGCCGCAAGTGCCGGGCGGGCCCCGGCGGAAGCCCAAGGCGCCACGCTACCAACTTCGGGCAGTGTACATCTGCTGGCAGTGAAGGTGAGCGGCACAGCGAACATCCGGCCATCCCGAGCCCGGCCCAGTCGCAGCGCACTCATCTAGCACCCTCGTTACCCCTTTCCCCGCCCGGCAGGCGTCCGCCCGCCGATGGATAGTAGCGGGCAGCCTTAGCTTGCTAGTGATCCTGACGGGGGCGACCCAGGAGCCGTTTGGAGGTTCCCCGCCGGCCAGCCCCCTGTCACCGCAGCCAGCACGGGTGGCGTGGGCCGAGGCCGGAGGGCCGGCCCTCCTGCTGCAGACACGCGAGGGAGAGTGGTGGTGCCGCCCAGCGCAGCAGCCGGGCTGGTGGTGCCCATACGCCTACTGGCCAGTGGTCAGCAGGCTTCGTGAAGAAGGAGCCCTGTCAGCCGTCGTCGCCTGGGGCGGAGCAGTGCTCGTGCCCCGGGCAGAGGAGGGCTGGACGGTAGTGTTGCGCGTCTACGTGGGCACCGGCTCGGGGGCACGGGCGGCACCAGAGATGTTGGAGTGCATGTGCCCGCCCGACTCCGTACTGAACGATGACCCCTTAATGCCCTCCCCCCGGACACCACTCGCCGCGCCGGCAGCCAACCGCGCCGGAGACCCCGGCTGTGAGATGCTGAAGGCCCGCAACCCGCGCCAGCTGTCCGAGGCGGCCTACGAGGGCCGCACGCGCTACCACCGCGTGGAGGGGTGGAGCCACGGTGACGGCCACGGCACGGTCATCACCAACACGCTGGATACTTCATGGTCCCCGGGGCCCTACCAGGACTGGACGTTCGAGCCGCACACGGCCCGGGCATGGGAGTACGTAGCCCGGGGCGGACGATGGATGGCATGGCAGGCGGGCAAGGGCTGGCAGCCGGCAGAGGGGTTTCGGGACAACGAGACCCGCATGTGCCTCGAGGCACTTGAGCGCCTGGAGCCTCTGAACGAGGTGTGACTGGGGGCAGCCGCTAGTAGAGCCATCAAGGAAGGGCAGGGCAGAGACGGAGGTAGGGAGAGCCGCCTGAGGCGGGGTGTGTTGGCGGAGGAGGCCCAGGCTGTAGAGTGAGCTGTAAAGAGAAAGCGGAGCTCTACAAGCTAGCCCCTTCAGCCTATTTCCCAAATGAACGTTAGCCCGGGTACGGTGGGAGGCATGGACGCTTCAGGAATAACAATTTCGGAAGTGGCCAGGACGCCCCCGGCATGGGCAGTACGCGCCGAGCGAGAATCCCAGGAAAGGCAGCGCCTGGACTAGTTCATTTATCAAATCAACAGACAACGTTCACTACTAAGCCCGTGACAAGGGCGCTCTAGCTTGCAACCTCAATTCAAAGTCACCCGCCCACCCACCCCTCACACGAACCGCTACCGACACGCGGCCACCAGCTAGCCACCCAGCCTGCCTGGGAGCCTTGTTTCGCTAACACGCAACGCCAAACTGGGGCAAGCAGGCACTCAGTAACGAATATCCACGCTTACACACGACAGCCCAAGCCACACGCCACCTCAGCCCGCGAACACCAGCCAAACAGAACCATCCGGCACACCACGCTCACGAGAGCCGCGGGCGGACCCGGCGGTCACCAACGTGCCGCCCAGGGTCCAGGTAGCGGTTCAACGTGGACAGGCTCCGGATCTGGCCCAGCGCCATTAGCTCCGCCGAGCTGGCGCCGGAGCGGTGCGCCGCCTGCAGCGCGCCGCGCCGGAAGCTGTGGCAGGTCTCGCCGTCATCCAGCCCAGCAGCCGCCAGGTGCAGCTGCAGGCGGGCGTACAGAGCCGGGCTGCTCAGAGGAGCATCCTCGAAGCCACGGTGGTCGCGCCGCAGAGGGCGGAACAGGTAACCCCCCGGGGGGCCCCACACGCCGGCGGGTAGCCGCTGTAGCTCAGCCAGGTACACCCACAGCGTCCGCACAAAGCAGAGCTGCGCCAGCGCGCACCAAGCGATCTCCCGGACGGGGGCGCGGCGACCCGGGTACGTCTTGGTGCCGAACTGCGACAGCACCAGCCGCGAGGGAGCGGCCGCGGCACCAAACCCGCCGTAGGCAGCCGCGGTCCGCCCAGGCTCCCGGAAGTCATCCAGCCGCAGCTTTCCGCAGTCCCGGCCGCGCGTGGCGGTCTGCCACATAAACTGCCAGCACAGCAAGTCGCGCAGCAGGACCACGCGGTTGAGCCCGGCAGCCCCCTCAGCCAGCCGCCACAGGTGCGCCACCAGCGCGACATATTTCGCGGGCGACAGGGGCACCGCAGACACCTGCCCACGCTCGCCAGCCCCGCGGCTGTAGCCCCGCCGGTACAGCTCCACGTCGGCGGAAGCACAGGGGTTGCCCACACGCCGGACCTCGTCGTAGGTGTCCCCGCGGCCAACCAGCCGGAAGACAGTGGAGAGGAAGGAGAGCTGGCCCAGCACCGCGGAGGCACTGGGCTCACCACCACCACGCCCGGGGTGCGACACCAACCAGTGCTGCTGCAGGTACACCAGAACCTGGTCAGGCGTGCAATCCACCAGAGTCCGCCCACCACCGTACGGCGCCAGCCACGCGCCAAACTCGCGGGCGGCCTGCTGCTGACGCGCGCGCGTGTCGTCCACCACGGCCCGGGCCTGTACGGAGGCAACGGCCTCCACCCCCGCAGCCATGTAGCTCGCGACCGCAGCGGGCGCGGCGGCCGGACCCGCGGCAGGCAGGAAGAAACCCGCCAGCCGCCGCGAGGAAAGTCCGTTATCCGGCACCTGCGAGGTAGAGCGCGGTTAAACAGGTACCGCCAAGGCCAACCCAGCAGCACGCACCTGCTGGACGGTCACCCCGCCCCCCACGGCAGCTGCCGGCGCAGCCTGTAGGAACAAGGGCAACCCTGAGCTCCCCCCCGCCGGCGCACAAACACCCCCACCCCGCGACGCACCGGCCGGGCGAAAAGACGCGTGGGGGAGGCGGGAACGCCAGCCCCGCGAACACCCTGCAGGACTCGGCGGTCAGGCAGCGAGCTGGTAACGTTATCCACGCGAACTTACCGACAAGGGAGAGAAACGCCACCGCAACCGCACCGCAGGCGGAGGACACGCAGGCCGGCCCCAGCACAGCGTTACCTGCGGACCACCGCCTGTCAGCATAGACTATGGCACCCAGCGCGCAAAACAGCTCACCAGAGGCGCGGGGAGCTCGCGATTCACGCTCGCGGAGGCGCCGAGCGAGCTGCTCGCCCCAGGCGCAAAGTGGGGCCCGGAGGCGGGCCCGGAGTACAGCGAGGCCATACACCGTACCCGAAGGCTCAAAACAGGCGGAGGAGGCCCAGGCTGTAGAGTGAGCTGTAAAGAGAAAGCGGAGCTCTACAAGCTAGCCCCTTCAGCCTATTTCCCAAATGAACGTTAGCCCGGGTACGGTGGGAGGCATGGACGCTTCAGGAATGCGACATGGGCGGCGGCGGCGAGGGCGGCTCATTAACGGTGTTGAGCCCTTCAGGGCTGGGTGGGGTCGGGGAGGGCGGGGCCAAGGCCTGCTTGGGTGGCGAGGGCGACGGCGGAGGCGGAGGCAGCGGGGGCGGGGGCGGGGCGGGGAGAAGGGGCGGGAGAAAGGGCGGGAGAAGGGGCGGGAGAAGGGGAGGAGGGAGAAGGAGGCGTAACGAGAGGTGTGGGCGGTGAAAGGCTGGGGGGATATGGAGGGGGCGGGGTCTCTGGAGGCGGTGGCGGTGGCGGAGGGGGCGAGATGCTGGGCGGGGGCTGCCTGGGAGCCGGCTTCGGCGGGGGAGGTGGTGGAGGCGGGGGCGGCGGCGGCGGCGGCGGCGGCGGCGGTGGTGGCGGGCTCCCATTCTGCGGAGATGGAGGGCGCGGTGGCAATGGCGGCGAGGGCGGTGCGGGCGAGGGCGGACTGGGCGGCATCGGTGGCTCCGGCGGAGGGTTGGGGCAGAAGGCCAGTGTCGGCGCGACCACAGAACCCAAGCCTGCGAGCAAGCGAGCGAGGTAGGTGCGTACGTACGTTGAGGATGGGATACGGATTCAAAGAAGAGATTTGGTTGATATTGCGTGCGGTGCATGACATGCATGGTAGGTGGCAGCAGGTAGGGATGGACAGCAAGAGTTATGCGTACGCCGGGCAGCATCAGATCCAGCCAGAGTACGCATGCAGTCACTCACGCACGGTGCAGTCATGTGCCACAGTCATGCATACGGTATGAAACCGCTTTCACGGCCCAGCAGCCACCTACTCGCCGCCTGCCCTCACACATAAACGCACACGCTGTTGACGCCCGCCCCCCGCCCCTATACCCACCCACCCCACCCCACCCCACCCCACCCCACCCCACCCACCCCACCCACCCCACCCCACCCCACCCCACCCCACCCCACCCCACCCCACCCCACCCCACCCCACCCCACCCCACCCCACCCCACCCCACCCCACCCCACCCCACCCCACCCCACCCCACCCCACCCCACCCCCACCCCACCCCACCCCACCCCACCCCACCCCACCCCACCCCACCCCACCCCACCCCACCCACCCCACCCCACCCACCCACCCCACCCACCCCACCCCACCCCACCCCACCCCACCCCACCCCACCCACCCACCCCACCCCACCCCACCCCACCCCACCCCACGTCGGTCGACTCGCTTCGGTTTCTGGAATGAACTAACCCCCCCCCCCCCACACACACGGCATTCCCGACCCATCCGGCCGGCCACGCACCCGGGGGCATGCAGCTCAGGCCGGTGTTGTACACGTACAGCGCATTCAGGCCGGGCATGCCGCCGGCGCCCGCCCACTTCCAGGGGATGGCGCCCACCAGGCCGGGGTTCTCCGAGACGTCCAGCTGGGTCATGGCGTGCAGGGCGGACCAGGCGGCGGGCAGTGTGCCCGCGGCGCCGGACTTGAAGGCGTTCAGGTCCACAAGCTGCGTGAGGCCGGCCCACTGGTCAGGCAGCTGGCCGCCCGGCTGCGCGGCTTGCGTGTTGGCAAAGTTGAGGTAGGAGAGGGAGGTGAGCTGCGTGGCCCAGGCGGGGGGGAGCGGCCTGCAAGCAAGCATGCATGTATGTACGCGTTATTACGTTGGTGCCGTGTGGCGCGGGCGGGAGGGCTGAACGCGAGTAGCGGCGCGGCGGGGGCTGTTTGCAGGTGGGACGGTGCCACGGTAGAGGTGAGGGGAGTCAAGCACACTGCGCGAACGTGCATACAGCTGTCGATCTCATCTCATCCCACACACGCCCCTCCCCCCCCCCCCACACACACACATTGTCACGCAACCGTGGAAACCATACGGTAGCTACCCAACCATTGCCATGCACGCACCCGGTGAGGTTGGGGTTGTTGAACAGGTACATGACCCGCAGCTTGGCCATGTTGCGGATGTTGTCCAGGCCGCCGCTCAGGCTGTTGCTGCTCAGGTCGATCAGCTCCATGTTGGTCAGACGGGAGAAGGAGGGCGGGATGGAGCCTGGAGATGGGGCGGGTAGAATGCATTGGTTACAAGAAGGACCTGCTGACGCAGCTCACGAGCTTAACTGCTCTGACTCCTCGGGCGTGCCACCTGCAACGCCAACGACCTACTCTGTGCCTTGGGCTAGTAGGCTTGCTCCCATGGGACGCTCCACTTCAAATGGTTACGATGGTTGCTCCCGGGTGCTCCCTAATCGGTCACCCGATCGATCCGAACTACTCGATTTATAGGAGTCCGCAGCCAGCCTTCCGGACTGAATCCGGCCAAATCAACTAAGTCCTAAACTCGTCCAGCCGTCTGCATATCCGTAGTCAATTCGTTCCGATCGAGATCGGAGGGGTGTGAGGGAGTCGAACCCACGACCTCGAGAGAATTCGTCCCTTGATGCTATTCATCGAGGCTGAACCGTCCACCCCGCGGGTAGATAGGGGGCGGGTAGATTAGGAGTAATTAGGACGGCGGGCGGGTGGAGGGGCGTGGGGATAAATGGCTTTCTAGGCAGGTTGCCTGAGGTAGGAAGAATGCTGCCCGGGTTCCACCGGCGGCACGCCGCGCCACGATCCTCTCGCCGCCCCCACCCCCCGCCGCTAGCCTCGATCCGTCATCACGCACACACCCTGTGCTGCGGCAGAGGCACCGCCGCGCTGCTGCCGTCACAACTGTCACAACTGTCACAACCGCCGCGCATCTACCTATCTGCAAGTAAGTCAGCAACGCACGCAAGCACGCGCAGTACGCGCACGCACGCACGCACGCACCCGCCAAGCCGGTGCTGTACACGAACGACACCAGCTTCGTCAGGCCGCCGACGGAGGGCGGAATGCTGGGAGCCGGCAAGGGCGGGGTGGAGGAGCCGCAGCCGTCCATAACGCGCAGGTACCGCAGGTTGGTGAGGCTCGAGAACCAGGCGTCCGGGATGCCGTGGTGCAGGGTGTTGGGGGTGGGGCAGAGGCCCTCCGGGCTGAGGCCCAGGAAGCTGAGGGCGGTGAGGCTCGACCAGGCGTCGGGCAGCCGGCCGGCCATGTGGCTGGTGTCGAGCACTGCAAGCCAGCCAGGTTCAGGTCGTAACAAACACACGCTGTGCTTTCCGTATGCAGTTCAACACGTGCGCATCCTATCGGGCGTGTGCGCTGCAGCTACGCATGCATCCATGTATGCCACATATACTAGACCGGTCGCGCATACATCAAGTAAAGGCAGCGTACGTGGCGTGTTATGGCAATGGCTCTCGTCTCCCACAATGTGCGTGCGTGCGTGCGTCCCCCGCCGCGCACTCCTCACCCAGGTACTGCAGGCGCGTCATGTTTGCCCACGAGCTGGGCAGGGTGCCGGACAGGCCACCCCCGCCTGATGAAAGGCCCCAGGCGTTGATGCCGCGTAGCCGGTTGAGGGTCGACCACTGGTCCGGGAGCGCGCTGCATCCATGCAGGGACGCAGCAGGTAGGACAACATGTTCTATGTCCATTCATGCCTGATGAGCCTGGTGCAGGCTTGGGTGCAGGCCCCTTGATTGGTTCAGCTTAGGCTGGTGATCACAGCGCCCATGTGCCGCTGCGTCCGTGCCTACGCCGTCAACACCGGCAATATGGCACCACGCATAACCAGGTCGCGAGTGCGCGCGGGAGCCGTCCGCCGCGGCCCACGCCTGGCCGCAATAATTCCGCTCCCCCCCATCGCCGCGTGCGCCAACTAACGCCCACTACTGATACGCCCACCCGCCCGCAAATACACACACGGCCGCTGCATGCCTCGCCCTTACAGCCCCGGCCGGCCCCTCGCCCCGGCCGGCCGCGTCGGGGCCATCTTGCCGCCCTTGATAGATGGAGCACATACGCCGGACCATCTCGATTATAAATCCTCCCCTGATCAGGCTCGCTTCGCACGACCGCACGCACGACACGCACCTGCCGATGGGGTTCATGGCGAAGCCCAGGTTGTCCAGCAGCGTGAGGGCGCTGAAGCTGGCGGGCAGCGTGCCTGAACGGAGAGAACGCACCAATCCAGGACAAAGCCAGCAGTAGTATTGTCAGCCGGGTTATTATTCACTCCTGCCTGGTCAAAACTCCGCAGGGCCCAGCGGCGGGCTAACCACGCACCCCTAATAAGCAGAGGGAACGGAGCATCATCAGTGCTCGAGCGCGTTTACACAGCAGCCCATCCAATCAAGAGCCAAGCATGAGTAGTAAACAGCAGGCCCACATATTGAAGACACCTCCAAGTGAGCGCTTGATGGCTTTCACAATCGTTGCTCCACGCACTACTGCTGACTCCCTTTCTCACATGTATATATGTATGTGTTGCTGCATACCCCGCCCCACTCCCGCGCCAACACATGCGCAACGCCGCGGCCGCACCTACCTGTAAATCTGTTGCTCGAAAACTCCAAGTACGTGAGGCGCTTGAGCGCCGAGTACGCGTCTGGGATTGGGCCCTGCAATGTCACACGCATGCGCACACGTGTTGCTGTCACAACAGGTAGCTAGGGGCATATATACAGGAGCCCGCGGGTGGAAACACACACACACACACACACACACACACACACACACACACACACACACACACACACACACACACACACACACACACACACACACACACACACACACACACACACACACACACACACACACACACACACACACACACACACACACACACACACACACACACACACACACACACACACACACACACACACACACGCGCGCACAGTCTTTGTTGTCGTTTTCCCTTGTGCTCTCTAACACAAACACGCGCGCGCTAGATACGCACCGTTAGATTGCTGTTAAAGAAGCTGAGGGAGTTGAGCAGAGTCAATGCGCTGTAGGCAGCAGGCGCAGTGCCTGCGTCGCGGTGCGTGCAGAGCAAACCACCCGCGTTACAAGCGATGAAGGGAATCTGGGCTAGCTAGCCCATCCAGAGTCCTGTCCCCAGGACGGGCCAGACTGCATGACCATGCCCGGCCGCTGCGGCATCCTCATCAATCTATCTATCGGGATCGATGGATTGGTTGCTTGTGCGCGCAAGCGCAAGGCCGTCAGGCTGTCATCAAGCTTGCACGCACGCACCCACCCACGGTAAGCACACGTGCATATACGTCAAGGATGGACACGCACACGGACTACTCACCTGTGACCAGGGGGTTCCCGCCGACATCCAGGCTCGTGAGGAGTGTGAGAGTCGAGTACACGTCCGGCAGGCTGCCCTGTACACACGCACGGTACCCTGCGGCTGCTGGGTAAGGTTCAGAAAGCAAGGCAATGCACACGGTACATTATTATACGGCACGGCTAGCTGCAAGCGAGGCGAGGCATAAGAGGCAGGCACGCACTTACTGACACGTTCATGTTGCGCAGGTAAAGGCTGTTCAGCCCCGTGAGCCTCGAGATTTGCGGCTCGAAAGGCTGCGAGCCCCCCGTGTTGCAGCCGGAGAGATCCAGGTGGTTGACGTGCCAAAAGATGCCGGACGCGTTGTAGGTGTAAGTGCAGTACACCCGCGGCGACCAGGACGGGGCCGAGTAGTTGCAGGCCTGGCCGTGCCAGGTGGAGAGGTCGCAGAAGGCGCCATACCGGGGCTTGACGTAGTTGAGCAAGACGTCTGTGGCGTCTGCGTCACCTGTGGTAGTATGGTATGTACGAGGGGCGGGGCCGGTGCCGCAGGCGCGGAGTGACGAGGAGGCGGAAGTTAGAGGTATGTACGGCGGGGCGGTTGGTCAGCCAGCGCGCGCGCGCCCGCCCCTGGGCAGCAGTGCTGGGAGAAATAAACGTGCCCTCCCCCTGAGTGGCGGCTAAGCACACCGATGGCCCCGATTGATGAGCTTAATTAGCATGCCGTGTTCGCGACAGCACCAGGGCCAGCGCTCGGTCGGTCGCCGCCGAGCGACTGGGCAATCGTCGTTGCCGACACTCACCAAAATGCTGCACATAGCGAACGTGATCGTAAGTAAGGCATCATGCGTGATTTACGTAGCAAACAATTAGGCAGCCGAGGCTCACCTGCTGCGCCGACGTCGATGTCGTCACTATTAACAAGGTCGCGAGCGCCAGCAGCAGGGCGCACGCATACCTGCTCCTCATGTTACCGACTAAGTTTTACAGCTATGTATGGCTGACGGAAATTGAACAAGGAAGACAGGTAAGGCTCACAGAACTTCCGGAACTTCCGTCTGCCGATGCCGCTTGTACTGCAAATTCCGACCGAGGCGCCCGACACCCCCTTATGACATCAAAACAATACAAGTTTTCTTCCTGTACATCCTGTACATTTTGAGCGGAAGAAGGCGATCGTGCGGCGTCTCGATACGGCGGTGATTCGGCGGTTGGAGTGCCCTGCGCACCTCAAGCGCTGGACGGCTCTGTTTTGAATCCGCGGAGCGACTGCGCGCTAAATTAAGAAGGACTCAAAATGAGTTCCGCACAGACTTGGTGTTCCTACCTGCCGGCCGATTGACGTTCGGGCGCTGCCCGGTACTCCGGGCGGCATGCCACAGGGGAACCCCTGGCATGCCACGGCCACTTCCTGGTGGTGGGGCTCCGACACCCGCGTCCATAAGCCAGGACGCGCGAGGGCGGTCGGCAGCCGTGTGTAGTGTGTGTAGGAGGGCGTGGAGCAGGGAAGACGTGGAGCGTGGCGTGCGTGGAGCGTGGCGGCGTGGAGCGTGCATGTGTATGTGGCGCATGTGGCGGCGCCCGCATCCATGCTCTCTAGTAGAAAGGAGGAAGCCGGCGCTGAAGGCCGTAGAAGCTGGAGGGGTCTGAGTGACGTCGCTTCGAGCAACCTGGGAGACGAGCTGCTTGAATACCTAGACATGCCGGGTTTCGTGCGATCTGCTGCGTGTTTTCCAGAAGCGCGCGCTTGCGAGGATGATAGCACTAATAATTTTGGAGCAGCTTTGGCAGCCCTGTGCCGCGATGAGGGGGTGGGCGTTCTCAATGGCAGAGTCAGAGGAGATCTGACGGGCAAGGTGACTTTCCCGACAGAGAACGGTGGGGGTAGCACTATAGACTTATATGTATGTTCCTCGGGTCTGCTGGACAGATGCCAACACATGCAGGTGTGGGACCTCCCACACAGGATGAGCGGTGCTAGAGTCACCGACCACAAGCCGGTCACACTGGTACTATCCCCGTACATCATCGGGAGAGACGGGCGAAGGGGAGGCCCTCAATCTGAGAGAAGGAGAATCGAATTCAATAAGCGCATGACTGACTGCTATGCTGATCTGTTTGCGGAAGGAACGCATGTCCGTAATGAACTAGCAGGATTGGAAAATGAGCTTGCCGATCACACGAGTGGCATTAGCACCACGCAAGGGGTTGAGCGGCTAGCGCAGCTACTACGTAGATGCATGATGAAGGCTTGGAGAAATTCCGGGCAAAGCCGGCCGCCATGTGGAGGCGGGCAAGACGCCCCATGGTGGAGCGCGGCATGCGGGGAGCATAGGCGTGGCATGCTGGAGTTGACAGCGACTGCCAAGGGCAAAAGTAGGGACGGGCCAGAATACGCTGCCCTAAGGGAGGCGAGGCGTGTTTACAACAGAGTAAAGCGCGAGGCCAAGGCTAGTTACGAGCATCAGGCGCTGCGCGGACATGCCGAGGCATGCCGCACAAACCCCCGCAAGCTCTGGCAGCTGTTGAAGGGTGGGCAGGCAGGCGAGTGTCCGCTTGAGGATGTTGAAGAGTGGAGTACTTATTTCGATGGCCTTTATAATGCAGGCTTGCACGAGCGCACCAGCGACGCGGAGGCCAGGGTAGTAGAAATCTTGAGCTACGTAAACGGTATTGGCAGGCAGGGATCAACGCAGACGCTTCTAGGCTGTGCTGCCGTCGCAGAACGTCCACGGCAGGCTGACGAGGTGCTTAACGCAAGCTTTACGCAAGACGAGGTGCACTATGCGGTTGGCAAAATGGGCAACAATAAGTCGTGTGGGCCAGAAGAGGCGCCCAGTGAATGCTACAAGAAATGCACCTACCGCACGGAGGGGGAAAACCCCACCACGGTCAACGCCATTATACCAGCCCTTACGGCTTTGATGGAGCGCATTAGGATGCTAGGTGATTACCCTGCGCAGTTTGAGGAATCACACCTCACGCCGGTGTACAAGAAGAAGGGAGAAGCTGGGGATCGTACGAACTACCGAGGCATAGCAGTGGGACGCACGCTGGCTAAGTGCTACGCCGCCCTCAACCAGGCACGGCTCGCACAGTTTGGCGACGTTACGGAGGGAAGGCATCGCTGTCAGGCGGCTTTCAGGGCTGGGTACAGCACAGCCCACCATCTGTTCGCGCTGCGGCACATTACGCATAAGCACAGTGCTATCGGGGCAAAACCGCTGTTTGTTTGTCAGATTGATTTTGAGAAGGCGTTCGACAAAGTGCCTAGATGGGTGCTTTGGCAACGACTGGCTGAGCGAGGGGTGAGCGGGCACATGTTGACGGTGCTAGAGAGATGCTATCAGAAGGTCTGCCTAAGGGTGAAAGTGAACGGCAAGTTAAGCAGCCTGTTTGCATCACTGCAGGGGGTTAAGCAAGGATGCCCTAAAAGCACGGACCTGTTTGGGATCTTCATTGAAGCCCTGGCCGATTACATAGATGCATGGGATAGGCACGAACTACCCAGTCGCACGTGGAGTAATGAGGCACCTGAGATTGGCGGCAAGCTTGTGGCCTGCCTGCTGTACGCTGACGATCTGACGTTCTGTGCGCTGTCCATCCATCGCATGCAGTTCCTGCTAAACAGGTTGCATGAGTTCTGTGAGGCCTTCGGGATGCGTGTGAATATAGGCAAGTGTGAGATCATGGTTTTTGCTGGCACCTCAGTAGAGAGGCAACTGTCTGCGGTGCGAGCTACTGCCCTTAGGTACGGAGGCGTGCGAATCCCTGTGAAGGGGCGCGCGCGGTACCTAGGCCTTTACTACGGGCCAGCCACGACGTTCGATTACTGCTACCAGGAGCTGATTGCCGCGGGTAAAAGAGCTGCTCTCGGTTTGATAACTGCGCTAGACAAGAGGGGCTGTTTGGCACCTGACGTGTGTGTGTGGTTACAGAGTGGTGCGCACGTTCTTGCGTGCCTTCCTGCTGCGTGTAAACCGGAGGCCCGGGCCGGGGTGACCCTTATAACGCCAGTGCATGATTGTCCTATTTATTGTTCTCCCCTTGCAAGGGGGTCTTCCCTACTTCTATGCTCCCAGATGGAGCTGAGTAATGCAGCTAACTTGACAGGCTCAGATTTCAGCATCACTTCGCGCATGCTTAGGCTAAAGTCTAGGCCACTGCACGCTCGTAACTCGGTGTAGGCAGCACATTGTACACATTGCATCAGGACGACCTGACGTTATGCACACCTGTTTCGATGTGCAAGTGAGATCGGTATTGTCCTATGGTGTAGAGATATGGGGGCCGGACGCGTTGTACTCTCTCTTCGAGGGGGTCAGCTACGGTGGCTATGATCGCGCACAGGAAGGGGCCATACGTGGCAAATGGCGGAAGGCCAGCACGCTGTTCGAGAAGGCCTTGGTTGACCCAATGGTTGCGCTGCAGACGTCTTTCCTTGCGAGAGCGGCTGGGGTGCGTAAGCCAACACACAGGCTGCTTTATGCTGAATTCGCGGCGTACCCAATGCATCTGCATTGGGCGCGTCTGGTCTTTGGTTTTTGGAACCGCATAGTCAAGCAAGAAAAGTCACTCGCGCACACGTTCTTGGAGGATGCTGTGAACACGGCAGTAGCAAGTGCTTTCCAGGGGATGTGCTGGGTAAGCAAGCTGTATAAGGTATGCAGGAAGCTAGGTTACGACTGGTCCGAAAAAGGACCGCAAGGCCAGGCTGCGCTGGGTGCATGGTTGCTTCGAACTGAGCTGCCGGTTGGGACGCTCCTAGCTGAGATTTCCAGCAAACTTATGCACGAATGGGAGGCTACTAGTCTTCACACTGACCCGCGATCGTTTGCTGAAAGTGGGGGGCGGCGCTCTGTGGGCGGCGCGCCAGGGGTGAAAATGTGCAGGTATCTGCAGTGGATGGGAGTGCCACTAAAAGATGCATCGATTGAGCAAGGCAGACTAGCCCATATGAGGCAGTACGTGGCGCATAAGCATTTGATAGCCCTAATGCGCTTTCGTTTGGGCTGCTGGGACCTGGAAGTGAACCGCCCCCAGGCGGGGGGACAGTACCGGGCTAGGGCGCAACGGGTGTGTAGGCTGTGCGGGAATGGAGGCGTGGAAGACGAAAAGCACGTCTTGCTGGAATGCACGAAGTACGCGAGCTTGAGGGAAGCAGTGGGTATTACAGGTAGTGATATGAAAAGAGCTATGCTTGGCACGGACGTTCAAAAGCTAGCTGCTTACTTGCACGCGGTGACAACGCTTCGGTCTAGTGAATTGCGCAACCGCTAGCTGATTCCCCTTTGTTTAGTTATCATCGCGCCTCCGGACTCAAAAGGAGTTAGTGGGGCCGCATGGACTTCAAGCCATGTAACATGCTCATGCTCATGCATCCATGAGTTCCAGCCGCGTCGTAATGCTCTAGGGGATGGACGCTGTGCACTGTACGCAATCCGGAGAGCGCAAGGCAATGAACCCCTTTCGACACATCTCCATTCAAAGAAATGTTCATCTCAATAATGGCACAGCCAGGGGCGGGAGGGTTCTCGCTCCCCTGGAATCAGTATCACGCACACACGCCTAAGGCGATGCGGGTATAAAATGACGTGCCACGACCTTCCTACCCACACAAGCAACATTGGCAGCACTTCCATTCCACTTCCACTTTCAGGGAAAGACCGCGACTCCAGGCAACCGCATGATTCTCTACCACCGCCTCTGTCTATCTAATAAAGCCCTGGACCCCGATGCATCCTGCCGCCTGCCAGTGTGCGTGTTAAACACGTCTAGCGCAGTGCTTTCGAAACGCGAACGTCTAACTACCGGGCGCGCGGCTAACTACCCCGGCTCCGCGCGCTCGCACACGAACAGACACGACGAGGCGCACCAGCAGTCCCGCCAGCGCCAGTCGGTCCCCACCTCGATGCACACGCACCCCAGGTCCTCCGCTTGCACCACCGCGTTGTTGAGGTCGATAATGCCCCAGCCCGACACCGTCACAGGCGCGCCGTCGCTCCAGGTGCGGTAGTCCTCCTTGCGCGTGCACACCGGCCGGGCCGGCGGCGCCGGCGGGCTGCAGCGCAGGCCTAGCCACACGCAGTTCATCGGCTAGGGCGACTTGTATGCATCGCTAGCGGCCTTGGCGACCTTTGCGACCACCAGGGCCTCGGGCGTCGAGGCGACGCTGGCGAGGTGGCCGCCGCGCGACTGGCAGGCCGCCTCGGCGGCGGCCCAGGGCAGCTCGGCGGCGAAGGCTTCGTACCGGCGGCCGTCGAGCGCGTCGGTGGCGGCGGGCGCGTCGGCGGGCGGCGCTGCGGGCATGTCGGGATAGCGCGGCGCGGGCGGGGATGGCGGGCGGAGCGGCGGGCGGCGCGGCGGGAAGGGCGGCACGGCGGCGGCGGTGCGGGCGCTCCAGGGCGGTGGCACGGCGGGGTGCGAGGGTGTGCCTGCGTACATGTGTGTGTGGTGTGTGGTGGGTGGTAGGTGGGTGCGGGGCGAGGGAATACCACGGAGGGGAGGGGCGAGGAGCCGGCGGCCGGTGGTCACTGAGGCATCATGTGGGTGATGTCACGAGCAACATTCCAATGTGCTGTTGTGGTCCGCTCCGCCTATTAATAGGCTGGATGGCCCACCCACCGTATCCGTACACGGTGGCATTGAGGCCGATGTAGCGCCCCAACTCCGCGCTCCACACCTGGCCCTGTGAACATGCATGCATGGGCCGCACAGGGCGGGACAGCAAAATGGCGCGTGACCACAGACCAGCCGGAGGCACCGCGACGACACCAGTGCCCTGCCGTTCCTGAAAACCCCATTCCCCCCACCGGTCACGCCCGTAGACGTGTTCACTCGTGTCGTACGCACGCACGCGTGCACACATAACAGACAACACACGCAGTACAACATCCCGTCTACCGTGTAGAAGTCATGTCGCCAGCTGCGGAACTCCTGCCCGTCATCGGCATAGCCGTACTGGCTGCTGGCGTGCAGGTCGGGCAGCGTGACGCCGGGCTGGGGGCCGTAGTAGCCCTCCATGATGTGCCTGGGGGGGCGCGGGTAGGGGGGCGCGGGTAGGGGGGCGTGTGTGGTACGTGTGTGGTACGTGTGGCATGTGGGGGGTGAGTGGGTGGATGAAGGGATACAGAAGGAGGAGCGTGCAGCGCAGGGTCGTGAAGCCAGCGCCAGCAGCAGTCCCACACGCAGTCTCACGCATTTACGCGCAGTGACCCAAGCAAGCTCGCCCAAGCTCTCACCCGAACTCGTGCGACAGCACCGAGTCTGCCGCCCGGAAAAGGCCACTCAGCTGGAACGTCAGATAGCCGGCGAGCCAGGGGAAGGGCAGGTCGGTGTTGCAGCAGCCGCCCAGGCCGTACCACCACCCGTTGCCGGCGGTCCAGCTGGGCACGCTCATTGCGCCGCCCGGCTCCACGATGCCGGCGGTGGGGTACAGCCGTACAACGGTCACAACGGCGTCGTACCGCCGGCCGGCCGCCACCTGCTGTACGATGTCATGCACGTCCGCGGGGGCTGGGAAGAAGCTGGATGGGGTCGGTTGAGGCGGAGGGTGGCGGAGGAAGCGAGGGGACCAGGTAGGGTTTGTGAGTGGCAGGCGGGCATGGGATGGAGCTGAGGGGCTATGGGACTGTGGGGCTGCTGTGGGGCTGTGGGTGCGGCAATGGTCACTTGTTGCGCGACCCCACATGATGCGCACAGGCGCCTCGGTGCGCCCATAAATGTATCTCCGGCGGGTTTCGTGCCCCATCGCGCCCCAACTTTCTCTTGTACCACCCCACCCATCCACCCACCTACCCACCCACCCATCCGCCCACCCGCGCACCTGGATTTGGTCATGGGCTCCTCGAACTTGTAGGTGGACAGGGTGCGCTGCACGTAGCCGGCCGGCGCCACCTCCACATCCACCGCCGCCGCCAGCAGGCCGTCGCTCAGCGCCGACAGCTGCGCCGGCATCTGCGACAGGTAGGCGCTGGCGTTGGCGACCTGTATGTGCGGCGGGGACCAGGGGAGGGAGGGAGGCCACGGAGGGAGGATGGGTGCGGGCGCTCAGGAGCTGGCTTGCTTGCTCGCTTGCTATGACGGGGCACGCGCAGGGCGTACGGTCGTGCAATACGGTGCAGTTGCCTCTGAATTCACGAGCGTGCATATGCGTGCATGCGGGAGGGGCTGCTGGTGTGATCGAACCATGACCAACAAGATCTGCAGGTACCTCCCTTCGTGCACCCGGCCCCGCCCGAGCCTACCTGCTCAGCTGTCATGTCCGCCACCACCCTCTGCCGCCGCCCGCCCGCCAACTCTGTCCAGCTGAAGTCCAGTTGCGGCAGCACCAGCCCCAGCACACGCCACACCACCGGACAGCACAGGTTGCCGCAGCATCGCACGGCGCAGCACGGCCCGGAGCCGCCGCCGCGGCCCGGGCACAGCTGCTGCCCCGGGGGGCAGCTGGTGAGCGGCGGCGGAGGTGGCACCGCCGCCGCGGCTGGAATGGGCGGCGGCGGCCAGGCTCGCTTGCACACAAACGCGCTGGATGCAGCGCAGGCGTCGTCCCTCCACCTGCCGCTGGTGCTGCTCCCAAACGTTGCATCGGTCATGCAGGCGCACTCCACCCACACCCCACGCCACTGCACGTTGTTAAGCTTCCCCTCCCGCCAATTGGAGTAGGTCAGCGCTGGAGCGGGGGCAGATGGCCCTGCTGCGCCCCCGCCGCCGCCGGGGCCTCCGTCGTCATCACTCCAGGTACGGTACTGGTCCTTTGCCGTACACAGTGGCCGTTGGTCCACATCGATTGGCCACAGCGCCTTGGGCGGCTGGGTGCACCGCAGCCCCATCCAGGCGCATCCCGTCCAGGCGGTTGATGCCAGCTCAGCACTGGCGCGCGCGGCGGCGGCCGCTGCAACCGCCAACGGCTCAACCACCCCGTTCTCCGCCGCGCTCCGTACGCTGACCAGGTGCCCGCCGAGCGCGTCCTGGCAGTACTGCTCCGCCAACCACCAGGTCGTTGCCCAACCGAAGGCGTCATAACGGTAACCGCCGTGTACGGCAGTCGCCACCGGCGTGTCCTTGTCTGGCGGCGGTGAGGGCGGGCGCGGGCGGGGCGCAGGCGGGGTTGGCGGGGGTGCGGCGGTGGTGGGCGGTGGCGGGGAGCGCAAAGATGCGGGCGGCGGCGGCCTGGCGCGGGCGCTAGGGCTGGGCGGTGGAGACGTATTTTTGGCTGACGGGTCTGACGCAGGTGGAGGTGGCTTCTTAGCCTTCTTGCTGATTGTTGGGCTCTTCTTGCCCTTGGGGCCAGCTGTTGGCGGACTGGGGGGCTGCTGGCCCTGCTTCTTGAGCAGTTGGCGACTGCTGGCACGCGCCAAAGTCGCCGTGACCTGCTGCTGCTGTTCAGCTACGCCAGTTTGCTTTGACGATTCCGCTTGTGCGATGATAAGAGAAGCAGCCAGCAGAAACAGTAGCGTGCACCTGAGCGTGCACGAGCCCAGTGTCGGCATCGTGTGTCGGGATTTCCGCCCCGACTCCAATTTTGCTCGGCCACTGATAGGAATCATCTAATGACGTTGAATGTCACAGTTTGTTCATCATAAATATTCAAGCGGCGTTCCCGTAACGAAAGTAAGAGAATGCTCACTCTTCACAGGCCGAGTGCGGCAATGCAAGCTGTGTCTTGCATAAAATGAAGTCGTGTACGTTTGCTGAGGTAAGCATGCTTCAGGGGCAACAAATGGTGCTGTACTGCCGATGCACGGCTGATGCGGGTTGCCTCTCATCACACGTCTGAGCACCACGCTTCCGCATCTCCCCTGCTTCCTGCCCTGCTTCCGCACGCGCCATCTGCACCAGTCACATCTTCAGGCATTGAACACGCTCTCGGTCCCAGGCAGGAAAGCCGGACACGTGACTTCTGACCGAATCCCAAAGCGGGAAATGTCGTGGGAAATGTGTACACGTTACGCGCCCGGCTCGCCGCATCTCCCCCAGTCCCCAACCCTCCGCTTGCCTCTGACGGATGTACACATATAACGTTTTGGCACAGAGCAGCACAGCGGGCAGCGGATGCACCGCCACAGTCGTGTGCCGCTGCCGCAGCCGGCGGTTGGCACGGACCCACACTGGCTGCTGATATCCTGTGAGTCATCCACCTTCGTTCCCGCGCCCATCGGCCCATTTTTGCCCTTCTGACTCGGCAGCCTTCGGTTGCCATCAAGTAAGAAATGCAAACATATAGTCCTCTCTTAATATCGTTCAGGGCACAAGTGGCCGAGGCACAAGTTCGCGCCTTTTAGCTCGGCTGAGGTCTCGGCAGCGCGCCCAGGCTCGCGCGAGAGCGCCCATTCTAGTTTCTGAGGTTCATGTGTACTAGCATGCACTGCTGTGGCGCAATTCGCTGGTTCGGCGGCGCCAAATGCCCTGCGGGGCTGCCGGTGCCGCGGAAGAGGTGCGCGGGGAGTCCCGCCGTCTGCAGCACTCGGCGGCGGTGCGGAGTCGGGCAGCGTCGGAGTCTCCACCCACTCGGCCGGCGCCGAGGCCAAGAAGCCGCCAGACGCGCACCGCCTGCTTCTGCGGCGCGTGTGAGACGTGTGCAAGGTGCGCCCTCAAGAGGGCGCGCCTCGCACACCTACCTTGCACATGCTTGCCGCAGCAGCATTTGGTGCGCGTCTGGCCGCCCTTGGCCTCGGCGCTGGCCGATCGAGTGGGCGCAGACCCCGAGCCTGGCCGACTCGACGCACCCGCCGCCGCCGAGTGCTGCAGGCCGCGGGACTCTGCCTGCAGCTCTTCCGCGCGGCTGTGTGAGGTATGTGGCGTGGAGGTGCGCATGGGTTGGGCTGCACTTGGGTTGGGCAGGGGAAGGCAGCAGCAGCGTGGCTGTCGGTGGGTCGACATGCGGCCAGAGGAGTAGGGTGCCGGTGCTCCGTGGCGTCGTGCATAAGGCCGGCTGGGACCGCCACACAGCGGCCGCCGCAGCAGCGCCGCCTCCGCCGCCACTACCGCCGCCGGGTATAGCGACGACATTGACTTTGAGTAACAATCAGTCGTGGCGGGGCGGCTTTGACAGCCCCGCCGCCACTGCGTATTCCCATTGTCGCTGTCGTCGCTTTCGCGGGCGATGGTGGCTGCGGCTGCGTACCGGTCTTGGTCATGATGCATTGATGCGAATTGATACGGTAACACTGACTACACTGACGATCCTGCTGTGCGCGCCTTGCAGGGGAGGCGAGCATGGCCCAGCACGGGACTCTGCCTCCGCCTCTTCCGCGCGGCTGTCTGTGAGGTAGGTATGTGTGGGCTGGCGGCGTGGGGGTGCGCGTGTGTTGGGTGCGCTTGGGTTGGGCAGGGGAAGGTAGGTCCCCCCACCCGCACACCCATGAATGGTGGGCGATGGATTGCCACGTGCGGGATTGAAGCAAGCGCGTGCTGACCCACCCGGCCCGCCTCAACATCTATCAGCCGAGTGAGACGTACTGCCAGCGGGGATTTCATTTGTTTCCTCGTTGGTTGACGCCTGCACGCATCCGCTGCTTAATCCTCAGGTGGTGTCCAGCTCGCTGGCTGGCAGCCAAGAGACGGCCTCCGTCGATCAGCAGGTGATGCATGCGGCCGGATTGCCGGCTAGCTAGGAAGTTGGCCTGATGGTTTGGGGCTGCAGATGCAGGTTTGAGGCTGGCGAAGAAGCTGCACCAGGTGTGCGGAAGCTGGCACCTGAAGGCGGGCGTAGGCAGTGTCAGCAGCCCGCCTGGGCTCCAGGGATGCCGGAGAGGACCAACACCGTATTAGCTATAGCTTCGTCCTCCAGGGATTGCAAACCGCTTTGAGGCTTGCCCGTGGCCGTGGCAACCCCCCTTCCTGAAGGCCGATGCCGTCTCCCCCCGTGCTCCTCCCCGCAGGCAGGGTGATGGTGGAGTCCGCGGAGCCCGCCGCGGCCGCCCCCCTGGGGCAGCTCAAGGGCAAGCAGCCGCTGCCGGTCATGTGGCAGCACCGTCACGCCCCACACCACGGACCTACACATGATGGCGGTGGACATCTGCCAGCAGACAAGATCGAATGTTGGGATGTGAGCGGGTCGGGTGTGGAACTGAGCCCAGGCGGCTGCTGCCGGTCGCCTTGCATGGCCCTGCACCCCTATTTGGCAAGACCCCGGTTGGCGCCGGCCGCAGTCGTGCCCCCGCGGTCCTTGCCGAAGGGGTGCCTGCAGGGCGACTGGTAGCCGCAGCCCAGGCTCACTTCCACACCCGACCCGCTGACATCCCAACACTCGATCTTGTGCTCGCGGCAGATGTCCGCCATAATCATGTCTAGGTCCGTGGTGTTAGACGTGACGGCGCGGCCGCCGCAGGGGGACCGGCAGCAGCGGCTTGCCTTTGAGCTTCCCCAGGGGGGGCGGCGGCGCAGGCCTCAACCGACATCGGAAAGGACGGGAGTGCACAGAGCGCACCCTGCCGCATCGCGCCTGGGACCTACCGTGTTACATCCTGTACAATACCCCCGTGCGTGTGCGGTTCATTGTTGTGGCACCGGAGATGGATGCCGGTACGACGACTGCCCCAAGCCTGGGGTGAGTGAAATCTGTAGACCTGTGAACTGTGGGTGACAGGTGTGTGGTGCGCGGTGCGTCAACAAGTGCGGTGGTGGGGCGCGTTTCCCCGGCTGAGAAGTGAGAATCACACCGGATCTGGTGCGGTTGTTTTATGAGGGCGCGTTGGGGCACGAAGCTGTGGCCTCTGGGCAGAACGTGCTCGACCGCTTCGACCGCTGCATATGCTGGCATCATAGCTGCATGGAGGCGCACGCGGCACGGCATGTCGGAGCAAGTTGCGTCCTCCTTACGCTCGCCAAGGATAGGCTTGGCAGAGTGCGTGTGCCGCGCTCCGAAAGCGCACATAAGGTGTTGAGGTGTGTTATAATTTACATGCATGGTGCCGCAGACACGGGCCACACGGTAGGATGGAGGAGGGTATTGAGGAGCCGCGAACAAGCCGCTTGTCTTGTCGGTGTCCCGACGGCGCACGTGCAAAAACACATATGCTGCTGATGGCTTCCCCGCGCGATGGCTTTCGGGGTACGCAATGGCGGTCCGAATGCCCGCATCACCGTATATGTACGCGTGCGCATTAGTTACGGTATCTGGCCTCACACAGCCCAAGCGGCCCTCAGGTCTCCAGCTCATGTTTGCTCACTTCGCACTGCCTGATCACTGCACGACCCCAATCACAGTCTGGCCCTTACACAGGCTGCACCACTAGCGCGCACACGCAAACCTACACACACGCACAACGATACACGACGGATGCAGTCGCACCGTGCACCGGCTATGCGTCCTTGGACCCATACTCAAGGTCTCCGGCCGCCCCACTCCCGCCAGCACCGCCGCCGCCGCCGCCGCCCATCCCCAAGCCGCCCAACAGCCCACTCACCGCCACTGACACGTACGCGCCAGGCGGCAGAGAGCCACCGCCACCCCCGCCCACACTCAAACTAGGTCCGCCGCCGCCGCCGCCGCTGCCGGCAGCCGTCCCCAATCGCCCACGAACGGCTGCAGCGCTGGAAGCAGGAGGGTAGGGGCCGGCGCCGGCGCCGGGGCTGCCGCCGCCGGCTGCGCCCGCCGGGCCGCCCACTAGCTCCCCCCCTCCTCCTGCTCCCACTGCTGCAGGATACTCCGCTCGTGGGCCGCCCCGTCACTTGACGCCGCCGCCGCCCCACAGCCCGCCGCCGCCGTGGCCTCCGCCGCCCCAGTGGCCGCCGCCGCCCCCGCTGCCGGAACGCAGCGCACCCGGCCCCAGCACGTGGCGCCCACCGCCGCCGCCGCGGCCGCCGCCGCCCGCCGCCGCCGCCACCCGCATTCGCCGTACGAAAATGTACAGCATCAGCGCCGCCGCCAGCACGCCCGCCACCGGCAGCATGCCGTACAGCGAGGACGTGGGCGGCGGGACCCTGCGGCCGATGATGGGGGTGGGGGCGGGATGGGGTTTCGTGTCAGTGGTGCGGACTTGGGGAGCCCTGCGCTGCCCAGCGCCTAAGCAATCGGCATCCATGCGCTGCTGGTGGTGCCGGTGCAGTGCCAACAATGATGCCGGGCGCAGCAGCGCGCTTTGTTGCGCCCTCCCCCCGCTCCGCCATCGTTTGGTCCCAGTCGTCCCGGTCCCCCCTTCCGACGAGCGCCACGAGCCGCGCCCAGAGGGCCCCAGCGCTGCAGGCCTGCGGCGCCTTCCCTCTCTCCTGTTCCCTGCCCCTCCCTCACCTGCGGCTGTACAGGCTGCTCTTCTCCGCCGCCCACACCACGCCGCCCGCCGCGCCGCCGCTGCCCTTAACGCCGTCGGCGCCCGGCGCGCTGCCGGGGCCGTACGCGGCCGCCAGGTAGCCGTACACCGCCTCCTCGTCCCAGGATCCACTGGATCCAGAAGTACTGGATCCGGACCCGGATCCGGGCTTCTGGGTCCAGCAGGCGGGGCAGGCCTCCGGCGCCGGCCACGCCTCCTTGGGCCACTCGGGGTCGCCGGTGGTGGAGTGGCCGTACTGGGTCTCGATGCCGCGCAACCGCTCGTTCACCTGCCGAGAGTGTGTGTGTGTGTGTGGGGGGGGGGTGAGGGGTGGCGGGGGTTCCAGGCATGATTGGTCAAGACAAGACGACGCTGCCAGGGCGTGGGGCTGCGGATCGGGGCGCCGATGGGGCTGGCGGTGGGGCGGGATTCACGGAATGGGAGATACGGGTGGCTTTGCAACCCACCCCGTCAGGCCCAACCTCCGCAGATCCAACAAAAACCCGCCCAATGCTTCCTCCATCCTCCACACCCAACCTCCGCCCGAGCCCGTTACCGCAACCCGATTGCGCTTTGCCGCCTATCCCGCACCGTGCACGTGCACATGCACGTGCAGCCGCCCGCCCAAACCCAGACCCCTTCCCACCGCACAAGTCGCTCCCCCACCCCGACACACCGCCCCGCTGGCCGCCTGCCCCTCCCGCCTCCCACCCCACCCCCCGCCCCCAGTCTCGCTCCCCCCTTTCCGCCCACGCACACACGCCCACGCCCACATCCACGCACACGCCGCCCCCCGGTCCCGCCGCCCCCCACCTCGTTGTGTGTGCGCCACAGCCACAGCACCAGCTCGCGGCGGCCGGCCATTGCGGCCTCGGCGGCGGGTGAGGCCAGGATGCGGCCAAAGTGCTTCTGCGGGGGGAGGGAGGGAGGAGAGGAGGGAGGGAGGAGAGGGAGAGGAGGGAGGGGGTACTTGGGCGGTAGTTGGGCGGTAGTTTGTTAGATGTGTGTGAAGCGCCGATGCCCAGTGGCCCAGCTGGCACCGGGGGCACAAGGGGTGGGGTCACGCAGGGGCAAAGCGGGTGCGCCGGGGTTGAGCGGGTGGCGGCACACGGGCGCCTGGGTGCGCATGCGAAAGGCTTGGTTCAGCTTACGGGTGTTTACCGTCTTTACCGCCCACCCCCTGCCTCCCTGCTGCTTCCCCGACTGCTCCCGGCCACCCGCCGCAGCCCCAAAACCCCCGCTGCTCCACTATCTTGGCCCCCTTCACCCAACCACCCACCACCCCGCCCCGCCCGGCCGCACACCTGGCAGGGCTCGCAGGCGAAGAAGTGGGTGTTGAAGGCGCGCAGGAACACCAGCATGGCCGCGGGGCTGGGCAGCCTGGGGGGGGGGGGCGGGGGGGGGGGTGGGGGTGACGGGTGAGGGAGGAGGGCAGTTCATTGCAAAATACTCAACCGAGTGACCCTGGGTTGAGGGCAGCAGAGGCAGGTGGTGGGAGAGACAACACCAGCCGCACGACACGCGGTCACTCCGCCCAGCCGCCGAGACCGCCGGTGGCGCACCGCGGCACCCCGCGTCAAGCCCAGCGCACCCCTGTCCGCCTGCCCACCCACAGACCTCCACACTAGAGTCAACAAACCCCTCCATAGGTGCTGACGGGTGTGCCCGACCTCCACCCTCCACCCTCCACCCTCCACCCTCCACCCTCCACCCTCCACCCTCCACCCTCCACCCTCCACCCTCCACCCTCCACCCTCCACCCTCCACCCTCCACCCCCCTCCACCCTCCACCATCCACCCTCCACCCTCCACCCCCCTCCACCCACCTGGCCGCCAGGGTGTGTATGAGGAACCACATGCCGCAGCTGAAGCCGCGGCTGTCGGGCTGGCTGCCCGCGCAGGCCGCCCACTGGCCCCGCCACGCCAGGCCGCCGGGCGGGCCGCACAGCTCAGCCTTGCGCAGCGATGGCGGCGCGTCCTCCGCGCCGGGCGGCCAGGCGGCCTCGTAGCCTTGCAGCAGCGTGGCGGCGCCGGCCTTGCAGCTGCGCGGGTTGTTTTGGGGGGTTTGAAGAGGGCGGGGTAGATAAGGCGAGGCGACGGGCGGAGGTGACGGGGCGAGAGGGTTGAGGAGCCAGGTTTCGAATATGGGCGGGGATACCGTATCACGGCCGCGTGGGTGCTGTACAGAAGCGCCGGGGTGCGTGTACGGCAGCACGCGGCGTATCTCGTATCTCCTCTCCGCTCTCTTGTTCCAGGCACGCATCACCCTTTCGCTCCCTCTCCCCCACATACATCCCCCTGCCCTCCCGCCCACACCCAACGCCGCACTCGCCTTCCCCTTCCCCGTCCCTCCCCCCCCCTCTCCCACTCGCCTGGGGCTGGGGTGCGCCGACGCCCAGGCCGCCAGCATCAGCTTCAGCGCCTCCCGCTTGGCGGCGCCGCGGTGCAGCAGCGGGGTGGTGCCTGCGGCGGGGGGGGGGGGGCATACCGGTCATTGCGTGCGGGTTGGGATGCGGGAGGGAGTAGGCGGAGCGGGGAGAGAGGGGTGCGGGTGCATTCCAAACCCGAACTCGCCTGCCGCCTCGCCTGCCGCCTCGCCACCCCATTCACCGCATGCGCCCAGCCCACCCCCTCTGCACCGGCCCGCCCCGGCGCCCTCCACATTCCACACCCTTCCGCGCCTCTCCTCCGCCCCCGTTCACACCGCAACCCTCCTCACCCCCCCACCCCGCCCCCAGTCCCGCACCTATGATCTGCCACAGCATCAACGTGGCGCCCTCCACATCCGCCAGCGTCCACTCGGGCGCGCCCGGCGACGGCCGCGGCCGCCGCTTGACGCTCGCCGCTGCCCCCTTGCCGCCGCCGCCACCACCGCCAGCAGCCGCCTTGACCGCCGCCGTGCCCGCCGCCGCCCCAGAGGCCTGGCCGCTGCCCGAGCCGCTGCCGCCTGCGGCGCCGGCGGCCGCGCCCTCCTCCTCTTCGGGCTCCACGTATGCCAGCGTGCTGCACGTGGGGGTGGGTTGGGTTGTGTTGGGGTGCATCCCAGTCAGACAGGCGGCGTGGGTCCGGCTGCCTGAGGCCCGCGCCCGCCTTGTTGGCCGCCGCGGTGCGGTCGTGCCCCACCCCACCCACCCACCCACCCACCCACCCACCCACCCACCCACCCACCCACCCACCCACCCACCCACCCACCCACCCACCCACCCACCCACCCACCCACCCACCCACCCACCCACCCACCCAGAATCCCGCTCCACCATCCAGCCAGCACAGCAACCTTTACTTGGCCCGCCAATCCCTCCAGTCTCCATGGTTTGGGTTTGGGGTCTGGAATGGACGGCCCGCCCGCCCGCCACACCACGCCGCCCATCACGCCGCCGGCCCACGCACGTGTTGAAGGCGGCGCCCAGCCAGGTGAGGATGGGCGCCAGCTCGCGCGGCCCCTCGAAGTTGGCCAGCGACTTGCGCTGCTTGGCCGCGAACAGCGGCGCGGCTCCCAGCAGCAGCGAGGGGTAGGCGGCGATCTCAAACTGGCTGCACAGGTCGACCTGAGGAGGGGGGCGGGGGGGGGGGGGGGGGGCGGGGGGAAGGGGGGCGGGGAGGGTACAGCCGTAAGGCCGGGGCGTGCGGTTTCGGGGAGCAGAGCTGGCGCAGGCCTCCCCGTTACCCCCAATTACCCCGCGCGTCACCACCCGCGTGTGGGAATCATACGAAGACAGTATTGCGCCGTGCTGAGGGCTGGCTCGATCGACAGTTGCACGTTCCGCCCCCACCTCGGTGGCGCAGTCCACGCGCGCAATGAAGAGCTTCCCCCCGCCAATCTTTTGACCGCTCAGGAATTTCGCAATCTTCTCGAAAGTCGGTGCAAAATGTTTGCACGCGGGGCACCACGACGCGTAGAACTGCGAGTAGGCACGCCCAGCTGTGTCATCAGCCGATGCTTGATGTAACGAAAGCGTAATAGAGTCGCCCGCAGCGCGCGTACCTCCACGAGACATTGTTGCGTGGCCGTCTGTTTCTCTAGCAGGACTGTAAAATTGGACACAGCAAGCTGTAGCGCAACGTGCGATGGTTCAAACACCATCGGTGTGTGGCCATGTTGACCAGCTACAAAACCTGCCAGTTTCAAGCTCGCGACGAGCGCGAGGAGCCATCTCGCCCGCATCCTATTTGTATTTCTTTTCCATGAAGAGCGTAACTATGCGGTATAACGGGGACGCTGGCGCCGATGTGGAAAAACTGACACGGCCTCATCATGCCGAAAATCTTTGTTGGGGGGCCGTGTGCTGGGTCCGTATGGTATTAGACACAAGGGCACATCTTGACTTGTCTAGTCTCAATTCCCACGGAACCTGCAGGGGACTCTCCCGGCGAGGACAGGGGCCCCTGAACTCCTCTACGCCATTTCCAGATCCGCCTTTGCTTATTGACCTTTTACAATAAGACCAAAATGCTCATGCGAAAGTTGACCTCGATTCCGGCCTGCACCGGCCGGAACCCTTTGCCGCTTGTGCCCACTGTCGCGCCTCGCGCTCGACAGCCGACCGCTGCTGCTCCTGTGACATCTAGAGTACATAAACAGCTCCTAGCTCCTGCTCGCGCGGGGCCTCCAGCGCTGGTGTATGCGGAGGGGTACAAGGAGGTCGAGGAGCTTGCAGGCGCGCGCGTCGTGGTGGAGTCGGATCCCCCGCGCGTGGAGTACCTAGTCAAATGGAAGGTGAGAGCTGGGCCGGGTGCAGCGCGACCCACCTCCTGCTGCGCGAGGTGTCGCGAGACATCTTTTGCGTCGACATTCCCGCGCCCCTCTCTGCTCGCTCCCCGCCCCTGCCCCCCTCTCTGCTCGCTCCCCGCCACCTCCCCGCCCTCGGCCGCAACTGGGGGCCGCCCAGCTGCCCGCACAACCTCAGCATCTAGCACCTGCGAGTGGGCACCTGTCTCCTCCTGTCGCCCAGTCTGCGCGCTCACACCGCCGCACCGCCGCGTACCCTCCTTGCCTTTTCCGCCTGCTGTAGGACGGCGCCGAAAGCACCTGGTGAGCTGGCGGGCCCCCGGGGCGGCTGGAGGATCACAGCACATGGGTGCCCACGTGCCCATGACTAGCACGTCGAGCAGTAGGGGACCGCGCGTTGCGGCCGTGATTTGGCCGCCAACCGCCAGCCGCGCGGGTGGCGCGCGCCACGGCTGCGTTACCCCCAGCCCCCAGCCCCGAGGTCCCCGGCCCCCCGGCCCAGCGATCGACCGCAACTACCAGCCCGGCAGTGGCGTGGGAACGTCAACGCACACACGTGTCACATCGCATCACACGTCACATTGCAGTCCTTAGTCGACCGGTTGGGGCGAAGCAGCAGCAGCTCAGATCGGCCCCGCGTTGCGGGGCCCAAGCCGGGCTTCAAGCCACAGACCGGTGCCAGCCCGGGCCGCGCACACACACGCACACACCTTTCGCGCATCACCTTTCCTCGATCACGCAACTCCCCCACCCACCCACCTCCCCGCCTGCGGCCTCGCTCGCTCGCTCGCTCCCCCTGCCGCGCCCTCTCACCCTGCCGCGCCGCGCCCTCTCACCCTGCACAGGGAGGTGGCTGCGGACCTGTCTGAGGACCTGGTGCGCGACTTTGAGGAGAAGTGGTGGGCGGCGGCGCGCAAGGTGAGGGCGGAGGGGGCGCGGGAGGGTCCCTCCCTTGGGTGCTTGGGGTCGTCCAGTGTTTGGACGGGGAAGTGGGAGTGAGAGGGGCAGGAGCTGGGGGTAGTGCGTGCCAGGCGCAGCATCAGTCATTGCGCCCAGGGATGAGGGGTGAGGGGGCTGGGGCGGGTCTGGAAGGGGAAGGAGAGAGCCGAGCCGCCTGCGGGACATGGTCACATGGGGATGGCAGCACGTGCTGGCCCGGATGAGCCGAAGGCGGGCAGAGGGGCCACGATCCGGGGGTGAGATGGGGAGAGGGGCTGGTGTTCCCGTGGGAAAGGCGGGTTTGGGGTGTGTGGGGCGAGGCAGGTAGCTAGACGCTGCAGGGGGGCTGGCGCGGAGTGGAGGTTGGCAGCGGAGGGGCCCATCACCCCTACCCTTAGTCAGCGCGCGGCTCTGGGTAGGACGCTCACCTGGGCTGGCGAGGACGACTGGGCAGTGGGCAGCGAGTGCGTGAGGTGGTGGGGAGTGGATGCATGGACACATGCGTGCGTGCTGAAGGCGGCGGCGCGCGGGTTGGGGGGGTTGGGACACGGCGCATCATGTGATCGTATGTGTGCGCACAGCCATCCCCCGAAACACCGCCCCTGTCTTGCTGCGACACCCGAAGCCTCCCATGACTGCTGCAACCCCAACCCCAAGCCCCAGCCCCGCACCCACAACCACCGACCCCCCGCCACCCTCGCCCCCACCCCCCATCATCATCCTCACCCCCTCCACCCCCAACGCGACCCCACCGCCCTTCAGGCCGACGTGGACGCCATGATCAAGCTGCTGGAGGGCGGCCGCGAGCTGCTGGTGCACGTGGTGGACGAGAACAGGCGCAGGTGGGGGTGGGTGGGGGGTAGTGTATTCCAGAAACCAGAAGTGAAACGACCAAGAGAACCCGAACCAGCCAGCCCAGCCCAGAGCGCGGAGGTGGTGTGGCCTTAACCTGTGGGTCTCGGGCGCCCTTGGGCCTTGAATCTTCAGTCTTGTTGTCGGTGTTGTCGGTAGTCGCGGATGGCACCCAGGCTCGCGCGCGTATAGACCCATCCCGCTAGCTCAATTGCGCGATTCAACCACGATACTCACCTGTCATCGCAGACCGGGGGGGGGGGGCGGTTGGTGGGGGGGGGGGGGAAGGGTGTGCGGGGTGTGTGTGGTGGGAGGGGGGGGGGTTGGGGTGGTGGCTGGGGCTGGGGCTGGGGCTGGGGCTGGGCGACTGGGCGGGTGGCCTGGGCGGCCGGGTGACTGGCTAGGACTGGCAGGGGCACACACTGGGCACACACTGGTTGGAGACGTTCGCTGGGACACTACAGGGCACACGACGACTCACGGGGGCACACAGGGGGACACGGAAATGGTTGGGGTGGGGTGGGGTGGGGTGGGGTGGGTGGGGTGGGGTGGGGTGGGGTGGGGTGGGGTGGGGTGGGGTGGGGGTGGGGGTGGGGGTGGGGTGGGGTGGGGTGGGGTGGGGTGGGGTGGGGGTGGGGTGGGGTGGGGTGGGGTGGGGTGGGGTGGGGGTGGGGTGGGTGGGGTGGGGTGGGGTGGGGTGGGGTGGGGTGGGTGGGGTGGGGTGGGGTGGGGGGTGGGGTGGGGTGGGGTGGGGTGGGGTGGGTGGATGGGATGGGGTGGGGTGGGGCGGGGGGTGAGGCGAAGGCGGTGGTATGGGTTGTAGGGCTGGAGAGGCTGGGACGCCGGAGCGGTTTGCGGTTGGGGGGTTTGGGGGGCTGGGGGTAACGCGCGAGCAGTGAGAGGGACGCGGCTTGCGCAAGGAGCTGGGGCGGGTTTGTGAAGGGATGGCCACAGTGCGCGGTGCGGTGTCAAGGGCGGGGCTCAGCCGGCTGACTAGCAGTGGTGCTGTCCTTACACCAACACGGCGCCCCCGCAACCCCCGCCACAACCCCCGTCAACCCCTCTGCGCAGCGCGCTCCACTTCGCCGCCGCGCTGGGCTCTGCCGAGTGCACCAAGCTGCTGGTGGAGGCGGGCGCCGACCTGGACCTGCAGGACAAGGAGGGTGAGGAGAGCGCGGGGGGGGGGGGGGGGGGGGCGGGGGGGGGGGGGAAGGGGGGAGCGGGGCGGGGATGGGGGAGAAGATCAGGGCAGGGCAGGGCAGGGAGGGAGGGGAGTAGCGAGGGTGGGGCTGTTCGGGAGGTGGCGGACTGGCTGGCGGGAGGTACCAAGATGGTGTGACTGGTGCGCAGCAAGAGGCGGCAGGCAAGGGGGTGAGAGCGGCAGGAGCGCTTGTCACGCCTCCCCTCCCCTCCCCTCCCCTCCCCTCCCCAAGCACCACCTAATGCCTAACACACACGGAACCACCCACACTGCCCCCACGCACCCCACCCCCTAGCGGTTAGCCCTCCCTAAACACAGCACACACCACCACCACACCACCACCACCACACCACCACCACCACCACCACCACCACCCCACCACCACCACCACACCACCACCACCACCACCACCACACCACCACCCCCACCACCACCACCACCACCACCACCACCCCACCACCACCACCACCACCTCCACCACCACCACCACCTCCACCACCACCCCCAACCCCTCACCACGTAGACCTCAAACCTAAACATCCTCTGGATATAATCCCCTGAACCCCCCCCCCCAGGCTACACGCCGCTGCACATGGCCGCCGGCTACATGCACACCAGCAGCATGGCGGCGCTGCTGGAGGCGGGCGCCAACCCCGAGATCAAGGACAACACCGGCCGCGACGTGGTGCGTGGCGGGCGGGAGGTGGTGGTGCAGTGGGGCGCGGGCGGGAGGGGGGGGCGGGGTGGAGGGTTGCGGGGGCTGCGGGGTTGGGGGGAGCGGGGGCGGGGGTTTTGAATAAATGCCCAAGGGAAGGGGGTGCTGGCGCGGGTGCAGCAGCGGGGGGCGGGGCTTGTGTATGGACGTTGTCCTGCGTGTATGGACGTTGTCCTGCGTGTACGGACGCTCCTGCCTTGTCGGATCACCTCCACCGCCCTGCCCGCCCCGATCCTTCTCATCACTCCCCTAAATCCCACCCCTCACTCCCCCCAACCCCGCCAACCACCCCGCCTCCAACCCCGCAGGTGAACCTGATTGAGAACCTGCGGGCCTCCATGCCGCTGTCCATGGGCAGTGTGCAGCGCATCCTGCAGCTGGAGGAGGTCAAGAACTGCCTCACCGACAGGTGCGGAGGATGAGGGGCGGCAGGAGGGAGGGGCGAGCGCGCCCACTAGGGGCAACGCCCACCGCCCCATCGCCAACCGCCAAAACACCCAACTCACAACCGCCAAAACCCCAACCGCCAACCACTGTACGACAGGCTGTACGACGAGGTGGAGCCGGTCAACGTGCTCAACAGCCGCGCCACGCCCGACGGCACGGGCCGCGAGTTCCTGGTGGCCTTCCCCGACGGCCGCGACGACGAGTGGGTCCCGGAGCGCAACGTGTCGGCGGACGTGCTGGACGACTACCTGGCGGGGCTGGAGTACGCGACGGCGGAGGAGGTGCTGGACGTGGTGCAGGTGCGGGGGCGGGCTGGGTGGGTGTTTTGGGGGGGGTTGGGGTGAAGGGGTTGGGGGTGAATCCCAGCCCAAGCTAAATAAAGGGGTGGAGAGGGGGAGCAGGGGCTCAGGCGGAGGGAGAGCAGGGTTGCAAGGATTGTTGGAAATACAGGATGCACTGACGGGGACGGGGACGGGGACGGGGTGGAGAGGGGGTGGGGGAGGGGAGGGGAGCACGTGCGCAATGCGACCAGGCCAGGTATGGGCGCCATGCGAGGTACGCGCTGGCTCGGGGCGCCTGTGAACGGGTCCCATCGCCGCCTCCCTACGTGCCGCTCACGCCCTCACCTCCCCCACGCCGCCCCCACACCGAACCCAGGTGCGCACGGAGCGGCGGTTCAAGATCCGCTGGTCGGACGGCTACCCGGTGAGTGAGCGGGCCAGTGTGGTGGGGCGGTGCGGGGCCTGTCACGGAGCCGCTGTGGCTTCGCACGCTATGTGCAACATCATAGTGCATCGGGGTTTGGGGTACCCACCTCCGCCCGCCTCCACCCGCCTCTGCCCCCCGCCACCCCTCCAACCCGCCAACCCTCCACCCGCCTCCCACCCCTGCCCTCCACCCCCCGCAGACGTCCTGGGAGCCGGAGGAGCACGTGCCGCCCGAGCTCATCGAGCTCTTCGCGGCGCAGCACCCCGAGCTCTTCGCGGCGCGCACCAGCGCCGAGGCTGCCGCCGCGCCCGACGGCTGGGCGCAGGTCGAGTACGAGACGCAGTCGTCCCCCGTGGCGGCGGTGGCGGCGGCGGCGGTGGCCAGCAATGGGGCGGGCGGCAGCGGCAACGGCGCGAGCGGGAGCAGCAGCGGGAACGGGAACGGGATAGGGTCGTCGCAGCGGGAGGCGGTGGGCGCGGCGAGGTAGAGGAGCGGCGGCCGCGGGCCCGGGGGGATGGGGGATGGGGTAATGCGGGCAGCGGGCCCGCGCGTGGGCCGGGACAGGAGTGGGGTGATCGGGTGAAGCGAGATGGGCAGGTGCAAGCTTGGCCATAACGGCTAGGACGAGGCGGCGCCGGTATGAGCGGGGTAGACAAACTGTTGCTGTTATGTGTTGGCGACCTGCTTATCACCATCAGGGTTCAGACGCGGGCAGCGCAATGCAGTTTGCGGGACGTTGCGAGATCAGGAGAGGCGTCTGTGGTGTTGCGAGTGCCGCTTCGCGGGGGCAGTGAGCGGGCCCGGCGCCAGGGCGGTTGGGCAACAGCTTCGGATGAGTGATGCCGTGAATGTGCTTATGCGGTACAGGGCAGTTCGGTGGGTACGTGCTCTG